>OV121073.1:18627445-19227445 GCA_921293005.1 Nemoura dubitans | reverse complement strand
ATAATACTACCGGGCTTCACAAGTGCAATTTGTATTGCATTGAAGATGAGCTTAGTTAACAGAAGGCCAATGTATTCCAACAATTCCGTTTATCAAGTTTCTAGGATATCCTATATCACAACTATTTTCATGGAATTTTGCCTGAAAACTGCAAAATGTTGCCTACTACAAAAAAGTAAAAAGATTACATGAAAATAGAACAGAACTTTGTACAGGCCTGAAAACTTAAGAAATGCTTGGTTTCATTTTGCTTCATAACTTTGTGAGGTTTGGTGAAAAAATATTGAGAACTTTTGACTGAATAGCTTGGCCAAATTTTTTGAACATTTTGAATTTTTTAAGAATTTTGAATAGGTACCTAGTTTAAAAACTATTGATTTGATTTTGCTGAAAAGAGTGGAGGGTCCTAGCAACGGCCATCTGAAATTTTTTTAAATCGGAATATCCGTTTGACCGCACAAAAACACACACTAAACACACACTCAACAATTGTGACTTTTATTTTTGA
This sequence comes from Nemoura dubitans, assembly GCA_921293005.1. NCBI lineage: Eukaryota > Metazoa > Arthropoda > Insecta > Plecoptera > Nemouridae > Nemoura > Nemoura dubitans. The sequence continues at coordinate 19,226,937 of OV121073.1, read as the reverse complement.
CTAAACTCCATTTCACGTTAAGAAGGAGAGTGGATTTGAATCTTCCTTGAGGACCCACTGCTACTAAACATGGCTTGTGAGTTTTGAAACTCCTAGTTCATGTCTTAAGAGCTGGACAAAAAGCTCTAGGGGAAGTTTTGGGCCTGTAACTCATTTCTAGCAGGAGTGGGAATCCACTCTTCTTCTTAACGTTAAATGGAGTATGTGTATACAGTGAAATTGAAGATTTCACATTACTCACCAATGATTTTTTTCTCAATTCCACAAAAAATCTATTGCAAATTTTGAACTTCCATTAAATTTTGCCTGAATAAATTTGTATCATTCTATTTTAGTAAATAGTACATCTAATTCTAATTTCAGAATCCTGCCCATCTAATGACACACGGAGCTAACTACTGCCCTCGGTTCCGGCATCCCGCCGAGGACATCCTATTGCCAAACAACGTGCCAAAAGAGATTGTGCTAGAAGTGGAAAACCTTCCACATCCACAAGTGGGCCACACAGGGTTTCAGTGCATCGTCAATATTGAAGGGGCTAAGATGATGGTGCCCGCTCGAGTAGAATCAAATCGCTTCATTGTCTGTGACAAGACAACGGTACGTAATGCTCGTCCTTCGATCTCATGTAGACGAATTTTTGTAAAATCTCAATAATGCCCTGCGGTCAAGCAAGTAGCAAGTAGCAATACAGCAAGAAGCAAGTTATGTGTTTAGGAAAGTAGTAAAAAACAACTCTTCTATTAACACTGGACAAATTATGCCTAAAAATGATTTTTGTATTTATTAGTTTTTTTACAAAGCCCAGTTTTGCCACGTTTTTCAACTTCCAGTAAAGATCCCAAATAGGAGTTAATAAAAACATGCAAAGCTGGGCATGGCATAAGTTGAATTAAAACAAATAGAATCCATCTTTGACAGTTGTCACTTAATCAAACAACTCCACAATAAAAGATAAAACTGAAAGAAAAAAAAGCAACTACTAATACAAACTTACGTTTTCATTGCAGTATTCTTACGAAGCCAACACAGGAGAATACCAGGCAAGCGTCACCATCGTTTGGAATCGAAACCATCACGTGGACACGATAACTGTGGTACTCTACAAGTGTGATATTCTGGGCTCTCATCGAGAGCATGCCGACTGTTCACTGTGTGTCACCCGCAACAACAAGTACCAGTGTACTTGGTGCGGGAACACGTGTAGCTTCAGCGAGACATGTTTGCATTCTTCAGTAAATGAGTGCCCCAAGCCCCGTATAGACATGGTGAGTCAAAATACTTAAGTGAACAAATTGGTTGATTTGTGGGGTTTAGCAACACGTCAGCCACAAGGCTATTTGTGGCTACTTGTGGCTATTGTGGCTATTGTGGCTATTTTAACAAAAATTCTTTGTAATATCAAAATTTGAGAATGATTGAGATTGCAATTGTGAGCCTTGAGATAACTTTCAAAACTTCACTTTTTTTGTACTTGGTCTGAAAACAAAACAATGTTCAGACAAAATTCCTATGTATTTTAGATAAAACCTTTGAGTGGCCCGATTGAAGGCGGCACATTGGTGACAATAGAAGGCAGCAACCTGGGCTTGAAAGAAGAAGATGTGAAGGGCAAGATTCGCATCGGGCAGACACCTTGTGAGCTGATCCATTACGAAGTCTCCGTGCGAATAATATGTCGGACAGGGCCGTCCGATGGAGAAAATGTTGCTTCGGTTGTGGTGGGAAATGAAGCGGGTTACACAGAGTCTTCAGTTCATTTCAGTTATAAGGTTTGTGCCAGTCTTATAGTAATCCATATCAAGTTTGGTGTTAATATTTTTTATTTGAAATGATAGGTAAATATTTAGTGGAATCGATGGAAAAACTTACTGCCAAGTTAAAACCTGAAAGTCATTATCAAAATCAGCTAGGAGTTAGCTAGAAGCATTGGTTAAGGATAGATTAAGGAAATGCTAGAAGGTTTTATCATTATTTTGGAAGGCAATTTGTTTTAAAATTTGAATAAAGAACATTATGAGTTATGCAAAAGGTATACATAATATAAAATAAGTAGTGAAACAACTTGGGTACTACCTAGTTTCCTAGATGTTTAGGTTAGGTTGTTAATTTGCCAATACTAATGTTTATTTATTTATTACAGGATATTTTGTTAGAAGGTGTGTTCCCTCCAATGGGTCCAGAAAGTGGTGGCACGCAACTAGCGATCACTGGCCAATATCTCAACATCGGCAGCACCATCTCTGCGTTCCTCGACGACCTGCCTTGTCGCGTGAACTCAACACAAGCGTCGAGCAGCCGAATCACGTGCATCACTTCACGTTCAAAGGGGCCACACCGAGTTCAAAGACTGATGTTATCTATAGATGGAGCAAATAGGACGCTCGAAATGAATCCATTCAATTATACGAATGATCCGACCATCATGGAAATCAAGCCTCTCCGGAGTTTTGCGGCTGGAGGACGAATGATCACTGTTCACGGAACTAATTTGGATACTATTTTAAAGCCTGAGATGACTGTTTTTATCGATGATGAACCAAGCCCAGTTAACAAAACGGTAAGAATCTCAAGCAGATTGGTACACCGCTAAGATTATGTATTCATCTTCAATATCTTTCCATTTCTCCACTTATGCTACTTGGCTTCAGAGCTTTCTACAGTTGGGACCAGGTTGGCTTGTGAGCAGCAAAATGGTATTCTACAATGTTATCGTATATGCCCAATGCCCCGAGGCGCTGGCAAGCCAACCTGGTCCAAACTGTAGTTGTCTCTGGAAGCCTAATGGCAGAAACCCATCTGTGATCTAATTGTTGATTTCACTCTTCAACATAAATTTGCTGTGTTTAAATGAGATGTATTCCAATAATATTAATAATGTATCTTGTTTTTTGTGCTGGTCAGGTATGCCAAGTGCTGAACACCGCTCAGATGGAGTGCCCTTCCCCACCCGTCGACCTAAAATACCTGCAATCTTCAAGACTGCGACGCTCGCTGCAAAAGTCCACGGAGACTCGGCTCCCTTTGCGGATCGGCTTCAACATGGACAGCGTAGAGTCGGTGAAAGATTTAGAGAAGCATTTCCAGAGTCTTCGATCAGAGCTTCTCTATGTTGATGATCCAAAATTTTTCGAATTTCCCAACCAAATTAAGCTATATAAAGGAGACACATTGGTTATTGAGGTAAAGAAGCAATTTATCTTAAATAATTTATACAATTTACGTTAAACCACAGATAGAGTTTACACACATAGCCCATGTTTATTTTAAAAGTGGATGCTAGAAATGTTGTGGGAAGAGTGCCCCCATGATTTCCATCATTTCCCTCAGTGGTGCACGTAATCTGAGCCACTGTTTTAAATCCAACCATTGTTAATGTTAACAATCATTGATGATCAATCATTAATCATCATTGTTTTGCTTGTAGCCTTTCCCTTTGATATCTTGGTGAGATAATATCTGTGCATGAAACTTAAAACTTTCATATGAATCCCAAATGAGGTGTTAGTTCCTTTAATACTTGAATTCTAATATATAATAACTCTTGTTACAGGGAGAGAACCTGAACTTGGCTAGTGATGAGTCGGATGTGAACGTTACTATTGGCACCCGTCCCTGCAACGTCACGTCACTTGCGATGACGCAGCTTGTGTGCACGCCCCCGGAAGTCCAGCCGTCCGGCACAGACGAGATCGGCGTTCGAACTGACACGGGACTGCCGCTAGTCGTCGTTCGCGTAGGACGGAGTCTGCGCTTTCCCATAGGCTATCTTCGATACGAAGTGATCAAGCCATATTCGTTCCCCCCAGAGGCAATTGCTGGCATCGCAGCGGGCACATTTACACTTGTATTGGTGTTTATCGTCGTTCTTGTCGTCTACCGACGGAAATCGACTCAAGCCGAACGCGAATACAAGCGGATTCAGATTCAAATGGACACACTGGAGAGCAACGTTCGATCAGAGTGCAAGCAAGGTAAAAACTGCCACTATTTTTTCTGCATCCTCTTTCAGTGATCTAATGTTTTGATCTTTTTAGTACTCACTGCAACCGATCACGAAATATTCATATGTTTCAATGAAAGAGATGCTCTTGCTTGTTTATGTCTTATTATTTCACTTTCTGAATATTTCTGTTGCCTACTTTTTTCTTTGAATTTATCGCTGAGGCTTAGTATCACTCGGCCTCGGCTTTCGTTAGGACTCTTTAATTCCTAGACGTTTGAATTTTCAGTACCACTTTTGGACAGTTTTAAGGAAAGATTTTCGTTGCTTTCAGCATTCGCTCAGATGTGCACATTGGATTCGAGCACATTGGAAAGTCGAGGCTTACTCCTCGTGCATGGTACTCTGTATGAGATTCTAGCCTCAGTATTTATATTCATTCACGTTGCATTCCTCTTTCAATTTGATGTATGTATTAACACATTAACACTGACGGATTTCTTCCAGCGTGATCGGCATGCGTATGTGTTCCGTAGTTTTTAATTAATGATTTTTAATTATTACTGTTATGAGAATATGTTTTTTGCTTGATCTGAAATTGATTGCATGGTGATTCAGATGTACCAATTTTTGTTCAATATTTTTTTGTGCTGCAACTTACCTAATAATTGTTCATTCCAAGTACAGATCCAGCTCAGATCAAATTCATCCTATTTCATGCCTTATTGAGTCTTATCATTAATCATCAGCTGGTTAATTATTTGTTATTCTCCTAGGAACAGGCTTCTTCTCCTGCACCTGAGTTAGATAATAGACAAAAGCTCTTATGTATTTGTTGCATTGCTCAATTGCACCCTATGTTTCTAACTGATACTAACATGTGTTTAACATTAATGCTAATTTATTGTTCAGAAGAACAGTGGAACACTAAAGAAAGTTTTTTTGTCCTGTTTCACTTCAAATATCATAAATTATTGGCATCTAACCAACTTATGGATATTTTATTTTTACATATTTACTTTTCTTAAAGTTCTTTTTCTTCTTTCCAGCATTTGCTGAGCTCCAGACAGACATGACTGATCTTACTGCTGATCTTGAGTCATCTGGCATACCCACCCTTGACCACAAGAACTACATAATGAAAGTGTTTTTTCCTGGTGTAAGTGATCACCCAATACTAAATGATCCTAAGGTAAGCAGGCATGTAGTTAGAATTAGACAGAGAATACATGTGCAGGTTTTCTTTTTTTTGTTATTTCATTCATTGTGTCTTAGTGCATTTAACTTTTTCGAACAATTCAGCGACATTGATGTAAATATCATTATAATAATTACCTGACAAAGGAAGCTGTGAATAGATAAGTTAGTGGTTGTTTTTCGATCAATTCCCCCACTTTTGAAGTTTTTAAAATAATCTAATTGATATTAATGTTTAGTAGGTGGTATCTGACTAACATTTGTTTGTTTGTTTGTTTTAGGTTCGAATCAATGGACCGCGAACTAATTACGATGCAGCAATGATGCAATTTGAGCAGCTTATAAACAACAAATGTTTTACCCTTACCTTTATAGAGACTTTGGAAGCCCAAAAGTCATTCAACATTCGTGACAAGTGAGTTTTGTTTTCATTTGCAGGGCTCTGAATGTATCTCCAAGAATAATAATGATGCGTGAAATGAATTATATTCCATTAAAAATGCTCAATATCTATTTCAGAGTAAATGTTGCTTCTTTGCTCATGGTGGTACTCATGGGAAAGATGGAATATGCCACAGATGTTCTGCGTAGCTTGTTATTGAGACTGATTGAGAAATCAGTGAATACGAAGCATCCACAACTTATGCTCAGGCGTACTGAGTCCGTTGTTGAAAAGATGTTGACCAATTGGATGGCTCTCTGCATGTACAACTATTTGAAAGATTACGCTGGTTCTTCATTATTCCTGCTGTTCAAAGCCATAAAACATCAGATCGAGAAAGGTCCAGTGGATGCCGTCACCCATGACGCCCGATATTCACTCTCCGAGGAAAGGCTGCTCAGAGAACAGATTGATCACGGCATGGTTGTAAGTACAGACACGGAAGCTTTTTTAAGCTCAAAACCAGTTCAATCTATAAAAGTACCTATGTCATGGTTGCAGGCTGCTTGCTGCTCTTGTTTCTTGTTTGTTCATTTATCACTTTACTTGGCTACAAGACATTACATTGCTTCAATGCTTCAATTGATTGGCATTGAAATTTTGGTAGTTTGATCAGTTTTATGTTTTGATGGCCCAGAGCAATAATTGTTAAAATTTCTGAATTCTTTTTGTTAAACATTGTTTCCTTTTTTTCCCTAGACAATTCATCTTGTTCAGGAGGACCCACACTATGAAAAGATTCCTTACCAAACATATCAAGTAGGTGTTATTTAGTGCGATTAAACTTATCTTCCATTTATCATGTTCTACTGCTTTTTAAATGGTATGTTATTGGGAAGTCCTTGCATGCGCTTTTGCTTCCAAAAGATGACATGAAATTGTTAACATAAAAATATGCTCTATACAATACTATTAGAGGTGTTGTCTTCCGACTTTTATTGGCAATAGCTAGGGTCAATTAGCTGAAACTCCAATTGATAGTAATCTATAATTTATTGTTTTCAGACACTTCATGTGGTTCAAGATGACCTCGATGAAAAAATTCAGTGCAAGGTTTTAGACTGTGATACCATTAGTCAGGTCAAGTCTAAGATCTTGGATGCTTTATACAAGAATACTCCATTTTCTATGAGGCCATCTATCAATGAAGTTGACTTAGGTGGGTATTTCCTTAATAAAATATGTTCCTCATAGGTATACCTAGAGAGCCTATATGTGGTTAGGATAGGTATAAATATGTCCCATAGCTAGAGGGCTATGGGTATATCCAAAATGGCGATTGGCTTGCTAAGTAGCAGTTAGTTACCGATTCATAACAAAATGTGTTTGACTTGCCAGCTTTTAGAGGTGTATAAAATTTTCTTGGTTATAAGAGAAGTTCATGCATCATTTGAGTAACTTGAAACACCTGACGTGACCTTGCTACTTGGATGCTACATTGTAGGTACCTAAGGGCACCCAGGCTTGGAAAAGCAAATTTATGATGGCATCATTATTCATTAGTGCTAAGTTTTAATAAAGATGTTCTAATAGCTAAGATGACTTAGAACTCTGGGTTACTGTTTAGTCTTCATATTATTGATTGATAGTGGCCTCTTCAAAGATTTAATTGTAAAAAATAATGTGTAACCATTTGTTGCAGAATGGCGGCATGGTAGGGGTGGTCATCTGACTTTACAAGATGAAGATCTTACAACCAAATCCACAAGTGGATGGAAGAAAATCAATACTTTGGCACATTACGGTGTAAAAGAATCTGCAGTCATGTCTCTGATTCCTCGGCAAAACGATGGCTATAATGCTAACTTCAAGCTGCCATGTCAAACCTGTAAGTAAAAAACCCTCATCCGTAGTAATTTAATTTTACTGAATATACGGCTTGAATTTTTAAAGTCTCTAGCACCCTATGGCCAAAACGAGACTTTCAGGCCAAATGTTGCGCACACTCAAGCCCAGGGAACTTTCTTATTTATTTATTTATTCAATTTCTGACAGTAAGTTAGTAAGTTCTATAGTATGTCACACTTTTTTGGCTTCTTTTTGATCCACCACTCCTCCCCCCTTGACAAACATTGACCCCCTCCCCCCAGCTCGAGTTTTTAAACATGGAATTATGATTTTTATGGCTACCACTCTAAAAAAATTTGGCTATGAATACCACCTTGCAGCATACTTAGATCTAAACAGTAAACAGAAAACAGTGTGCTCCTCCTAATGGTGCTCAGCATAATTCAGATGTCAGATTTTGAAAAGTAACAATTAATTTTGAATTGTCATTGACTTAAAAGGAAATTGTTATCTACAACAAACTGTCATCACAAATGAGCAACCACCCCGGCCCCCCTTATCGCAAACTGCAAATGTTCCCCTCCCCCTTCAAGGGCAACATGACGTCAGCAAAAATTTTGAAATTTCAGCTGTAATGAAAATCATTTTTTCAGCCATACTTGTCAAAATTTGTATTAGCGTTGGGTATAGGTCATCGTGTTTATTTTAGTCGTATAGCAGTGCCTTAGCTAACATAGAGCATCTAAAATAATCTGAGTGGGATTTACTCGTTACTCTTTAAGTGAACCTGCCTCAATTGTTTTTATTCTGCTTTCACAGGTACGGGCACATACTTCACTAATTCACTATCTCCAATAATCACAACTAATGGAGATGTAGAGGCTGGAACGAACCTCCGAATGTTCCATTTAGTTAGGCCAGTTGATGAACACCATTATCAAAACAATAAAACTGGTGAACGCACTCATAAAGCAATTCCAGAGATCTTCCTAACAAGACTTCTATCAACGAAAGGAACTATTCAAAAATTCGTCGACGATTTCTTCAATACCATTTTGACTGCTAATGATGCATTACCTCCAGCTGTAAAATGGTTATTTGATCTCCTTGATGAAGCGGCTAGAAAGCATAGTATTCTCGATCCCGAAGTGGTACATGCTTGGAAATCTAATAGGTGTGTACATGAACATTCGATTCACCTTCAAGCTGTGTAAACATTATATGCATGTTCTTGCTATTTCTATTTTTGCAAAGCCAGAAGAGATATAATTCTAATAACGCTAGTGTTAACTCTGGTGATAACAATAATAAACACTGTCTCACTTTCGATTGCAGTCTTCCGCTGAGATTTTGGGTAAACTTTATCAAGAACCCAGATTTCATATTTGACATCAACAAAACGACTACAGTGGATTCTTGTCTCTCCGTCATCGCTCAGACTTTTATGGACTCATGTTCGACAATGGAGCATCGCCTAGGGAAAGATTCGCCATCGAACAAACTACTTTTTGCTAAAGACATTCCACACTACCGAGAGATGGTGTCACACTTTTACTGTGACGTTCAAATGTTGCCCCAAATCACCGACCAGGAAATGAGCACGGCAATGCAGCAGTTGTCAGTTTCCCAGCTCGGAGAGTTCGACACCGTATCGGCGTTGAAAGAGCTGTATATCTACGTCACCAAATATAGTGATCAAGTGAGTTTCTTTGACTAAATTCTTAGGCTGTTCTATCAACTGGAGTAAGCGGTAGCAGTCTGGTTCCAATTTAAATTTCTGGGGAAGTGGTATCCATGGTTAAGTTCTTCAATCAATGAGATCCTCATGATCTTCAATCTGCTCAATTTTATTCTGGCAGATTTTCATAGGCGTGCGCAGGGTGGGGCGAGCGTACGCTGTTGCCCCACCTAATGAATTTGGATGACCCTTGATTTTATCACCCTTGATTTTATCACCCTTGATAAAGTAACTAACATATGTTATGAAATAGTTTTTTTGAATTTGGATGACGTTTTTTTAGAGAATGGATTTTCTGTGTCGGTCGATTGATTTTCCCCTGCTGTTTGACCCACCTAATCTTGGACCCTGTGCACGTCTATGCAGATTTTATAACTTGGGTGCACTAGGTACCTAGTGCAATTTCATTGCACATTTTTTTGGGAAGGTTTTGTTCAATATTAATCGTCCATTCCAGATTCTCGACGCATTAGAGCTGGATCCATACTGCAAGAAGATGCACCTGGCCCACAAGCTGGAAAACGTTGCGTGCACTCTGGAAGGAGAAGAAACTTCCGCCTGCTGACGACGCGAGTCACCTGATCTTCTATTGGCCAATCTCTATTGAGAGCAAGAGCATCCCACAAGACTGTGATAATAAGGTACTAAGTGCACATCCATCTGTATAAAAAAATTGTGATTCTTTGTGCTGAGTGTGAAAAGACAATGTGGAGTGTGGAGGTTGGCTGTGCGAGTGTCAGGTGACTAAGTGAGGAAAGAAATGTTCATTAACGTAAAGAAAGTTAGAAGGCATTGAGGCTTTCATAAAAAATGTGCTGGTTTCCTAACATTTAGTGCCTCGAACATGCCATTGTGTCAAACGTTTCCTCGTGTCGATCTAGATTTATGGGAGGATTCACAGAGCTATTATTTTAAATCCACATTTTTATATTACCTATAGAATATAACATCATAGAAAATGTTGCTAAAAAGTTTTAACTTTGTAATCAAAAGAATCTACATGCTAATAGCATGGTTATGCAAGCATTCATGTATGAATATAGAAGAGCTAGAGCATTGCTACGAAATTATGTCAACTGTGAACACACCTATGTAGTAGGATAAGGAAAGATTTGAAATTTTTCACAATAATATAAGATCACTGTTTTGTTGTAACAAGGAATTATTTATTTATTTCCATTGGTCCAATCCCTTATCTCCTAATAATTCTCTGAATCCCAACTAATAGGCAATGTGAATAAAATATTTAAAAAATAATTAGGAAACAAATTTTAATATTTGGGTCGATAGAGAAGCCAAGTTATCCGTTGTTGCAGAAAGGTCATTTGGGCATCTGTTGACAGATTCTTTGACCATTCCATTTCCATTTGCAAATAAAAAACCCTCAAACCACTATTTCCAAGAGTCATGCACCGAACACTCGGCCTTCTGCCTGCTTGCCGGAAGTTTTTGCTCAACGTCAAAATTCTTGTTAAAATGTACCTAGGACGAGAAACGCTGAATACATGATTTTCGGCCCACAAGTAATCTATGACTAGTATTATATTATCATAGATACTTACATAAATTGTATATTATGTAACATGAAATCAATGATGAAATCACAGTGCTAGTAAGTACAATGTCAACTTTACGCCTTGCTAATCTCTTGCCAATAATCGATCTTTGCACAATTTATCGAAGTAAAACCTACTACCTACTTGATTTGATTACCAACATGTGGCTTTCTTTGAAAAGATGCAATATAGCAACAGTTTTGAAGATTTTTGGGGTTTTATTTTGAAGTGCCTGGTCAGCCAAACATACCCAAGTTTGATTAGAGCGGCCTGGTTTTACATGCAAGAATGGGCCATAGTCAAATAAATAATCAGTTGCCATGGGAAAATATCTCTTTGTGGGTAGCTGTTTGCAAAATACATGTATAAACCCTCAAAATCTTTTTGGACCTTTGGAATGTGTGCAAGACAGTGCTTCATAGTCATAACAAAATATTTCTTGTACAACATATCTGCCGGAAAAATTGCCAGTATCTAATTGAGAAGGTATGTATGAATGATTTTTTGCAAATTTTCATACTTGGTCTGCAATTATTTGAAATAACTACATGGCAGGCGATGCAAATTGAGATATTGGATGTCAATTTAATTAGGCCCAGATCTCGTAACCTGAAAGACAGCACGTGGAGCCGAATAGTTGTTTTCGTTAGGCAGGTTGATATTATTCATTTAAGCCCACCCAGATGTAAGCCTAAGATTTGTTCTATTACTTTGCTTAATTTTTCTCAATGCAATGCAATTTCCTATGCCTGATTTAAAGTTTTTGCATGGAATTCATTTCTGTCCAACTAGCTGCAGCATGGCACAATGACACTGACAGTGGCGCGATCAGTCAGCTGTTCTCTTGGGTTCTGTTTCGAACAATTCTGTTTTTCAGGCGAAGAAAATGGAAAAATTGCCTAAATGTACTCAGCAATCGTGCGAAAAAATCGTTAATATTGTGATCCATCATGTTCTGAAGACGAAGATGTCGACGGCAAAGGAATCGCGTCCTCACATTGACAGGTTGGTGCATTGAATGCATAGGGAGGTTTGTGTGCTCAGTGGATGCAACGGTGGTTGGTTTGATGAGCTTTTGTCGTTATTATTTTCTTGTCTGCAGTGATTCCTCCAGCGACTCTAGTTGGAGAACGAATTCCTTTGCTGCTGTCATGAGCTGACTGATGCGTTGAATGAGAAGGAATCGTGACCAGTCTTCGACATGGAGTTTCAGCAGAGTACTCGGCTTAAATGGAACTGAAAGGGGTGAGTGAATTTTGTACCAATCTAGTACCTTGTCCGATGGCATTGAGCTTCTGATAGTAACGAAGCTTGCATAAAATTATCGGCAGGCAAAGACTAACGTTATTCCATTGTTTCTTCCCTTTCTAGTAAGTTACCCTCGAACGTTGGAGAAATGCAAGACTCGAGACATCCGTTCTGATCGCGACAACAACAAAAGGTAACACGTCATTTTTATTAGACTTGAAATCTCAGTGAGCTGTGGTCTAAACATCTAAGGTCCCAATGTACCTTTCCTTAGCACATTCAAATTGTCGCATCACTTTGACCTCTGACACACCGAACTTGCGATATTTATCAATGCTTCTGTGAAATTTAATTTGAACGGTTTCTTCAATTTCAATGCTTCCGAATACCTAGTAGGAAAAGTATGGCTGTGTCCCCAGAAAGGTTTGTCTGAAAAGAGCTTAGGCCGGCCAGGTAACGACATAGATGAATGAGTACTCAAGATGTATCAGGCCTATGTTAGTGGCTGTTCTTCAAATGGTCTCCGCCATTTGCCGATATTTGGTCTAGTTCCGCATCTTGTTGTTACGATCGCTATTATTAGTGGTCTCCTCGCATCTCTGCAACCTGTCGGGAACACTCTCAACTCTGTGCAATTAAATCAATTCGAATCGATCTCCGCAAGACCGCATCATTTTATATAGTCGAGCTCTTCCGATTGGCATTACCACGCTGTTGCAATATATCATGCGTTCTAAGTGGATATAATATGTGTATGCACTGGCGTAGGAACAGGGGGGGGGGGGGGGGGGGGGGGGGGGCCCCCCCCCCCCCCCCCCCCCCCCCCCCAACTTTTAGGCATAGGGGGGCAACTGGGGGGCAAATTTTATAGTTGAAATCATTCATTTTGTCTGCTGCTCAGAGTTGACTATACCTAGTGTTTCTGCTTAGCTGATGTTGAACGAAATCTTTTGACTCGTAAAACAAATCACTTCCAGAAATATGACTATAGCAGTAGCAGAAATGCAGACTAACACTGTTTATGTTATAGTCTGAGTCATACATGCACCCAGACTGGGAGAGGGAGAGGAAGAATTTTGTATTGCTAGTGTAGAGCTGGAATTCGCCACGGCAAGACGCTCTGCTGTATTCGATGTGCGATATTTACAGGCATCACAGAAAACGTGATAGTAATTTTCGTAATGCGTTAATTTGATATCTTTAAATTAAGTATTTTAAATGTATATTTCTTACCCCCATGTTCCCAGGCTGCAATTTTATCTCAAACCCTCAGATTTGCTTTAAAAAATATAGCCCCCCCCCCCCCCCCCACAGTCCAGGTTTCACCACTGTCTGTCTTGCAGCTTGCCCCCCCCCCCCCCCCCCCCCAACTTGAAAAGCATTCCTACGCGCCTGTGTGTATGGATCAAAAGGGTTGCGGACGATGGGGTTTTCCTCTCGAATGGAGGTACTGGATGCCATGTGCTTTAGTGGGAAAAATCTTGCTAAATGATGAACCAGTTTTGTTATCAGTAGGTATTTGCCTTGCTCCATGTGAAACAAAAAGAGAATCAATCAAGCTTCAAATCGGGATGCTATCGAGCTTTGCACTGTGATTTCACACACTTGAATGGTCTAGATGACGTAATTTTTAAGTTACAATAAAATTTGAAAAGCTCCCTGTATTTACTCTGCAATGCAAGCACGTTTGTTGCATTACTTTTTCGGCATTTGCGAAAAAGTAAGTAATCACTGTGCGATTTTACTTAATTTTCGTAATTGCTTTGTTACCTCTTATAATCTCCGACCCGCCTGGGCAAGGTGGCTGTCAGAAAGGTAGAGCCGGTACAACAGATAATTCGATCGATAGATAACGGAGGCAATTAAAATAAATCGAATTGTGGCAGCGTACTTTTTTCTAAAATACTGCAGAAGGAACTGAACAAATGAGTCTTTTGCAAAAATATAATACAAGTAGTTTTTATACTGATCTGCTAGCCCAAACATTACACATTAAATATAACACACACAAAAAGTCGTAAACTCTTGCTATTATTGTTCCCCTTCACGAGATGAATCCCATCTGATAAGGAAACTGGTTTTCATCAAAGCACATACTTTATACGTGCTCTGCAAAGGACCGGTTACGGAAACATACTAATTATCTAATACTCGTATTCTGTGTCCGCATATTAATTGATAGAAAAATTCCAATGAAATATATATTTGTATCAATAACCATATTACCTAATGAATAAGTCAACCTGGTTTGCTAATTGGCAATTGACCAGCCCAACCCGAATTGTGTCGTTTGCCGGCAATAATAGTTCATTTGCCCTAACATCTATACTTCAGATGCACACTGAAAAAGTGAGAATCTTCAGTAATTTCCGTGCTTTTAGCCAAATAACACGCTTGACTAAATTGCCCTTTATTCTTTATTCTATTTCCATGAAATAGTATTTTATGCCAATATCCATGCTGAAATGATATCACTCCTGCTTTGTATGTGGCCAGCCAAATGTTTTGGTCAAATAGTACCTACTCTAACATTGGTACGCGGTCTCTTGCGATCGATTCGATTGATTTAATTGCACAGCGTTGAGAGTGTTCCCGACAGGTACCCCCATGTTGCAGAGATGCGAGGAGGGCGCTAATAATGCGCGATCGTAACAACAAATTGCGGAACTAGACCAAACATCGGCAAATGGCGCGAACTATTTGAATAGCAGCCTCTAACATGGGCCTGATATATCTTGAGTACTTTCATTCATCTTAGGTATAACTCATCAAATAACTCCATTATATTGTGTGGTGGCAAAAATGAACAAAATTTGGTCCCCTTGAAGCCAATTTTCTGAATGATGGGGGGGGGGGGGGGCAACTTCAAATCTTGCACCAGGGCCCTACGCATGCACTAAGCCACTGTCAACGGCACTTGCTACGTCCACGTGTGTCAGATGTTTGGTCCACTGATAATGCATTCCATCAGCTGGGTGAATGTCTCCTGGCTACAAATATTAACAAAAAAATTTGAAAAATAATACACTTGTTAGATAGCTGCATGTAACATGTTGGATATATATATATTTCTTTGAAATCTTACAGCGGGGGGAATTTACAAACAGTGCCTAAAAGTGCCTAAAATACCACTTTTTGAAAATTCCCCCTGCTGTCAGTTTTCAAAATACAACAAAGAAAATTGAATCTGCCGTCAAGCTTTAAACAATACGTGTATTTTTTTCCAAAAATGTTTGTTAACATCTGTAGCCAGGAGACTGTTAAATTTATGCAAAAATCGACCAAAACGACAACCGTTTAATTCTCTTAAGGCCATTATTTTATGGTTGGTGAGGTTGATTGAACCATTCATGCCATAATCGACTGAAGTTTTCTTTGAATTTCCTGGATATATTTCAACATTCTGAGGTATTCGGTTGGTTGCCAAAAGTGTGGATCCGTAGATATTTGTTTCGTCATGATCCGGTAACGGGTGTGGCCTGTTAAATGTATCCAGTGAGATATAAATTCTTAGCTGGAAGGGACCCTTCAATGTGTTCAATGAACCGGCTCAACAGTGTTGTTTTACAATGCTTGGAAGTAATTGACAGGTGAAACCTTTCGAAATACAAAGGGTGTCAATTTGTTGCCAGAAGTGTGAAGTTTCCGTAAATATAGGTTTCGTCGCGATCCGACCGAAGGTGTGACCTGTTAAGTGTGACCTGTAAAGTGTGTCCGGTACGAGGTAAAGGAAGCGGCCCGAGTACACCACTCAATGAACAGGCTTAATCGCACCCTAGGGCGCACGGCATGTCAATTTGTGCAAACACACGTTCATTCATTGTTTAGTTGTCATACTAGAGCTAGGAAATGCAGGACAAGCAATGCTGTCACTTAGGCCATCCTAAGGAAAATATGAGCACAAATCATGTGTATCTCATGCTTAACACATTTAGGCGCGGGTTTACCAAGTTTGCCAACTCCTAGTTGAAATCCCAACTAGGAGTTAGGCCTGAATTTGCTGTATGTGATTGGCTGAACTCAGTTGTAACTCCTAGTTGGGATCTCAACTAGGAGTTGAAAGATTTGGTAAAACAGGGCATAATTTATTTGTCATAATTGTAATTTAAAAAATTTTGTTTTTCAGCTAAAATTCAAATTTGCATGTTAAACTTCCATGCAACCAAGCATACACGCAACCTTGTTCTTGACAGGTTTTGCGAGTTGACATCAGGATTCCGTCTCCCTGTTACGCTGTCGACGATATGACAGCATCCGATGGACCGAGATCGTCAAGGCAACTCAAGGCGTCCGAGACGCCAAGCGTTTCTCGTGAGTTGTTTGGCCAAAGGGCCAAACGACACCAGGGACTTGATGGGGACCACCAAAGCTTTGGGGTCTTGTGGAGATTGTATTATACTAGATTCACGGTTGATGCATTCAACTCCAGTTTGGTTTCTTCCAAATAATAAATAGGTACTCAGATTTAAAATTAAATCAAAACGAGTTTTTAGCCTTTTGAAGTGGGACTATGATGAGGATCGAACCTTCGGGTTTTTGTGGAGATGTCGTTAAACTTGGTTCATCTTTGGGCTTGAAGCGTATAACTTTAGTATGGTTTGTTTGGCTTACTCGAAAGTAGGATGTTGTAAGTAAGTTTGAGATATATTGAAATTAAAATTAAACGTGGTGTTGAGCACCCAACGTTCAGAGAATCGTTCAAGATTGGGAGTAATGAAATGGCACTCATGGTTGTTTGTATGTATGTACATTTATTTTCATTTTCTCTACAGAACACTGTTTATGTTTAATAAAACTAGAGTTTAAAAAGAGGTCAGAATATATACAAAAAATCATTCATCATTAACAAATCATGCAATACATACATAATTCAAAAATTGCATAAAATCTTCTATTCTCAACATATCATTACTATTAAATAATCTAGGTTTATAAATTATAATAAACACACTTGCAGTCCTTTGCTAACAGAAATTTGTCTAAAGTATAAAATCCATGATTTAGATGGAACCTTTTCATCTTTTCTTTACAAACTAATTTCTTTTTGCTCTGAGATTTTAGGTTGTCTGGAAGATTATTCAAAACAAAAGCACCGATGTTCTTTGGATAACGCTCTGCTATTTTTAGTCTGGTCCTGGGTTGCACAAGGACATTACATCTTGTCTGAATATTATGTGCTTTGGGCTTTTTCTTAAGTCGACCACACTGAACACGATGGGCTACTCTGATTTGACGCAATTTCAATATTTTAGCCGCTAGGTCGATTTCTTTCTTTAAATCGTAAATAACTCAGGAAGTTTTGTTTTTAAAAGGAAACAGGGATGTGCATGGGACTGCCCATTAAATTTTTCCCAATTTACATCCCTGACAGGGGGAAAAGAGTTGATCGAATCTCGCCCATCTCGGCCGTACCTACATAACAGGTTGTGTTTGCAGTGGATTTGCATTGTTATTTGTTACATTATCGCATTGTTAAGATTAGACCTGGTGAAGCGTTACTGCTTGAACTGCCGTGCATCGCGATCTTGTGACACTGTTGCTGCTGTTGTACACTTGCATGTTTCTTATTTGGTACAATAAACTAAAACGAAATTTTTAGTACAGCAAAATTAGGACATTTTTTATTACAAGTATATACAACATAAAATTCTGATTGTACATTTTGTCTTGGTAGCTTAGTTAGCATTTTAGCTTAGTTAGTATAGACATATATTCTTCTAGAAGATAAACATATTCCCCACACTTTTGCCAATGCAAAAAGATGTGATTTCACGTGGGTTTGAACCATAGACCCCACGCAATCAACCCCCGAGTGCTTCCTCGGAGCCACGGCGAACGTGGAGTCGATGGGTACGAAATACCCTAGAGTCGACCTTCACGTGCACTTTGCCACCAGCGACTCGAGTAGAACATCTACCCACGATCCTTCATTCATCGCATCGCAGCAAGTACGTAGCGTGGTGGCTTCGTAATGCAGAGGTTCCGAGATCAATTCCGGCCGTATCCACTCTGTGAAGTTTGAATTTTTGTCATTGTAAAGTCTTATAAAATATGACAAAAACATCTGCTCGGTTTGCTCAAGTGACTGGGGGGGATTCCACATAGCACCGAAGCCCCGATGGGGCACGGTGAAGTCAGGCCGCGTCCGTCACCACCCACCAAGGCACCCCCGTAGGGCCTTGGTGGAATTAGGGTGAGCAGTACAGCATGCACTGAGGGACGAGACTCTCAAGAGTCTGTCAAAAATCTTCGCCTGTGCCGGGAATCGAACCCCAGACATCCCGGTAAGCGCTACCGAAGCGCTTCCGAGATGCGCACTTTCCTCTGAGCCACCCGAGCAGATAAGTTTCTTAAAAAAAATCTTCCCTATAAATTACAAGCGAGAAAAATCATCGATGGCCAATAGGGCGCGCTACGAGCAGAGTAGGTTCACTGACTGATAGAGTGCGGTGAAAGCAGTGCAGGGACATAGTGGCGAGATTCAACTAATTCACTGATTTCACTAGGCTGTGTGTGGTGGGTGGAGGTGCCGGTTCGGTAGAGGTGCCGACCTCGAAGTGTTGTTCGGTCACGTCTTGCTACGCTGGAGGCGGCGAAGGTGTCCGTTGTACTCAGCTGCTGGAGTCTTGGTTCAGTGAACACTAATAACTATCATCCCCCAAACACAATGAGCTATTCCCTGAACACAAGGAGCTATCCCCTGAACACAAGGAGCTATTGAAATTTGAATATTTTGGTTACAAGATTCTCCAAGATGTTTTTCTCAAATTTGAGTGTAACTTTTCACCATGCCAAAGGGTTACATAGGGGTAGAATTTCTCGGAGAGTCCAATGCACACCATTGTTTCATCCCCAAGCGCTAACTCTGAGGGTTATTAACATTTTAAAAATAAAAGTCAGTCAAGCGGCTAAACTATTATAGTTGTGTAAAATCTGAGATGCCCATGATGTTCAGGGTGGTCGACTCCCCCTTAGGCCAAAGTACGGGCAAATCTTCAAAAATCGAGAAAAACCGTGATGTGTACATCACGTTTTTTTTTCGATATTCAAGATCAAAATTCTCGACCCTTTGGTTTCACCCCGCGAGGGGTGTTTTTACGGGTAGAATTTCTCGGGGAGTTCAATGCACCCCCCTGTTTCCTTGCAAAGCAAAAACTTTGGGAGATATTCACGATTTAAAGTAAAACAAGTTGGAATTTTGACTTATTATTTTTAATCAACAAGGGATGCAAATAGGGGTAGAATTTTGAGGGGAGTCCAATGAGCACGCTGGTTTTCTTCTCAAGGCAAAACTGTGAAAGTTATTCACCAGCTAAAGTTAAAAATCGATCTATAGGCTTAAGTATGTAAGTTCCGTAAAATCTGATTTGCCCAATAGAAAGAGGGTTGTAAACTACCCCTTAGAGAAACGTATGGTCCGTTTTTTAAGGGTGTCAGGTCAAAATTTTCTACTAAATTATTTTGCAAAAATAATTACTGCTTATAGGGGTAGAAGTTAATGAGATATCAAAAAAACACCCCTGTTTCTTTTAGGTCACGTAAAAAAAATAGAGTTGTAAGCAACCCTAAGCAATCCGTGGCAAGCTATAGTCAACCCGTTCTACGTAGCTGTACTGCGGTGCAGTCTATCTTACAGCGATGAGCACTCAGCAAATCAAAGTAAATCCCTGTAAGATAGACTGTCCCGCAGTGCCGGCACCGGGGTCACCCTATGCTCCCTTCCCCGACGGCTCCCCGATGAGTTCTTCAGCCCCTCGGTAACGCCTTTTCACGCTGGAGGCGGCAAAGTTGCCCATTGTACTCAACTGCTGGAGTATCGGTTCCCTGAACGCGACTATTGATATCATACGCAACTTTAAAACAATTTTGGCAAGATTGATTTCTAGCCTATACATGCATTTTGTAATGCTTCAGTCCCTATCGAATTCTAGGAGTCAGTGTTGACTTGAGACGGAGACAGGGGTTTTCATTGGACTCGCCCCATGAAAATCTACCCCTATTACACTTTTTTTGGCAAAAATACCGAATATAAAATTTTATAAAATACCGAAGATTAAAATCTGTGCTTAAAAACTTAAAAGTGATTTATACTTTTGCCTATGGGTAGTTGACAGTCCCTGAAATGATGGGCTACTCCATTTTAACGCAACTTTTAATACTTGGCCTCTATATCGATTTCTAAACTTCAACTGTGAATAACTCCCACAGTTTTGCTTTGAGGTCCTTCTCACCCCTAAAAACACACCTCACAGAGCAAAAAAAAAAACGTGTTGAACATCGGTAATTTTAAGCTTAAATCGTAAATAACTCCCCAAGTTTTACTTTGAGAAGAAAACACAACAGGGTGTGCATTGGAAACCCCATGAAATTCCACCCCTATCAACACCCTTTTCGGGATGAAAAGAGCAAGTCGAGAATTTTGATTTTAAAATATCGAGAAAAAAATGTGATAATCTCGACATCTCGCGATTTTTGAAGATACGCCCCTACTTTGGTCTAAGGGATAGTTGACCACCCTGAGCATTGGTAAGCTACTCAGATTTGACACAACTTTAATACTTTGGCCGCTAGACCGATCCTGAAACGGCCTGAAAATCTTTCTTGAACAACCTGAGGTATTTTGATTCCAAAGCACAGATAAACGTTAATAATGGTGTGAATAGAAAGTAGAATACGTTATGGCCAGACAGGCCACTTGGATAGTTCGCTCGCCTTTGACGTAGGCTGCAATGCGTTTACCTAGCTAGGGGGCTAAGGGGCAAACTGAATTCTACCAATAAATAAGCATCCCAAATGACAATTACAATTACAACTTTAATGAGCATTTTAATGAGACTCTTTGAACTACATAATACTTGTCCAGCCAGTGATGCAAAGTGCAATTGATTTTTTATTGATAATGTCCATTGATACAAGATTCAGTGCCGGGAATCGAACCCCAGACATCCCGGTAAGCGCTACCGAAGCGCTTCCGAGATGCGCACTTTCCTCTGAGCCACCCGAGCAGATAAGTTTCTTAAAAAAAATCTTCCCTATAAATTACAAGCGAGAAAAATCATCGATGGCCAATAGGGCGCGCTACGAGCAGAGTAGGTTCACTGACTGATAGAGTGCGGTGAAAGCAGTGCAGGGACATAGTGGCGAGATTCAACTAATTCACTGATTTCACTAGGCTGTGTGTGGTGGGTGGAGGTGCCGGTTCGGTAGAGGTGCCGACCTCGAAGTGTTGTTCGGTCACGTCTTGCTACGCTGGAGGCGGCGAAGGTGTCCGTTGTACTCAGCTGCTGGAGTCTTGGTTCAGTGAACACTAATAACTATCATCCCCCAAACACAATGAGCTATTCCCTGAACACAAGGAGCTATCCCCTGAACACAAGGAGCTATTGAAATTTGAATATTTTGGTTACAAGATTCTCCAAGATGTTTTTCTCAAATTTGAGTGTAACTTTTCACCATGCCAAAGGGTTACATAGGGGTAGAATTTCTCGGAGAGTCCAATGCACACCATTGTTTCATCCCCAAGCGCTAACTCTGAGGGTTATTAACATTTTAAAAATAAAAGTCAGTCAAGCGGCTAAACTATTATAGTTGTGTAAAATCTGAGATGCCCATGATGTTCAGGGTGGTCGACTCCCCCTTAGGCCAAAGTACGGGCAAATCTTCAAAAATCGAGAAAAACCGTGATGTGTACATCACGTTTTTTTTTCGATATTCAAGATCAAAATTCTCGACCCTTTGGTTTCACCCCGCGAGGGGTGTTTTTACGGGTAGAATTTCTCGGGGAGTTCAATGCACCCCCCTGTTTCCTTGCAAAGCAAAAACTTTGGGAGATATTCACGATTTAAAGTAAAACAAGTTGGAATTTTGACTTATTATTTTTAATCAACAAGGGATGCAAATAGGGGTAGAATTTTGAGGGGAGTCCAATGAGCACGCTGGTTTTCTTCTCAAGGCAAAACTGTGAAAGTTATTCACCAGCTAAAGTTAAAAATCGATCTATAGGCTTAAGTATGTAAGTTCCGTAAAATCTGATTTGCCCAATAGAAAGAGGGTTGTAAACTACCCCTTAGAGAAACGTATGGTCCGTTTTTTAAGGGTGTCAGGTCAAAATTTTCTACTAAATTATTTTGCAAAAATAATTACTGCTTATAGGGGTAGAAGTTAATGAGATATCAAAAAAACACCCCTGTTTCTTTTAGGTCACGTAAAAAAAATAGAGTTGTAAGCAACCCTAAGCAATCCGTGGCAAGCTATAGTCAACCCGTTCTACGTAGCTGTACTGCGGTGCAGTCTATCTTACAGCGATGAGCACTCAGCAAATCAAAGTAAATCCCTGTAAGATAGACTGTCCCGCAGTGCCGGCACCGGGGTCACCCTATGCTCCCTTCCCCGACGGCTCCCCGATGAGTTCTTCAGCCCCTCGGTAACGCCTTTTCACGCTGGAGGCGGCAAAGTTGCCCATTGTACTCAACTGCTGGAGTATCGGTTCCCTGAACGCGACTATTGATATCATACGCAACTTTAAAACAATTTTGGCAAGATTGATTTCTAGCCTATACATGCATTTTGTAATGCTTCAGTCCCTATCGAATTCTAGGAGTCAGTGTTGACTTGAGACGGAGACAGGGGTTTTCATTGGACTCGCCCCATGAAAATCTACCCCTATTACACTTTTTTTGGCAAAAATACCGAATATAAAATTTTATAAAATACCGAAGATTAAAATCTGTGCTTAAAAACTTAAAAGTGATTTATACTTTTGCCTATGGGTAGTTGACAGTCCCTGAAATGATGGGCTACTCCATTTTAACGCAACTTTTAATACTTGGCCTCTATATCGATTTCTAAACTTCAACTGTGAATAACTCCCACAGTTTTGCTTTGAGGTCCTTCTCACCCCTAAAAACACACCTCACAGAGCAAAAAAAAAAACGTGTTGAACATCGGTAATTTTAAGCTTAAATCGTAAATAACTCCCCAAGTTTTACTTTGAGAAGAAAACACAACAGGGTGTGCATTGGAAACCCCATGAAATTCCACCCCTATCAACACCCTTTTCGGGATGAAAAGAGCAAGTCGAGAATTTTGATTTTAAAATATCGAGAAAAAAATGTGATAATCTCGACATCTCGCGATTTTTGAAGATACGCCCCTACTTTGGTCTAAGGGATAGTTGACCACCCTGAGCATTGGTAAGCTACTCAGATTTGACACAACTTTAATACTTTGGCCGCTAGACCGATCCTGAAACGGCCTGAAAATCTTTCTTGAACAACCTGAGGTATTTTGATTCCAAAGCACAGATAAACGTTAATAATGGTGTGAATAGAAAGTAGAATACGTTATGGCCAGACAGGCCACTTGGATAGTTCGCTCGCCTTTGACGTAGGCTGCAATGCGTTTACCTAGCTAGGGGGCTAAGGGGCAAACTGAATTCTACCAATAAATAAGCATCCCAAATGACAATTACAATTACAACTTTAATGAGCATTTTAATGAGACTCTTTGAACTACATAATACTTGTCCAGCCAGTGATGCAAAGTGCAATTGATTTTTTATTGATAATGTCCATTGATACAAGATTCAGTGCCGGGAATCGAACCCCAGACATCCCGGTAAGCGCTACCGAAGCGCTTCCGAGATGCGCACTTTCCTCTGAGCCACCCGAGCAGATAAGTTTCTTAAAAAAAATCTTCCCTATAAATTACAAGCGAGAAAAATCATCGATGGCCAATAGGGCGCGCTACGAGCAGAGTAGGTTCACTGACTGATAGAGTGCGGTGAAAGCAGTGCAGGGACATAGTGGCGAGATTCAACTAATTCACTGATTTCACTAGGCTGTGTGTGGTGGGTGGAGGTGCCGGTTCGGTAGAGGTGCCGACCTCGAAGTGTTGTTCGGTCACGTCTTGCTACGCTGGAGGCGGCGAAGGTGTCCGTTGTACTCAGCTGCTGGAGTCTTGGTTCAGTGAACACTAATAACTATCATCCCCCAAACACAATGAGCTATTCCCTGAACACAAGGAGCTATCCCCTGAACACAAGGAGCTATTGAAATTTGAATATTTTGGTTACAAGATTCTCCAAGATGTTTTTCTCAAATTTGAGTGTAACTTTTCACCATGCCAAAGGGTTACATAGGGGTAGAATTTCTCGGAGAGTCCAATGCACACCATTGTTTCATCCCCAAGCGCTAACTCTGAGGGTTATTAACATTTTAAAAATAAAAGTCAGTCAAGCGGCTAAACTATTATAGTTGTGTAAAATCTGAGATGCCCATGATGTTCAGGGTGGTCGACTCCCCCTTAGGCCAAAGTACGGGCAAATCTTCAAAAATCGAGAAAAACCGTGATGTGTACATCACGTTTTTTTTTCGATATTCAAGATCAAAATTCTCGACCCTTTGGTTTCACCCCGCGAGGGGTGTTTTTACGGGTAGAATTTCTCGGGGAGTTCAATGCACCCCCCTGTTTCCTTGCAAAGCAAAAACTTTGGGAGATATTCACGATTTAAAGTAAAACAAGTTGGAATTTTGACTTATTATTTTTAATCAACAAGGGATGCAAATAGGGGTAGAATTTTGAGGGGAGTCCAATGAGCACGCTGGTTTTCTTCTCAAGGCAAAACTGTGAAAGTTATTCACCAGCTAAAGTTAAAAATCGATCTATAGGCTTAAGTATGTAAGTTCCGTAAAATCTGATTTGCCCAATAGAAAGAGGGTTGTAAACTACCCCTTAGAGAAACGTATGGTCCGTTTTTTAAGGGTGTCAGGTCAAAATTTTCTACTAAATTATTTTGCAAAAATAATTACTGCTTATAGGGGTAGAAGTTAATGAGATATCAAAAAAACACCCCTGTTTCTTTTAGGTCACGTAAAAAAAATAGAGTTGTAAGCAACCCTAAGCAATCCGTGGCAAGCTATAGTCAACCCGTTCTACGTAGCTGTACTGCGGTGCAGTCTATCTTACAGCGATGAGCACTCAGCAAATCAAAGTAAATCCCTGTAAGATAGACTGTCCCGCAGTGCCGGCACCGGGGTCACCCTATGCTCCCTTCCCCGACGGCTCCCCGATGAGTTCTTCAGCCCCTCGGTAACGCCTTTTCACGCTGGAGGCGGCAAAGTTGCCCATTGTACTCAACTGCTGGAGTATCGGTTCCCTGAACGCGACTATTGATATCATACGCAACTTTAAAACAATTTTGGCAAGATTGATTTCTAGCCTATACATGCATTTTGTAATGCTTCAGTCCCTATCGAATTCTAGGAGTCAGTGTTGACTTGAGACGGAGACAGGGGTTTTCATTGGACTCGCCCCATGAAAATCTACCCCTATTACACTTTTTTTGGCAAAAATACCGAATATAAAATTTTATAAAATACCGAAGATTAAAATCTGTGCTTAAAAACTTAAAAGTGATTTATACTTTTGCCTATGGGTAGTTGACAGTCCCTGAAATGATGGGCTACTCCATTTTAACGCAACTTTTAATACTTGGCCTCTATATCGATTTCTAAACTTCAACTGTGAATAACTCCCACAGTTTTGCTTTGAGGTCCTTCTCACCCCTAAAAACACACCTCACAGAGCAAAAAAAAAAACGTGTTGAACATCGGTAATTTTAAGCTTAAATCGTAAATAACTCCCCAAGTTTTACTTTGAGAAGAAAACACAACAGGGTGTGCATTGGAAACCCCATGAAATTCCACCCCTATCAACACCCTTTTCGGGATGAAAAGAGCAAGTCGAGAATTTTGATTTTAAAATATCGAGAAAAAAATGTGATAATCTCGACATCTCGCGATTTTTGAAGATACGCCCCTACTTTGGTCTAAGGGATAGTTGACCACCCTGAGCATTGGTAAGCTACTCAGATTTGACACAACTTTAATACTTTGGCCGCTAGACCGATCCTGAAACGGCCTGAAAATCTTTCTTGAACAACCTGAGGTATTTTGATTCCAAAGCACAGATAAACGTTAATAATGGTGTGAATAGAAAGTAGAATACGTTATGGCCAGACAGGCCACTTGGATAGTTCGCTCGCCTTTGACGTAGGCTGCAATGCGTTTACCTAGCTAGGGGGCTAAGGGGCAAACTGAATTCTACCAATAAATAAGCATCCCAAATGACAATTACAATTACAACTTTAATGAGCATTTTAATGAGACTCTTTGAACTACATAATACTTGTCCAGCCAGTGATGCAAAGTGCAATTGATTTTTTATTGATAATGTCCATTGATACAAGATTCAATGATTAAAATATAAATACTAATATTAAATCAATAATCAAACATACATTAGATGCGAAGCTTAGGTAAATCGACCAACCACGAGAAATTTTATTCCACTATTTCGCCATACGAGCCTTACGTTTGTCCCGCGAGGCAGTTCATTTTTCAGTCGTCGGAAACTCAAACCCGGCCCGCATCGCTGAAAGTCAATAGGAAAAAATCATCGTCCGTTCTACCTAGGGGATTCTAACTAGAGAATAACACAGGTAACGCTTGTAAACCAATACTAGTGTCAGCTGTCAAGGCAACTGGGGAAAATCTTCTACAAATCTACCTGACCAACTTTTATGGCTGCCGTTGTTGTAGAATAACAACGATATTGTTAGTGTGCTTTAGAAGTGATGCGATTGAAAATGAAATGTACAGAATGTAGACAGATAAAACATCTCGAGATGAACAAATCACAGCAACAATGGAATAACCTAGGTTTGGGAAAGTTAAGTGAATGACCGATATCGCAACAGCGGCCAACTGCCAAAGAATCAGCCTTTGAACTACTGAAGGTCCGGCCACTACATGATGATAGTAATGGTAAGGCTGTAAATGCTCTGCTTATGGAAATGGGTATTATTGACTCACATATTGCACAAGAGAGGCGTCACGACTCACGAGAAAGGGGCGAGTCTAGCCGAACTAGTCGATATCCGAAAATTAGGTACAAGAAGCTGCTTACGAGAGTGATAATGCTACTGTTATCACTTTGGCCTCGCAGCACACCGAGGTGCAAACCCTCAGAAGCAAACCCGCTTCAAATAAAAATGATTTGCAGTAAAGACAAAACACACTGAACGAGTTAGTTCAATTCAAGATGGATTTGCGTTCCCTATGGTGCATTCCTCCTCCGCAGATAACCAAAAGGCAACTAAATTCAAGACGCTTTGGGGGAAGTTGAAGGCGACTTCAACGTCAACGTAGACATCAATACAAACAGTATTCGATTAATGATTGATTTTCTTTTACCAAATTCCCGAATGCCCACCAACGACCAATTCACTGCGGCAAGGAGTGGATTGAGTCGGAGATGTGGGATGCATTTATTTCATTTTCTCACAATCATGAAGTACTTAAAAATGCAGTTCTCACCAAGTTATACCAAGCCCGATTTTTCAGTAAACTCGTAATTTACTCGAAAAGAAACCCTAAACCCCCCAATTCCCTTTCAATGCATTAGCCTAGTAGGTATGACCACAACCCCCCTCACCACAAAAATGGCTGATTTTATTGTGTACCCCTGCACTAACAATGTTACCACTCGCTGCACAGCCACCTTCGCTGCCTCGTGCCTATAGGCCTAGCGGTATACCGCTGCGCAAACCCTCAGAAGCAAATACTACTCACAATAACCAAAATGCCACACGAAACCAAATTGGAAGAGTTAGCTCAATTCAAGTGTAGAGAGGAAGATTCATACAGATATGCGTTCCCTTTGGGGCATTTCTCCTCCGAAAAAACCAAAAGGCGACGAAATTTAAGTCGCTTTGCGGGAAGTTGAAGTCAACAACGTTTCTGATTCCGTTAGAGATGAGTGGGTGGCATTTCATTTTCTCAAAATCATGACGTTCTTAAAAATGCACAAAAATATCCAAGTCATTCCACGCCCAATTTTACCGTAAACTCGTAAATTTACTCCAAAAGAAACCATAGGTTCAAATTTTTCTTGGAGCTGCACCCCAAACGATCTATTTTCCTTCCCTTTCGGCACAATTGCCTAGTAGGTCTGACCATCCCCCCCCCCCCCCCCCCCTGCTGACTAGAAAGTGTTGATTTTATTGCATCCCCGCACTAAACATTTTACGAATACATTATTGCTGATGATTGTCATAAGAATTAACACATTATAATAATGGTTAATAAATCAAATACCTAATCAGTTCATATAACAAAAATATCATAATATAACACTATCACAGCCCAAACGTAGCTTCAAATATTTCAATGAGCGGGGGGAGCAATCACTGCATACGCTTTACTACCGTGAACTTCGGATTTAAAAGGCTTTATTCACTATAATATTATAACAGTCTCTGCGTATTTCCCAACTTCTCTGAAGCTGCACAAATTCATTCCACATTTTCAAGTCATAAATCAGCAAGCAATTAGCACTTAAGCATTGCCACTTTTAAAAGAACTATTTCAAACTGGGGTTTGAATGCTAAACAAAGTCTGATTCCCGGCGTTTTGTAACATATACTAGTTACATCCTCAAGGGTGATAGTCAGAGTGAACAAAAGAACCCGTGCACGAAGTACTTGCAGGTCAGGTTAATATTTGCAGGTGAACGAGACAATGGTTGAAACTTCGGAACCATCTTTTCTTCAGCGATTGCCGGTGTTTGAAGCCGCAATGTGGGAACTCTGGGTAATTGGTAAAAGGATGCGGTAATTGTGTGGGAGTAATTACCTCACCTTCCTGCGCGTGCACGAAGACATTCCTTCCCATGACGGCGCGGTCCCAAGATGGTCGCGCGACTTCGTGAGCCGAGCCTGTCGACGAAGCCACAAACACGTGAGTCACAGAATTATCCAGGCTTGTTTAGCACTGGTCGGCACTGGTTTTCTTAGCACTGGTTTTCTTAGCAGCAAAGCATTTTGCACGTTTTACTCTCAAGTGTTTTACTCTCTTAGTGTTTTACTCTCAAAGATGCTCCCCTGCTGCTAGAAGAGCCAAAGGTGTCAACAATCGCAGGCTGTCACATTGTTCCGCTAAAGGGTTTAATGGTCGGAGCATCAAATGACTGACTACGCAATGTCTGGCGTCTACAGAATAACACATTCCTTCTTAACATGAACAAATACTGTAGTGGAAGGGAAGCAAAACTCCAGACCAACCAACCGAGCTACCCCTTCCATCTATTGCGTACTGGTATCTGCTTACACCAGTAACAATGTTCCTCTCAAATACTGTAGTGTTTGAAAAACTATACCTACTATAGAATTTGATGAAATTTTCATGAGAGAACGCTTGAATAGTGTCTAAAAAATTCATTGTGGATACAGAATGTACATCAAATATGTAATGCTCATGCAATCAGAATCAATGGATCTGAGAAAATAGAGCTAAATTTGAAAATAAATTTTGGGATCAATACTTATCATAGAAAATGCTACACAACAAATGTAAAGTCAGAGTGGATGGACATGAGAAAATGGAGCTTTATTTCAAAATATTTATTTGTGTACAATTCTGTGCATAGAAAATGCAACACTACACTTTTGATGTCAGAGTCGATGGACACGAGAAAATGGGGCTTGATTTGAATTTATATTTGGATAGGTACAAGACTTTGATGCAAGACTTTGCATTAATTTTGAAAGGACTGTGCATCCAAAAATTGACAAATAAATATCAAGCAAGTTTATGCAATTCACAAAACTTTCCAAAATTTTGCAATAATGTCTTCTCGCTTTTTCAACAAACACGCACAAAAGTTGAAGAGTTTCAAATCGTTCGTGTAGAACCGAAAATGTGCAACGAAATGTGAAATCTGTAAACTGCGGAAAAAGAGTGAAACTTGATCTGCAAGATTGTTGTCACCTATATTACCATATCTACCAGATCCAGAATTATTATTCAGAGAAAAGGTAACAAGGTTTCATCTATCAAATGATAGCCTGAAAAAGCTTGTAAACTTGTAGCTATACTTACTGCTTAAAATTTGAAAGTTTAGCTTAGATTTCAATGCAAAGACCAAATAGGATCAAGTTTGATATTGAAGTCTTAAAATAATAAGGTGTGAAAGTTAATTGTCTTTTGCAGAGCGCAGAGACCAACCCTCATCAGGCAGTGCTGGTGTACTTAAAGCAGGAAATAGAGGAAAGGTTTGGAAGGTAGGTAGATATTTTACATGTCAACTGGTTTTGAGATAGGATTTTAAACATACTGGTTCTTTTGTTCATGCTGTCAATTTTAGCTATCAGCCTATCACCCTCGAGGAAGTAATTAGCTTTTTTATTCTAGCTTTTGATGCACATTTGAAAAAAGAATTGGGACTATTCTCCGTTTATCACCAGCAATCAAAAGCCAACAATGCAGTCTCAAGTCAGCGCAGTCATTTTCCAGTACGTTTTAAAACCAGGATTATGAAAGAACCAGACCAATTGGTCCACATGAACGACCAGTCCCTATTAACAACGATGTAATCACGGTATAACCATTATAACAAATTTATTATAATAACGTGATTTTGGAGGAAAATTCCATATGACAGACTAGCTGCATATGGACAGATAGAGCTCACAAAGATTTGGAGCTAAGAGATGAGAATACAATCAAGGGATTCCGGCACTACCGTTATTACATCTGTTGCCATCTGTTGCTCTGCCCATCATCGCTTTATACCTACAGTTCTCTTTCCCATGACTTGGCATTCTAGCCAAGCACGCAGAAAGACCCGGCAGTCGTGGCAAAACCAGACATCTTGGAGTACATCAAAGACGATGCCATCTCAGGGCCTGCAAAATGGAAACAACACTGTTAGGCAAGAATAACAACATGTGAATAAGAATGTACTCATTAGGAACAGGAACTCTGGCCAGATGTGAGCTAGAATTATCTAGTTTTCTCCCTACTTCATAATTTATAAACTTATCTTAGCACACTTTTTATAATCCAAAGAAATTAACTTAACTAAATACAAATGCTAAATTGTCCCGTGTAGCGATTACATTCCTTTTATGTTGTGCCGTTATTGGTACTGGTTGTTAAAATCCCTCTTGTTGCAATACTTGATTAAATTAAGTGTTTTAGTGCTTATTCATAAAATTATGTTAGGATTGGCACCAGAGTATATTTAATTGATTTACTTAATTTTGTTGATAAGGTGCACAGTCATGATTCTAGAAATAAGAAAAATATTTTTGTTAAATCAGTAAAATTAGTATTAGTATTTTGACTAAAGGCATGAGTAAGTGTAATAAATTAAGTTGCATAATTAGGAATACAAAATCAATTTGAAATTTTAAGAAAGAAGTGTATAAATATTTTGAAAAGGAAGAATTATGCGAGTAGTAGGTACTTGTGTTAAAAAATGTATTTGTATTGAATAGCTGTACCAAGCTAAATAAAACATTACAAACAAACAAATGTTAATTTTCTCACTGCAAATAACGGCGGATGGCAGGCAAACATCGTTGCCCACCACCACGGGGTGTTGAAAAAAATGTATAATTGTTACGGCAGTTGCAGTGATGTCGGGGGGGGGGGGGGGGAGTATGTGAAATATAATTGCTGTCCCTCAAAGGAAAAAGCTCACAAGCTGCTATATTGCTGCTAACAGCAGTTGCTTGAAAATATTCTCTCACACCAAATGGATTTGAAATGGAGAACATTTTCTTAAAGGGACATTTAATACAACTTAAAATCAATTTTTTTTATTAGTAACTATAATATGAAAAGAAATTGACATATTTAAAAGAATTTTCTGAAAAGATAGATTTGTAATTAATTATCTACAATTTATGGCTTTTTGCACGGCGCGATCTGCGAGATGAGTACGATTCTCTTTGTACAGATACTATATCCCCTCCCTACCGAATCTCCTGTACGAGCGCTATCGCTGCCGCTACGGCTCGGCGCAGCACGCTCAGAGCGGCACAGCACGAGAAATATGCAACACGCTATAAATCACATACCTGCAGCAATCCGCTTTCCGTGGCTAAACGGATGATCTTATCAAAGTGCCAAATTATTTCACCTCAGAGGAAGGATGGAGGAATATGCTCAAATTATTTTAATTTTATCTGATGAGAAGTTTGTCTAGGTGCTAGGGGTTCGAAAAAGTGCTGTGGGTTAATCCTTACGAGAATTGGTTTTCTCAGCATCTAGGCCGAAAAACACGGACTTTGGTGGGAATTTTTGCACGGATGGCTGTAGACTCAAGTTTTTTTTTTAACTGTCCAAATGTCATTACTAGATCTTCCTAATCGACGGTAAAAGTTAATTTTAAGTGGTAAATGGTACTTTAATGGGTTGGTAGGTTGGTTGGTAGATAATTTGGACAGGCACCGAAGGTGCTCCAAGGGGCATGAATGTTAACATCATCTTGCATGTTAGCATGATGGAAAGAAAAAATGTTTAATAAATTGTATCTTTTAAATCATCTTCTGTCTCATTGCCTTCTATCTATACCAAACTGTAGGTCAAACAGTAGTGAGTATAAAGGAATACCGTTGAGGGAATAAAATAGGCCAGGGCATTTCAAGTAAAATCAATCCCAGTCTTTCCCTCAGGTAGGGAGATACAGCACCCGTTTTGCTTAATTAACCCGGTTTGCCATTACTTTAACGTAATAGGTTAAGATTTTGAACTTTCGAAAGTTCTAGAGACGATGTAAGCAAACACTTTGCATCAATTCAGCAATCGATGCAAGCGAAGCTGTGATCGCTGGTCAGGGTCAGAGTTGCTCTACTCCAGTGGTACCTATTCAACCTGGGGCCCGCAGGCTGCATGTGGCCCAGAGCTCATATTTTTGCTGCCTGCCTTAAAATTTATATTAAATTTGAAATGCCAACTTAACATGCAATTCTCCATGGAAAATACATTGGTTTGAAATTTCCACAACCTCCTTTTCACAAGTGCGTAATTTCAAAGTATTTTTAATGTCAAAACTCCCTGAAGCGCATAGTGCACCATAAAAATCAAAATTTATTTGGGGATTAACCGGGCCCCCCCCCCCCCCCTAAACATTATTGTGTCGTAAGCAATGTCAATTTTCATATAATATCAAGTACAAGCAAGTACCAGTTACGAGAACGTTAAAAATGTTACACAATGCCATATCTTGCAATTTGTAAGTTTTATTATGTCAAATTATATCCTTTGCGGCCAGCCATTTCTTTTATTTGGTCCAGTGTGCAAAAAAGGTTGAGTCCACTGCTCTACTCCATACCATTTCTTATCTGTTTGGTTATATGGATGCTTTTTGAAAATTCATAAGGAAACTATATACTTTCCTACCGCCAGCTGTCACGTTTAAGCATTGGTTTAAGCTTGCGGCCGCTCTAGGCCTAGGCCACTACATAATATGTCTATAGTTGTACAACGCACATGCAGATTTTAGGTTAGAATTAGGACGCATGTGAAACTATTTTACCTACTTCAAGATTTACTTAATACTTACTCAGATCAAAAGAGGGAGCCGATAAAGATCAGTCCGCTGACATTCCACTGAAGAGTAAATTTGCAAAAAAGCCAAAATTGAAAAACACTCAGAGAGGAATGGCCATCGACTCAAGACGCCCGTCTAGCGCACAGAATTTTCCTTTCAGAATTTGCAAATAGTCTGCAACGTCTGACAACGTCAAACTTGGAACCAACTGTCTATCGGAAAAGTAGGTGGCAGCATTTTCTATAACTATAATTAGATTAGCAGCCTTCGTATGTTCATGAAAACATGAAAAGTGCGTCACGTGTGCTATGCATATGTCATTCGGGAGGTCCCAGGTTTGTGCCATCGTGGTCGGCTATCCCCGTACTGACTACTGACGACGGCATTTCCGCTTTGTATCCGGGAGGTCCATGGGCTAGATCTTAGTGGTAGGCTTCTTTGGTAGTGAGAGAGTCATGTCTGCCCTGCATTCGGGAGGTATCAGGTTCGATCTTGGTTACTGGCTATTCTGGTAATGAGAGCGCCATGTCTGCATTGTATTTGGAGGTCCTAGGTTCGATCCTGGCTTCGATCATTTAGCAGTGATCGAAGATCCTGGTGGCTGGTTTTCCCGGTAGTGAGAGCGCCATGTCTGTCTAGCATTCGGGAGGTCCCAGCCTGGTGACCAGTTATATCCGGGTAGTGAGAGCGCCCGGCCCGCCATGTCTGCCTAGCATTCGGGAGATCTCAGGTTCAATGCTGGCGACCAGCTATCCCGGTAGTGAGAGCGTCAGTCTGCCTGGCATTCGGGAGGTTTCAGGTTCGATCCTGGTGGCTGGCTATCCCGGTAGTGAGAGCGCCACGTCTGCCTAGCATTCGGAAGGTGTCAGGTCCGATCCTGGTGGCTGGTTATATCGGTAGTGAGAGCGCTATGTTTGCCTGACATTCTGGAGGTCCCAGGTTCGATCCTTGGTGACCAGCTATCCCGGTAGTGAGAGGCCGGGTACTAGATCACGTTCCGACCAAAAATCCGTGACCCATGGCTGTTCCGAGCTAGAGGTGGCATTTTTTTCTATTGTTTGTTTTTACGGTTTTATACATATTTCTCACGTGCGATCTCACAAAACTATTACACTGTTATTTGCAGTGTGCAAACTGCACGCTTTCAAAGTTTTAACAACGCGAAAACGTTCGACGTTCAATTTTCGGATTGAAACTGCATTTTCCTGATGTTTAGGTTTATCACAAGACAAATTGGCGATAAAATAAACACACGTCCAACTCTAGCCGCATTAGATAATTGTGGTGAATTTTGGTCGAGCTGAAACTGCTTCTGAATCCACCGCCATTGAGATTGACAGCTGTGAACGTATCCTGTTAGAAAGTGCAAAATGGCAGCCAAATGTGATGGCGAGGAAGATGCAGAGATGAATAACAAAGCAAATGTTTTGGAAAGCGACATAGCTGAACAATCAACGATTCTGCCATGGGACAGATTCTCGAATTGGATTCATTGCATATGTATCGTAACATTTGACCTGGAGCTTGGTCAAGCGATGGAGGTAACTAGATTATTGTAATTGGAGGATTGCTGGATATCTAGGCAGAGGCCCTATGTAGGACATGGACCTACACCTTCGTGTGAAAAATAATTGCAGGCTTCGATATGACGTTCTTATGATTAGTTTACGTAAACGTCTCTGTAAAATTATCTCTAAAAGTATCTGGTTTTGACAGCTGTCCAAACTTGACAGTTAGCTTATCCAGCATGACTTGATTACAGGACCTGTGTGTTGTCTTTTTTTAAATCTATTTTGTGCCATATAATGAAATAAGTCTCAATAATGTTTATTTTTCAGATGATATACCCTAGCAGCATTAAACTGTCGGAACAGGAAAAATCTAATATTTGCTATCTAGCTTTTCCTGATTCAAATTCCGGTTGTATGGGAGATACACAGTACCACATGCGGATAAGACAGTCACCTGGACAGCATGAGCTACTTCCTGAACATCAAGCTTATAATCAGAAATGCCCTGTCTTCCTACAAGTAGATCCTGGCTATTTCTGTGGCTACGTATATTTTCGGCAAGTCAAAGATAGAACTATTCCCAGAGGATACTTACAAAAGGTATTTTGCCGGTTGCTTCATTAATTGGTGCAATGTAAAGATTTATCGCAGTTTTATTTTTTAAATTATATCAATTGTTTTCCAGAGTGTGGTCATTGTGACCCGGCTCCCATTCGTGAGTCTCTTCACAGAGGTGTGTGCATTGGTAGCTCCTGAATTCTTTGACAATGGAGAACCCAGCATTGAGGCTGCTTGTCACGATATAGACCAGTGGTGTAGTCCTGTTCCAGGGAAAACGGTTTCTCTCCCACTTTTTGGGAAAGTTCTTCAGGTTTGTAGGCATGAATGGCCACACTGCAATACTATAGTACGTCTCATGTTCTTTTGCAGCGCCTCGGGGCACTGGGCCTATACTATAACATTGTAGAAAACCGATTTGTTGCTGCCATCAGAACCTGAGACGAACTATACACATATATGTTTGAAAGAAATTATGTGAATATTGAGCAAAAGATATCTGCTTTTATTGACAGGAAGGTATAGAAAGTTTCTTAACTGCATTTTGCTTTGTATGTTTTTAGATACAAATTCCTAGTCAGACAAGCAAGAATGCC
Source organism: Nemoura dubitans (assembly GCA_921293005.1). Lineage (NCBI taxonomy): Eukaryota > Metazoa > Arthropoda > Insecta > Plecoptera > Nemouridae > Nemoura > Nemoura dubitans. The sequence goes on along the minus strand of OV121073.1, from coordinate 19,190,961 downwards.
ATGCCTTCGTCTGGTTCTCCTTCCCATTTGTTACCCGAAGTTGCTCAAGGTACAAGTCATGAGTTCTCTGCTTCACTCATGCCAACTGTGCTACCATCCATTTACGAGGTGAACATGTTTCGGTGCTTCTGTCCAATCATTTCTCACATTCACCTTCTTTGGGAGCTTGTTCTCACCGCTGAGCCCATTGTCGTTATGGCAGCCTCACCAACGACTTGTTCAGAAATGGTTCAAGCATTAGTCAGGTAACTTTGACCAAAAAATTATCTAGTTTAAAACCTCACGTCTTATGTCATAGGTACAAGGATTAAAATACACCAGACCACCTTTGCTTCAGAAAACAGAATTTAATCACATAATATTTTCTTCATTTTCAGTTTGATTACGCCTCTTATGTACTGTGCTGATTATAGACCTTACTTTACAATTCATGACAGTGAGTTTAAGGAGTACACGACAAAGTCACATGCACCACCCCCTGTTTTGCTTGGTGTTACAAACCCTTTTTTTGCCAAGACGCTCCAACATTGGCCCCACATAATCAAGATATGTGACGTAACTAGCATAGGTATGTATGACATATCGCTCAACATTTTTGAGGTGGAGCTGGTGAATGTTATTAATGAACAGGATGCTACATCTTACTGAGTTCGAATAGGAGAATGATGCACTTTTGTGTAATAATTTTCATTTGGTATTATACTTGTGCACCAATAGTATTCATAGCTATGTCTGTAGCATTTTAAGCAAACATTTTATTCCATTTCTATTTTATTGCATATTTAAATAATGGTAAATAAATATCTATTCCAGCTAAAACACAGAAACACAAGCTAAAAAAGGGAGGCAACATCAAAATGTTAGATTCCAAACCTGGCGTTTACACTCATTACAAGACATACCTTCAGAGAGACAAGGTTTTCCTAAAAAAACTGTTGAAGGGGATTCAAACTCGCAGGCCCGGCGAAGTGCAAACTGCATTGCTCCGCCGACACCTACTCGAGCTCACCCAAAGCTTTATGATACCTCTAGAAAGATACATGGCAAGTTTGATGCCCTTGCAGAAGAATATTTCTCCCTACAAGGTAAGTAACCAAACTGAACCATTCAAATTTCATGTCACTTAGCCTCAAATTGGTTTTTGTTATCAGTTCCACTTCCAGCTCTGGTTATCGGCAAGTTGTCGATCTTTATTGGTAGCATGGCCCGTTGCAATAGATCATGCTGCGGTGGGGCAGATACGGCACATGACGTACCTAAGATTCAATCCCACATATATTTTTTAAACGTTTTGAAACATAATTTATTTCTTTAGAAAAGGATGTGATTTTCAAATTTAGAAGATGATTTATTTTATTTTTGAGCTGTGCTGACGTAGAAACTCCAATCTAACATGTAGGCACAACATAAGGCACACTCAGCTCAGGCATCTGCGATAGCCAGTTTCGAGCAGCGTGGCAGTTTTGGGCAGCGTTGCCGCAGCTAATGCAATATACATGTCGGAATTTCTGGGTGCCACTGCAATTTTATTGGTTTTGTTCAGTACACTTCAAGACGCAGGGAGTATTCTTGCTATTCCAGACAGTACATGCACGCGAGTGGTAGCGAAATGCCATCTAAAAATCGCCCGTCTGAGTCTGGCAAAGAATCAGGAAAAAGTGTACCTACTGTAGTGTTATAACCGCATTTTTAACAAGATGCGTCGAGGCCTGTAGAAGTATTTTTGCTTACGAGTAAATTTTGACGGTGAACATCAGTTCTCTCACCAATCCGCAAACCTCGTACCCGTTTCCCTCGGACCACAATTTACCACAGCTGGGCCACCAGCTGTGAATTTATTGTATTTTTAAAATATCCATCGATCGACTCTGCTTCATATTTCAACCGCATTTTTATCAGAGTGTACTCATTTGGATATTTCTGTATTTTTTTAACCTTATCCTAGAACTGCCTCGTAGTAAATTCTAGATTCTGCTTTGGATGCCGACTACTTTTTTACTCCATTTTTTACCCGAGAGTTAACACATAATAGAGGCTTACGAAAACCTACTCCGGCCGCTCTCCAGCGTTCGGAAACCTGCTCGGAGTGACCCGATCGACGCTATTTTGCTTCCGAAAACCCAGTCTGGAGCGATCAGAGCGCTCAACTCGCGTACCATCTTTCAGCCTGATGCACGAGTTCTGTTCGTACAAACGGGCGGGTAATTTTTGACCGTTCAACCTACATTAACGTTTTAATGTGCATACACTGACAGGTATGCACAATATGTAAAATACTCACCAATACGACCGCCAATATCATAGCCAACGACTAGTACTTTATGCATTACGTTATGCATTGCCAATAAAGTTCAGCTAGTTCGTTGTCGGCCATTTTCGAATTTCCGCGGTCGACCGTAAAGTTTGCGTTCGAAAACGTCCGCATCTCGGAGAGGACCACGTGACAGATCGCTCGGTAGAGTAGGTTTCCGTAAGCCTCTAATGGATCTTGCAGTCAATGGATCTTTTAAAATACATCAAAATTAAAATGAGTACACTTGGACTCAAAAGGTAGTTACCACATAAAGCAGAGTCAATTAATCAAATAAATATGCAGAAAAATCCAAATTAGTACACAGCAGCAGCAGGTAGCAGGGCAGCTCCGCCCTGTCCATGTTTATCAGGGAACGTTGTAAAATTTCAATCTCTAACAACATTAAACAATTGTTTTCTATCATCAATGTAAATTATAACCAAGTTTTGTTGTCAATCCGTGCCAGGCAGCGCCAACTCCGCGACCATTCAACCCTGATGACTTCTTTGCCACGCTCGGGACATCCGGACCGCAGCTCACTACGGGGATCAAGGGCGATTGGATAGGGCTGTACCGACGATTCTTCAGATCGGCAAATTTCAGTAGCTGGTTCAACGCTCGATACAGGGAAGTCAGCCAAAAGCTGCAGGCACTACAGCTGAAAGCTCTCTCAGATGCGGTAAGCTAATTCACACCACAAAATTTTACATACCATATTACGTCACAATATTTTATGGTGGGGATGTGAATATATCAATTCACAAAGTGAGTATCACCCTGGTTATATTATGATGCAAAGACTATTTTCACGCCTTCCATGATGTTTCCTTTATGTATCATTTCTTCTGTTGCTAATCTCAGTAACCAAACTTCTTTATTCTCCTGAATTGAGAACAGCTTGATCTGTATTTATCGAGTGTAATACATTTGTTTTCCAAGGCTGTAAATGTTTGTCTGTGACGTTATCTGGCTGCAACACATTATCGTAAGCTCCGTTAAAGTTCTATGATCAATGCAATGGGTTATGCTTATGAATATTGATATTACTGAAGAGTCTCTCATAGGGTCTGGCAATACCACAGACCTGTTGGAACACCCATTGGAAGCATTACATAACACCAATTTTCAATGTAATAGGCATGTGCAGGATAATTCACCATGGCGTTGGCAAAATTCACAGCAAAAAACCCTTAGCGAACTGGAGGTCCTTGCTTTATGGCCTATGGGCCTATTGCCAGTTTTTTTTCCGGAAGTCGGATTCTCTGACCACGGCCATAGCAGAAGAAAATATAAATTTCTTAACCATTCAATTTACTTACTGTTTGTATGCTTACTGTGTTTCAGGATCTGACTGTGTGGGTTCAAGGAAAGCATGAAGTGGAGGTGGTTGATATGATTCTGCGAATACGGCACAAAATCGAGCAAAGTGAAGTGGACGATTTACCTCTTAGTGACATAACGCGAGATAGGTTGCGGCTTCGAATGGCCGATATGATCTGTGCTCTTCCCGATGACTTAAAAACGGTGCTGAAGACCAGCTGATGACATCCGGCCTCGGCGGATCTGGTTATGGAAGCATCCGTCGGGATTGAAGGCGAAACCTTGTTGGATCATTCGGTCAGTTGTAGAGCAACCAAAACGAAATCAAAGAAATCTGAGAAGTCTTGCTACAAGCTCAAATGCTTTTAAATCCTTATTGTGCGTAGTATATCGACCGCAATGGCCTTGAGTTTCGCCTGGGCGAAACAAAATTGATAAAGTGAAGAAATCTGTCATCTAAACCTGAAACTGATATGATAACCTACTCGGGAGCTTTCCCTCATAGATATCTAGCAATTTTAGTTTTTTTAACTTTTTTATTAGCCATTTTTATTTGCATTTTTTTCAACCAGCTTCCCCCATCTTTTTATCGAAATCGACTTAGGTTACGGAATCGTGTGTTAAATACAGGAAATCGAAACTTCGATAAATTTGGTTGATGTACCTTGTGGTTTTTCTTCCGACTGAACAGTTAGTTAATACAACAATTTTATCAATGGCCATAATGCAGGTAAATATGGGTGTCCACTTGCTGGGCAGTCCTCCATTAGCTTGGTACTTCATTATCATCGATAATTATTACTTGACGTGGTATGCGCGTCTTGGTCTTCCCGTTGCCTACCTCGTTGGGGAAAAGTAAACGAAGAAACCTCTATAATCTGATGCAAATGTGTGAAAGAGGCATTGTGTGCTGGAAACTTTTTGTGTGCTTTAGGCAGGCTGTCTTATTACAGTGGTAAGAAACTAAGGCTGCACACAAATCCATCTTGCATGTATGCAAGATGGATTTGTGTAATGAATGGTTATTTTGGTAAATAATCGTGACTCAAGCAAGGCTCTCTCGAAGGGAAAACAATCGATTCTGGCTTGTTTACTAATTGCAATTGCCTACTTGACTCGGCTGGAAAAGGTGCCTTTTGTCCATTGTTGCAATGACAGCGACATTATGTTATTAAGAGTGAGTGCAAGGACGGCAATGTTCCATTGCTAATGCAATGATTAGAGAATGATCAATGATCTTAAAGAGTACAAATGAGATTAGTATTAAATGTATGGCAATCTATATTATTAATTTTTATTATTAATTTTATTATAACCATTGTGTATATATTTTTAATTAAATATCATTATGCAGATTAATTTATGTGTATAGGAAAGACATTTAAAACCAACTTTGTATTTATCTCTGTAACTCCAGAAGCCATTTACAAATTATAAAAATTCCAGAGCACTGTAATGAGTATTCCCAAAACATGCACATGTAACCAGATTTTATAAACCTCTAAAGGTATATCGTAATAAAATGAATAGTACATGGAACCAATTCAATAAGTACATCCAAATATTTTCCAAATACAGAATCGTAACTAATTTTGCATTACCATTTCAATTGCCTATCTATAGGCTACACTGACATTTTCACAGTTTGGTAAGAGGCAGGTAGGCATCAATTGGAATAATCATGGTTCAATTTTGTTATTTGTATAAATTGGTTTTCAATTATCATTATAGCATATTATAGTTAGCCACCAACTGCATGAAATATCACTACCTGCCCTAAAATATATTATACATCTTTTCTTATCATCACACATCCATGTGCAGCCTTGAGCAAGCCTAATTGTTCAAAATGGTTATTCAAAATTGATGGTTTCCTATTCTTTTGTCCTATTCGTAAACTATACCTAGGTACTGCAATAAAATAATAATGAAATTTGTGAAATTGTTTGCTACTTCTTATTGGAAAGATCAATATTAAATGCAAGAACACTGATACTGATATTAAAATGGACCCTTGGTAGAGAAATAAAGCAATGTATCTCTTAATCCTTGTTCCTGTGATCTGTCCCAAGCGCAGCAGCAGCTTGGGAGTGTACCTGGGAGGGGCAGCAATTCATATTCATATTCCCCCGCAACAACATCCTTACTCCGCGATGGTGGGCAAAGGTGTTAACCATCTGACGTTATTTGCTGCTTTTAATTTCAGAAGAGACGTTTGAACCATTTCACATTCAACGTATGGCAGTTTCCAAAATGCATCATATTGTGCTTCCATTGCAGCCCACTGACTGATTAATGGCAATCGCTGTGGTTTGCTTTTTATCCGCTTTTAGTGCAGACTTTAGAAACGTCGAGAAGCAGTCAAATCAGGGTAAGCTGAATGTCTTAACTACTTTCAGTTAAGAGAGACTAACCCAAAAGGTGGTTATAGATAGCACAAGCTCTGTTTCTGGAGCAAAAAATTAAAAAAATATAAGCTGTTAGTTGTGATTTATTTAGTAGGTATTTCAAAACCACAATCCTGGGGTTATCTTCAATCATGTGGATGAGCCAACAAGCAAACAAATACAAAATATGTATCCATACAAATTTTTATTTTTTTACTTAACATTTAACAAGTCAATTAGGTACATTTGAGAGGTTTGAAATTGCATGTAGATGTAGCCCAGGTTTTTGGGTGATTGGATTGTTGGATAGAAACACACTTTTTCCAAATTTGGTATGCAGTGTTATCTTCAAGGTACAAAGGAGTAAGGAATGCTTTTATGCATGCCAATAATCCTATTTATATAGACCTTATTGTTATTGAAACACTGTTGCCCATGGTGGACTCATAGGTTGCGGATTTTGTAGATAGGACATAACCACTGCAGAGATGGATAGCCTGCAAAAGCACCCATTGTTATAAAAGTTATAGTAGACAAAAGTTGTATTATGTTCTAAAAGAAGAAAAAACTACTCACATGAAGCTGCTTAGTATTTGTTTCGTGTCATCATTTACTCGCGAATTTGCGAAACTGATGCAAGAGCAGTAAAGTGCTACCCAAGCACACCATTTGAGCTGAAAACGTTTTAGACAATCGGGTATAATACAAATCAGTTGAGATGGGTGTAGAAATGCAATGCATCCTACTTGATTTTCATTACAGGTATGTAATTCAACTTAAAAAAAAAGTGATTCACAAAATGACATTATTAGTCCCGTGGTACAAATTAGAGAAAGTGTTGTTTGACAAATTTTTAAATCAATTTTCCGCATCCAGCTTTTGTATTCAGTCATCCCATTTATTCACCTTCACACGCAAACACACAAACTACCAGTATTCACTGATGACAAATTTTGTGTTATGCAATGCAAGAGATGGAAACACATCAGCACAGCTGTCGCTTGTTCATGTACCTATAGCACGCATTACCGAATGAGTGCTATAAGCTTCAGCAAAAAGCCAGAAGATAATAACATCAATAAAGGACAGTCCTTTATTGATGATAATATCGTTAATAATAAATCTAGCAACAATATAGTTCAAAGATAGCTTACTCTCATCATGAGGCCACACATACTGAATATCATTCCTAAGATATTCATGTAGTCTGGAGTCAAATCTTCTCCTGGGCCTGCCTGAGTAGTTGGGGCTGGTGGTTTGTACCTAAAATAGAAAGTTACCTAAGTTACCTACATTAAAGATGCAAAACAAACAGGAGAAACACGCGTCGCGGTCGTCATTTGGTGATTACCACAATCACCATCAACAACCGTACAGTCGTGCCATTTTCGCAATTTGAACTTACAAATAAAAAAATATTTCAGCATAGTTCCGATATTAATGATGCTTGCAACTGTATTACCTACCATATTACAAACAATATTATAACCATATTACAAAAAATACAGTGCATGATATCAAAATACTAAATTTCGTAATGAGACGACTTAAAGACATGGATGCAAACATCAAAGAAAAGGCATACATTTCATTAATAAGACCTATCATGATGTGTGGCTCCTCATTGTGGGATCCATATGAGTTGAGTGAAATCAAAGAAATCGACAAAGTACAAAGTTTGGCTGCACGAAGATTTCTGGGGATGAGAAAATTGAAGGTGGAGAAGTTTGACACTAGAGAGACCTTCAGAAATTATTGAAAAGTTGGGCTGGACATCACTAGAAAATGGATGGATGAACTATGAAATCTTTACAGAATATGGAACAGAAATTTAGGATGAAAGGAATTGATCAAGAAGATTGAAAAGTATTTTGGAGAACAGGAGGCCATATGAAGAAAGTTTTGATGACAAAAAAAATACAGATATGGGCCACTATAAACAAGCCACTATATTTAAGCCACTAAAAACCAGCTGAGAATGGGAAAATCAAGAAAAATAAATTTGTTATACAAATGATTTGAATTATAAACTAATTTAGAAAATAAGACACCTACTTAGAAACGAAAAGTAATTGTTAATCCATTATTTTATAATTAAATGTTAGATACCTTGCCACCGCTGGTAATTGCCAGCTATTGCATTGTAATAATGATAGTAAATAAATAATAAAATAACTGTAGTGGGGAAAATGCTAGATTTGAGGGTTTTTTCAGGAAACAGACCTCCCATTGAGACTAGATGTAACACTTATAATTAAAACTATATATAGGCTATATTTATGCATAGTTCTGAAGGCAGTACCTATCCAGACAAACATTCCCCTGCTTCGCCAGGTGTGACGAGGGGTTTTCCCGAGAGTGGCTCTTTCATTTGATGGGTAAATTTCGACACTACAGCTCCAGGACGGTTCATCCTTTTATGCTCTTTTCAGTTTAAAGTTTCTGGGGACACAGCCGAAATTCAGTCATGCGGATTTCAAAGCACAGAGGTGTACCTACTACAAACCCATTTTTCCTATCTGTGATTTTTAATCTTCCCCACCAAATATTTAACCCATGAGCTGCCAATGTACTATTTTTCATCACTAAGTACGCTAGGATTAATTTGAGTTTATTATTGCACAGCCTTTTAATTGGAGCTCTTAAACATTGGCTCTGTGGCAACCCTGACAATCAATATCCAAAGAGCGTGAAAATGGACAAGAATGGAGACTTCTAAAAACTTTTTATTTTATTATTTCCCATTCAAATAGGTATACTAGGGCTTCGCGAACGCAATTTGTGTTGCGTTGAAGATGAGCGTAGGTAGCGGTTTGTATACAGCGGATAAAAAGGTGGATGCCGAAGCCCTATGAAAACCATTGAGCACCAAGCCAGACCATTGCCCTCTCGAAAACTCTGATCACTCCTAAATTTAGACGGTTATGACCTTCCTTTGTTTCTCTCTCAACTTGTCAGATAGCCAAAATGTGCTAATTTTGAGCTAATTGAGTAGTTTGAACATATATACATAGATGTGAATTACGACCGTGGTTTCTTATTATAAGGGATAGGTATATATCTAATGTGAATTTACTTCAATTACTTCCACTAGGGCTTCGCGAACGCAATTTGTGTTGCGTTGAAGATAAGCGTAGCGATTTGTATATAGCGCATAACAAGATTGAGGCAAAAAGCCTATATGAAAATCATGGAACACCTAGAACATACCAGAACATTACCAGATCCCGTTACCAGAATATAAATTATGACGATCGAAGAGTTAATATCGTTTTAAAGTATCTTTATTGTATTCTATTATATCTTACTAGGGCGAACGCAATTTGTGTTGCGTTGAAGATGAGCGTAGCGGTTTGTATATAGCGCAAAAAAAGATTAAGGCAAGAAGGTTATGCAAATCATGGAGCAGCAAGCCGGACCAATGCTTTCTCAAAACTTCTGATCACTTGAAAATGTAAACGATTCTGACCTTTCTTTGTTTCTGTCTGAGCTGTCGGGTAGCGGAAATATGCTCATTTTGAGATCATTGAGCATTGTGCATGTTAATACATAGATGTATTATATGCCCAAGGGTTTTTATTGGGTTTTATTGGGTTGGTTTTTATTGGGAAAAATCTGGTGTGATGTTTCGATTTGGTTTCGATGGTTTCTATAGGCAAATCGAAATTGGGAACATTTGAAAAAAAAATACGTACTTTTAAACCAGGGCGAACGCAATTTGTGTTGCGTTGAAGATGAGCGTAGCGGTTTGTATATTGCGCAAAAAAAGATTAAGGCAAGAAGCCTATGCAAATCATGGAGTTGCAAGCCGGACCAATGCTTTCTCAAAAATTCTAATCACTTGAAAATGTAAACGATTCTGACCTTTCTTTGTTTCTGTCCGAGCTGTCGGGTAGCGGAAATATGCTCACTTTGAGATCATTGAGCAATGTGCATGAAAATACATAGATGTAACTCATGCCCAAGGGTTTTTATTGGGTTTTATTGGGTTGGTTTTTATTGGGAAAAATCTGGTGTGATGTTTCTGGTTTCGATGGTTTCTAAAGGCAAATCGAAATTGGGAACATTTGAAAAAAATACGCACTTTAAAATAAATTTCCGTACTTTTCCAAACTTGCCCAATTGTCGAATTTTGCTCTTTTTTCTGCTTTGAAAGTGAAGGGTGTGGAGGATTTTCTTGAAAAACGCAGGGGGTCTAAGTTGAGAACAAAAGTAGACACCCTGAAAATTTCATCCCACTCGAAGCAGGCGTTTGGCCTGTAGAGCGCGCGCAAACACACATACAAACAAACACACACCAAGTGTTTTTTTTAGCAGTAGTGAAATTGATGATTTCGCTTCGCTCATCAATAACTTGTATCTTTTGTATCTTTTATTGTATTTTATTTCTTGTATTGGGAAAATTTGAAAATAAAACGAACTTTTCAATAAATATCCGTACTCTTCCAAACTTACCCAATTGTCAAATATTGCTATTTTTTCTGCTTTGAAGGGAAGGTGTATGGAGGATTTTCTTGAAAAACGCAGTTGAGAACAAACGTAGGTACTCAGAAATTTTCATTGAAATCGGTTCAGGCGTTTGGTCTGTAGAGCGCGCACAAACACAAAAAAAAAAAAAAACATGTACACGAGTGACTTTTTTTTTGGGGGTGGTGAAATTAAAGATTTCGCTTCGCTCGCTACGCTCATCAATAATTTATCAACTTGATTCGAGGTCTACGACAAAGCTTCTTACATTGGTGACCCCAGATGCTCAACAACTTTAACAAGACAAGAAGTTAGACCTTTTTTAAATCAAGTTCCGAAATGACTTCAACCGTAGGTAGGTACTATCCAAACCAATCTTCGTCTACCAGATTGACATGAAATCAGAACTCATTCGTCGTTTCTCAACCTTGTCGGAAGCACAAATCAAATTAGTCGTTCAACACGAAGAACTAGGCAACCGCAAACCATCAAAATTTGTAATACCATAAGGTACCGTTTGGAAAATTCAAACATCTTAGTTACGAGTTGCATGAAGTTCATTCCACCTCACCGACTGACGATCTCAATGCACTCGCAAAGATCGTGGACCCACAATCAATGATCAAACCATATGTTTGTGCTATTCGCTGTCAATGGATCAATCATATCCCCTCGTACGGAACCAATGGGCAGCAGGGCAGGGCTAACAATGACCCATGCACAGAGATTTATTATCAATCTTTTATCAAACGGGACACTTTAGTCCCGCCATGTCTGTATATTTGTTGCACTGGTGTATTGTTGATTGAAAATCACACTATTTTACGGCCAAATGACAAGGTACATAACCATGATGTAAGAAACAAGAAAAACCTGTGCATTGACTTAGGGTACATGAAAAGCTGATTACTGGTCCCGTGGACCAATGACCATGGGATCTAGATCAGACGGGGATTTAAGGGACAAAATTGGTCAGCACACTATCGCAGAGCTTCGACTTATGGAGCTGCCGAGTCCCGAAGGGGTGGGGGGGGGGGGGGCTGCATTTTGATAGTTATACATTGCAACACTCATAGTCATAATGCACCCCAGTCTGCCATTCATTTCATATACTAACATGAACAAACAATCATTAACAGTGCTAGTTCACCAGCGTCAGTAATCGAGTGGAGAGGTGAGGTAGGTAAAGATGTTGATAAAACAATAAGCAAAGAGCAAGCGTGAAAGCAAAGGGCCTATTTCTCTTGCGACATGAAATCAGTCGACTCAAAATACAAGAGACACATTATGTGAGGTGCACCGGCTTGGCAAGCAAGGCCCCGTGGGTGCAAGAAACGTGCAAGCCTCAGGCCCCAGACGCAAGCGCAGGGGCCTCGCAAGCGACATACCTGGGCCTCCGAGATACTTTTGTAGGGTAAACTATTAATAAATACTAGGTAGGTACAATAAGCGGCTTGACATGACACGCCCCTCGGACTGTGATCCGATGGCGATTGTTACTTAGTCCATTGATGCAGGAATGGTTAGACAGAAACCATAAACCAGTTTTTAACAATGCTTTGGACCCCTTATCTCAAATAATGGAGTTATATGTTTCTGGTCTATAGCCAATAATATCATCAATATCTTCTCCTCACCTTTTCCTTACTGGTATAAGACACCAGGAATCAAAGCATCGTCTTCAACCAAGCATTGCCAAAGACCATTACACAAAACCACTAAATAATGACTAATGGCATAATATTAGGCAAAATAAATTATTATGTAAGCCATCAAAGGGGAATGACAAATGGAAAGTACTAGCAGTGCTAGGTTGGTGTAAATCAGTGTAAATGTTATAACATAACCTACAAACGTGACTAATTAACCCTTATCACTACCTTCAGTCACCGCTTTTTCACCTTACCTATGTTCTTTGTCAGGCTTGCGTGGATCAGATGAGCTTGTCGCTGCATGCGGTTTAACAGCCTCGACAGTCGACATAATTACTAAAATTGGAAAATTTAGACGAGGACAAAATATTTTCTAATCACACACCGTAACACATGACATGCCGCACTGCAGCGACCAGAACTGGAACTACGAAACATTATGATTAATGGCAGTGGGATTGCAGTGCTGCCATGGTTTCGAAGGGCCATATACCGAAGGTTTATGCGAAATAATTTTGAAAATACTTGAATTTGAAATAATTTGAAATAAAATTTTGAAATTCAAAAAATTACGAAAAAAAATTAACCGCCAACATAAATGTAATATCCGTATTTTATTCGTTTGTCAACAATCTGGCAACACTGCTTACGTTCAGCCACATAGCCAGTCGCTGTTTCATCATGGCTGCGTGGTTAGCTGTCAGTCTGTCATGTTAGCACATATTTAGGTTTTCTCAGTAGAAGTTTGGTATGTACTCGCATTAATAATTATCTTTTAGCAAAAGCGAATAACTATTAACGAGTAATGTAATAATTTCATAAAATAAAAGTTCTAAAATAGTGAATTCGTATTTTTTTAGCCTCACAAACTTCAATGCCCATAAATCTCAAATCACAACATTGAATGAACATGCCACTGGTAATTCAGTAGATTAATGACTAGTTATCTATGCTGACACTCTTACAAAAAAAATACTGAGCCTGGTTACCGATATGGTAATATTCATATGCTATCGTCCTAAGCATATCCCAATGAGTTTTTTTGTAGACTTAGTAACGTTAGGTAGGTACCTACCTAGATGGACCTAGTCTAGGGATTACGGAAATGCTTGGTATCAAAATAATGCTATTCCCCATTTCAGATGAAGAAGGAGAGTGGATTTGCAACTTATTTGAGGATCCACTGCTGCTAGAAATGAGTCTCAAAACTGCCCATAGAGCCCTTTGCTGTCTCAAATCATGGGTTGTAAGTTTTGAAAACCATTGCTTGTGTCTTGCAGCAGTGGGTTCTCTAGGAAGATGAAAACCCACTGCCCTTCTTAACGTGAATTGGAGTTTAGGCATATATCTGGCCACTGCAATTTGATAGACCACATTCTCAAAAGTCAAAACTCAAAAGCAACAGTGTTTTGAGCTAAAGCATTGATATGTCTGGAGGTCAACATCCTGTGCTGTAGCAGTATTACTCTGTAGCTGTTGTATTCCTTTTTTCAATGCTTCACATTTTTTCTAGCCGACTTTCCACTGAAATTCCGTCTGGAACGTGCTAGGAAATCGTGAAACATAGGGGACCGCAGCAAGATGAGGAGAGCCCATGCTGGTATGCCACATTATTACTCTTTTATTGTAAATCAAACAGCCTTGAATACCATTGAGCAGTATTAACACCGACTGTAGGTATTGTATTTTGTAATTTGAGTAGATGGTCCAGGATGATCGCTTCTATTGGCCCAATAATTTGGAACATTAATGGACTTTACATAGTATACTATGAAGAAGCTCACGCACCGGCACATGAAAGTAGAATGGCAATTCTTTGCTTAGGTATTTATTATATGATGTGGATCATCTAGTAGTACCTACCTAATTATTAAAATTTATTGGAGTCTCTTATTAAAGCTTAGACAATCCTGACATGTTTATGAGCAGAATTTTTAGTAACGTAATGTGCCATTCAGGAATTGACCAAAGCCTCGTGTGAGTTTACCTCATGTTAGTTTTGATCTGTAAGAAGCGGGTGAAGAACAAAAAACCTTTTATCAATCTGACCGATTATCCGTTAGTTTGATAGCTGCTGAAGAAAGTTCTTTGGGGCATGATCCTCGTCTCCTTGAATCACAAAATTGCCTAGTTTAAAACTCATTTTAATTAGTTATAAACTAGGTATAAATTACACGCTTTTAATTATCATGTCGATATTGAAAGTTTTTATTGTTTTCAATCAAGGTTTATTGATTTATTGAATGGAAATGTTTCGTGTTCCAGGCCAGTACTATGATCCTCTCCCGACGCAATATGATCCTGGGGATGTGTTGGAAGAAGAGAATGAAAAAATGACAGATGAATTGAAAGATAAAATCAATATGCTCAAATCAGTGAGTACATACACCAAATATCATTGTTCCATAGCTCATTCATAAGCTTGTGTAGTTGAACTATTTTGTGGGCAATTGGCCGGTGGTAAAAGATGGAAGACGGGTGTTGAGTTGAAAATGGCTAGTTTTGATTCTGATGGTCTTCAGAAAAGAACAAACTACTCATCACAATTTAGATTCAAATAGTATCTGCAATTGTGGTGCTATTTATAACCTGAAGTTCCGACTTCGATGCACCGAATGCAATCAAATATGTGCAATGTTTACAAACCTCACAGTATCTAATTGCATTACTCTTTACATAACATTCTGCACCAACAGTTTTAATTGTACCTGCTTTGAAACTGAATTTAACTGAGGCTCTGCTGCTTGGTATGCTTTCTTACCATTAATAACAATTTACAAATCAACAGTTGTTTAAATATGTTGAATTTGCAATACTTTGTTGGAACTACCTATATGCAAAGAGGGTTTTTATTATGAGAAATAGATAAAAAAAGAAAAAATTTATATTACGCACTTATTTTTCATAACTGAGATTGTACGGCGACTGTGCTGGCGGGCTTTTAGCTTGATAAGAGTCCCACCTAGCTGGCCAAGCGATTTGGTTTCTTTCCCTCCCCAGGCTAATTTTCACCCTCGCTCACCTGGCCGCTGCGATACTGCAATCACTGCCAATGCAATTGCCGGCAGCAGCCAAGTAGTAGGACCTGTTAGTGGAGCTTGCGATTGTGGCTGGATTGTTATCTGGGTTATTCGATTCGAGGCTTTTAATCACTCGATTAAAGATGAATAGAGTAAGAAAAGAATGGCATGCTATGATGCACAGAAAATGTGCTTTTGCTCAAATTTTACTAGCATTTCTTATAAATCATGGTGGAGCATGGAGCTGCCCGTTAGCGCCAACTGCCCCTGAGCTCATTGTATGTTTTAATGTGGGCTTTTCATGACATCAGTCCTGTCGTTTTAACCAAGGCATCGAACCCGTAAAAACCAGAATCCGGAAAGTTTGAAAACCTGAACCGGAATTATTTTTCGGGTTTTTTCGTGTTTTTCAACACCCTGCGTTTTAGAATGGATTTTTGAAAAGATAATCCGCAAAGAGAGTGATGACAGTTTTTTTGGGAATCAATATTTTTTGGAAAGTTAGGAGACCATCAAACCTGAACCCGTAACCCAAAAAACTCTAATTTTGTGTTGAGCCCGAACTGGAATTCCCTATTGAAAAGACCCGAGCCTGAACCGGAATAAGCAATATAAAAAATCCTAACCCGAACTGAATACTCAAATTTACCGAACCCGAACCTGAACCCGAACCAGCATTAATTTTGGTTCGATGCCCTGGTTTTAACTTAATCATTTGGGTAGTAACTACCCTAAGGTAGTTATAAGAAATCTATTTTTAGTTTCAAATATCTTAATTATTTCAGCTCTCAATCGACATTGGAACTGAAGCAAAGTATCAAAATAAATTTCTACATGATATGGTATGTAAAATTCCATCGGGGATAGTCGTATTGTGTGCGTATGTGGTTAATGAAATGTTATTACACTGATTTTTCTTCTTTCCACTAAAGGATGAAGATTTTGAAAGGACAGGTGGTTTTCTCGGGAACACGATGAATCGAGTACTACGGCTAGCCAAAGGGGGTCACAACTATTATATTTTTTATCTATTTCTATTTTCTATTGCTGTTTTTGTGGTTTTGTGGATTGTTATTAAGTCAAGACAGTGATTCTTTTAGTGTTTGGTTCTCCACGGAGCCAACTAAAGATATTTCAAAATGGATTTTGTTTAAAATAGAAAATTTGAAGTTTTGCTTTGTAATATAATATTATTTATGTAACAACTATTGTGTCTTCATTCATTTATTAGAATTTTTTTTTCCATCAAACATCATATCTGTGACGAGACATTCTTATCCATACTCTCACACGATACCAGTCGGAATATTAACCATAGCCACCCTGTCAGCCATTCCAGGAAAAAAATCCCAGAGTTTTAACACTTGTTATTAAAAAGAAGAATATTTCAAATGCCAACTTCCCTGTAGGCAATTAGTTGAATGTGCTTTCCCATCCAATAGTGAATGCCGGCCTATATGGTAGTTCATGATAGTTGTCACTTGAATATAGCCATGCTGACAAATTATAGCCTTAATATAGACACAAGTATCTTGCATAATACTCTCGAGGTACTTATCGACTAATCATAGGAGCCAGCATTGCATTATTAATTTTCCAGGGTTATTGGTAAAGTTTGAAGCCAAACCTACGGCTAGCTCGTAAGGTCGTTTGGAGGAGCGATGTCTAGTTGAACCAGTTACTAGCGTTCAGTTGCAAGGCAAAATGAGACAAATTATTCAGTTAAAACTGAGATCATTATTCAACTCCGGATGCTACGGACGATCTGGCATAAAACCTACCGCTAAGGATGCGGCTTGAAGGAACCCACGGAACATATAGTTGTACCGCAGGTAGGTATCATAAGTTAATCTGTTTCCCAAAATGCTACCTGTATAAATAACAGCACAAACAATTTAGCTATCTAAGATTTAGAGTAACAATGAATTATGATGGTTCTTCGATGAATTACAAGTCTATTGCTTAACCTAAGAAGTAACTAGTTTTCGACTTGAATAAATTAAATGTGAAAGTTACGGTAGTGGCAATAAAAGATTCAAATGTACATACCTATCTAATTCACAGACATCTGATAGGAAATTCTGGGTCGTTGAATGCTGTTTGATTCTAACCACTGTGTACAAATAGAAATGTTAATACATTCAATTCTTTTAGTTCCTGTTTACTTCTTTATCACTTTTGGCCAGCACAACTGACTGTTCTTTCGATTCACTTTTCGACATAATTTTCAATTCTCTTTGTTTGCGCCAGGCTCACAAAGTCAATTCCAATTGTTCAAAGATTGATTATTATAGGTACATGAAATATTTTAAACAATTTAAATAATTTTGTTAATAATTGGTAAGTGGTAAAACCTTTTATCGGAGAAAGATAAAGTACCAATCAGCATTAATACAGAAAGTAAAGTCAAGAAAATTAAATTGTACATTGCAAGTCTTTCAAGTTTGGATGATGAACTTGTCTTTGAAATTAAATTCTGCACAAGAAGAAAAGATAACCTTCCCATTTATAGATTTAGATATACGAATTACAAACTGTAACACTATTTCAGTTTGAAATTATTGTTCAAAACCTTTGAACTCCAGACATATCATTTCTTAATAAATGGTTTCCACGCACTCTTTCGCTGTTTAATATTTGTGTGGTATTTTTTTAGCAGGTAGGTTACCTATATGGCGCTAGAAAGTAACACATTGTCCGATACATTTTAAAACCATTACAGTCACAAATCCAGAGAGTCAATTTCCTGATTATAAGTGACATTTTTGCCTAATGATTGGATTTTACATGGAACATTTAATTTAAAAAAGTGTTGAAATTTGGTTGATGTTTAGAGGTCGCAGCATTGGCACAGGCATAGTCAGGCTTTGATGTACTTAATGTTCAAGACACATTTCACTGAAGATCAGAGGAAGTACAAGGACCTATTTCACCCTGATATCCGGCTGAAACCACGTTTTTAGTGGATGCATTGGATGGTCCTGAGACAGGCATAGAATATCCTTCCTAAAACATCAAAAAGCCAGCATAAAGTCAAACTTCTTCTTAAAATGCACAATGCATTTGTATTTTTCAATTTAAAATTGGACTATTGATTATTTACCTCTCCCTCACTGACGGAAGGCAGTAGCTCGTCAGTGGACATGGGTGTCTTTGGACTGGGCATTGGCGCGGAAGCTTCTCGATCTTTACATCCTGCTGACAGCCGCAAGCTATCTTGGATCTGCTGCTGCCGCATTTCGCGCTGCTGATTTTCTCGTTCGTAACGTCGCATACTAAAACTACGAGACGATGACGCGCTGCTATGAATTGACGCTAAACTAGGTCGCCGAGAACCTAATAAAAACAATTTAAAAATACTTTACACAGTAAAACATTAAATACATTGGTATGTTTTATGTTTAGTTAACTAATTGATTTGATAAATTCTACGATATTTTGATGTTTCTTATGTTTCTTGCAATGATCTTTGTTATTGTCTTTGTTGATCTTTAGAAGTCATGCCTTTTTTAACTGTACAGATTGTGTCAGATGGGGTTTTAACTTTTTAAGCTGAGGAAGATGCCCCAAAAGCAAAGATCATCAAAAATATAATTGCTAACAATATAAAGAAATTTCATAAGCTGGGACTAAGTTCAAAATGCTCTAAATCATTAATATTTCACAAAGATCACTTTCTTCCACTACATCCTTGATATATAATCTTCGATCACTATATAATGCCAAAATTGATTGGTTGTTTTGTTAAAATACATAATAAACTTATGCAAAAGTTTATGATAAAGAGAGCAAGCTCAACAAGGCATTGCATGCATATATCTCTAGGTAGGTATAGTCATTTTGGTTGGACCAGGTCAGAATAAAAAAGTTCAAAACAAGAAGCCAAGATGAAAGCCAAGACAAAGCAGCGCTAGAGATAAATTCTTTCTCATAAACAAAAGCATGGAATATGGAAGGCACTAATAATCAAACATGTGCTCCGTGTATGCTGGAACCTAACATGTGGAGGCACAAATAGAGTACCTTGTATAGTTATAGTTAAATAAGGAGGCCTACTAATCAGTATTTGGCACTTAGTTGGGTATGGAATAAAATATTATTAAAAACACATGGATGTGCTGTCAGTGGCGCAACTATTTTGGGCACATGCTTATAAAATGTATCCCATTCTTCCAAAATTCTACTTAATTTTGTGGCACGTGCTGATTGAGATAACATCCATATGAGGTTACATAAACCGAAGCCTAAACTGAGTAAAAAATAACAGATTCTTCGACATTTTGTTCCAGATTGACACAATCATGAAATTATCCCCTATTAATAATTTCGGCTGCAGAAGTGCAGAATCGTAAAAGCAATGGAAATTTCCGAGTTTGGTGGCATTTGTGCATTCTACATGCACATACAGTGAGTGCCTTCATGTGTAGTTACGCCACTGATGCTTTGAAAGAGATACCAGCTCTACGTATCTCTCAAAGTGGTAGTATTAAAACGATGTAAGCCATTTTTAAGCCGAAGTGCAAAGTCTGTTTTGTAGGTGACAAGAGAGCAGTGATGGTGGCCAGTGAAAGAGATTTGTTTTTAACCATTCGCTAATTAACTAACTACCTATCTGACTATTACTAACTAAGAAATGAAGCAAAATTCCGATCAAATAATTTTAGCTAGGCACTATTATTACAAAAATAGTATGATGTAGACACTCCATAAAATTTAATTTTAATAGCACCCTAAAAATATCAAATATACACGCAAGCTGAATGAAAAAATTTTAATTTAAAAATGATTTTGAACAATGCAAATTTAAATCCGTTATGAAACAGCAAATTTTGGTCATCGAATGAATGGTCTACTAGGTGCTCTAACTATTTAGGTGTACATACTTACTGTTATCATTATAGTAACCACCTCTATTAACTTTTCAAACTACAAAATATGATGCTAGGGAACTTTTTAATTATATTATATAAATAATGAGATCTAAAAGAAAAATATCACCACTGCCATCTTGCTATCTAATTCACGACATCAATTCTGACAAGGCAAATAACCACACAGCTTGCATTGCATCTGTTCATAAGAGCCCTGTTTTGAGACTAAGTCTTTGAGTTTCTTTGGAGGGATCACGGAGCGTTCTTCTAACGGATGGATAGGAGCTTTAAAACAAAAATTTTAACCGAAAAGAAATGTAAATAGGCACCTAAAAGAATTTTCTGCATTCTACAGTTAGGATAGTTGAGGGACGATTGTGAATTGTAAGTGGCACAGCTGTTAGAAGATCGACTGAAGGAAAAGAGATATTAAAAAAAAAAAGTGAAAGGAGCTGGAGCTAACATTGACAGTAGCAATCAGCAACATGCTCTGCTCTCGAAATAATCCCTAAAGCAGTGTATTTTATCTGTGGCAAGTGTGTCCAATGTGATCTTTGGATTAGATCCACCGACAGTGCCACTAGCAAAATACTCCAAGCTCCACTGGAACTGTTTAAACTGGTCATGGAAATTTCAACTAAAATTCAAATTATATCATTTGCCAAGAGCAAAAAATTATAATGGTACCTAATAAAAATAGTAAACAAAAGTCTATATATGCTGTGTACGTGACATTAAGATGAACCAATCAAAATAGCAGAAAGTAACTGTTTAGAGAATAATCGACAATAAACCAAGCGGGGAGCAACTACTTTGGAACGTAGTTACTACAGCCACACTTAAAAAGTTATGAATGTATCACACAATTGATAATAATCATAAAATAGTGCATAATATAATATAATTGCTATCATTTGATGTTTTTCCGACGTTAGCTTTGAAAATTGAATGAAAAACTATTTGCGCATATGTATCGTCAAACAATATTTTATATAATGTGCCGTATAGGTATCTAGGCATTAAATTAAAAATATATAGCTAAAAATTTACCTAGTAAGAATCATTTTCAAAACACATATTCAATTATAATATGTGTAGGTATCTTTAGCTCAAACGATCTCCATTGCAGTAATAACTAATTTGTTAACTATTTGAAAGCAATTTCTAGCTTGAGTAATTCAATTGCATTTCAATTATTTTAATTCTGTGAAGCTAACAACATATAAAAAGTAAAATTTACTACCAATAGCGGCAGCTTTTGCAAAAAGTTATTTCCACAAATTACACCTACCGTTCAAATTAGAAAGTAGAAACTAATGAGGAATAAATAACCTAATCCCACAACTGCACCAAAGATCCATTTGAAGCCAAGATAAATGAAAAGTGGGACTTGAGATCTTTAGCAAAAATACTGATATTGAATATGGCATGTCGAATGAAATTACAAAATTTCACGGCACAATACGGTAACAACGGTCACCGTTCATAAAACCAGCTTATCACGTTTTACCCGCGCGAGGGGAGGAGGTTCCTGGCCGATCTTGGTCATTCTCGTCATTGTCGTCAATCTGACTGCTCATTTGGGTGGTTGTTTGATTGGTGGTCGTGAGGTGGCATGATATTAACAAGATGGCTGCGGCTCTAGCAGCACCTGCTCTAGAGGCAGGAACTAGAATGCCTCTGCTTCCTCCACTGCTGGCCCGTCGGGAATAACCCGACGCTAAAGTTCCACATGACCGCTGCGAAGAACGAGAAGAAGGCCGCCCTCCTTGTTGATGAACAGCCAATGGGATGCCTGTAAAGTAGCCATTGCTGTCCTTATCAAAATGTGACGAGAGCGGGAATCGGGATCGCAGCGACCGGTCCCATTACGTACGTCACTAGATGCTGAGGCTAGTGCAAGTTAAGAGTTTCGATAACTTATAAATCGTGAAGCTTTTTTTTGCAATGCTTCTTTCAATTAGATGGTTTTTATCAATTTTGGGTCAAGGCAGTCACAGACAGTGAAGCAAAACCAAGCTTGCCGGTGGTTGGATGACACGAAAGTTGCGTTGCAATGTCGGAATATGTTTCATATTATGATTGGATTGGTCACTTCTTTAGCTGTGTGTTAGTAGAGCAGTCTAGTATTAGTATTCAAGTGTTTGATCACTTTTGTTAGGATTTCTATTGGTAGGAAACTAATAGTAAAAGGGTTTGAAGTATCATTACATGCAACTGTGAAGTTTTTGTAAAAATATGGACTGAAATCAAAGTACAGAAGTAATCTAATCTAAAACAACTCTTAAAGTTTCCATGGGTCAATTTTTTTCTAAAACAACAAACAATCCAGTCTATTCTAAACGAAGTGGGTATGATCTTGCGATCGCCCACTTGCGCAAGACGTTCAACAGAGATTTGGACTTTAAAGTTTAAATGGATACATCCAGAACACCGAGAAACAAAATGCAAAACCAGCCACACACCCACCCACACACACACATTCACATCTGTACAATAAAATGAAATTTAGAATTCACTGTTTTATACTACAAAGTATATTAAGTTAAGAAAGCTATGCATTGACTTGCCTATTCAATATCGTGTTCATATAACCCGGGTTACCTACCGCAAATTCATCAAAAATGTTTTTTTTGTAGGTATTCAAAGAGTTTGGTTTATCACAGTAGGTATACGTAGGTGAATATATTTTAAATCATAGTCCCTGTTAAATTATTCACTGCCGAGTAAAGTTCTATACTTATCAATGAAAAACTACATTGCAGCACACTATTTTGAAATTTCATTCCTAATTTTCGGAGTTTAGAGACCTCAAACTTAGATAGGTACGTGTACCTTAAAAATTACATTGATCTTTACAAATAACCATTTTCAATTTTTCAAAATATACTCATAGTCATGTTGCATAGCACTCTTTAATTTATAGTCAGTGGACAATCAAATAGAAAAGTAAGTGTGGAGTCAAAGAAAGGTGGTTGTGGATTCTTACCTGTGTCACTGGAGAAGAGGATGGGGGGTGCCAGATTAGCATTAGCATAGTGGCGGGGTCGCGTATAACGTGCACTACTGAACAACTTGAGCACGAAGCAGATAAGTGCCGTAAACAGTGCAATGCCAGTGGCGACGCCAAACAGAGTTGGCACATCGGTCGTCAAGAGCAGCAAATCTGCGGGAAGCAAACACTTTTTATTAGTTCTCGGAGTAGGTATTTCTGCTTTTTCTTTTTTTTAGCGCTCTTATTCCGCTAGAATTGCAATCGGCCGATTTAAGGCCTTACATCTTATTGGCGATTCAATCTAATGGAACCAAATCATTCAGTGCCTTGAACCACCTGATTGTAATTCTAGTGGAATACGAGTTTAATGAAAGGTTAGCTATATTGATTCAAGCACATATTGAAATTCCTATAAGTAAGAAATCCATGAAAAATATTAACAGAATTTATATCGCACTTAGGCCGATTGGCTGTTTTATGCGGTCTCGCATACTCGTTCTTGACAAATGACGTCACAAGTACTGTCCAAATTGCAAAACCCCCGAGACCAAGACCGCATAGCAGAGCGAGTACGCGAGACTTCGACGATGCAGTCTTACAGGTTTGGTCGCAGTGACTTGTCTGTTATAAATGGCTGTCGAAACCGTAATTATGTCAGGTTAGTAGTTTCTAAGTTATCTGTACGAATATGAAAAAAATGAAGCCATCAAGACCACCAAGAGGTCTTGGTCGAGACCGAGACCGAATCAATTCAGACACGTCATCCTTAGTCGGTCAGCACGAAGTGCTTAACTTATTTTTTTGTTTATACTTCTGGGCACAAAACACAAGCTTTTTGATACTTTTTATGTTTCCCAAACAGGTCAGTTTGAAAATTGCATAGGTAATCCAGGTAGATCCCTGTGCTTTGATAAAGTAAAGCTGGTAATGCTTGTATGACTAACAAGTTTCTTTATGAGTTGGGTGTTGCATTTTGAGGAGGAACAATAGTAGGTACCTGTGCCAAGAGTTTAAACTTTTTGTAATCTCTTAACACGTACTTCCTGGCATTAAATGTGTAATTTTGGGGGTAAAAATTCAGTTTGAAACTCTACGTACGTGTCTTCCCTTTGCAACAAACTTATTTATGGAATCATTTTAAAAAGTCAGCTTCCACAATGCAGTTGTACTTCTTAAAAATGATGTTTGTTATGCCATTTAGAATGTGTGAAATCACAAGCAAAACACAATAGTGTTTGAACTTGAAATTGAACTTGGGTCGATTCACACTTCACAGAGCAAAGCAGAGCAAAGCTACTGTTAATGGATAATCATACCAAGATTTGGACCCACCAAAGCACATGACATCCCACACCTTTATGTGCTCATCCAATTGGTCTGTACCTGGCTTACCTACGCTCTTTCCACACAACCGTTCTTGGGACGCAGCCATTTTTTTACGGGCTATTTTCCCCGAGTCCAGATTGTAGCTTACATAATGATCTTACAATTACCTACAAAGACCACTATGAATAAAAATTTGCTGTACTAATTCAATCAATATGATATGGAGATATCTAGAATATTGGCTGGTGACACAAATGCTTCAAGATTTAAAGATTTTGACAAAAAGTATCTACAAAATTTGATTTCTTCCAAACAAGTTTACCTTCTGAACAAAAGATTCTTTTAGTGGGTCTTGCCACCACCACTGAATGGTATCCAGGCTTGCATTGACAAATTGCATTGTGGTGGATCTGGATACAAGCTGCATTTTGGTCAGTAAACGTGCACGTTTGACCGTAGAAACATTGGTCCCCAAGGCGTACCGCTGGAAAACAAAAAAATCCACTATTATTTCTTGGTTCCAAAATGTGTATTTATTTACCAATTAAATTTTGAGGGCTGATTTTTGCATTGCTGGCATGGATTTGGCAAACTTTTGCATCCCGATTACTGAGCGCTAGTCTTTGACAGCCGAATGCACTCAGTTCAAATCAACGTGGGAGCATCGGGCATCCTTGAATTGACGAGAATCTAATTCTCGCAGTCAGCGGATCCGACAATAATTATTTTAATTTTGCAAGGAACTTGCAATTTTTAGAGCTCCACAGGTATATCTAAATTATGTGTCTTAGGACGTGTCTCAATAGGAGTTTTCGTGTGGACTGCGTACTTAAGCGGTGTCCCACGTAGCTAAATTACGGACTTGCATACTTGAAGTCCGTAACCCTGCTATAAGGGCACTGTGTAAGTACGCAAGGTGACGCAACTCCACACGAAACCTATTGCGACACGTCCTTGGTCATCTAGAAGCCAATTTCACATCAATGCACATACACGCATTTGGAAAACCCTTACCTAGGTGCTAATCTTTGCAGCAGATTATCATGATAGAATTTGTTTGATAAACCAAAATTACTACAGTGGTCCACTTGCCAACCAAAAACTATCTCGTATTGGTATGTGATACGTGCTTCATTAAACTGTGACTCGCTTATTTGTAGGTATATTGTTTCAATATCACCAACGATGAATCAATCATTTATGACAGTGTTTCTCAAACTGTGCATCGCTGCTCCCTAGGGCGTCGCGCATTTCAGCTAGGTGTGTCGCCGAATTTTTACGAGATTCCATGCATCGCAATTTTTCTATATAGAAATAATATTTATTCCCGATTTATACAATTGACATGATTACGATTGGCAAAAATCTTTGTCTTGTCAAATGACAGATATCTAGAAATGTATTTTCATACACTCTCTGAGTCTACCACTTAAGAGTTAAGATGTATCAATTGCACAGGTATCTTGCAAAAACGTGAAGTATAGGTTGCATTGTTAAACTCGTGATAATAGTACAAGGAAGCTCTGAAAATTCGTTCCCTTGTTAAGGGAGTCATGAATTCAATAAGTTTGAGAACCACTGATCTATGATGTGACTGTAGGTACATCCTCTCGGCGTAAACATTTTGAACTACGATGTTATTAACTACTTTGTTTTTTTATGGCAAGACAATACACTATTATTATTTTATGTTAAATGCCTATTGCCTAGTGCCTATTGTAGGCACTGCACTTGCTTTAAGTTCCACTTTCTCAACTTCTCTCTTTTAGGTTGTGACAATTGTGGCTAGTGTGAAATGTACATTGTATTGTACATGTATTTAGGCTTGGAACATCGCCTAGATGGGCCAAGCTTGACTTGACAGGTAGGTACTTACGCTTAGCACATCCCCTAGTTGGGCCAAGCTTGACTGGGTATTTCTTATCACATTCGCAGTGTCTCGTGGTCTGGTCGCAGACCACGTGGGGCAACCTCGCGTCACAAGAGTCGATGCAAGTCGAACCCAGAAACTGGCCTGTAAACAACAAAAACGACGATAAGAATCATGAATGAGAATGACACAAATAAATTTACATTTTGTGTTGACTGTAGAAATGCAATGAAATTTAAAATGTGTAGTTTTCCCTGTCCTAATCGAATCGATTCCAGTCTTTTGATTCAAATTATAGTCGTCCTGTTACAATGGTCATTTTCAATTATATGATTTCCGTTGAATTCAAAATATGGGTCACTCATGACCAAAGCTCATGAGCAACGGGTTTGGTTGTAGGTATGCAATAGATTTTTTGACAGATTAACTCGAAGCTAGAATGTGGATTAACGCACGGGCACACCTGCCATAATTTTGGTGTTGATAGCACTCAGCAGGAAATATAAGGCACATCAACACGTTTTATCGAAAATATTTTCATTTTCCGTAACATGTAACTTATGAAATGCTACAAATCTAGGTTTTTTCCTAGTCCAAAGAAACGTACCTACCTGTACATACCTACTTATAAATGGACATAATATTTCCTGTTGGTTTTTAACACGTTGAAATTTGGAGAGAAAAATTTGTATGTACAATCCGATCAATAATCTGCTACTGGTATAGCATCTGAAGAGAAAACGTGGGAAGATGTGGCGTTTCCATTTTGATGAGTGTGGTGAAAGGGAAGGGTGGGTAGTTTACCTCTCACAGACACTTGCAGATATGGTGTAACTGTAAGCTGTAGCATGTAGGTACTGTTAATTGAGTGAATCAAAGTATCTGGCAAGATACCAGTTTATAAACCATATAGGTATACATACCTACATAGGTCATTGCTTCTTGGCAATGATGAAGATGGTTAGAAAATTCTCTTTCATTTCCTAAATCTACTAAACCCGGCCTTATTGGATTACGTTCCTACGCCATAGCCAAGGAGGTCAACTTATTTAGTACTGGGGAGGAAAAGCACGGGGGTTTTATGTGGTTTATGTGCTATATGTTGTTCGATGTCGAGAGGCCAAACGAAAGCCTTGATTATAATGAAAAATTTACAGAATCCTTGACTCATCTAACTTGGATCTGCCACGTTTTGTGCGAAAATCTATTCAGAAGATTTTTCGTTCCTCGACAATTTCCTATAAAACACGGAACATTTCCCACAAGATCTACCGGTATCATATTAGACCGGCGATTTAGAATTTAGAAGTGTGAATACATTTATTCTCGGCGATGTAACGTTTCATGTGTGCAGCTCCTGACGGCGGCCTGAGGCGAGCACATATAATTTAACACGATAGCGTTGAGAGATGAGCGTATTTTGGGTGCGCTCTTGTGAAATAATTTACATAAAACGTGGCATTGTACATGATGTTTGAAAGCTAGCAAAGATATTGTATTTCACTATTTTGACATATTTTGTACCTTCTTGACAATTTTCCTGGGCGAATCAGACCAGAAAAGAATCGATTTCCCGAAATTAGGACTATTCACTTGTTGAAAAGCATGTGAATTATCTCTTCATAATAATATACTTTATTTATACATATTTCATATCGGTCATGTGGCATGCGCTCTATCTTTCAAGTTTAAAAGAACCAGAGGACACAAAAGACGCTCTTTTTAAAAAACCTACATCACGTGAGAAGGCTTATTTTATAACCCCTGTTTTCACAAACCAATGTTTGGGTCATTTTACGCGCGCCTGAAACTCTGGGGGAAAGTTGTAAGTATTTCAACAATCTGCCTGCCCCCATTCATTTAATGTTTTCCGATGCAATTTCTTCATAGCAACCAATACAAATCGATAGTCCTGTTCTGCGACGTTTAATTTTTTTATGCAGATTATAAACAGTGACAATAGCATCATTATCTATGACATGTAAATGCAATACCAATAATATACAGGCGCATACCTGTACCCTGCAGCTTTCGTGTTTGCGAAGCATGAATCTACCCCCCCCCCCCTGCCATCAAGTATTTGATTTAATCAATAGAATAATTTACTAAAGGTATGGGTATGCATGCTTCTATATTCAAATCCGGATAAATATAGATAAGGGTAGTAGAAATAAGCAAGTCTAGTTTCAAAAATACTGCATTAAGTAATCATCAATTTTACCAGTCATTATTCGCAATAAAATAGTGATTTTATGGGCAAGAATGGATTTTTAATCGGAAATTTGTAACGGAAGTGAGCTAACTTAATGAATGAACATCCATCGTTTCAATATTGAAAACATGTCTTCTCACGCTCATACAGTCTGTCATATAATGCTGAGTAGGTAGTGTCCTCTTGTTATGAAGAAATATAATATGACACTGTCCGGTTTATAATCACTGTAGGTGTCATAGTCATCAGCCACCAAGTCCGCACAAAAGGGTAGATTTAAAAAATTGTATCTAGATTGGTGGCACTGTTCGTCCTGACCAATTCTCCTGACAAACGTAGCGGAGCAGTTCAGGAACAGGAGCGAGCGATAATGGGCCAGGCTCGACCGGGCGAACGACCAAGTTATGCTAGCCAGTAGAACGCGCCTGCTCTGTCAGCAGCGGAGGAGGCGGCGGCAGAGGTGGAGGCGGCGGCAGCGGCGGAGGGGCCAGACACTGACACTGGTCCACACGCGAATCAATATGCCAGAAAAGCAGCCGGATTTGCTGCTGCTGCTGCTGCTGCTGCTCCTGCACTTCGCTCGCAGTCGCATGTCTGCTGCGACCGATCGTATTATGCACTTTTATTTCAGATTTGATCAGAGTGTGTAATTACGTGATCAAACTCCTTATTATATCGACATATAATTTATATCGGAGCATTTCTTTGGAATGCATTGGATTAGGAAAATTCCACACATTATTCGATAATTACGAAGATTGGTATCTTACACTTGTATAGCATTAGAAAGCCTACTTTTTCTCGTATGCATTATATATATGAGTCTCCTCCGTAACCCATAGCGTCTACCTAATATACGTGATGGGCATCCCCCGTAAAGGAGTTGATCAGTTAGCTAAAGTGCCTTCCAGCCCTTGCATACCTATTGTGGACGCATCGCTCCCGTGGGGAAGCAAAGTCACCACCCATCTAACATAGCTTCAACTATTAATTAGTGGAAGCTTAGCGTAAATACACGTAGACGCGTTGGGTACTGGTAAGTGCACCCTCGATAAAAATAGGTCGAAGATGTTGAGCGCTCTTTGTACGCCACCCTACGAAATCGATTATGATTAGAATGTGATTGAGGTTGAAGACCACGAGAGCGTCTCTTTAATCCAATAAATAGCCCATATGCTGTAGTATACCTGTATATACCATCCTTTCAAGTGGTCTTACGTGTTTTAGGACTATAAACACAGAATTAATATCTATGAAGTCGAAGGATAAAATGACACGTTGTTAGAGTAATACAGAAGCACCTATATTACTGATTTTCCTCCGAGCATTTTGTAAATTTAGCTTGATTTATCGACTGGGAAACAAAAAATATATACATTTTGTAATTAGAAAAATTAAATTCTGATCTGTGTACACTATTTTAAAATAGATTTTTCTTTGTGATACCGACATGCCATGTTCGTTGGAAAATACACTTGCATGAGACTATACACTTAGTTATGGGTACATTTTATTATGTATACTTCAAAAAAGAGAGAATTATTATTAGTTAAATTGATTTGAGTTTCTTTATTGATTGCGACGCTTCAATCTGTGCTTCAATTGCATAATTATACCTTAATCTCACTTCGGCCAATAAAGTACAATACCAACATAAAGTTTACTGTACATTCAAAGATATATGAGAACTAAAAATTATAAAAGTAGACCCCATGCTGCAACCTCGGACAAAGGAGATGACTTTGACAATGCTCATAATTGTTCTAAACATTGATTGTTTCTCTAAAAGAGAACAAGCTTGCGCAGTTTCCGCAGCGCCCACGATCAACGTTAGCTCCTTGAGTTTACTGAGAATGCATCTTGTCAGTGCCACGTAGGTGCACAGTTCGCAGCTCACGACGCAGATCCAGTAAACTTGGGTTTGAAAATTCTAAACAATATATTATTAGGAAATCTCGAAAAGATGCAAACAAGAGATAAATTAATTTTAAACTTCATTCGTTTTGCAAATACTTTGAAAATGATATAGGTACAGCTATGATTGCACAGTTGAGCTTATATATATTTTAGAATGATCTTACGTGCAGATCGATTTCTGGAGCAGAATGCTCGGAGAGAAAATTCGCGAGAAATCGTACATTGGTCGTCGGATCATCGAGCAAGAGAAAAAGAAAATTCTGGATCGTACAACGCAATCAAAAGTTTTGACAAGTAATTATAAACTATGTATAGGAGGTTGGAGAAAGAAATCCTCGCTTACTAAAACTATATAATGGTGGTAGTAATTACATTAGGGCTGCGCTAGATGTTGTAGAGAGGTTTAGGTGCAAACTAAAGATGACTCTAATGATTTCACGAGAAATCGTTAGCCAGCTTGCGGGTCGCTGGTAGACTCATAATCTTAATGGTATACACTCTATGCCCAACTTGCAATACTTCGAATAGACTGTATCCCTCAATCTATTCAATCATGTATCATGTATATCATATATATCATATATATCATGTATAATCATATGTATCGTGTAATCATATATCATGTATTTACCTCAATCTACTTCAGGAGATTATCAATAATTTTACAATACCGATCAATGGGAAATGGAAATTTGAGTTCAACTTTTCAAAAGAATCAACATTTTCAACAATTCAACATTCTTTCAACAATTCAACAATTCAGATCAACATTTTTTTATCGACATTTGAAAATAATCTATAGTGTACCGCTTATTTATCATTAAGATCGCGCGAAATCGCAACGAGATCAAGAGACAAACGCAAGTCTCTATGAGATTTATTTTCCTATAAAATGTACAAGTCACCCATTAATAATTAATTGCATTTTCTTTGATTTCGATTTAGATCATTTCACAGGACAGCCGTTGAAATCCGTCAGCGGTCTAATCTAGTAGTTTTCCACGTCACTTTGGGCTTGTTTGGTCCCGCGACTGTGAGTGCGTCCAGACTCAGAGCCCGCAAGTCGCGACGAGTCCATGAGAAACGACAGGCGCAATCGCGACAACAGGAACAAACAAATCACCAGACAAAGAAAAGGGAGCTCATATAGTCATTGGAACAATGCTCCTCTTTGCAAATAGTTTTCATCAAGCACTTGGTACAGCAGCTTAGCGTGCAGTTAGGCTGCAGTGCAGAGCGTTCTGTTTGAGCCTTGATCTCGAGTTAATGGAAAAACAGCTTTCAACACTGATACTGGTTGCATTGCATGAAGATATCATATTATAGAAACTTTTTCCTGCTAACTAACAACTTGGATTTGAAAAAAACGAACATTTTTCTCGAGCTTTACTTTATATGTGCTTAAATATCTACTTAATAAATCTTCCGACTGTCGCAATATAAAAATGTATTGAAAATGTGTAATATTTGTGATTACGTCTCAATAGGTTCCCTGGGATTCGTGTTCGTGATTTCGTGAACCACTCGTAAAAACACATTATAAAAATTCTGGATGTTGCAGCATATAATATTATACAAACAAATATTGATTTCACACATTCTGTACATATTTCGGCAATTACTGCGTACAATTGGACGCATGTAATATTATGATGTCAGGTATCGCCATTTTAAAACAAATTGAGCCTACGATGCATGTACGAAATTTAAACGGTCCGTAACGGTCTATTGAGTCTGAGTATAGACAATTATAGTGCTACAATATATAACAACATGCTTACTTTGTTTGTGTGAATCCCAGACATGATTGTCAGATGAGCAAATACACAGTTGCATCGGCATTAGCAAAGAGACACGCATTTCCCCGTACCTACATCTATATGGCAAATGCAACATGTAAATGCACTGCAGTAAAGGTAAAGTTCATTAAAATAATATTATGTTTACTAGGACGTGCTCGAATTTGTCTACCAGGTCTACCACCCCACAGCAAAATGTATCTGAAGCCCAGAGATGAGTAGAATGCATTATAAATTATTGCAAAAAGAAAAAGTACACAGAAAGAATTTCATTAACAGGTAACAATAAGAGGATTGTACTCAGATTCGAATATTGAAATATATAAAGTAAGCCGTTAAAAATATCCATCAACCAACTTGTAGTATATGCACTCCATTTGCTCTTTACATGCACAATATACCCACGTCTTACTTGAGAGACAAACAAAAAATGTTTTGTAAAATGCAGACCACACGGTTCTATTGCCAGGGACATAGCCTGCATAGCCATACGAGATTTGTTCACGCTGAATTGTTTTTCGTCTGGTTATGTCCCATGGTCGTGAAATCGAATCGTTAAAATTGAATTGGGCACTGCAGTGGCTCCTCTAGATACAAACGCAAGAGGCATCGACTATCGAGGGTTTACCCGCAAACCCGGTGCGCATATTTCGCATTTCCCTTCTCTCCACTGCCATAAAATATTCTGCGATTGCCACGAACGTAAAATAGTAATATCTATTACCTATGAGTTATGGTATTTAGGCTATTTACTTTTACCAACTCTGCTATACAGAACTAACTAAACGAAAATACAGTGAAAAAACTTGATTTAAAATTAAAAAAATTGTAATACTCGATAATTTGATTATTGATGTTTTATTTGTAGACCAATTCTTCGTCCCTTGGTTGAAAATGTGTTCCAGTTCGATAACTAACTGCTCACAGAAAGTGAAAAGCGTTACCCACTTTAGGTATGATGTACTGTGCCTATACTGGGTTAGCGCTAGTTCCCTATTTATGGTAGAGTTACCCACCTTCCTAAATGATACAAAAAAGTATAGTTTGCAACAATCATTCAATCATCAATTCAACATGCTTCTACATCCAACTCCATAAAGCGTTACGTATGGATTTTACTGACTAAATACTATAGTTGCCGGACTAAAGCAACCTATGGCTATTTAAAACAGCGAAACAACATGAAATCCTACCAGTGGCATTAGTTTCTTCCGTAGTAACGTCCAAGTCATCGCCATCAGGATCGTGGTAATCCTGATTCGGTTGCGACCGACCCAAAAGAGGCAGCAATACCAAGGCACAACAGCAAGCAAATAAGAAATTGTAGACGACAATGCTGGCTCGAGGCGGCTTTGCTCTCTTATGGTGATGATGACAAGACTTCACGAAGCAATCCATTTCATCTTAAATAACAGTCGCGTGGCGGCACACAAGTACTCGTCCTGCACTCCAGCTCTGATCAATCGGATCGCGGATCAGATCACCGCTGAGAATACACGAAATGGGCACGAGAGACATTTCAATTGCACACTATTTTTGTTAAATACGTTATGAGCATCGTCGCGAGAATAACTGCTTAAAATCTGATAATAATTGTTCGACATTTACCTATTACATATAGTTAATCAAAAACAATGTGGTAATAATACTTATGAGAGTAGATTTCATCCCCTAATGTTTATATTATCAAAACAGCGACGTATTCGAGTTGTTAAAAAACATTCAAGTATAGTTTTTACAAAACACACAAATTCGTATATTATATAACTTTAATATATTAAGTATCAAAATGTAATTTAATCCTTCAGTTGAATTGATTGTTAGCGTGTTAGTTGCTGTCTATAATATAATATATTGTTTTCCGATTATCCTATTATTTATGCTGCTTGATTGTCCGTCGGCGATGTAATTCTTAAAGAATGTCACAAAATCACTAGGTGTTATTATGTCGAGCACATTGATGAAATCAGGTAGCGGTTTGACGACCAGAAAGGCGAGACGTCTTCTGCCGAGAAGATCAGACCTGTTTTTGACAACGACTCCGTAGTGTAGCACGAGTATTTTGCTAGCGCCGATCTCGTTACCCCTGGCGCCATCAAACGCAACCATCAAAGCATCTTTGCGAGCAGTGCATGCATCCACGACGCCGACGCCGACGCCGACGCCGACGCCGACGCCGACAATTTACTATGCGTCCCGATCTCCTCACATTTGTCAATACAAAAGATTATGCGGCTGCGATCGCATTGCAATAGGGAAAAATATAGTAGGTAATCATTTTCATTGATGTGAAATGACTAATTGTCTTTTTTTCACAGCTCCTAGTGTGTCAATAAAGTTGGTCATTTTTGCATTTTTTTATAAGGGCAGCTAAAGCGAGTCGTAGAAAAAACATGTTGGTAGTCTAAACTGTGCAATTTTCCGATTTCAAAATATCATGCCTCGATTTGAATAATTCGAGTTCCGCTTTCAGGCCGTCTGCACTGGTAACAGTGGCGCTTGGAGACTGGTACGAATTCTCCTGGCTATATTGCCAACTATTTAGTCGATGTAGTGTTTTGGTTTATCAAAATTCCGCTAGATCGAAATGTGACAAAAGATTGTACTGGTACACTTCACAGTTCACATCTCGATGGCTGCCACCGAGGCGAGTGTTGTTGCGGCAATTATAAAATGTGTCAATTTCGCTGCAATTAAGCATCGGGATCAACGAAGAAAGGATCCAGCCAAGACGCCATATATTAATCATCCAATTGGTATGCAAGCGAGTTATTCTAATCCATACCTATTACCTATTGCATTTAACCTCCTTTCATACATGTGAAAAACTATAAGATTTTAAACGAACAGTTAGCTATTGATGTTTTTCTGCAGCGAAGTTGGTGTGTGACTTAACGGGTTGTGATTTGTAGGTGTCGCATACATTCTTACGGAAGAAGGAAACATAACGGACACTTCAGTCATCCAGGCAGCATTACTCCACGACACGGTTGAAGACACGGACACATCCTTCCACGAAATCGAAGCAGAGTTTGGGCCTGTTGTAAGAAGGATCGTAGAAGAAGTGACGGACGACAAATCTGCCGCCAAACAGGATAGAAAACTAGCTCAGATTCAGCATGCACCCAAGTCTAGTCCCCATGCCAAACTAGTCAAACTTGCTGACAAACTTTATAATTTGAGAGACATGGATCATTCTACTCCAGAGGGGTGGACTGAAGAAAGGGTTGAGGAGTATTTCATTTGGGCTAAAAAAGTTGTTGAT
Organism: Nemoura dubitans; assembly: GCA_921293005.1. Classification (NCBI taxonomy): domain Eukaryota; kingdom Metazoa; phylum Arthropoda; class Insecta; order Plecoptera; family Nemouridae; genus Nemoura; species Nemoura dubitans. The sequence continues at coordinate 19,155,567 of OV121073.1, read as the reverse complement.
GGACTTTCAGGAACACATGAAATATTAGAACGCAAACTTGAGGAGCTTTTTGCTAAGCGGGGTATATTGTAGCCAATTTTGTGCCATTACATTTTGGTACAAAATTGGAAATATAGGTATGCAACTTTTTTTTCAAATTATTTTAGTACGTCTATATGTGTTTAAAATTAACACTTCTTGTGCTTCTTGTTAAAACAAATTCCCATTATCCACGATCAAGTTTAGTTCTACTATGTGATACAAATATATATATATATAAGCTTACAAACAAATAACAGCAAACAGATCTTGATATTAAGTCCAGCATCTATCAATTCAGTTGATCATGGAGTTTATCAATGTAGTTTTGAGATCACTTTAATTGCTTATGTTTTCTCATGAAATCGGCCATAAATCCTGCCAATATATTTGTTTCTTCGACTGTGACTGCGTTGTAAAGTGATGCTCGTATTCCTCCAACGAATCTGAAAAAGTAAGAGGAGCATTGGGTAAAGCAAAAAAGAAATGAAACAAAATTCCCTGTTTTTACAATCATAAAATTTTGCATTAGTTTTAGCCAAATTAATCGCAAAACATGAACCAATTTAAGAATGCTTAAGGTCGGAAATAAACATTGAATAAAAAAAAAATGTTACCTGTGTCCTTTAAGTTGAAGCAGCCCAATTTTTCCAGCTTCGCTTAGAAACTCTGTTTCTAATGCGTCCCTGTTTTCTAGACTTCCGATGCGGAAAGGAATATTCATCCTACTCTGTACACTGGTTTCGACTGGACAAGAATAAAATCCTGATGAATTTTTTATCACATCATATACAGCAGTGCTTTTTTCAATAGCACGCTTTTCCATTGCTTCAACTCCGCCTTTCGATTTAATCCAATCAAAGGCTTTCCCAATGACGTAAACACTGTACGGACAAAGTAAATTATTAGCTATTGCAATGAAAATCTGATTTAATTCCAGCACACTATTTTGTTAGATTGGGCTATTACTTAAAAGTAGGAGGAGTGTTGTGAATTGATTTGTCTCGAGCGAAGATAGAGAAGTCCAGCACAGTAGGGCATATTGGAAGTGGCTGTTTCAAGCAGTCATCTCTCACAATAACCACGGTAATGCCAGCTGGTCCGAAATTTTTTTGAGCACCAGCAAATATGACAGCAAACTACAGAACAACAAAAAACAAAGATCTTTTGTTATGCGCCTAGCCTCGTTATGCATCTAAAATATCTACAGTTGGTACGCTCCAACCTGGGAAGAACAATGATCAGTTATTGCTAAAATAGGTTATCAGATTTTATTAATCGAGCCTCCTACTTTCTTCATATTTTTTTCATGTCACTTCAAATTTGCATGTCTGTCCTCGAATCACCACCACACTCTCCTTGGCTATTTGGCTGCATGGTGGAGATGTTTGAGGGGCAAACTGGGTAAAAATTTTCTACTGGCTGGACAGGACAATTTTTTTTTTAACTTTGAAGGTTGATAATTTACCTTTGATACGTCTATGGGACGTGAAAATATGTTCGATGACATATCACAGACCAATGGCACACCATTGGTTTCCGGAATGAATGGAAATTCTATGCCGTGAATCGTTTCGTTTGAGCAGTAATACACAAAGGACGCTTTCGGGTCCAATTTCCATGTCAACTGATCAGGAATGTGGGTGTATACTCGATTGTCTCTGGGCAAAACGTAGTTCACTTTGCAATATTTTGCAGCTTCTTCTGCTGCTTTTTCTGACCAAGTGCCAGTCACAATGTAATCTGCAGATGCATCCCCCAAACTTGGCAGTAAATTTAAGCAAACAGCTGCAAACATGCCTGTTCCTCCTCCTTGCATAAATAATACTTGGTAATTATCAGGGACCACACTGAAAATAAGAATAAAACATAATTAATTCATCTGCCTAGCTAAACACTGAATATTGGTTCTGCGACATTTATTGAATTTACAGCCAACCACTAACTAGGGTTAATTGGGGTCTATTTTGTAATTACAAGGGTCTATATAGCAGTGTTAATAGAAATATGGACAGAAAATGAGAGATACCTAGCAATGGAAATTTTGTGAGGTATTCATACCTACTATAAGCCATCATTCAAAACTTACGCAACACAGCCACAGTTACCATTACAAATTATGCCTAATTACCAAATGTGATAACAAGCTTGTGCTGAGCTTAACACTTAAAGTACCTACAGCTCTGAATATGAATGTCTAAATAAACAATGGTCTGCTACGTCTGTTGGGTGGCAGTAGGTTCTAACGCTTGCTGAGGTGCATACTTACAGTAGATCGCGCATTGCCCTTTGTGCATCTGCATTGATTTTTAGGTAAGTGGAGGATCTGTGGCTCATTTCCAGCACGCTCAGGAGTGTACCCTGATAATTTAGAAGTTCCTTTTGGACGTCCACGAGAACCTGAAAAGACGTTTTCATTTAGAAAGAGTTGAACTTGATTACAGGTTTAAAGGTTTCGGAAAGTATACCTCCTTGATGTTAGTACGGTACTATTAAACATATTATTCAAATCCAAAAACATATTATAGCATTTTCATAAAATGTGCGTGATCATGGTAGTGTTTCCAATTACCTACATTATCACGGAGTAAATGTGTATTTGTCAGTGCAAGAATATGGATAATTCGGAAAATGCATACCTCTTCGGGAATCTTAGCTGGACCCGCGCCAAAGTTGATGACTCTCTTCGGTTCAGCCATCGTATTAGCCTTTTCGACGCGAGTGTGATGAACTCAGAACTGTGAGTGTGGCCCAGCAGTTGGACAGCGAATCAGTCTAATGACTGGTAATAAGCAACACACATCACATATCCACGTGACACAAAACAACAAATAGTGCACGACAAAAATTTGTTGAAGTTAGTTTCGAGTGACGTAGTCGCAGATAAGCGCGAAATAATTTAATTTAGCAACGGTTTGAATGTGCTTTTACTGATACAAACACATTTTTTGTAATATAATATAATCTTTTTCTATGACCTGATAGCTAGAAGCCGAGACTTCCGACATGCGTTGATAATCACGTAAACGAAGTGATGAGCACGGATAAAAATATGATCACGCCATGCTCGTCTCGCGCGCAATGCCATGCAATACAGCTTGCATGCAGTTGACATTGCAGACGCAACGGATGTTACGCAACCCGATGCTCACCGCCATGCTTGGCTTATTGAGTCTCTTTGTCCAATCAAGCAGACATGTTTAATAGAAACGATAGACAATCGTGTAGTTATACCTTGGTTATAGGAGGCATACACAATAATTCCTTATCAATTTTAAAGCCCCGCGAACACGGTGTGCTCAGCTGATCCCGCTCGTGTTGCCTCACGAAATGATAATGTCTTGCACTGATAGTGGAGTTCAAATGACGATAATAATATGCTGCGGGTTACCACGCCTTCCTCAATGTCGTTTTCTCTATGGCGTAGTCTAGGTTCTACCAGCACTCCGGCAGTCAGGCGAGCTTCAGGAATTTCGGTCAGCATATCGTTTGCGGCTTACGTTCTGTGAGGACACAACTTCAGACTCTGTTGATTAATTGATAGTTCACAGTTGAATCTGTTCACTATAGTTTGTGCATCGGCTTTAACTTGAAAATCTACGTTTCTCGCAGCTGACATGAAGGCTATAGACAGAAGTAACATTTCTTGGAGAGGAGTAAGTATATTATAGAAAACATTTTTAACAAACATTTGTAATTGACGATATTCCATAATAACTGGATGTTTACAATAACATGGTAAAATTTTTTATTTTTTCTACTTTTTTTATTGGTATAACATAGGTTTGTAATGTTTTTAAGATGGTCTATAAAAAGAACTGCCTCGACAGCTGTTGAAGATCATTGACCACAATGCGAAAGGCAGGATACTGGCATTATACTAGTTACTAGTTATATAAGTTCGTTGCTTCAAAGACAACCTTGGCGCAAGCATTTTTTTTGTAATTATGTATTTTTGGTAGTCCAACCTTACTCTGAGCTACAGTCGCTAGAGATAAACGTTAGTATGGAACATTTTAGTTCGATGATGCAATTCGCCGGTATACGGTTATGATACAAATGAAAATGAATTCCAATAAAACTGAAATATGACAATCTGGGTCTGGCAAAATTTCTTTCAAAGAAGACTGAAATAAGTTTGCAAGACCACATAATCACATCTTTAAATTCACAGACGACAAAGACCAGTAATGGTCAATCAGTCAGTTCTGTGATCATTTTATGCCTTTATGCACAATTTTCGCGGTGTCTCTTTTTATGGGTAGACGAATATTTAGACGAATGTGTAGATTTTGTATCCCGTAGTCGAAAAATCTTGAATTACTATCCCAAAATGATATCATTTAATGTTTCAAATGATATCAATGGAATGTCTATCGGCTCTGAGAAAGAAATTTTACTTCAAGTCGCTTGTTTTCAATCAAAATGATCGCGTAAATGGTTTTAATATGCGGCTATTTAAACGCTTGAGATTTAAACTTTAAATGGCAACTGTTAAGCTGGGTGTTATGACTGAATGGAATCGGATAGCAGAAGGCGGAGGCAAGTAGGTATGGCTTGGCGCTGATGTGCCGATAACTACACTTATACTATGGGCATGGCGCGGCAGTGCGTTGAAAGGATCAGTATTCTGTATGTAGATATGAATTCAATGTTTAATGAAAGCCATGCTAGGGACACGTGATTTAGAACGCACGTGGCCGGTGCCGGTAGCTCAGGGATATCAAGGTTAGATGTGGCTAGAAAGCAAGATTGGCAGATTACCCTGCTAACAAATTGCACATTCTATGAGCTCTACGACATTTTCATTGATTGTCCAGCTTAGCGCAGTCTTCCTAGATCATATATTTTATTATCCAAATAATCAATATAGCAGCAATTGAATTGTTATATTCCCTGCATGACAAATCTGTAAGTCATCATATTTTGTCGTCATCATAATAATAATCATCTTCTTGATCACCATTATATTTTCTCACTTCCTTCATAGCTTAATCCTTTCTGAAAAATTCTTCGTGTCGGTGTAAGTGTTGTATTTGACTTTTTAACGACATGTGCTCATGTGCTTTGAAGTCTGAGCTTGCCTATAGAATAGACCATATACTCGTAGAATAGACCAACGTGGATCAGCTGGTATCCCATTCCACTATGAATCGTGTTCCGTAGGGGAGATTTAGAGTTTGGAGCGTACAAAAATACTCGGCCAATGAGCTGCGCCAGGCATCAGTTCCCCTAAATAAGCCACAAAGAAAACACCGCTATATTTCTAGGTATTCCTCTGCATCGAGACAATTAAATGAGACCGATTGAGAAATAGTAAACTCATCATTATACCAGCAAGGAGTTTTAAGGATTGACGGGAAATGAAGGAAAATTACACTGATAGCCGCTGGGAGTGTTATCGATTTTCAAAGGGAGGCGTTAGCTCCTGCTCGTTCAACGTTCTCTCGTTCTCTCCCTCTCTCATGACCTTCGTACGTCCTGTAAAGATCTGCCACAGCCGTGGGTGCCTGCTAGTGCTATTGCCATTGCCTGACATGCCAGCCGTCGAAAGCTGTTGAATCCGTGTTCGTGAATCGTGTGAACTCTTGCATTCAGTGTTCAGACGTGAGCTTCGTTACTTGATTGTGAAGGTAAGAAGTCGTAGACATTTTATAACAATGTAGCGAGACAGCTGCGAGTTCTTGGTTACTAGACAAGGATTGCTTGCATAAAATATATTGTCGAAAATCGTTAACCGGTGTCGTGTTACGTAAAATAAAGGAACAATATAAAATTTAAATGGTTACTGAGAAGGTATTTAACACGAAATATCGTTTGAAAAGTGTTAATTACTTTTTGTACAGTTCAAATGTTCGATTTATTATGTTTAAATTTTGGTTCACAATCAGGACAACGTGATTTTCATGAACACGGAGGTAGTTTTCAGTGTGTTCCAACTTCGAACACATTTTCTCACGCAAACTAAATACGAAAGTGACGAGATGAAATGCCAAATCTAATATGAATTCAACGAATTATTGATTTGTGGCGAACACAGATTATCGCAAGGTTGTTACATAGTCATCCTATGGGTATACCTATAAAATATTTTCACTTCATTCACTTTTCGTGTACAAAAGATTGCGGCGTGCAAATTGCCATTACGTCAGACGGCCAGACCATTGTTAAAAACAATCTGAGAGAAGAGTGCCAACCTGCCCGCAGCACGTGTACCTATCTGATCAATAAAGTATGCTTCTGGCAGCATCTTCATTGTTTCGCATTACAATATAATTGGATAACTAAATCATTTCTAAGAAAAGTTGATACATATGTACTTATACTCTGTACTACCTTTGTTCTGACGTTCGTTCATGCACCAATTTCCACAAAAATTACACTCGACTCCCGATTTCAAATAATGTCACGTGGAAGTCGCGACTTGCCAAAGCTTCTGCTCGCTCACTGGCAATTATTTTGTCACTACTAATCACACTTCGATCCACATGTTGATGCTCCGTAGGCACACCTCTGTTTCCGTTGACTCAACTTGATCCACCACACCGAGCCACAAAAAACCAAACAAAAGTTATTAAATTTATAACATTAGAACAAAGCACACGTTTGCAGACCACGATTCATTTTATGACGATATATTTTCGGAAGCTGATTTCTCGTCGACGTTGGTCGTAGTAAAATTTCAATATCAACATGATGTGAAACAATAATAAAATATTTTTGACATCTGCTTTGCTACGCTCAGAAATCATACCGATATGTTCACTTAGTCCACTGTCTCTGTTCGTCTGGCACCGGCATTGGCGATCGTATGGTCTATTTTAACACTTGAGCCCTCCTGTAATTATTTCTTGGCCACCCGTCAATAATGTCGTAACAAGAGTTTGATTTTTATGAAAGCAAATGTGTCTTGGTTCATTTGTTCATCTGTGCTGTTCACAATTTGTTTGGACTAAGGCTATTTCATTATCATCAGGTCTTTGCAAAGGAAGTTACAGGCTTATTCTGCAACGATCCTCATCTGAATTACACTCAAATTCAGCGTTATTTACAAGTCTATTGCGAGTTGGATCTAGTGTCAACGATTTTTCGTCCGTTAGAAAAATGGTCTGGTTAACAGATTACGATAAAGAAGAGGTAAATGTGGAATATAATAAGATGAAAAATTTGTGATACCCTTCGAATGACCCTACCCATTAATACCCATTAATAACCGCTTTTATACCTAACTGCTTTACTTATAAATATGCAGTCACTTTCCTATAATTTTATGTGAGAAAACTATCACTCCTGCACTCTTCGTACGTGTAATTTCATGTGTGTTTGTTTGCTATCAAATGTTGCATTATATCTATCAAATAAGCTATAATGCTATAAACCTTATTTGATCAAGATAACGCATAATAATATGATTAGTTAGGGAAAAAGTAGTAAAAACCAAGGAACACTGGCGATCATTTTCACATTTTGAATGCACTCCGCAAGATAAATTTCGCATTAGAATGCATTCAGGAGAATTGAGTATGTTGCCAGTTTGAAAATTATTTGACCCCTGCGCTGAAGGTCAAATCGTGCAAAAAGGGAATAGCTGCGCTGAAATTGCAGATTACTAAACACGACTAGAATTTCGTAACTTTTTTTAAAACCAAGCTGAAAAAACCCAATAGATGGAATGGAAATCTAGAGATGATTTTATATTGTGACCACATTCGACATGCATCTGACTGTTTGACATGCAAGCATGACTGAACTCAAATGCATTTTAATAATATAATTATACTATTATACGAAAAACTTTTTGTTTTAATTTCATGTTACATGTCTAGAGATTATTTGACGAGTACAAGTAAATTAGTACCTACATTACACATGGTGTGACGGTGTTCCGACTTTTCAGATGGACCCCACAGGAGCAGTCCCCAGGATGCAGATGCTGTCAAACGATGCTACCAGTCTGATTGACCACACGTGCGCTCTGGACATTGATTCCAAAGCCTCATACATTCGCCTTTCCGGAATCATTTGCACGATTGGTACGAAGCCGCATATTTTCCTTTTTTAGTACAGACATATGCCACTGACTAGACTAGTCTGTAAACTATGATTCAATGACATTTACAATTTAAAATAATGTACACCTCTGGACTCGGAAATCTGTCTAGTAGAATTTCGGCTATGTGCTCAGAAAGGTTTGTCTGAAAACAGCATAGGCCGGCCAGGTACCGACCACGTGGTGATCACATGGAGGAACTGGATGTCATGCTTAGGGGATCGAAATCTCGTTTTTAGAAACCAGCTTTCTTATCAGCAGCTGCTTAGCTCAGTGAAATGAGAATCGACATAGCATAGATCGGTGCAGTGTGGAGTTATGCGATTAGATTTCACGCAAATCTAATGGCCTGAAATAAGTAATTTTTAAGCTAGAAGAAAATTCAAAAAGTTTCCTGCTAAAAAGTTTCCAATAACTTGATATTGAAATAAAGGAAGCAATTAATATAAATAAAATGAAATCGATACTAAAAAAGTGGTGGCATGGAAGTATTCCTATCAAAGAGAGGATTCGGGAAGTTTTTTATTTTCTCTTCTAACTATAAAATTAGGTGTTGTATGCCAGTGGGTGTGTGTGGAATCGGATACAAAAATTGCCAGAGAACAAATTCGTTAGTTTTGCGAGGCAGGTACTGATAATAAAACTGGTTTATCAAAGCTAGATTGCGACCGATCAATGAACATGACATCCCCTGCCACCATGTGCTCATCCACGTGGTCGGTACCTCGCCTGCCTATGCTCTTTTCAGACAAACCTTTCTGGGGACATAGCCGAAATTCTACTAGGCGGTTTTCCGAGTCCAGAGGTGTACATGAAAAACTAAATTACTCGCTTATTAGTGTGAAAATTGTACACTTTTAGCAAAAAATGGTGTGGTGTGAAATTAGTGCCAGTGCTATAGTGCCTACTAGAGATGGAAATCTTTTAGATTCCTTAGCTAAAAATAGATCTATTTAAGCTAACCTAACCGGTAAATTTGGCAGGGCCTGCATCTCAGAGCGTCGACATGCTGGAGAAAATGATGGAGACAGGGATGAATGTCGCCCGTCTTAACTTTTCTCACGGCTCGCACGAATATCATGCGGGAACGATCGTGAATATCCGGAAGGCAGTGGACAACTACAGCAAGAAACTGGGAATGAACCACCCACTTGCGATTGCTCTTGATACCAAAGGTCCAGAAATCCGAACAGGACTTCTGGAAGGGGTAATTTAAGCTTTAGCTGGCTGGTGGTTGCTATGCATTTGATTCCTTATGAGAAATATATCTTGAACCAAACCAAAAACCTCTAAACAATGGTTTGTCGTCATTCTACACGCTGCTTAAATATTTACTGCAAAAATTGTGTACCATGAGTTTGCAGATTATATTTATAGACTACCTATGAACCAAGGCAAATTTACAATCAAATCAAGTAATCGAGGATATTGAAACTCAGATTGCATATGGGGAAATTTAATATTATAATGTAGACAAAACATTTACCTGTATGTGAAATTACATAATTCAATTTCTTTTATAAGTAAAGGAAAACTCTTATTCAAGAATCAACGAGTAATTACAAATCCCGCAAAGAGTTGGTATCAATTCTGGAACATGGTTTAGAATCATCTAGAGATGATAATTTAACTGTTATTTTAGGGTGGCTCTGCAGAAATTGAGTTGAAGAAGGGCGACACGATCAAGCTGTCAACGGACAAAGCGTTTGCCGAGAAGGGGACAGCACAGACCGTGTTCGTGGACTACGTCAACATTACCAAAGTTCTCAAGGTCGGAAACAGGATCTTCGTAGACGACGGCCTCATCTCTTTGGTCTGTACTGAAGTTGGTGAGTAAAATGAAAAATGAAATTATTTGCCATTCTCAATGAAAATCCTCGTTTTTGTCGTAGGTTTTTGCATTTTCCATTCATTTATTGCATCTGTACTGATTTTAATTTAAATCGAAAGTGATGAAGATTGCTAGATAACTAGTCTTTAATTTTAATATCTTTTTTGTTTGATGTTGAAAAGTAAATTCAAATTGGCCAAAACTATTTATCAGCCAAATTCAGAACGAGTATATATTATGTGCACCTACAGCCTCGCGTGTCAATGTGACACTACTTGTGTGCCATCTACTACCTTGGTTCAAAATAATTGTACTGTAATTATTAAAATTTTGAGACAAAAAATAATTCTATTGGGGAAAGCCACCAGAAATTGCACTGATATTTCTCTTCTTGGTGTTAGTTTTAGCGGTCATTAAAGCAACATTTCAGCAAGTTTTTTATGATATAGGCACCTACTGCCAAGTCTACATTGATATGAATATGATCTATGAAGTTTGCAAGTTGTATGTAAAAAAGTATATGTATTAAGTAGGTATCTACGTATATTTATATCAATGGCGAGGCATGGCAATGGTATCTGAACAAAAGCAACTAGGAAATAGTTTAAACGTAGGCTTAAAGTTATCAATGCTGAAATGCTTGGTACAAGCTAATTGTACTTTTGTGATAAAAACATTGTGATAAAAAAAATGTATATTTAACCATCATTGTGTTCTGTCTGAATCATATCAATTCAATACAAGTACTTGAACGACGCAATTCAAGTAGGAACGTATACATTGGATGTAGAATTCTTGCATGTAGAAAGTAGTAGCCCTACAATTAATCTTCATCAGCTGCATCAACTTTCATTTCAAGATGGAACCAAGGCATGCAATTAGAAGAAAGTGCATCTATGTAATGAATATTCAAATCGGGTGTGGCACATTTATACATGCTGAAAATATAATTCTTTATAGTGAAGAATGTTGATGCTAGCAAAGTATTTACCAAACCCAACAAGCTGGCTTAGCAAAATGGATGTCCCAAAATAAGAAACAAGTGCAATACTTCCGCTTTGGAATACTCCGTTAACTCGTGACAAATTGCTTATTGTTTGCTAGGTTCTGACTACTTGACTTGCACGGTCGAGAATGGAGGATCTCTCGGCAGTCGCAAAGGTGTCAATCTCCCAGGAGTTCCTGTCGATCTTCCAGCCGTCTCTGAGAAGGACAAGTCTGACCTTAAGTTCGGGGTTGAACAAGGAGTCGATATCGTATTTGCTTCGTTCATTCGAAGTGCCGCTGCTCTGCAGGAAATCCGCAACGTGCTAGGTTCGTAAATCGCGACGGTCTCATGCTTAGTTGGAGTTGGTTGCATGTGTTTGCAGAAATATTTATAAGTTTTTAAGAAGCATGCCAAAATTCATCTGAAACTATAAACGCTAGTGTTAGTGAACGCAGAGGTTCACGCGGGAACTGCTCCTGCAGGCCTTAAATATTAACACAGAAATTTAGGGAAAAAATATACGCGGAGTTACTAGCTGTGTGATAGTGTTGAGAGTAAGAATGTATAATACCTAGTCTGAATTTAGTGATACCTTAACAATCCGGTTAGTATTATTTTCAATAATTTATTTTCCTGACACATAATATCATAACACATTTTGCAGGTGAAGCAGGCAAGAAAATAATGGTAATTTCCAAGATTGAGAATCATCAAGGAATGGTAAACCTGGATGAGATCATTGCCGCGTCTGACGGAATCATGGTTGCTCGTGGTGATCTCGGCATTGAGATCCCACCAGAGAAGGTGTTCCTGGCTCAGAAGGCTATGATCGCTCGCTGTAACAAGGTGAACATCAATTGATTTTGAAATAATTAAGAATTATGAATCCCCGCAATGGAATACTCGAACGACGATGAAATAAAAAAAGATTAGAATGTTTTATATAAATACTTAATATTTATATGCAGACAGAGAAAACTACCTCGTGTCCTGAAATATATGTGTCAATTGCAACCCAGGTCGGCAAGCCCGTGATTTGCGCTACGCAAATGCTGGAGTCGATGGTGAAGAAGCCGCGACCGACTCGCGCGGAGGGTTCCGATGTGGCAAATGCGATCCTGGATGGCGCCGACTGCGTCATGCTGTCGGGAGAGACGGCCAAGGGCGACTACCCGCTCGAATGCGTGCTCACCATGGCCAACATCTGCAAGGAAGCGGAGGCTGCCATCTGGCAGAGGCAGCTCTTCACCGAACTATCGAGCAAAGTGAGTTTAATAATTTCTTGGGTGTCTGCCTTTTACTCTGTAGTTCCATCAGGGTATGAGGCTGAAAGTTTCAACAGCTTTAGCATGCTGCTAAGTGTTCATGTCTGTGTTCTACATAGGTAATCTTACGTTTGTCAGCAAAAAAAGTAAGCTTCTCCCATCTACTCTACCCATCTAGTCTTCTTTTATATTATCAAACTCTTTCATTGTTGCTTAACTATCATTTGACGAAACTTTTCGACCACTCCGCAAATCACTATATACCTTCGATGAAAGAATAATACCGATTATTTTCTTCTCCCAGGCTCAACCACCCATCGATCCTGCTCACACAGTAGCAATTGCAACTGTGGAAGCATCAGCCAAGTGCATGGCTGCTGCTATCATTGTTATCACGACTTCAGGACGATCTGCTCATCTCATCAGCAAGTATCGCCCTCGGTGCCCCATCATTGCCGTGACTCGTTTCAGTCAGGTGGCTCGTCAAACGCATCTCTTCCGCGCCATCCTTCCTCTTCACTACGACGGTAAGTGTCGCAGACTGCTCTCAGGGTTTGACAGAGTGGCTAAGAGCCAAGGCATGGACGTAGATGAATCTCGCAGGTAGAAGTACCGAGGCACATCAACCAACGCGTTGTTCTTTCATATTCAAAATCTGATACTTCGTTTTTCACGACAGTTACGGTTTTTTCCGAAAATTTTTTATTGCAAAAAAGGTCGTAAATAAACCATTTGGTGGAATGCCTTGTGCAATTGTTGGATTTACAAGGTATTTGCTGTGATACCTGTCTCTTATTATCAATACTATTGAAAATGATGTTGAAAATATTCTTATCTTCCCAAAAAGAATAAAGAATCACTCACCTTCTGCCATGATATTAAGAAGCTTGCAGCTTTTGCAGGCGAATAAATAAATTGATTGCCGTGCCTTGATCTTGCAGCTGAGCCACTGTCAGACTGGCTGAAGGACGTCGATGCGCGAGTGCAGTTTGGACTGAAGTTCGGACAGAACCGTGGGTTCATCAAGACCGGAGACCCGGTCATCATCGTCACCGGCTGGAAGCAAGGTTCCGGCTTCACCAACACCATGCGCATTGTGTAAGTGCACTTTGTTAATTAGCTACTGACTTTGAACATGCCAAGCAACTGGGTACGTTGGATATGGAAATAATTATCTGTTGTTGAATAACAAGTAGTTAGTTAAATTAGATGAACAATTCACTAATTGTCTTTTCTTATCAAATTTTCAACTCGAAGATGAATCAATTTTCACTGCGGGGGTGCGGGAGGTGCCGAGGCACTTGTTTAAACTCATCCACTAGGAGCTGAGAGTGCAGCATATTGTAATGTACCTATAATGTTGTACCTATAATGTTGTACCTATAATGTTGTACCTATAATGTTGTACCTATAATGTTGTACCTATAATGTTGTACCTATAATGTTGTACCTATAATGTTGTACCTATAATGTTGTACCTATAATGTTGTACCTATAATGTTATTATAATAGTAAAATATGCCAATACCTACGATAATTATTGCTGGTGTGCACACAATGGTTGAAATTTGAATTTACATTAAAATTGTATGGTTTAAATTTCAAAATCCTACATGCATTTGGGAGGTTTAAGTTCAATCTTGGTGAAATGCTATTCCCGGAAAGGTATACACCCGATTGTATCCCGACAAGCCTAAGTGCCATTGATGCGTGTGCGGTAGGTACGACTGTACCTGAAAACGAATTAAAACTGAGCTTGGGAGAACCCAGTTCAAATTTGTTCAGTCTCTATTCATTGGACTATCATGCTCAATACAAAATGTTGTTAAAAGTATCCTAATTACTTGGTCTTTGCATTTGAGCTTTATTTAGCATATTTCTGTTTGGCTGAAACATGTTCATTTTGTTTACAGCGTCGTGGAGTGAATCAGAGCCAACTGAACAGAACCAGCCAGAGCTACAAAACGAAAACTTTTAAGCTGCGTGTTTCACCTAGAAAGAATAATGAAATAGATACCTAGGACATACTAAACTCACATACCTTCAACTGGTGGTTTGTCCTTGATGTGACAGATCACCAAGTCGTTATAGTAGGTGTAGCTTGCCTATGTGCTATATTGTTTCGATGTAAGATACGAACCACTTCGCTCATATTTGCCAATTTTGTTCGTGAATTAGAATATTGTAGGGAAGTATTGACATGGTCGATTGATGTTGGATTAAAACGAATAAGTGCAGGGCTGCTAAAACATATATTTTTGATTGTTACTGAAAGATTATTTATTTTAGCATAAATTATAAATTAGAGAAGCTACATGTATTCTCAGATAGACCTAAATTTTTCATTGAATAGCATAAACATTATAGTATACATTTATTTTCTAGTCGAGAAATGAATTGTTAATGGCTGTATTACAAAATGAAAATATTCTTCAAAAGAAATTTCATTAAAATGGTTCAATGTTTAAAATTTTATACTATCCATTGCCAAAATTACGCATGGCCGCCGGTTCATCCCACTGATGCACCTTTTTGTATTTTCTTTTTCACTACTAAACTGCAATTGATTCATGAAAAATTGACTCATTGGGATTTAAATTAATGATGATGCCATCACCAACATAACACTCATACAGGGCTGTTACTTTGATTAGCAATGCAGTGTGAGTGGGGGTACATATTTTAGTTAGCATCCTGTCCCTAATTTGCATCAAATCACCTTCCCTCGGTTGATGGAGTACCTATATGAATCGACTGATAATTGATGAAAAAATCTAATGAAGCACATATTTGCACAAGAGTGAAATCTACTTTAGGTCTTTGGGATTCTGGATATTGGTAATTTTCAGTGCTGTAAACTGGCATGCTCGCAGACTACACGTGCCCATCTTGAAGGTAGGGAAGGGAGGGAATTGAGGGCGGGAGGAGGGGGCAGAGGAGGGGATCTTCCCTTGGCAATTGGATTCTTTTCAGAAAATACAAATCTGATCATTTATTTCAGTCTCAAAACACTGGCCATGAAAATGTTTTCTGGAGACAAATGAGAAAATTTATCTTCATATTTTCTTCTCTAAACATGTTCCACTGCACCGGTAGGTCTTACCACAGCATGACGCTTTAGGCGACGCAGTGTGCGCAGTGTGTGCCAAACTCCTAAACTCGCAGACGTCCGCCAAGGCACCCTAAATTCGCGGGCAAGAAAATATCAGGCATCAGCCGCTCTTGACATTTAGGTTTTGCACACTTGAGTAATGTGCACAGTTTTTTTGGGCATATTTCCCTGGTTTAGAAATTGTGGTCATGAGTGAACTCCGGCTGGTCCAGCGCTGATCCAGCGGCAGTGCTGCCTTATAGTCCAATTCTGCCGAGTTCGACTTTCATTTACTGATTTGTGACGCAATGTTTTGACATTATAAGTTTTAACACAGTCCTAATGGAGGTGGGTGGTTAGAGTTTAAAATAAGATTAGTGTCGGGGCCAATTCCAGATTTTCGGACGAGAAGACCGGACGATGATGACGCGAGGTTTTTGTACTTGCCTTAGGGAAAGTTAGTAAAAAAGCAAAAAACGACTTTCCAGGCAGGCGTGTGGCCTTGTATAGCTATAATGGACGCGTAATTGTTGTTAGTAGTTATTATTAATAGTATTTCTCCTTGAAAGTATGACCCACTCAGGTGAGGTACTATTGGCCATTGGGCCTGGGGCCTCGTCATCCTGATTCCTGTTGGTTAATCCGGCACTTCATCCTGTCCCGTACACCCTGCCAGGCCGAAGCTGCCAAGTACAACCCTGGCAAAACATGATTCCTGAATCGTGATTCAACAAAACTCCACTGTATTTCCGCAAGCGTGTATATTTAAAAATACAAGTAAGATTCTAATAAGTGGAAATATGAATTGTAAATGAAAACGTATTTGTGATAATATATTATTCAGTTCTCGACAGTGTTGGTCTCTGAAAAGTAGGTCGCCACTGGGAGGAAGGGAAGCCTTTGGGAGTGATACAATTGGAAACACAGCATGATTGATAAGAAGTCACAACTGTGTTGGCAGATGAGAAAGTTGTCGCCAAGCGAATAGTCATTTGGATGCGTTATCATGGTTTCCATAACTGTGTTTGATTCATCAATAGCATATTCTTTTGTCACATGCCTTGTCTGATTGAAATTTTGAACAATGCAGGTAGTATGTATATATAACAATACTGTCCTCCCTTTGTCATCAACAACAAACAGCTGTTGATAGCTCTGAAATAGTAATAAGTCCCTGAAAATAAGCGTGGGCTTTTTCACCATGCGCTAGAAAATGGTGAAAAGATGAAATTATTTGATGCGCATTGAAAGAAAAAGAAATTCCCAACACATCTCAATGATCAATTTGCGAGGATATATTTTCCCGTTTAGAGGCTCTAAGATTTGTTTTGAAATGAAAATTAGTGGCATGGGAATTTGTGGGAAATGCGATTGCTGGAACGGTGGAAGCTGGCACGCATGAGTGATGTATCCGTGGAGATTATTTCACTTGTTCTTGGACTCGAGGGAGTCGAAACCGGAAACCGGAAGGAACTGCAGCCAGCAGCGATCGAGATAGAATTTCGATCTGCTGCCTTTTGTCCGAAGCACGCGACTCTAGACATGGCGCAGCAAGGAACCGATTGCCTGAACTTGGGATGGACATTCCAGTGGTCTGTTCAGGAGGGAAATCTACCAATAGTTCTCATATGCAAAAGCAGAAGCAGATATAAAGTGCAAGCTAATCTCTATTCCACAAAAAAAAACGCAAGTTGAAAATCCCACGACAAAAAAAATCTGGAAGTGTAGTTTGAAGAATTGTTAGAAGTAAATTTAGAATGTTCAGTTAAGTATCCATAGGTTTATTTACATGTATAAAAATACATGTATGAGTGAAAATACGTCAAGAAATATTTATAATCGGCAAAACTAATCACAAACGGAAAATGAACAAACGGATAGGTAAGAGCATGGCAGGCCAGGTACCGACCACGTGCAGATGAGCACATGGACATGTGCTTTGGGGGTATAATCTTGTTTCACAAACCAGTATTATTATCAGTACCTGCCTCGCAAAACTAACGAATTAGTTATCTGGAAAGTTTGGTACACTTTTCCACAAACCCACTGGCATAAAACACATAATTTTATAGTAAGAAGAGAAAATAAAAAACTACTTGAAAGCGGTTGAAGCGTATGGCAATATGACTCATAACAATGTTCATAAAAATCGAGCCCTAAGGGTCCAAATAAATGAGATTCAAATTTTGAAAACAGAGTTCACTCGTCAATGCTTCAACTATAATAACCTGCATAAGTTTCGCAAATCTCGTATGAAAACTGTGGACGTGGGAAGCTAAACCGTGGCAGCTGGCGCGACGCCCTAAAACGACGCCCCACTTCGCCCCAGGCGTCGGATTTCGTGGTTCCATATCTGGAATTGAAACTGAGACCAAGAAGCAAAATATATCTAAAATTGGTGCTTCCATCACTATGTGAAAGGTTTGACCATATTTTTGCTTTTTCCGGGCTGAAATTCAGACAAACCTTTTCTGAGGGTATAGCCGAAATTCGAGTAGTTGGATTTCAAAGTCTAGTACCTTTTCTTTCCCTTCGTATGGCTCAACCGCCTTACACCCACGAACAATGACGGGTATATAGCTCTGCTATGCGGCAAATTTGCACTTAGGACTACAAAAACAAAACATCCTCCGGTACATCCGTGCCCTTTCAAAGTCGAAGGAATTTGACAAAGATACACACTAAATCTGAGAAGACATTTGATCAACTCCAGCAGCTAATCCCAAAACATAAGACATGCTGCTGTAGGCTAATTTCATATCTTTGAAATGGGAGAGCGTCCCTAAGGGCTTGT
Organism: Nemoura dubitans; assembly: GCA_921293005.1. NCBI lineage: Eukaryota > Metazoa > Arthropoda > Insecta > Plecoptera > Nemouridae > Nemoura > Nemoura dubitans. The sequence continues at coordinate 19,137,530 of OV121073.1, read as the reverse complement.
TTTGGAACTTAATAAAGTTTTGGGTAAAGAATTATGTCCAAAAAGAAAAGAGTTTAACTTCTACGTAATATATCTGAACGTTCAATGATTCTATTATCGGGGCTTTGACCTTGTAATAAACCTTGCAGAAGGTGAATATGTCCAATGCTCAAACGGCATTTTCTTGTATCAGCAGTCAGCACTCAGCACACAGGCCTCTTCGGTTCTGTGGTCACTTTAGCACCTCAGTCCCCATGCAACTCTGGCCCTAAGGTACTGGCCCTAAGGCCCGAATGGCAGTGCTCTTTGTCTTTGGCGACAAGAGGATAGTGTTAAAAAAACGTGGCATACGATCCGGACATAAAATCCTGGTAAACAATTGTGACATTAGCGCTTTAATTTGCACCCCATGTATACTGTCCTCTTATATCCGTAGTTCTACGTCACCACCTAAAACAGTTGCCTAAAACAGTCACCAACAACATTCAAGGAAGTTAATTCATTAAATTACAGTCTAATACATTTCCCTGCAAATATGCTTAGCCCGGAGTTTAAAAAATGAACAATACTGACCATCGAATAAGATTCACAGCCGTGAAAACTCAAAACGTCCATTATAATATATCATGAAATGATACATCGGTAGGGCTATATATAACCGTACCGGACCTTTCAGGATACATGCGCCACCTACAAGCAACTCTTCTTATTGCCTATTGAAGACCGAACGGGCGATAAGTAGCTATCCCATTCCCATCTCATATTTAATCATGGGAAAACAAATCCCTTGGGGGGACGCAACAGGCTCAGAGTCCGTCGCCGCTGCACGTGCAACCTCCTCTGGCCACTGGACCTATACGCTTTGCACCCTGCGCTTGCGCCCTGCGGACAGCGGCCACACGTTCGCGTTCGCGTTCGCGTTCGCGTTCGCATTCGCATTCGCATTCGCATTCGCATTCGCATTCGCATTCTCATTCGCATTCGCATTCGCATTCGCATTCGCATTCGCATTCGCATTCGCATTCGCATTCGCCAAGTATTCGACACAAAAGAGAAAATAATATTGGTATTGAATCTGGGATTATCTAGCTAAATCTCACTTTCATTTCTAGCAGTATCCCCCATAATCGGAACGCTGAAAGTAATGATGCCGAGAGTGATGAAAAACCAGTTACCAAAGCAATCGCAATGGATTGTTAAAAGGAAATAATTAGTAGGTAAAATATATAAAACTGTTTGTAATGTGGCATTGGTTTGTGAATATTTTGAACGTTGATTGACTATCACGGATACTTCCTATCAGGTGATCACAAAAAACATTAAAATGCGTAGAAATATGGCTTTATATAGATACAATTTGTCTGAACTGTTGCTCTGGGGCATGTTTATACAAGAAGAAACAGTTTTTAGAAAAACAGTATTGCAATTTTTCACGTGTGGCACAACGTTCCAAAATATTATTAAAGTTGAGTTTTCCCTCAAATTGAAAACATTTCCGTGCAAACTACCGAGCGGAAGCGGTGGTAATTCTTATCACATTCCAATTAAGTAACTCTTATAATTGGCATCTCTCGTTTTTTAATATCCAAGATGAAGGCCTCAAGACGATTAATAACACCACCTTGTAGTTAGCGTAGGTATATATATATAAATGTTTGCATTGCGTGAGATCCAATTTCGCCAGTTAGGGAATCACGGGCCTTGTACAGGTAAAGGTTCCAAACCATTGCTTGGCACTTGCCTACCAGAATAACAGTACTTTGATTCAGACGGTGGTATTGGTATTGGTATAATGAACGATTACCGTATCATTTAATACCACAAACTGCGGAATGAAATCTGATCATCTGTACCAGGCGTGGGCAACCTTCGGACGTCACGGGCCTCAAATTTTCTGGATGTTCAGCGATGTTTCAGGACGTCCCGTCCACTGCCGTAAATTGGTTGGGGGGGGGGGGGGGGCAAAATATTTCAAATGCAACACCATCAAAAATTATTTGCTCAAATTGACCTAAAAAGCGTAGATTTGGGCTCCAAAATAAACATTGAATTTAAAAAATCTGGTCGGCAGTGCCTGGGTGGGACCTCTCCCCCTTCCCCAGTCTTGGGATTGTCCCTAGAATATTATCCAAGCAAACCCTCCACGAATAATTGGTAATACAGGGATACATTAAATTAAAAGTGTACTTACTATTTTCACTCACTCAAGAACAAAGTCAAAATCGGACATTTCATACATCTACCTCATAGCGAATAATGTATACTGCAAGCCGTGAATATAATTTAGAGAATATATATATATATATATATATATATATATATATATATATATATATATATATATATATATATATAATTTAGTGAATATTTCATAGAGAGATATTTAAGAATGACATGAGCCCTGAAACTACTAGAAAGCACTCAAGATATATCTGAAAAATTAGGGTTTATTTGAACTTTTTAAATATTTTCATTCAGACATGGTCTGGACCTATCTTTCATGCTAATTGTCCAAGGCCAGGCGGGCCGGGGGTTGACCATGCATGATCCATATGATCATGATGATCATATAAGCAAAAACTATTTACACAATTACTAAATGAGATTGATTAAAATGAAATATTTATTCAGGTAGTACGCAGAAATGTTCCCTAGAAGCGTGTTAATATTAAAATCAAAATCCTCAGTTTATTGGGTTAAATTAGGTACCAATGACAGCAATGATACGTTAGCATGTTTAATCCTCAGTTTATTGGGTTAAATTAGGTACCAATGACAGCAATGATACATAAGCATGTTTACGCATCGTGGAAATCTGGTAATTTTTATAGAAATCCAAACTTTGAAAAGAAGCGACTATTTCAGGGGGCTGTTCTGTAACGTTTTTCAGGTAAGATGACATTGGGTGAGATGAGAACCCCATGGATGTCAATTTAAGTAACAAATTTAACCAATAATACAGGCTAATTATATTTTCATCTCATGTCTTGTGACTTGAAAAATGTATAGAATAGCCCTTCTGAGCTCTATTTACTAATCAAATACAGAGATCTTTTAAATACAGATCTAATACAGAGATATATAACGTGTCGGAATCAAAACAGTGAGTCACAGACTGAAGAGTTCTTCACTTAGCTGTGGGTACTATTTTGCGTTTCTTCCCCGTTACCACAACGACTTTCTTGACACAATATAATATGACCAAGTTGTAATAGAATAATATTAAAAGCGGTCCGCTTCCACGCTGATATCGCTTTAGGGTCCGAACTCTGGCTAAATTGAAAATAAGCAACAAAATTCAAAAGTAATTTAAATTAGCTTGTATATATATATAGGTGTAGATAACAAAAGATAGCGAATCATACATCCCCGAACTGCGTGGTTTTCTTAAAACAACCCATGAAATTGTTGTGGGTAACCTGATTTAGGGCCTAGCCTGACATCATTTATCGTTACTAACCCTGGGCTCCGACTATGTTACTTTATAATTTATAGGATGGGCAAAGTACACATAATTTGCTATTACTGGTAATGCTTTTCTTGAGTGCGTCAGCGAGTGTTACATTAATAATAATTTATTTTGTCATGTGCACATCCGTTCTATTGCATAATTACAGATTCAAATTCATTTAATTTGTGACGATGCCTTTATAAATTGACATAGCCTGGATGTGAGTAAAAAGTTGATTAGTTATCTACAATTCATTAAAATTGTATGAATAGAGAAGAGATATGTCTGTTACAGTTACTCTATTTCTGTACCTATTTAAGTTCTGAGCAAGTAATTATAGAATGTAATGATACATACTTGAAGGGATGTCTCGGACAACTGCTGGCAATAGGCATGCGTAGGTACACGCACGCAACATTTCATTTACCTGATTAGCAATTTCTCATCTGTAGCCTTGGGGAATCCCTTGCCTAATATGAAACTCAACCATATATCTCCTACCTACTGTAGTAGTAAACTCAATCTATGTTCGTTGAAAAAATAGTGTTCTCGCTCGTAGGGGAGTTTGCAGGGTATTGGGAAAAGGGGGTCGGGCCCGGACAATTAAGCGCACCTCGAAGCCCCGTGACTTGGCTCCAAGTTTAAGTGCTATAAAGCTATCAAAAATCGTGGGTTTTTCACGCTGCTCCCGATCCTGGATAGCTACACTCATTTTTCCGTTATTCGAAGTTTTATTAACGACCAACGACAGAAAAATAAATAGTAAAACCCCATTAGCACGCAAACGGTCACGGGCGTACGATGGTCGGCAGAGGAAGAAGTATTTTTTGCTATGATCGAGAAAAAGTTCAAAACTCTATCTGAGATTCAATGGCAATTCCGCCAATTTTCTGTATTTTGTTCACATTTCTTGCAGATACCACCTCAAAAACAGAAAATATGTAAATTGGAAGATTAGCTGTCGCGTCGATAACTTGATAGATGTCTGAATCTTATTATAATTTGAACAAGTCTGGCACTAAGCCTTGATTAAACTATGTAAATGACTTGTTTGGAGATTCGAACGAGTAGTGTACAGGGGGGAAGGGGAAGGGGGGGGGGGCTTCATTTTAGAAATGCGTTTTCCACCTTTCACATTCACTAAATGACTCGTTCGTTTTGGATTTTGTTTCAAACGGAAGACAAGCTACTGTGAATAATTGCGTGACTGTGGCTTACTGTTTGCAAATCGTTAAATCCAATCCCTTATCCCACACGTTATTTGTATCTGTTCTCTGACTTAAAACCACCATAAAAAGTCAAAACGTGTTTGAAGTTTGAACATAAACAAATGAACATGGAAATAAGTAAAAAGTATAAAATAAAACAAAATAAAGCCAAGTGATACTTCTTTAAGCTGCGTGCTTACATACAATATGAAACTAGTTTTAATTATGAACATTGCAAAGACGTAATAATTACTGTATAAAAAAGCAGCCATTCGAAAAACCCACTGTCGGCTTAGAGCGGCACTCTCAATTCTGATCCAACAAGTTTAGGTTGGAGGGAGGTGACAAATAAGTCAAGTAGTTTTGTGTAGGGCATCATATTATAAGTCCTTGCTTTTAGAAGCGGAAACAATCACTTTAAGAGTAACAAGTGCACAGGTTTCAGCTTATAGCTTGGCGTGTATTTTCAATTTTTCAATTTTCTGGGCATAGTAATATCTATGGAAACACCACAACCACTCAACCATGATTAATTCATTTCTTAATTAGCTCTAAAAGGAGCTCTAGCAAAGCCTTCACAGTTATCATTCGACATTCGGGATTTCAGATGACAATTGTCTCTCGTAATATAAATATTGAATCCTCTAAAAATATGATTAAAAAAGCAAAAACTCATTCGATGGCACAATTAACGGAAAGGGCATGTCAAATTTTTCAAAGGGTTGCATATAGTCTGTACCTCCTTGATCCTTTGACATCTGACTTGTGAATGATGTGCAGATTCAGATAACTTTCTATTCGAGACCGGCTTGACGTTTTAAAACAGAATATCGGGAAAAACCGATGACTTTTCATATCCTTTATAATATCCTTCCACCACTGACTTTTTTGTGTGCATCATCAAAACGATCAAAGCTATAAGTGGCATGATGAAATTTGAAATGGATATGTGTTTTTCTTTTCGATCGCACTGTATTATCGAGTCCCACGGAAAGAGCACACTATTTTGCACAGGTTGCGTGGAAAATGCGCCCTTAACGCGCAAGTGTCTTTTATCAATATTTGCATCCTGCAGCGCAGTATTAGATTACTTAAGTGGCTAGTTGTTCATACGGTAATTTTTAAACCCACACTCAGGATTGATCACAGATAATTAGCTTAATTAATGAGTTATGAAGAGCTTTCTACAAAAAAAAAAAAATGAAGTGAAAATGAAAACATAACCATGCTATCCAATGTTAAATTTATAGTTACCACCATTACTACTTAAATTTTGAAATTATATATTTATACGCTTTTTTATAATGACAATTAAAAAAGAGTTTTATGTGAAAACGTTATACTGTGTTATATAGAACTGGAAGCCATGTCACTTTAGTGATTACATGCTCCTGTTTCCTCCGAGGAGGCTGTGTGGACCGTAGGTACCTACTACAGCTACCATATACGCATGGCTGTTCAATATGCTTAAAAGAGCTGTAAAAAAGGCCCTAACCGCGTATTTTACACTAAAAGGAATCGCGTCGTGAAACTAATACCACTGGCACTTAACTTAAAATCTAAAAGATGCATTTTCACCTCTTTGCTATCAAGCTGAAATCAATCTTGGACCAACGATATCGATGGCAACACTTGTTTAATCGCTTTTGATTGTTTGCGGGCGGAGGGGGGGGGGGGGGAAGAGAGAGGGGGGGGGGTAGTTTTGCTACGCGGGAATTTCAGTGCCCTGAGCGATTTTTAATGCTTAGAAGACCGCTAAAAAATCATATAGCCGGCTCGAAAAATAGCCCATACAAAAAGTTATGTTCAGGAGCGTTTCAAATATTTCTGTATGGCGGCAGGAGTACTTAATGTACATGCATATACTTACGCACTAACACTAAATTCGTGATTGAAACATAGGACCAGTATTACAGTGTAACTCCAAGGGCTACGCGTCTAACTTAAGAAAAATGTATATAATAGTGGCGTCCTGTGTCCCACGTTGTCAAGGCTTGGTGGCTTGGCGCGTGGGGACGATTCTCACGCATATCGGGGGGGGGGGGGGGGGGGGGGGTGCAAGATGATACGAGACACGACAATGGCCCTATTCCGAAACCTACTGAGCTTACTGAGCTCCAGTAGGCTCTCAGTAGAGTTTAGCAAGTCAGCTAGCTTCCGTAACGGTACGCAATACGCGATCTCAGCTCAGCTTGTTTCAATTTTTTTAGCGGCTTTGTACAAAGTTCTCAGCTCTCCAGTAGCCAATTTTTTTTTTTATTTCAATAATACAACCAAATTACATAAAATAAAAATATGAAATAATTACTTGCCTATAATTTGTTACTAGACGTTATTTTTCTTCTCTACTAAATAACAACTTAAAAGTAACCTCGCAAACACCACACGTCAGATCTCATTTGTAGCCCGCCATCTTGAAATTTGAATTGAATGAGCTCAGTAGGATTGACTGAGGCCGAAACCTCCAGTGAACTGCAGTTGCTTTCAGCAAGTTACGGAACGGCCAGCAGGGTCCAGCTCAGTCACTGTGATAGGTTTCGGAATGGATCTCAGTAAGATTTGTTACTGCGCAGTAGCTTCAGAAGGTTTCGGAATAGGACTAATGTGGTGTGCGTAGGGAGTGACGGGGTTGGGGGGGGGGGGGGGGGGGGAGACGGAAATCTGAATGATTTTTTTTTATGAGAAAATCTATGGTTTTGTGATAAATTTTGAGCCGAAGATGCAGGATTGCAGGAGGCTGCATAAAGACAAAATTTGCAGGTTTTCTTGAGGTACACTTCACTCACAGCGCAGGTAGAAACTCTTGCGTACGCTGGTGCTACTTTGTTTTCTCAAACACGCTACGCCCATCAACTGAATGCTCTAACTGATTGTGTAACTGAAACTGCATGAAAAGAAAACATTGTTTACTTCGTGGATACACGTTTATCTCCCCACCCCCTCTTTTTCCACGCCAGTGACCAAAACATTTAACTTCACTTTCCATTTACTAAGATCTAGGGAATATTGAATGCAAAGCCTAGCGTAAGAATTAATTTCAACAAGCAATGGACTGCATGTCCCATAAGAGGGAAGCCAGAATGAACGACCCTATAATGTCTCAACAAGAGCAGCGGGGTGTGGGCGACTGGGCGAAAGACACTCGTTTTTTAACCACCTGTCAATATTAGTGCGAATATTTTTGAAAACAAATTTTGGGACACCAATTCTATAGCGAATGTTTTTTTTTCAATGAACCACCTCTGGGCACTAATTGTACGGTGGAAATATCTAAGATCCCACCTCTGGGCACCAATTGTACGGTGGCAATATCTAAGATCCCACCTCTGGGCACCAATTGTACGGTGAAAATATCTAAGATCCCACCTCTGGGCACCAATTGTACGGTGGAAATATCTAAGATCCCACCTCTGGGCACCAATTGTACGGTGCCAATATCTAAGATCCCACCTCTGGGCACCAATTGAACGGTGGCAATATCTAAGATCCCACCTCTGGGCACCAATTGAACGGTGGCAATATCTAAGATCCCACCTCTGGGCACCAATTGTACGGTGGAAATATCTAAAATCCCACCTCTGGGCACCAATTGTAAGGTGCCAATATTTGAGACTCCATGTCCATGGGCACCAATTGCAAGGTGCCAATATTTGAGACTCCACGTCCATGGGCACCAATTGTAAGGTGCCAATATTTGAGACTCCATGTCCATGGGCACCAAGCTCATGTGCATATTTTTTTTAATACACCTTCATTGGGCCAATCAATCGTACCAATCGGGTCGGGTACCAAACGTAGTGCGAATATTTTTCATACCGTTTCTCTGTGCATCAAACTGCAACGCAAATTTTTAATACCGCACAATTTATTCCAATTTTGGTGTGAATTTTTAAAAACTTTTGTTAAAGCTTAAATAGCAAATGTCCAAAAATAGAATCAGTGGAGTTCATTAAACTTGTAATAAATTTCCCAGTTTCATCGAGGTAGGGTTTATATAAGCTTATTGATAAACTTGATATTGTAAGTTTATTGAGTCCCATACAGTTTTGACAACTTGCAACATGCAACCATGTTGTTTCAGGCCATCAGAGCCTATCCGTGATGTGCTGATCTCATATCTAGCATCATGTATTGTCTAACAACTCCCGTAAGGCTTCAACTCCATGCTGTAACAATGCAAATTTATGTTTCATTTTATACTTTTATCGGAGCGCGTGCGCAATTTTAAAATTATGTACAATGAAATAAAAAACATCTGAAATTGAAATTGAAATTGAAATCTGTAGGCCATGTCACGTGGTGCTAGACCAAGAGTTCTCGCGTGCCTTATGTGTCTCGCGTGCCTTTGGTTCGCCACCGCTACTAAAGGCATCCAAGAGTATAGATGGAATTAGGTACTGCTTAACGGGTATCTTCCCTCTCACTGTACAAAATATAAATAATAAAAAAATCCACGTTGTTGTGGATTATTGAAATGTCCAATGAGTAAGAGATTAGAGTTTTACGAGTTACTTGAATTTTTTCACAGTAAACATCTCCATTCAAATAATAAAAGTGTGTCTTTTTTTCGAATTCGATATTCCCAGCAACACCAACCGATTCCTCTCGGAAAACTGATCAGTACTCCGCTTGAATCGCATCTCTAGATTGAATAGCAGACGCGCAAAAGGCTGCGATTGAATCACTAATTTTCAAAACAATCTCGGCTGCTAATCCGTCTCCAAGTTTACGAGCATTTGAGAGTAAGCAGATTACGTCATATGCGATAAGATTCGAGCTCGTAGTGTTCGGCCGTCAAGACACATTCTAGACCGAAGGTTATTATATAGTATCTTTGTTCTAGACCATGGTGTCGTATGACACTTAGGGATGGCGTTTTACGGGTTAAACACAACGGCAATTAGATAGCCCAAACAACTGTTGGTAGACAATTGAAATTTGGAGCACTTACTAACCGGAACATTTGACAGTTCGTGCTACAATCAAAATTCTCGTGCGATGTTTCTAAGGCGTCTTTTTTGAACCCAAAAAATTCAGAGGGAGACAAAAATAATTCCAGGACACAGCCCTTAGCTTAAAATGAATATTTTTTTGGACAGTGACAAAGAGCAAGGTGCTAGGTAGGTGGTGTAGAATTTTGGTTTCCCCATCTTCACCCAATATCCTCATCTAATTGCCGCTAGATACATAAGTTTATCTCAGTGAGATCTTGGTTTCTTGGAATTTTTAAAATACAATGTTCTTTATAATGGTGTTAACTGTCAGGTGTGATTGTTAAATTAGCAATTTTTCCCGTAGATTGCCCGTTATTGATTCAATGGCCCTTGTCTACAACATCCTTAAAGCACCTAGACTCATTACAATAAGCAACGATGCACAATATTTTTCTCATCTGAAAACAATTAAATAATGCAGATAATCACAAAAATCAACAGTCCGTAAGTGGGAACATCTGGGACACTATAGGAAAATACATACTCTCAGATTATAAACCCATCGATTATTAAAAATAAATGACTTCGAATAATTACTGTCAAGACCCAAATAACGTTATTCCAGAAAACACGGAGTATAGATCTGTAGTCTGTATTATGATACAATCTATTTGTATGTCACGTACCTATTTCAGTAAACTGGCTAATAATTTGAGCAATGGCATACTTTCTATTTGATATAGAGCGATAATAATAATAATCATGTCGGAACTCCAGCTGATGCCGGCTGGAGCCTTCAGGGACGAAGCGGTGTCCCCCTCACACCCCAACGTAGCAGCTATTCCACCAAACAAGTATGAAATATTGTACCTAATACATGATTCACCTACCTGCACCTATGATATATTATTAGCTACATGACCACCCGTCTACACTGTGGGAAATGGTCGTTAAAAATCTGTTCGCAGCTGCAATGAGCACATAATTTTTTTTCACTTTAGTCATGGCAAGACTTAGAAAAAGTCAATCGCTAAGGAAGGTCTTTTGTTAGAAACTGATCAATGGAAACATGGCTGAAAATAGATACTTTCATGGCTGATACTTAACTATTATATTCAAATTGTGACTTTTCCATTTTATTTTGTAAAAGGAAAATTTGTATTAAAAAGAAGAAACACAACAGGAAGCAGGAAGTCCCTCTGCAAATGATTTTTCTTATGGTTAAGATGTCCCAAGGTTGAGCCTTTGGTCTGACAGTGCGTATTTGAATAACCACTTAGAAAGTTATCCTGAATGCTTTTGAGTTGGTGGGGAATTGGTCTAGGTTTGGCATACATAAGTTTCATAAGGCTAGACACGAAATTGACAGGGCGAAGGGAAATTTCAAATCAATTAAAATTATACTAGATTGAGACAAATCAAAGATCAAAGACAAATCAAGTCATGAAGATAAAGCCCAAATATGAAGGTGCCGAATTCTAAAATGCTCTTCGGAAAAGGTTCAGAGATAAGAAATGAATTGGTCTGCCAAATAGCATAAAAGAGCATTTAGTCGAGATTTTTTACTCCGTGAAATAAAACTGTGTACTGTAACTTTAAGACCTGCTGTTGACCAGCAGAGCAATAGTGCGGACCTTCCTCAAAAAGTACGTAAGCCACTGCCAATCGGCGCTGTATTCAGGACCTGCGGCATACAATAGGATATAGATGTAGAAAATATTTGAGAAGCCTAGAATTGAATAGGAAGGGGTGAGTCGATTTGAGAAGCCTAGAATTATTGGTTTGTGAAGGGCTGAGAAGGTTTGAGTGCGCTTGGAAATTTACAGCGTGTACAAGTATGGTATAGTAATTATTTTTTCAAAATAGGGTCTGGCTTTTTTATGCAGAATGTGACAGATACAATCCCATCTTGATAACTTGAATCGAATATGATGCACAGTAAAAAATATACAGTTTTTAACCATATATTATAAAACCCTTAAGTAGCGATTTTCAGTTTTGTTTTGTACCTGACTATGTGGGGGTGTGGGGTGTGGGGTGTGGGGTGTGGGGGTGTGGGGGTGTGGGGATGTCTACTCTGTGACCGTCTCAGGCTGTAACTCTTTATCGAAATTGCCAAAATCGATCGAAAGTGGATGCAAATGGTTTTAATGGCTTTATCAAAAGTGAGACTAGCCTGAGACGATGGCGTTTTGTTGGTTAAATTTGTCAAACCCAACTGGCAAGGGTGATTTGCCGTTCATGAATTTTGTAAATACATATTCTATTGAAAACTATACTGTTTAAGGACGACAGCCTCCCTGTTTTAGGGTCCCAGGGACGGCTTCCTGTGACTATTCACAATGCACTTTCAATCATTCGAAAGAGATTTCACGCATATTTTATCCATTTGTATTCATTTTCAGCGATATTTTACGCATTAGATCAAAGTTTGACATCTTCTCTTGACAGCTACCCCAATTGTTTCTGTGTCTCCCCAAGAAGCTGTGTATAATTTTACAAATTATCTTACGCAGTGTTTTACTTTTTGGAGCTGTCTGAAAGATTCAAAACTTTTTAGGGGAACGTAAATCTGTATAGAATTACCTATTGAAATATATATCAGCTTAAAATGATCATGCTTCCTTTAAACTCAATTTTATAGTGGCCAGTGCAGGAAAATTCATGGCGATTTGCTAGATTTTAGTACCTGAGTGATGGAAATAACTATTTTCGTTTGGTACCAAACTAGGGTTTTGTCCTCCTTGCCATGGCGAGGTGTTCCAAGTGAGTGACGTATGTTCATGTTTTATACTGCAAATCGATTAATTTATTAATCCCCGGGCCTTAGGGCCATAATATGAGTCATACTCTGGCCATCGGGTTTACCCATAAGGTATATGGTAAACTAACGTTCTAACGGTTACCTACCCACGGCAAAGGGCATTGTCCAGTTTCTAGAGACAAATACTTAAATTTTTAAACATTTTAAACATTTTATTCATGTTCTTTGTGCTGTTCCGTTACCTTTTAGCGTCTTCGCGGGAAGGGTATGGGACAGAGTTTAAATAACTTTTTAAAATACATTGAAATTTTAAATCTTGCCCAATCCAGCAACTCCAACAGGTGCCGTTAGGCATCGGGTAACCATTTAGGGAGCGTACACATTAAACTTTGTGGGCGGGGGGCGATTTTCTCCACACCACTGATATAAGAAAAGAATAAATATTTATTAAAATTCATATTTATAGCCATGAAATAGAAAGTACAAACATGCCCTCACCCGCAGAACACTACACGTGCGTACCACGGGCCCATACTGCTAGTGACAGCATAAGTCTGTAAGTCTGTTCATTAAAATAAACCGACGGAAAGTTTCTAGCCATATATTTCAAACTCGTTGAAAATATTATCGCCACATTATCCTTTAGACGGAAAATAATGTCGTCCAGACATTTTGCAAGTTAAAATAAAAATGGGATATACAAAGTACAAACAAACATATTAATTATGTATGTTTTTCTCGGAACTAATGTATTTTGGATAGCTATTGGTAGCTGCGGGCAAGGAGGGAAGCAGAGGGACAGGCTACAGGCTAATGGACGTTTATTACTTCAGTGAGTAAACACTCCACGCAGCGGCCGTTGCAACAACCAACCCATTCGATCGCATCGCACGGCAGTCACACTTTTATGTGCTCTGTTGTCTACGGTGAATAGTCTATAGGCACTAGGCAACGTGCTAGGTTGCCGGCAAAAATCCTTCTCAGTGAAGAAAATCTGCGAATGGATGGATTTTATCATGTACCCTGTATTTCCATTTCAATACCTACACAGTCATTTTTGTGTTACCGAAAAAAATGCTAACGGGCATATTTAATTGAAATTGTGTGGATGATTTTTGACGCATCCATTTTAAATGTTACATAGCGATCATAATGAAGATAACCTGCAAATATTCAATTGTACATTCAACCAATTGCGATTAAGATGCCGACCAAATGTTTGAACTGTTATAGGTGTCTGATGACAGTTCTGTGTTATACTTCAAATTAATTCACCAGCACGTGTGCCGAACAATAGAGACATGTTATTTTGATATCAAATTAATATCGCAATAAAGAATAAAAAGTACTACATTCATATGTTTAAAAAAAATATTAATATTTTTTACACATGCTACCATCAAACGGATCGATTCGACTTCAGATATTGAGCTTCGCGGAATCGATATTATATATAAAAACACAGTTCTTACTTCAATTTCAGATGTAAAGGACTGTGCTCCGTGGTAACGACTTTGTATTAAAAATTTTAAACACTGTTTTACTTTGGACAAGTATTCAATCGCAAATATCTCACACGTGTTGCATTAGAAACTCGAGGTCACTTCGTGAGAAACCTAAAGAAAGTGAGGCTATAGGCTGGTTTGAGCCGTGCACCTCCACAGTATATGAAACAGGTAGATGTAATACGCAAGCGGAAGCAACGGCTTCCAATTCCAATTCAAATTCCACGTGCGACATACTTCCTACTCTTCCTGTCTGCGTATAGTGCGTCAAGTACCGAATTCTCGTTTCTCTTCATCGCAGACTGTTACGCAATATGGGAAAATGAGACAGGGTACAGTGCGTCACAAGTGGAGTGAAAATGTAATTTCCAGGAAAACTACACCATGTAACCAATCTACGGTTGAATACATTAAGCGATTTAACTAACTACAGTATAATGTATTTGTGCTTTCCGAAGTAATAAGATTCGCTTGAGAAAAAAAAACGAAATGACCAATAAAATAATCGCCTTTACCTCAGTGTGTTGGTATACAAGTTTTGAGGAAGCTTAGATTTTTCTAAAGGCATAAGCAGCTTACGAAAAGTTTTGGAGTTAGTGTACATATTGTGCCTTACAAAACGGCGTGTTGCGAGGATTTTTCAGAAACCAGGAAGATAATATGAGTATGACTAAAAAGTTTCTACGAAATATTAAATAAAAATGTTTGAAAAGAGAAAGGGTAGGTACCGACATATTTCAAAAAAACTTTATTAAAATATAGCGGAATACAAGGGACACGTCACGTATTGCAGGTCACATGTAGTTAGAGTCGAACTTTGCTGGAAATATACTTTTTGTTTGAGAATACTCTACTCAAAGCTAAACATGCTATGGCGATATTAATATCAGTCTGTCGTTTTCGAAACACTTTTATTGCCGCTGGAAATTCGGAAATACTCTCTTCCAATCCAAGAACAAACTTTTATCAGATTCGTTGCTGGCATGTCTCTTACACAATCAGTATGGAGCTAACCAAGGAATAAAAAGGATTCGAAATAAAGGCCAACGTTGTAGGTGAAATAACGGATGGAATCTTAAAAAATATAAGTTCTAGTAAAAAAATAATGCAAAATATAAAACTACAAAATTGAAATGAAGTTAAGAAAACAGCAGTGGAAAATGGTAAAAAACAATAATAATTTGATGTGTTCCTCTATAATATATAACCTACAATTTGCCGTTGGCGTTTCGACAAGAGAAACCGAATCCAATCCCAAAATAGTTGACCGTTTGAAATATGAATGAACACTTCCACACAATATTGTGTGCAGGAATTCATTTGAAATCGGCAATCGCGATTAATGTGACGCGCTGATCTGCAGTGATTGTGTGCGTGGTAGTACATAATTGATGTACGGATGGGCAACACATTACAGCGAATGGTATTCTATCGTGACCATCACGAAGCCTATCACGGATGGTATTAACATAGGTGCGTGATTTATTTTACTGTCCGTGCCCGATAGCCCTTGATCCCAACTCACCTAATTTACAGCTCATTTTGACGTAAAAGTTTCAGTAAATATTTTAATTTTGTTTATCTCATAATTAACGATGCACAAATAGGGGAAATCGATGGGGCAGTGCTGTCTCAAAGTACATTCTATTTTTAATTTTTACCCAATTCTAAAATTCTGCTCAAGGTGATATCCAATGAAAGGGGGCTAAACTAAACGCAGGAAAACGCAATTATTTCACTGAAATGTGCATCGAAAAACAACTCGTACTTTAAGCATAAAACCGACATAGACGATAGAAAGACCTGTCCATCAAATAAACTTTGTTTAAGTACCTAAATATAAAATAAAAAAACTTTCTGAAGTTTCACCTTAATAAATTTTGAGAAAATTTAATCGCATTCGCAAAAATGTAAATTTTATATAGAAGAAATAAGGTGCAAAGATTTGATATATTTTTGCATATTGGTCCCCAGGATATTTAAATAACCCAAGTCATCGAAGAAGCCGAGAAGTTGCTAACCGACACATTGCATTTGCTCGAACAGTTTGCATCTTCGTAACAACGTGTTATATTGCTTTCCGCAAATTAGTTTCAAACACATTATCCTAGCCTGCACCCAAATCTGCTCAATATTTTAGCCAAAGTATCGAAAACGGAAAATTGTATGTCTCTTTTCAATTAACGACAATTTTCAAGCACTGTAATTCGAATACGGAGGTGAACTTCTGCGTCAAGAGTCAAAACTAATTAATAACTTCACACTCAGAAGTTAAGTTCGTTGAAAAGTTAAATAATAATCCAGTAAGTTTGGTTAGACACTTATTAGGAGAAGAAGTATGAGCTCTTCATTTCACCATCCGTGTTCGTTACGCTAACTTTACTCTCTCCGCACATACATGGAATAATAAACGAATACTTTACATATGACCACAGGAGGAAAAACTGGACTACACGAGACTAAAAGAGTCTGATTTTTAGAATCTCTTTAGACGATACAAAAATGTCTAGCATTAGGTACCAGTTCCTGTACGTGCTTCATGGTCTCAATTCCTAATTTCTCGTGTTCGTTACACTGATTGTTATTTGAAAGCTAGAAGAAGACACGTGTATGCAAAAATAATAAAACTTCCATCTCCTTCATCACTCTAGTTGTTACTCATCTACAAAAGCAAACCAATCGAGTTAACTTTAAGCGATTGCCCCATTTACTGTTAAAACGGCAATAAAATGTCTGAAATGACATCTTAACTCCACCAACATTGTAGAGTATTCCAAGTGCACTAAACTTGCCCATTTCTTAACGGAAAGATTTGAAAACCTATAGTATTTATATAAACAAACACCAATGAAGGGTTTAAACTTAAGAATTTTATGCATGCTTCATTATAAAGAACTTTAAAATATATCATTAATGGGAAATTGATCTGCCATATTCTTAATATGTTTATGACGATGTTCTGCGGGTTGCGTTAAGGTGCTTGAAGCCGGTGTTATTAAAATCACATAATTTCCAGTGGAAAAACCACGCAAACCATATTGTCTGCATTTAACATAATTAACATGTTTTTTTGTCGAGACGCATCCCGCAGAGCAAACTCGGCTCCTCCACGAGATCGTCTATCGAGGTGCCGAGTTTGCTCTGCGGGCTGCGTTCAGGGGCAACCTCTGCCAGCTCAGGAAATCCTGGCTTTTAGACTATCTGCACTTAACTGAATTATACTAAAATGAACTGAACTTTAACTGTTCTATCAAATACTTATTTCAAAAGCACCCCCAACCTTTGCAGTAGACATGTTGATTCCTGTTAGACATGTTGATTCCTGTTAGACATGTTGATTTCTCTTAGGCACGTTGGTTCCAGTTGACGCCGTTAGGCATGTTAGGCACCATGCATTTTCGTTAGACATGTTGATTCCTGTTAGACATGTTGATTCCTGTTAGACATGTTGATTCCTGTTAGACATGTTGATTCCTGTTAGGCACGTTGGTTCCCGTTGACGCCGTTAGGCATGTTAGGCACCATGCATTTTCGTTAGACATGTTGATTCCTGTTAGACATGTTGATTCCTGTTAGACATGTTGATTCCTGTTAGACATGTTGATTCCTGTTAGGCACGTTGGTTCCCGTTGACGCCGTTAGGCATGTTAGGCACCATGCATTTTCGTTAGACATGTTGATTCCTGTTAGACATGTTGATTCCTGTTAGACATGTTGATTCCTGTTAGACATGTTGATTCCTGTTGGCACGTTGGTTCCCGTTGACGCCGTTAGGCATGTTAGGCACCATGCATTTTCGTTAGACATGTTGATTCCTGTTAGACATGTTGATTCCTGTAAGACATGTTGATTCCTGTTAGACATGTTGATTCCTGTTAGACATGTTGATTCCTGTTGGCACGTTGGTTCCCGTTGACGCCGTTAGGCATGTTAGGCACCATGCATTTTCGTTAGACATGTTGATTTCTGTTAGACATGTTGATTCCTGTAAGACATGTTGATTCCTGTTAGACATGTTGATTCCTGTTAGACATGTTGATTCCTGTTAGACATGTTGATTCCTGTTAGACATGTTAATTCCTGTTAGACATGTTGATTCCTGTTAGACATGTTGATTCCTGTTAGGCACGTTGATTCCTGTTAGACATGTTGATTCCTGTTGGCACGTTGGTTCCCGTTGACGCCGTTAGGCATGTTAGGCACCATGCATTTTCGTTAGACATGTTGATTCCTGTTAGACATGTTGATTCCTGTTAGACATGTTGATTTCTGTTAGACATGTTGATTCCTGTTAGACATGTTGATTCCTGTTAGACATGTTGATTCCTCTTAGGCACGTTGGTTCCCGTTGACGCCGTTAGGCATGTTAGGCACCATGCATTTTCGTTAGACATGTTGATTTCTGTTAGACATGTTGATTCCTGTAAGACATGTTGATTCCTGTTAGACATGTTGATTCCTGTTAGACATGTTGATTCCTGTTAGGCACGTTGATTCCTGTTAGACATGTTGATTCCTGTTAGACATGTTGATTCCTGTTAGACATGTTGATTCCTGTTAGGCACGTTGATTCCTGTTAGACATGTTGATTCCTGTTAGGCACGTTGGTTCCCGTTGACGCCGTTAGGCATGTTAGGCACCATGCATTTTCGTTAGACATGTTGATTCTTTATTATGCCTGCTACCTTTGCAGTGAAGTCGTTTCATGACTTCATTGTAAGTAATTGCTAAATAAAATCTTTACCTTCGACCCCATATCCGCTAAAATAAATACAATTTGCACCAAAATGACCATATCGCCAGCGGACCTAACCGAAACTTTCGTGTGGGTCTCTGAAGAGTATGAAAAGGGGTGCGCGAATCACCGAGTAGGTGTTGTATGGAGGGTGCCAGCGCGCCTGCGCCCCGAAGGCGCAATAGTGCGTCGCGGCGCTGATCCTGGCGGCCTTGCAGTCAACCCCCTCCCCCCCCCCCCCCCCCACCCCCGCCATCAGCATCGGGCAGCGTATAAAAGATAGCACATCTCATTTGAAATCATCGTTGTTATAAGCGCGCGCGACTTCGACTCATCGGCGGACCAGCACTCACGAGTTTCGACAAGGCAGCTAGAAGAACTCGCACCGCTACGTCGCTGAGTTGCACATCCAGAGACTAGACGCTAGCCGTGAATATAACACATTATTCGTATTCGTAAGTATGGAATGTTTTTTTTTTTTTTTTTAATTAATTTGGAAATAATTTTTGAAACATTTGTGGAAAAATAAGTTTTTAAATTAACAGAGTTTGATTTAGTTAAATCGGTCTATAAATCTTTAAAGGTTAATTTTATTGTATGGTTTTGTTTAAACTATCTTAAGATTGGAAAGCCCGGAAGAGAATAAATGATTCGTATTCTGCACTTGGGCTTCCAGAGCGAAATCATTGAGAGATTTCTGTGCATGATTTCTTTGTGATTTGAAAAGTGATTTTTTAGGTGCATGCTCACCGCAGTTAGTGTATGTAAAGAAGTTGAAAGAAACCACTCAGGTATCTTTACTGCTTTGTATATTGAGTAAAAAGTCTAAAAGTACAAAAATAAAAAATAAAATCCTCTTGTAGGGTGGTTAATAATCAAGGTTTGTTAGTCGCGTGTATATTTCATTTGATTAGATACCTGAACGAGATTTGTAGGCTATCAAATTAGCAGTGGATAACGCTTTTAGGAGGAAAAAAATAACAGAAACACAAGTGGTCACATACTACAATGAACTGTATGAGAGTTAATAATGTGTAAATCACATTACAAGTCATGCTAACCTAATTTAGATGTCCAAATTGTATCATTGCAAAATTACATCATAATTGCATGAAAATTCCACGCTCATATGGGAACATACTAAAACTTAATTACAATAATTCAATTTAAGTAGAGTTTTTGGAGAAACGTATATCCTGCGTATATACGTAGGCACAAACAAAATCAAGAAGAAGCATCCTCTTGTCGAAATAAAAAGTCGCATGTGGAACTGGATTATGTGAGTGAAGCACGGCTGTAAAGTTGAAAGTAATTTGAACTATTAGGGAGTATTTATTTGCTTTTCAAGGCAAGAAATTTCCCAGCGGGGTTTACATCAGTCTATTAAAGAATGGGATTTCCCGAGGAAAATATGAATTCGAGTGAACAAACAGCGCCACGACGGCTATACGAAACAATCGCGTCAAACATCATATTATAATATAATCACATGAAGAAGTCGTGTATATATAAAAAACAGACTACGTGCGTTTCTAGCGTCGATAAAAATTAGGTTTCTTTGTTTTCATAGAAATTATGCTATTTCAACGTTCGGTTCACATTTTGAAATGTCAATTAACGATTCTTTAAATCGTTAATTGACATTTCAAAATTTTAATCCAGGGCCCCTGTTAAAATGGACGAACAACTATCTACAATACGGAAAAAATGATCAAACAAAATATAAAACTGGAGTAAAAACTATGACCAGACGGTAAAAACCGTATAAAATTCCCTAGAGAACGCCAGGGTGACCTGCAAATGTTTGGAATGTTAGGCGAGTTCCTTGTGATTTTCCTGCAAGTGCAAGGGGACGACAAAAGCCCGAGCATTCCCCAACGAATAAGAGGATTCCAAGTAACAGAATATGCCAAAATCAAAGATCACACAGTCCAAGCCGTAAATGCAATGTTAACCTATCCTCAATTGTTTTTACATTTTCGATTGTCTTCAGATAAGTAGCAAACGAGCAATGTGCATATATAATTTTACTCTTATATCGCCAGTGGCGAGTATAGGGGGAGCAGGAGAAATTTTCCGGTGGCACCGCTCCTGCCCCCCCCCCCCCCAGCACTTTATCCCTGCTACAATCTAATGTACTCCTATAGTATTTTCAACTGGCAATTTTCTTGGAGCAAACTGCCCGTAACTTGGGTCGTTTCGGCCCCCCCAGACTCCTGCTGGTTCATGCTGGTGTGGTAGTGCCGCACACCCTCGGCCCATGGTCAGTCTCCTCAGAAGCAATCGCCATTCTTCTTAGTTCTTAACAAGGTAGTTAAACACAAAGATTACTTTCCGTCACCTATTATGTCTACAAGATGACGCTATTAACAGCTGTGAAACTACACTTGGAAATTTAGTTAGTACCCAATTCAGCAAATTGTCGTATTGTATTTCGCTTGTAATAGACACATTATATTAGCCACGGTTCTCATATATTCGCTCTTGCACTATGTACCACGTGATATGTCTAAGTAGTTAAAACGGATCTCGGTTGAAATCCACGCTATAAAATTGTCACTCGAGAAATTCGTGTCAGCCGCAGATAAGTTTGGAGAGCCCCTTTAAAGACCCCATTTATATATACTCATAATGAAAGTTTTGTCAATTGACTTTTCGCAAAATAGCTATTCAAACCAAATGAAAGGTTTTGTTAATTAATTCAATTTCATTAAATGGCCGTGGATAAATTTTGGCTTCATTAAAAAGGGCTAAGTATAAGCTGATACGCCCAGTGGAAGTAAATTGCTTTCGTTCACCAGCAATGGAAGAATAAAATACCTCGAATGGACACATTCTTTCTTTGTCATACCTGCGTCTATAACGCTAGTTAGCTAATCATTCCTCGTCAATCACCATTAGGAGTGAGAAAGAGAATAACGAATGCAATTTCATTAATTACACCGAGTTTTAATAAAGATTCACGCAATTTGGATAATGTCGCATGCAAATTGGAAGGGATGCTCGTATACCGGTGCGTAATTCGTGCACGCATGACTTGGGAATAACGCGCTCCGGTACGCACAACACCGGTCGTGTGGCCTCCAGTTGCCACCTTCCAGTTTCAATCCTCATTTCAGGCTATTTACTTCTCGAATTCATTCGACTTAGCGCCAGCACTGAAAACAACGAAACTCATTCCGTTTTTGACTTTAGGGTGGTTTTAGACACTGGGTAAATAATCAATTGTCTCCAGGTTTAGAAAACACCGATAAAGGGAAACAACTGGAGAACAATAACATGACTGGAGCAGAAATGTATTCCTCTCGGAGTCGCAAAGACGAGGCCCTATTTACAGTTGCGTCTTAAGTCTACATTGTTACGACTTTATTCAGTTGGGGAAAAAAGTAAGATAATAGCAGAGAAGTTATTTTCATCGTTTTCTAGATCGTTTTCTAGAACCTGGATAAAAATTTGCATAAATTCATTCGAGATAGACAGTAATGATAAAAATGATCACAGTAAAAACAAAGTTTTTCGTATAAATCCTAAATATACGCTTTTTTGCACTTCTGTTTGCATTAGAATATAGAGAAAATCCAAACAGTTCATTGACCACCTAGCAGCAAAAAGATGAGCTTATGCCATTCGGCAATTTTCCGAAATTGTCACACAATTGTACCATAATTTTTGCTGCCTTTTCCGTACTTTTCCACATTTTCCTCATTTCTGACCTGATCTGATGTGTGATTTGAGGAGGAGGCAAAGAATATGATGTATATAAGTGGGTGGCTGGAGGCCAATTAGCACTCCCCAGATGGCCCAAACAATTTCGGGAAGGTTTTGAAAAAACTATTTTGCTTATTTTTCAGTTTTTTTTTCTCCAAATTTCCCTTATTTCTGATATGTTTTCTGAAGTGCCCCTTAAGGGCAGGGAGAGGGGGACAGGGCTCAAAATGTAATAGAATATACTGTAAACGGCAAAATTACAGCAATGGCATCTACAGTCTGCATGTACCAATGTTACCAGCTCTATTGGATGACGGGAATCGGGTTAATTAGCAGTCCCATGATTTGGCAGACACAACCCAGTCAACCAACCAACCAGCCACAAAATCGAAGATAATTCAAAGGATTTAAAAATACGCACATTCTAAGAACAATAATTCTAAAAGCATGTCACAAAAGTGTTTCCATTGCCAGGATCCGTGAGCGCTTTCCTCGTGCCATATTGACAATCCTTTCGAGGGTCACAGGCTATCCCTCTTATTTTCTTTTGACAGCATCAAGGTCCAGGAGCTAGGACCTCGGGTGGTATAGCTGTAGCGTAGGGCACATGATGAGACGTCGACTTCGTGTTGATGCGGCCGTCCATTTGGGACTCTCTTTGCGGTGACTCCCCGTTATTGGTTCTCACACAAGCAATCAAGAGTCAAGACGAACAATCAACAACCTAGCCTCTAAGATAATGTACTTCCTTTTACATGCTGGAACAAGCTCCATAGTCCATATCTTGATGCTGGGATATATTCTTATGAGTTATACGTATATTTTATTTTGTAATTTGTCAATAAGGAGAAGAACATATTTTACAAATTTTGCAATAATTTGCATAATATTTACTCGTTCGTCTATTGAAAATTTTAAAATAAATTTTCGTCACTGGGTTGCAGTATCACCGATTTTACTGCCATCGACGATTCGATGTTGATTTTGATGCATGCGAATACGTTGCCATTAGGTATTGATATGTAAATATATTTCGCATGCTTTGCTATCATTATTATTGTAATGTACAGTTATTACGACGAGAAGAATGTAATTAAACTTGACATTGAAAATGCAATGTTTTTAAATATTTCATGGTATAAATAAAAAGTGACATATTTAACATTGAAACTCCCCCGTAGCATTGAATACTATGGCAATTCAAAAGTCGTTTCTTGGTATTTATTGGTACTTCTTCAATGCGTAGGTTCAGCGAAATATTACAACAATTTTGTTGACGATTTAAAACCGAGTAATATTATAAAACATTATTTGTAGTTCTTCTAATCGAGGTTAAAATTCATTAGAAAGTACAAGAGCAACTCCAATGGTTCATGTTGGCTATAATGTACATGTTGATAATGAAGTAGGAAGAATGCTCATTTTCATATTCCCCTATATAGGGTCAGCCTACGAAATGTTACGTGATATTTGAAAATGTATATAAAATATAATTAACTTCTGCCACTTAACTCTTTCATAGAAGCTTATCAATCTGGAATGTGTGTATTTTGGCGGCACTCTGCCCCGAACCTGTTGAGCACAGTGTTGCTCAACACATAATGATTTCGATAAGAAATGGCATTATCAACAGGTTTATTGGAAGATAATAAAGCTTAATAAGCGCGGCGAAACAATTTGTAATAGATCTAATTAAATCACCATATCCATGCACGTGCCACAATGAAGCATGACTGAGATCTACATTGTTTAAAATATTGTGTTTTGAAAATATTGTATAGAATTTCCAATTAAGAACTATTCTTTGTTCTCGGGAAGGAGTCCTAGAAAACATACGTTTTAAACTGTTGGATAACAAAGATAAACAGGTATCAATCTCATTTCCCTGCTTTTCCAGTGGTGATTGAACTCGTTTTCAGTGTTTACGTTACATTTCATCAACAGATGTTTTATAAATGAATCGTGACAATAATCGGACGTCATGTTAATTCGTGGAAAACCCACAATCACATTCCAAAACACTTGACGGGAAAGCTCCAAAAAAAGTATTCGTGTGCCCGATCGCTGTTTTTGTTGGGCATTGTTGATGAAAGCCAAATAAGTAACAAAAAATTGATTGCAAACTCATTCATAGTTACAATCTGTAAAGAATGTTTAGTGATTGTTCCTGGAAATAGTTTACTGGCATTAGAAAATCGAGTGCCTATATATATATATATATATATTAGAAAGCATTGCAATATAGAACAGACGTTTGGTAAAGCTAAAGCACGGGGTTTTGTTACTTTACCTTATTTAGTCATGCATGAGTAATTGTAAGTCCTGCGTAAAGAATGTGGACTGCCATGAAATTTCACTTTTTTCCCGGGGGTTCCCTGGGGGAAATAAGTTGTTGGCCAGCGAGAAGCACCCTTTTGAAAGACAGATTATTATCTTTTGTTTCCAAGTAGTTCGCTTTTTCTATACTACTAAAGAGTTCAAAAAGCTAATCAAGTCAGCCCTCAACATCAGCTGTTCATAACTTCATACGATATTGCATTACAAAAAAAAACTAATATATATGATAGAAATGAAGATAAAAACTAAAAGTTCTATTGTTGGAAGAGTGGCGTAGTTAACTGATTTAAGCATACGAACAACCGACAAAGAATATAGACAACCGAAAAACGTGGCAAAATGTTCGGCCTTTACCCAGAGAGCACATAGGTTACTTTCCCTAGCAATTTTGCTAGATTCCGTGTTATGGCGCTTACATTGATACTTTCGGGACCGTTTTTCTTTGTGCCCATGCATGTCACAGTAATAATAATACATATTTACACCTCTAAAGTTGTTATATAGGACAATCAATTTTGTATCCCCACACTAAGACAAAACATAATGGAAAATGTCTTACCAGGACTTTAATTAGTAAATTATTCTACTCGTGGCGTCTATGCAGGAACCTTTCAGGAACGTTTAGTTTAAACAAGCAAATGACAACATTCTCAATCTTTCATTGCGAGATGTAAAATATTGCGGTTGACAAAGACAATTGTAAATGTTCACTCAGCACACACAAAACACCGCGCACAAAACGCCAGTACTGTTACAATTTTACTTGAACTGTGCATGAACATGAAATTGTGCATCACATATAAAATTAATTTGTGTTTTAGTTACATGAGACGTCGAGGGCAAGCGCTATAACGGTTACCGCACGCCAGGTAGAGACAGGTTCACGGTGTACAAAATTCAAATACAGGGATGACCTTGAAGTCGATTGGTCGCTCTTCATAGCACTATGTGTCAAATCAGCGTTGAACATTGCACGATATGATATTGGTATTTATTTTGTTGCTTGTGTATGAACAGTAGCATTCAATACACAAATAAACTAATGAAACAAAGAAAATAATAAAATGTTAGTAACAACAAACCTGAAACCACAAAAAATGTTGGCGAGTGCGTCATAAAGCAAACACCTACCCTAATGTGTTTCATCTCTGTACCACCATCACCAAACAAGAATAGAATATTTGGTATTAAATATAACACGTTTTCACAAAATGCAGTTTTCTTTGCCTTAAAAAAAGGTTTCCTTTAGAGTTATGACTTCCTAATGCACATTTTAGAGTACTGGGAATGAAGCACGTTAACATTTTTTTTTACGTGGATGTGGAAAAGAATTTAGTAACATTTTATTTTGGCATCTCCACTTTAATCAGAGTAACTATACTACTCCAAACTTGGTAACACGATTTTCGGAAATTGGCAACGTTAATTATACAAATCTGGTAGCACTGGCTTGCCGGGGACGGACACACTTTTGGTACCCTCGTGAAAGAGTGACCACCCAGATACAAATAAAAAAGTAATTTGTTATGGTGACATGAGAGCATTCTGAGATATAAATTGCTAATTTCAGATCCGCAAGTATAAAATGCAAGGATTCAAAGGACTGAAGTACTGTGCGGTTGCTGTCTGCATTCTTCTGGCGATCGCAGAAATGGCGTCTTCCGCACCTTCCTACAGCGATTACGAAAGTAAGTTCTATTCGATCAAGATAACGACCCCAAATTTGAAATATTCGCTAATCATGAGGGTGAGGCTGGAAATGTATCATTTCCACAGGCTTTTGAAGTTTATATGAAGGGAGATTTAATTTGTAAAATTAATTGTCAGTAGGAAAAGGCGGAAAGAGCAGTTCGATCCAACTATATACATGAGAAAAATACCTATCTTTTCTCATTCTCGCATTCTCTCGTCATTGATCATTCTTCTCTCATTCTTCATTTCTCCTCCCTTCATTTTATCTTTTTATTCTTATAAGAAATGGATATGCAAGATAAACCTACAAACCTCTTCTATGCTTCAATTTAATGTGTGGTATAAATTAAATTTTGCAATAACATATGTAAATGCAATCAGAGCAGATGAATAGGAAAATAATCCAGGTAGGCGCACTGTTTGAATGTCACTGGAAAGTTTCTTGATTTTGCTTTAATTAGACACGTTAAAATCGTGGAATGTCAAGCGACGCCAGGAGGAAATTTCATAACTATAGTAATATAAAGTACTTGCATAGCAGTAGATTTACACACGTCACAATTATGACAGTTATAAAAGGGTCGTAAAGGATTAAACGATGTACGCTTTATAATTCAAATGCTGGAATGAGACTGTCTTGTAAGTTTTTTTAGTTGCTAATTAGGGTAGGAAAACGCTGTAACCGTCCGCTGGTCTTGATACGTACAGAGCAGAACTACAGGACATAACGCTGTCTGTGTCTCTCTTGCACAATTCACCCCTTACTCCTATTCACTCCAATCAATTATTTATGAAATACTTAGAGTTTGCAATTAATGTCAAACTATTTTCAACTTACGCCTACGACTGAACATTCAAAAGTATTGTATTAGTATGAATGCAGATCTTTGTATGACAAAGATAATATTTTGCTCTTTGTCAACTTCTGCCTTGACAGCTTTTGCTGTGGCATTGAACGAAAATTGCAGCGCTCTGAACACGTGGCACCAGCCACGCTTAAAATAGAAATAACAGTAATCTTGGAACATAACCAGGTATACATTAACAAAAAATCAATGCCCAAAAATGTTTAACCAGAGAAATTAAGCTCTTATGGGGGAAATCTATGACCAACAAAGCAATACCGATTTCCGACACGGGATTCGATCAAAAGCACATTTCACTTCCATTTCACTCGCAATCACACCTAACGTAACGAGAACCAACGGCAAATAAAACGAACAAACCAATGAATACATCAAAAGGCACACATTTATCATTCCTGCATAGAAGGTGGGGTTTTATTGTCACAAGATTGGCACTCAAAATGATATGCAACGCCTGTCTTCAGCTGGATGAAATGAGAAACAACCAACATTTAAACCAAGTTAACACGGTAATATGCAAGTTCAATACTTCGTCCTAACTGGGTGCATTTTACTGGCCAACCTCATTTGAGTAGTTGGGTCGGATACTGTTTCATCTTGATTTTATTCGGTCGGCCGGCTAGTTCGCCATCCCTGACAGCATGAGGCGATGTCCAGCCAGCAGCCAGCACTGGACGCACGCACTCGGTGTAGACACGGCTAATAGACCGCGGGCTGGGGAATATGGTCCTGTCACTGGGCTCGTACACGTACGGTAACGGTCCTACCCGATAGATGGGAAGCTGGACTGGGGCTGTTTTGTGCCGTGCTGTGCTTTGCTGTGCTGTGCTGTGCTGTGCTGTGCTGTGCTGTGAGTGACACTATTCATCTGGAAGGAGTAGGTTTAATCAACTGTACTTGATGGTGGAAATAATCTTGTCAAATGTGATGTAGTAGCTAGGGCCAGTTGAGCGTAACGCTATGAGTTTGTGGCTCAGACACGGGGACATAGGCTACAAACAGACAGGTGTGCAGCGACTGGATTACTTTTTTATTTGAACAGTGCTCGAATAGAATATTGTAGCCATTATTCATAGAGTGATTGTGGAAGTGATCTCTACACTTGGGCATGGAAAAAAGCTTTTAGTTGTTATTGAAAGGAAAATAGCAATCTGTGTCGGACGACAATAAATAAATATGCTATAGCATCTGATCGACAAATCGCTCGCCAACGAAGGGCACGGGCAGAAGCGAATTGGCCTAAACACCCTTCTTGCTTCTTGAAGCCAATAAATAAAACAAGGATAGTCCTTCGACGGAATGAAATATGAATTTAGATAACTCTTTACAGAAAAGAAACGCACAAGGGTATATTATACGTGCTATTTACTCTCCTCACATGTACTACAGTGAGTTGAAAGAAATTTGTGTAAATATCTAGAGACAGTCTTAAACAATGGACGGACTTCAGACCCTGTCACATGTACACTACGTTTAAAAAAAGTATGTCGAACATCCTTTCTCTGTCAGAGTGACCGTGGTGAGAATATCGTCGAGAATATATTTACATTTTCCGACTATCTCGGGAAATCGCTGATGGTGAAACTTGAACCGTGGGATCGGGCTTAGGAGTGTTGTGCCAGACCAGGCATCATCTAGTGCCAGTATTTACTTTGCACATGGCGACCATGCACGAGCTGCGACGAGATTTCCTAAGCTGGATACAAAACTGAACACCTGACTATATAATACCTACTGGTCTGCCCTATATCTTTAAAACCACGCTCAGCACTTTGCATTTGAAAATTGAAACTGTGAAGCGAAAATGTCGCCAAGTAAAAACTTCGTGTTGGATAGGTACAGAGCTTTAGAATAAGATGCTACGAGGTGCATTTGGGTTTAACCATGGGTTTAACCAATTTACTGGTAGATAATAAAGGTGGCGTTTCATTATAAAACATGGAAATAGGTAAAGTTAACAGACACCAACCTTTTTAAATTGAGGTGTGAGATTAAAATTAACGGGCTCATTACTAAGTATGGCTTCGCAATTAAAACTTATTTTCATTTCTAGTTTATCCGCCACAGTTAGATGAGCTTCCTAGGCTGCACCTCGCCGTTGCACTCGCTTTACTGTTGAGCTCATTTTCGGATGAGAGGTTGCAAGGTTTGGTCGATTCCAAGCTCGACGCTCCTTTTCAAAATAGCCTGGATATGTTCGCTTTCCACCTGAGTAACTACTGAATAAC
Organism: Nemoura dubitans; assembly: GCA_921293005.1. NCBI lineage: Eukaryota > Metazoa > Arthropoda > Insecta > Plecoptera > Nemouridae > Nemoura > Nemoura dubitans. The sequence continues at coordinate 19,108,123 of OV121073.1, read as the reverse complement.
TAAGCTCAACCTCCAACCATAGAAGCTCCAAAAAGTGCTCCAAAACGTGACGATAGCTCCGGTGTTTATAAATAATTACTTCCGTCCGCGATATCACCCCAACTAAGTGTCCTTACTCCTGATAAGGACAAAGGTGCTGACTGTCCTCCTTTTTCCTGCGCAGATGTCCGCGAGCTGTACGAGCTATTGCTTCAGAAGGAAGCACTGGAGGGACGCCTTGGAGGTCAACAACAACAGCTGGACTCACACGAGATAGTGAGGAAATCAAACCGTTCACCCTCGCTAAGACTGAGGTTTGGGCGAAGAGCGGACCCCATGTTGACGGTGGGTACCATTGAGCATACCCACTGACCCGGATTCCTCATCATCCATCCTTGGTGCTCTGAACCAGGAGTCGACTGCTGGCAATGGATTTTCCCTTCTGCCTTCTATGCTAGGTTAAGTAATCCGACCAACCCCCTATCACCATACTATCATCCACTGATGCTATTAGAATCTTGCTACAGGGCTCAGAGTCGACACAACAAAGTCCATACTTCTTAACATTAAAAACCACAAAAAAGTGAAACATGATCACATGGGAAACGCACAGCGTAAATGGTTAGTGAAATTATTAACTCGTCAATTAAGTAATCACGTTGTTTGGTAATGTTTCAGGCAACAGCATTTTCAGAGCACTCAGCCGAAAATGGAGTGGATAACAACAACAATAATTAACATCACATCAAATTGAAATGATCAATCCAATTAATTATCCAGGATTGGACATTCGATTTTCCCAAAAATAAAATATGTACTTATAGGTACCCTTATTTATGTCAAAACAAAACAATATTTTGAAAAATTATTAGAATAATAGAATGTAAATCAGCATGTTCAATCGAATGAGATTAGGGTGAGATGATGTGATGGAGGAGATTTGGAATACCTCACAATTGCCAAGTTAATAAAACGTGTTTCAATGTATGTATGTACATAAACATTTTCCATTTTTGTATCATTGATATTTTCCCCTTGTTAATTATCCTAGTCGCCAGCGTATCTTCATGGGTACTTTCATTTATCTTATCTATCTGTATCTGTATCTTATCTTTGGGTTCTTATCTAGTGCAGATTTTCTACTAAAATAACTAGTACCTACTCTCGTAGCATTCTAGTAGGCACCAACACATTTAGGGCATAGTTTTACCAAAATTTGCAGCCCTATTTTGTGAGATCCCAACCCAGACAAGCAATCAGTTGAATTGCATGCGTTCAGGTGTTTCCACTTTTCATGCTACCTTTTTCAACTATGGTAGGCAAAATTTTAACCATGGGTGGAGAAAATCGTTGGGAAACACTGGACCTGTACCACTCCAATTACTCATATGGGCGTTGTTATTGCTACTACACTTAGAGCAAGAGGGTTGTTCATTTGTGATATCTCCCATCATATAATTTAGTAAACATAAAAACATATTTGCTTGCTGACTAGGAGCTGTCTTATAATAACTTTAGTACCTACCTAATTAAACCAGCGAACTAAATGAGGAAATGTCTTCAAAGATAGCACACTTTTTTTTGCAACAAGTTCAGCTGATAAAAGTTGCAAAGGTTCGCATGATTGACCGTCCAGAATTCAGGAGGTTAAGGTGTAATGCCTGGGGTAATTAAATTCAATGTCACCAACTATAACAACAAAAAATGAAATGAAATGCAGAAATTTTATTACAAAAGGATAGAAACAGAACATCCGTTAAACGCTTTCGGCCATCGACTCCACTAGAAAACAATGCAACAAATTATAAAATGTTCTCCATTAAAAATCTCAACCTGCATTTCATTGGTCCCCATCGAGCACAGCGATTTCAGTGAATATTTAGCAACACCAACACCTCATTAGGTACTCAGATTTACATCTTCACTATTAACGTTCGTTGTGCGGTAGAAAGAAAACTTAACGAGATGAGAATTAGTATCACGCAATAATTATCAGTATGTCACATCCAAGGCTCATTCACATATTAATATATTAAGTACATAATACTGTAAATATTATAGGTGCCTTCTAACTTAGTTATAAACAGATCGGTATAATAGAAATTTAGAAAAAATTACAAGTACGCAGAAAAAGAAGCAAGTTGGCATTTTCCATCTGAAGGTTGCAAGTTCTTGGGACAAAACAAGTTGTGTGAAATGCAACGTCATCAAAGCTCATCCTTTTTTGTTGACTCAGCAGATTTGCCAGCAAGTGGATTTTTCATAAATTCTAAAATATCCTCAGATCTACGTTTGCTCTCATAATCAAGGACATATGCTCCCTTGTCAAAGAACTTGAGTGTGGGGAAGCCAGGAATGTCAAAGCGATCTTGCAGTGTTCGATGAATGGTGACGTCGACTGCTGCAATGATGCCAGCGATGCCTTTCTCCTTTACCAGTTTTGCAGCAAGAGCATAATCAGGCTTCATTTTCTTGCAGTGCCCACACCCTATTAAACCAACAGACATTGTTAGGCTTACCATCAGCAGACAGTACGTAGAATAAAAAGATCAATACTACCTCTAGGCCAAAGAATAAAATCCATTGAAAATGTGAACTTACATGGTGCATAGAACATGACAAGGAGCGGCTTCCCTGTAGTAAGAACTTTATCGAAGGAAGAGTCTGTGAGATGGACTACATCTTCAGACCCTTCGAGATCATTCCAGTCGTCCTCTTTTTCCGCAGCACTATCCTTGAGTGCGGCAGATGCTGAACCCGCAAGGGGGTTTTGCGGATCAGCCATAAAACTGACAAAATCAGCTTCCTAGCATTGGAAAAACACAAAACCATTAGGGGCGAAATTTTATCTTCTTGAAATACAAGACATGTGTTGATGATTGAGAGATAGCTAATCAAATGATAATATTTTTTCAGCTAGGATGTTTGCAGAGCAGTTTTAACATTTTACTAAATCTTTGTCAATCAGAAAATACAAACGCTTAAATACTAAGTTGCTTTTTTTCTAACCAGTTATACATATTAAGGAGTAGTAATGGACATTTCCTTGTCAGCTTTCCTAAAAGCATAAAAAAAACTGTTGAATCCTAAAATTGTTCTGTAGACATGATAACAGAGTCTAGACCACAGATTAGTTTCAGACTCATTAATCAGCCTATCAATGAAATAAATGTCAAGTAGGTAATACAACTGAAATACCATGTTCCCTTACCAGTCTTCCACCATTGTAATTTTTTGTTTCTTTATTGTGATAATGGAAATATTTTAGAGTAGGATAACCCTTCACTTCCAGAGCACTGCACACTCCAGGGAATTTTGTGCAATCCACGGCAGCAAATTCGACCTTAGGGTCATCCTTGTACTTTTCAGCAGCACCATCGAATTCAGGTTTGGCCTTTTTACAGTGTCCACACCCTGAAATATAAGGGGACACATCACATCAAGAGCATCCAATAAAGGTCTCCAAGGCTCCCTACATTATCAGGGTTTACAGAATATTCATTAAAAATAAGTTGCACATAATTGTAAAGGAACTCGTTGCATTGAGTATGGTAGGTATCGCAATCCACAAGAAATTAATTAATTTGTATGAAACGTACAAGGAGCGTAGAACATGACCAAAGCATGCTTCTTTTTCTTGAGGAATGGTTTGAAGGTCTCATCTGTAAGATGAACCACTTCTGAAGGCTCATCGCTCCAAGATTTCTCTGGTGGTGGCGGTGGAGGAGGTTCTTTAGGATCTTTCATGAATTCAGTAATTTTAGCAGCGTCTCGAACATTGGCATCGAATGCTAATTCTCCATTTTTGAAATACTTCAATGTTGGGTAGCCACGAACATTAAATTTAGAGGCAATTGTTGGTTCTTTTGTGGCATCTAAAGCAGCCAAAACTCCAGGAGTCTGTAACAAGATAGATACATTAGGACACCGATACATTGTTGAATCTTGAATGATATATATCAGATCACATCAAATCATGACATCAATCACAAAAGAAATTAAAAATAAATTCAGGCCTGTAGAGGAAAAGGCAACCAGGGATATAAAAAAATTAGAGAAGTGCATAAATGAATAGCCACCATGTCAATCTATTGGGAAGAAAACAATACGAGTGTGTTTTAGGACCTGTGCCGGGCACCTGTATGGATTTTTTTAAACTTTGTTCTGATTTTTGTTTTCGTTGTGTAAAAAGAGTACAATTTGACATTAAAAAATTAATTAAATTTTAAACAGCATTTTGTTTTATACCTAAGATAAAAAACCTTATTAAGAAGTTTGTTTGTAACCGTTAACTTGAAATTTGCTGCCAATCACTTAAAACTCATTGTTTAGGTAACTTCCAAACCTTTCAAACTACCTTTCAAACTAGGTACCTTTCAAACCCTTTGTTGAGGTAACTCACCCCATCTATTTTAAGTTTCTCTGCTGCTTTTTCATATTCAGGTTTCATCTTCTTGCAGTGTCCACACCACGGAGCATAAAACATAATGAGAACGGACGATTCCTTCTGGGGAAGTACAAGTATCATTAGAAGGTGCTTGCTAATGTCACATTTGAAAACATATTTCAATACTCCATATTTCTCACTTTTAATGTACTTTCAAAGTTGTCGGAAGTTAAATGGACAACTTCACTAGGAGTGGAGGCCCATTCAACCTCTTTCGGTTTCTCGACGGATTTTGAAGGATTTCGCATAAAGCTCACCAGACCATCCTTCTTGTTATCTCCCTCGTAAACTAGTTTATGCTGTCCATTCCTAATTTTAAAAAGTATTTTCATTAGAAAACCTTAGAAATGGTTGGTTATAGGTACTGGAACGTAATTTATTTAGAACAGGAACATACTACTGGGCACACATTTGGACTTTGAAATACTCCCAGCCAAATTTTGGCTCTGTCCCCAGAAAGGTTTGTCTGAAAGGAGCATAGGCAGGCCAGGTACTGACCACGAGGGTGAACACATGGAGGAACTGGATGACATGCTTAGAGGATCGAAATCTCATTTTTACAAACCAGTTTTCTTATCAGTGCCTGCCTCACTCCGAGAAAAAAGAATAGACCAAGCTGATAAATCTGTACAAAGTGTAGTTTTGAATTAAATTTCAAGCTCGTAAAATGGCCTAAAAGGCGCAATTTTTAAGCTAGAAGAAAATTTAAAAGCTTCCAGCGTCTTCTCTGAACGTAAAACACATTTCAGTCATAACTTTTAATGTACTTGCAAAAGAGTTGGTATTTGCTATGTGAGTTAATTTAAATTATATAATTGCTTTTGTTTTCTCGCATTACCTCCGACCCGCCTGGACGAGGTATAGCCACGGGAAAGGTAGGGTAACGGTACGAACCATTAACTAGATATCGAGATAATGGAAGCAACGAATATAAATAAAATGAAATTGAAATATGGAAACATATGTTTACTTCACAATAAAGAAAGTGATGACATGGAAGTGTTCCTAACAAAGAGAGGATTCGATAAAATTTTTATTTTCTCCTCTAACTATAAAATTAGGTGTTTTATTCCAGTGGGAGTGTGTGGAATCGCGCTCAAAACTTGCCAGAGAACGAACTCCCGAGTTTGACGAGGCAGGAACTGATAATAAAACTGGTTTGTCAAAACTTGATTGCGACCGATCAATGAACATGCCATGGTACCTGGCCTGCCTATGCTCTTTTCAGTCAAACCTTTCTGAGGACATAGCCAAAATTCAACAGGGCGGATTTCAAAGTCTAGAGGTCTAGAAATGGGTCCAGAAATGGTGAAGGAAGCATGGTGGGCCATCATCTAACCTCAGACGTATCATGCCTATTAGTTACCATTGATGATATTACTTAGCCACAGTACCTACCTACCATGTCAGAAAAGAGATATTACTTACTCATAGTACAGCATTGTTGGGAAACCAGTAATGTTGTACTGCTGGCGAAGGACAGAATTCTCTGGCCGATTAACATCTATTGCAGCTAAAATTGATTCCCCTTTCAGTTCTGAAGCAGCAGCAGCATACTCTGGCTTGAGCTGTTTGCAGAATCCACACCAAGGCGCGTAAAACATGACCATGACAGGTTGTGTTTCTTTACGGAGAAACCTCGTAAGACTCTGAAACGATCAGAAATTGAAGTCATGGGGTGAAAAACTTCGAAGTTGTCATCGTAAGTATAAAATATAGGAAATAGTAAGGCCTAGATTACACATATCTATACAAATATCTTACAGCAGCATCTGCTATGTGGGCAACATCCAGCGCCAAACTATCTTCTTCCCAAGGTATATCTCCTGATGGGTCTCTCATGAAATTCACCATTGATGATACAGTTTGTAACCGATCATAGTCTTTATGAAACTCTCCATCTTTATAGTGTTTAAATAGAAATGGCTCAGGGGTCACTTTAAGCTTCTTGCACATTTTCTTAGCTTCAAGTCCACTGCAGTCTACTAAGAGCATCGTTCCTTGCCCTTTTATTGTTTTTGCAGCTTCCTTAAATATCTTGACATTCGGTGCGGCTTGACGCAGCGAACTCACAAAACAAACAAGAACATTGTTCTTTGTGCGGAGAATCTTTTTGAGGTCTTTAAAATCTGTTACCTCTTCTACAATTGTTTTTTGGGCATTGATCTTTCCATGTGTTTTTGAAAGTTGTATAACGAAAATCTGAAAAAAGGATCGTGGGATTATTAGTAGCGTCGAAAAGGGCTACTGCACATATAAATGAAGGAACAGCTAGCCTCCCTTGCCCTGCCAGTGCCACCCTAGCAACGTATACAGTGTTGTTTGATACATAACCCCAAAATAAAGTTTCTTTGATATCAAAGAAAGGAACTTACGATTATGAATACTAATAAAAAAGTGCTACTACTTCGCCAAACATTCGCCATTATTAATTAAAAGGTAATAATGCAATTTATGTGCGTTTCTTGGCTCTTGCTACCGGCAAGCGACAGTTCACTGACACCCCTGACAGATGAGCTACGAGAAGAAAATTCATGGCGGCCGCAGGTCTACCAACAATCATCCACCCACTAAAACAGCGCGGAAATCAATCATTGCATTTAAATAAAATTGTGGAAAACTTTTTCTCCACGTTTAAATAAGATATGAAATTCTACTACTTTTAAACATCTTTTGAAAAATTCAATTAACCCAAAACTTTTAATTTCCTTTATTTCATATTTAACTTCTTTTTTTTTTAGTTCATCACTTTCTTTAGGGATTTGCGGCATCATGTTCGGATTCCCATCGATTAGGTACATTAGTTGTATCCCACCTGGCTCTCATTGTTGCAAGGGTATAGGTACTTACCAATCGGAAAAATCAACTAACCGTGTTATTACCTAACTGAATGCACCCAGTTTCTCACATTCGTAGCACATTCTCTACACACCTCTCTATCGCCCGTCATCACTATTCCACCTTCTTAAACTTTAAAGTTGGGTGGAAAAAATGTCTGTGGTCTCTTGATGCAAGAGGACTGGATGGAGTTAGGAATGTATACGACCAAAGTTCATTACGGTAGCCAAATCACTGGATTGGGAATTAAAGCCAGAGAAAACAGAACCATTTGAAACTATATGATGGCTAGAACTGAAACCCAAAGTGAAAACGTATGATTTGAAAGCATTCATCTCTTCCAAATGGTCAGTGCTTGTGGTAGCAAAAATAGTAAAAGTTTTTTTTTTAATGAAAAATTACATTTGTTATGTGGTTTTCAATGTCAGCAGCAAAATCGAGTGGCAGAATGCTTCAAAGAAATCTCACACAATGAGTTATGGAAAGTATTTTGCCGCTTCTGATTTGGGCGTACCATAGGTAAAATGTGTATTCTCGACAGAATCTGCTTGCAGAAAAGTTGCAGAAAGGCCATTTGAAACCCAGGAAGAGTTTATTTTAGGTAAAGGACATTTCAGTAGGTACCTACAAGTATGCATAATCTGCTACTATATACATCTGCCACGCTACTGCTACCTGCAGCACACACTTACGATACTATTGCAACCATGGTGCTACGAGTGAATTGATTGCAATCAATATAGCCAACGAGATTACTATAACAGAGAGCAGAAGAGACTTCATGATTTCTAAGACCAACGCTGGTATTTATATACCTACATCAGCGATTTCCATCAAAATGTTAATTACCTGTTGATCTCAGTAATTACTAAGTCCAGTACACATTACGCATTTTTCACGCTTTTGAGCCCGTGGGCTGGGCCTGTCCGAGTCCATCGGAGCCCGAATCGCTCTGAGAGGCCGAGAACAATACGGATTTTCAATACACAATGCACTTTAGAGTCCGGAGGGCTCGTAAGCGTGATGTGCGTTGATGTGAGCTTCAATTGACGCTAAGGGTAACCTTTTGCGCTAGGTCTGGCGCTACGTAGGTTATAGGTAAAGGTACATTCAGGAGTTACAAGATAGCAATCTCTACTGTGTGACTCTTTATCTTGGGTTTCTTAGCCATCTTTATTTTAAAAAACTTTTCATCAATTTCACTAGTGTTAAATCAACCAAGCAGCCCCTAAGGAATGAAGAGAGAATTTAAAATTAAAACTTGGATGCACACGATCATAAATAAAGCTAAGTTCATAAAATCTACAAATTGGGTGCAACAACAAGCAAAAGGAAAACTTGGACAATACAAGCACATCTTTTATTTATTTTTTACTCTGCAATAATTATTAGAAATTGAATTAAGGGTTAATTATCCTTGTCATTCCAATTATTCAAGAAGCCTACTATTTGCAATCCACATATTAGAGTAGGTACCTAGTACCTATGGCCTATGGTACCTAGTAGAGTACATCAGTGTACATTGTTTGACTTGATTACATTTTTTCATTAAAAAATGCATAATTTGAATTATTTCTCTGGGGCTTTATTTGTACTTTTCTACTACGTAAAACCTTGTCAACAATATAGAATTCATCTTGCGTTACTAATAAAATTTTCGCAGCACAGTGGTAGCTCTCAGACCCCAGAATGTTTGCTATTATGTAGAACCGAAGGTTAATTATCCATCGGTTTTGTTGACCTATGTTTCGGATTTGTATGCCACGTTGTGTTAACCTAAATGAATATCTCCATTCTACGCATCCTGTCTGGAAGATCCCCACTGCTAGGTAGGTGTTCAATGTTCAATGTTCAATGTTTTATTTTGCATTTCTTTGTACAGAACACTTGTGATGTTTAAGAAAAAAATTAGCGTGAAAAATTTAAAATACACACACATTTTACAATACCATATTTAGCACCAAGTTGGTTCAAGATCTGAATGTAATTTACAACTTACACCTAAGATGACATCCTATGGTATCCGTTAATATTCTATGATCATCCGTTGATAGATAATATCTAACGATCAGTATCTAACAGCCATTACAAGTTGAATTTTTACAATAAATGTATCACGTAAGTGGGGGACTAGCTCCGGTTAGCTCCATTTTATCGGGGATTGTAGTGGGTGCTGTTATATGTTTGGCAATTTCATAGCATGGGCACATTTCAGCCAAGGTTTCCCCCAAAAATACCTAATCACGATAAGAATTGAACGTCACATCCATGCCTATCAAATGTCAAGGTGCTTGCAATTTTAGGTGTAAAGGATTTATTTTTCAAATTTTCGGTATAGGGAGTTTGTTTGTAGTTGGGGGGGGGGGGGGGGGCGGGGTGGAGGATGGTCCCTGTTATTGAAACTTCCCAATGTTTGGTGTTCATTCAATAATTAATTCAAAGTATTACACTCGGAATTGTATTACGGAATTGTCATCAATATTTTGGTGGGGTTGGCTTCAGCGATTGGGTTTTTGTGGGAGTTCGACATTGGTGGGTGTCTGCTCAATGAATGAGAACACGTTCTTGGGTGTTCATGGTTTTTAACTATTTTTCCAACAAAATAAAAAGAATTCCTCAAATTACTCTGCATTGGAACCAATTCTTGGTGGTAAAAAGATTGGATTTTATTTAGTCTTTGGGAAAACTCAAAATTGATGTTTGATCTTTGATTGCTAATAGGTTAAAACTTGAAATTATTATTCATACCAATGTTGCTTTAAAAAAAAATCCGAGCGACAATTAAGTGGCCGGTCCAGTTCGCCAGAAAGTGGCTTTCAGACCCCTCTTTTCCACCGTTTGAGGGTCACATCGTTGAAGTTATCATTTCAATATTTCAATAGGTTGTAAACAAAAGACGTGAAATTGGGTAACAATGGCCCTTTTTTCGAAAATTTCCCCCCGGAACGCTAGAACCACCCCGAAACTATTCATTTTTGACCTTCTTTAGAGCCATGTATACGAAAGTGCAATAGAGAATTCGAGAAAAGGGCCATGGCTACCCAATTTGAGGTCTTTTGTCTACCACATACTGAAATATTGAAATGATTACTTCAACGATGTGACCCTCAAACGGTGGAAAAAATGGGTCTGTTTCAAAATTTTCCATGTTCAATTTTTAACTTTGTACACCCTACGACTGCTTCTCGACAAAATATGAGACGTTGTTGAAACTCCGTGCCTCTCGTTATCGCGCTCGCAGGAGTGATGAAAGGAAGGGATTACCTAACTGTAATTAAACATTTCTATCTTGCATTCGACTAGATTATTTCTCATAAAAGATTTAAAAACACGTTATGGCAGGCGCATGAACAATTTGCCGTTTAGGAACCGCAAAAATGACCTTAGAAGTTCGATTCAAGATGCTCCGCGATCCATTCGGCATAACAAATGTAATGATGTCAGTTTAAATTAGAAATGTATCAATCAATCAATACTCTTTTTGCTGAAAGATATCGCTTTTGCAATTAATTTTGTTCCCGGAAAGCAAAGCTATCTGAAGCTTTAAGAGAGTTGAAAACGATTGGATTCACAAGCCAGGATGCGTGGCCAGGGGTCGGTGCAGAGGTTCACGCGGGAACTTCCTACACCAACAATTATTAATGTACAAATCTGGAAAAGAAACCATAGACCGAGAAAGAATCAATTGATGTCGGATGGTAGTTTTTAATGCAAGTTATGGCATACTTTTTCCATACGAGCTACGTAAAAATGCCGTAAATCTGGTATTTTAGGCACTTTTGGAAAATGCACACCTCTGTCATTTATGGAAGTATAATAACCTAACACACCATCCGACATCCAACAACCCTTCAACTACAAGTGTATTTTTTTCCAAAACTCTGTGTTATTATTTGTGGCCAGGAGAAGTTCCCGCGTGAACCTCCGCGTACGACGAAAACACTGGCGTTTCGTTGCCTCTTAAGAGATTATGAAGGTATTGAAACTTTCATGCGATAAAAGTATATAAGACCCAAGTAGTTGATTATTTTCGAGTAATATTGTAGCACTTAGTGATGTACAAAGTTTGAGTCAACTCTTCAAAAAATAAACAATCTGAACTGATCCGTCTCCTTAAGCTGTATTGCATTTTATGATGAGTCGTTGTAAGTTATAATTTGATCGATGTTCAGATTTATTATGATCTTATTCTTGGCTGCGTTTATTATTGCACTCATTATCTCCGAGATAACGTAAAATCCGAAGGCATCGATGAAATGGTATCTTCTCAGTGATTAAAGAAATCAAGATTTTTCGATTTCATCCAGTCATATGTGTATATATATATATATAAATATATATATATATATATATATATATATATATATATATATATATATATATATATATATATATATATATATATATATATATATATATATATATATATATATATATATATATATATATATATATATATATATATATATATATATATATATATATATATATATATATATATAATCTCGTATGCATATAAATATGAAGAGAACATCCAAAAAATTGGTAGGAATAGCTCAATAGGAACAAACAGCATTGTTCAAGTTCTGCTACAGCCTGAGTTAGGGTTGGGGGGGGGGGGGGGGGGAGGGGCGCCCCTGCCCCTGACCTAGAAATGCTTTTTTTCTTTATAGATATTACACAACTGTCATCAGTGAAACTGCGGGATCAAAAATGGAAGCTGGAGCTTGAGAACGAACCCGATGCCATTTCCATGGCATGGAAAAATGCTCTGAGAAAACGTGAAAAACATTACTAATTTTCCTTAAACGTAAAAAGAACCCCCCCAGTTTGCATATTCGAACTTCGAAGTCACTAGACGGGACTGCCCACACGAGTTGATTGAACCGCGTGGATTTGATTTAAACGATGACCTTGAACTCGGGATAAACCGGCCCCTACTTTCAGCTTCCCCCTTAATCTGTGTGTATTCCTCCCCTATTCTGTAACTTTTCTGATGTGAGATAAAATGAAATAAGCGTGTGAACCTTAATTTGTTCCATATGATAACATAGGCGACCTTGGAGCTGTCACACTCTTTTCATCTCATCTCACATCAGAAAAGTTACAGAATAGGGGTACAGAACACGGTAAGAACATTTTGCGTGCTTTCGTATGCAATTGTTCAAATAGTTGACCCATGCTCCCGCGAGATAGCGAGAAACAAATCTGCAATAACTTAAGCATAGAGAAAACGACACGAGTTTGCATCCTTGGCTGAGGCTGACTGCTATTGGCTCTGTGGGAACAGGTTGGATGTGCAATAAATGCGTCTGTCCAATGGTAGCCTATAAATGCCTTCACAATTCGCCATTCTAGATGATATTAAACACTCCATGGCGTTATCATGTGCGAAAATGCACCCAGCCAATGTGCCCCTCCACTTCTGCTGACCCTTGCGCCACATTTTAGGCTGGCTCGTTGCAATGTTTTAGCGTGTTTCCGCCAATGAAAGCAAACCCATGTCATATTTACTTTGATTGAAGTGCATGTAGATGGCGATGTTTTGATGACTTTTGTAGACATCCATCAAACAAAAGATCAATATGTATAATAACACGAAATTGGAGAATATAAGTGCCATAATATAAGGTATACCTTAGATACCTTATACCTTATATAAATGAACTAACACACTTCAGCAGTTTGTGTTTATAATAACACGAAATTGGAGAATATAAGTGCCATAATATAAGGTATACCTTAGATATCTTACCTTATATAAACGAACTAACGCACTTCAGCAGTTTGTGTTTATAATAACACGAAATTGGAGAATATAAGAGCCATAATATAAGGTATACCTTAGATACCTTAGCTTATATAAACGAACTAATACACTTCAGCTGTTTGTGTTTATAATAACACGAAATTGGAGAATATAAGTGCCATAATATAAGGTATACCTTAGATACATTACCTTATATAAACGAACTGACACACTTCAGCAGTTTGTGTTTATAATAACACGAAATTGGAGAATATAAGTGCCATAATATAAGGTATACCTTAGATACCTTACCTTAAATAAACGAACTAACACACTTCAGCAGTTTGTGTTTATAATAACACGAAATTGGCAAATATAAGTGCCATAATATAAGGTATACCTTATGTACCTTACCTTATATAAACGAACTAACGCACTTCATCAGTTTGTGTTTATAATAACACGAAATTGGAAAATATAAGTGCCATAATATAAGGTATACCTTAGATACCTTACCTTATCTAAACAAACTAACACACTTCAGCTGTTTATTTGACCGGACTTTGGGCAGAATGATACCAGATTTGATTGCCAAATATAATATTACTAATCGATAATAAAAATGTATTAAATTGACTGTCAAATGATTTAAATCGCTGTTCCCCTGACATAAACTAAGCTATAGCATTTTCAAAGAACTATATGTTATGTTTGGTTGGTCGCAGCATTCAGCCAGTATCTATATAACAAACAAAATAATATTTGATATTTGATTAACTTTACATCAAATATACTAATAAGATAAGCTATACATCCTCACATTTCGGCTTCATTCTCTCCTGAATCACGTCACGCACGAAAGTTTAATGGTCCAGTACGAAACATGACTGTCACAACGTACATGGGCAGGGTTAATTAGAGGCTAGGGCTACCCCTGCTCCATGGACGAGACCACAACACTTTTCCTCTATTTGGTAATCGAGTGGCGCGTCAATGAATTTAGGATACTACTGTGTGGACTGTCATTAAGCAGTTTACAATCAAGAAAAAATGCACGTGACTGTAGCTAGAGTCCCAATTGGTCCTAGGCTGCTTAAGTGCTTTCTAGGTTTGCTCGATACATCTAGGCTAGTGGCTAGGCCAGGGCAGGGCAGGCCAGGGCAGGGCGGGCTGGGACAGGGCGGGCTGGGAGCCAGACTGAGGGGGACCTCGCGACGAGTATCACACTTGAAACTATTTCGAACGAAACTATACACACTGACACTACTAGTTCTACCCGCGTGTTCATCGATTGCTGGCAGTTCATCCAAGTGATTGACAAATCTTTTTGGATACTTGCATTATGGAAACTGTTTCGCCGCCGAAAAGTGTAAGTAATAAAATTATACAGAAATTTTTAATTAAATTGAAATTAATTTGAATGACATTTCTGTTAAATTTTTGCATGTTTTTCAGTTTGCATTTTTTTTTGTATGTTAAGGAATGATCGTGGCAATGGAGTGGTGACTTGCGTTTTTTTGATTTGAAATAAAATAATTTCTCGAATTAGTAGATTAAAGCGTAATTATTGAATTTTAAAACGAATGACACGTGTATGTTTTCTCCCTGCGGTCTTCTGAGCCTCCCAAACGAACTGTCACAGATTTTTCGCAAAGCCATTGAACTGCATGGGTATTTTCGTTTAATTTGTTCCTCATTGTTAATAAGCTGTCGGGGAATTATTGCACCCGCGTCAATCGCAAATCAAAACTAATATTTTGATGACTTGCCTTATGGGCATACAGTGTATGCATTGTCTCGTATCATCAGACTTAGCTTGCTGCAGACAGAATTGGACAGATAACTTTTTTGCGATAAGATGCTATCGATTGATATCATAGAGTTTCTTCATATTTTTAGCTACTTATTTTTCTTTAGTTTCGCATCTATGCAGGAATTTGCGCCGATAAAGACTTGGCAATCGCATTTAGTTTTTAAGAGCGCAGCCAAATATCTAGACTAAAATCAATTATTATGATTAATTAAACATGATCGAAAATGAGGCTCATAATCTTTCTCGAGCCATTGTCAAAAGTTCCTTCTGTATGTATGATTTAAGCTAACAAATTTTTGGCTTTGGTGGTGGTCAAATAATTTACGACACTATCAAAAAGGATTTACAACCCTTTGATGTATAAACCGGAAATAAATTTCACACCATTCACGCCTTCATTCAAATCATATAATATTGACGCCATAAATCTGAAGAGATCGAATGAAGCAATGAACTTGACAAATAAAGCAAGCACACGTGTACAGTTTAAAAACAACACTTTCACTGCCGAGAAAAGAATGTGGGCAACTTAGCATATTTGGGTAAATGAGCCAAGAAATGGCCCACGCCAAGAATGTATCGGGAACTGCGGTTCGATGACACAAACAGGCTAACTAGCAACTACTGTACACACTGGCTGAAAGATTCCAGTTGTTTCTTTATGATGTGTTGTGACGGCGACCGTCAGATGTACGCATAAAGAGATAGACAATAAAGATTAAAAAATGTGCAGGTGGTTAATCAACTGCACATTTTTATTGCGCAGTTATCTAGGCTCTTATCTGTGCTATTTTTTCTGAAAAAATCGAAGCAATTTCCAATTTCAATCTGGAAAAGCATTTATTTGTAATAGCTTAACAATAACTGAAAGTTAGACGAAGTAGAGCAACCGACCCACCTGTTATTATTATCTAAATACCACCTATTGCGAGTTCTCCATAGTGTCCTCATATATAGTTATTTAGTTAACGTATGAAACAGACAAGTCATGCAAATTAACCTGCTTTATTTTTCCGAAGTCACCTCTTTCCACATGCACGGAAAACATCGGTTTTATTTCCGTTAACACCGGCGGTACGATTAGAATTTGTACTGCTGAGGCCCACTTTGGCTTGCCGGTGTCTCTTTGACAAGCGCATACATATTATTATAAACGGTATACCACCAGGGACACGTGTATATTGCCTGTGACACGTGTGAGGTTGACTCGAGATGACCTTGATTGACCCATGGAGTTTCAGACTTGGATATTGCATGCTTATAGAAGTTATGTGGGTGGTAAATAACACAGATTTAAATTAAAAAATGTGACTATGCACATGCATGAGTATAAAGCTTTTCTTCCAAAGTATGTTTTTTTTACGAACTTTAACAAAAACAAAAAATAATAAAGAGTTTCGCATTTCAAATTATAGAAAATTTGAAGATGAGGTTTATCACTTGGCGCTCGAATGTCTACAAACGATTTTTTACAGACAAACTATTAGTGACTGCCAAAACATACTAGCCAACACGCTCAGTAATTTGTCACTCAGACTTTGAAATTAGGTAAGAATCAATTTTGAGTTATGATTACGCTTGCTGAAAATCGTCCCCCAAAAAAAATTTAAATTACTTTTCGATCAATGTGGATAATTTTAAGCAAGCCTAATTTCTGATAAATTATCTGGGTGCTAGCTATTTTGATATAGCGAACAGCAGTGATGTGGAGATTTGTGCAATTCGTTTAGGATGGCTTTGTAGCACTCCGAGGCTAGAGATAGACTTATGGAGGGTGTTTAAATTGATTGCTTTGGACCTGAGACACTTGAACCAATGTCTCATGAACGACGTGAGGCAAATGAACATAACCTAGCTTAGGAGGGAGGAGGCGAGATTAGACGCCGGCACGTTGCCTCGTCCAGAGCAGAGCTCAAGAAGTTGAAACCCAACAAGCGAGTTCGCCTAGCTGGACCATAATCCGGGATAATTGGCAATAATCTGTGTTTTTCTTTCCAGTTCCCAGCCTGGGTTTCGCTGGTAGGTGATTTGAAAATAGTGACCGACTTCTTGGCGACTAAACCCGTTCTGTCACCTTGGGGACCTGCAATTTTCATCGATGCTCTGTGTAGAGGCTTCGCTCAAGTGAGTGTAAAAATTTGTCAGTCATTGTCATAATTTATCATGTCAGTACGAAAGGTTTCATAAAAGGGGTATCCAAATTCAAAATAATGAAGTAGGTAAACGATGTGGCTTTTTCATAGGCAAAATAATGCATAGTCACACGTTATTACTACACAAATTTGCTCAACATGCTTAAAATTCGTTCTTTTCTTGTATTCCAACCTTACGATTACTTTTAATCTTACAGGTTATATTTGCAAACAACACTCTGACTGGATTGGCAGTAATTATTGGTCTGGCAGTCGCTGAACCTTTGGTGGCAGCAGCCGGAGTTTTCACTACGGCTGTAGCACTCATTACATCAGCGGTAATTACTGACCAATTATCTGTTGTGAATAAACATCGCATGGCCCGTCACTAAATGCAGTTAAAAGTAGTGGACACTGATGACCGTACCGATACTCGTTAATTACCTTATCAGCATTCAGCTAGCCATTAAATGTAAACGCAGTTCGAGTGATCTAAATTTAGTTCGTTAGTTTTCAAATTGCTTCGTTCTAGGAATTGTAGCACTTTATTTATAAATATGTGTATAAAGGATTCAGGTGGTTGACCATTATAATGGTTTTGATACGATAGTTAGTTGGTAAAATGTTTACAGCCAAGGTGTGCAATTAAAGTACCCACCTGAGTTCGTAGAGACCTGTATTGATTGCGAGGTTCCATTAGATAAATAGGATTGATTGACCTTTTGGAACTGATTAGAACAATCTCCAAACGTATCGAAGCAAAAATAACAAACACAATACAGGCGAATTAAATTAAACTGTTGTATTTGTGCTCTAATGTTTAGCGAGTGGCGTTTTCCAAAATGAGTTCCTACCCTTGTTGCTTTTGAGGAGTTAATTAAATTTTTTGAAAATTTTTGCAGCTTTTGCAGCAAAACCGGGCAGTAATTTGCGCAGGGTTGACATCATATTCGGCTGTCATAGTCGGCACAGTAATAATGGCCCTAGCACCCGATTACTTACAACCCGACAATCTTGATATCGTTTGGCTATTCCTCTTCTTTGGGGCTATTTTCAGGTAAAATACCTAATATTACTATTAGAAATAATAACAGACCGTCATAAGTTTATCAGCAATTTTCATAATACTTTCGACCCCTTCCCCACGATATAATGTTTGGCCTAGGTTTGACAACAATGCGTAAAGCATTTGCTTTTTCCGGTATGCTGTGAGAATAGTAATTATCATCTGTCAATGCACTAAAATACACGAAGTGTTCATGAATTCTCAGAACCGTTCAAACATCGATACACAAGACCGCATTGAATAAGGGCATTATAAACATTCTGAAATTGCATTCACATGTCATGTCAATTATCTGAGCCATCATCGTGCTAACAAATAACATTTATTTTCAGTGTATATTTGACGATAGCAATGGTCAACATTTTGGCTACAATTCAGCCCGCTTTGCCATGCTGTACACTGCCCTTCAATGTGGTTACATTTATCACGTTGATTTCTTTCCAAATGTTAAAGCAGCAAGGGATTGATAATAAAGGAGCAGTTTTACTTGATATGGAAGACTTTGGAAGCAACTCGTCAGTAATTCTTTCGAACTTTGCTGCAAATGATATCAACACGACTGACGAAGTGGTGCAAGACGCCCGTCACATACACAAGGTGACCACATTTGAATTTAGCCCAATATGATTTCCCTACACATTTTCTCGATGCGCCGCCAAGGTTAAGGTTCATTTCACACGTTCAAATAACATGCATGATTGACAACATTTGACAACATAATATGACAGATGTTACATATTATCATGTCACATTTTGCATTAATCGCGGATTTTTTAAACTTGAGTGCCAAATTAAGAAAAGGTTTTTGGATAATGCAATGGGAACCAAAAATTACAGATGACAGTACGAAACATATTTCAATTGACAAATGAAAATACCTTGATGATTATTAATTTTCTTAGACTCATGTCTACTATATCCTAACTTTAGCACTAGTTTTGAAAAAAACTATTTCAAACTGAGATTTGAATGCTAAATCAAAAGTCTCACTGGTTTCCCGACGTTTCGTAACATATACTAGTTACTTTATCAAGGGTGAAAGCTTGACTGACGTTAAAACAAGAACAAAAGAACCAACAATTATTGTTTTTAAACTAAGCTTCCTGAATTTTTTTTAATGATCTTGTCAAAATCCAAAAATAATGTTTCAAAAATGTTTGAATAATTATTTTTGGACCCTGACGAGATTTTTACCCTTGATGATTCGCTAATAGAACATGTAATTTTCCAGCTTTTCATTGGCACAATCGTGTCGATGAGTCAAGTGTATGCAGTAGAAAGCGTGGCGTCATCCATAGTTATTTATTTGGGTCTTTTAATCTGCTCACCCATTTCGGCTGTAATGGCTTTTATTGGGTCGGCAATTGGAACATTCGTTGGTAAGCGTCTGCTCACTACGTTTCATTTTACCCAATACTGCAATTATTATTACAGTTTTCATATACAATCATTTTTATTTGCACTCATTTTTCACAGAATATCTTGAAATCTGTGTCCATTATCCACTATTTTAAGTTCAATTCATCAATAATTCATTTCGTCAAAGATTTTATTTTTATTGTGATTCGGTTTTAATTCGAACTCCGCTGTTTCCATTTACAGGCGCTGCTATCATGGGTCCTGCAGGATATGCATCTGCATATGCAGGACTGTTTGGTTTCAACAGTCTCCTGACCGCTGCCGGCTTGGGAGGATTCTTCTACGTTTTGACAATCCATTCTTTTGCAACTTCTGTACTTTGCGCATTGTTCACAATCATCATTCAAATAGCTTTCGCAGCGAGGTTGACACCGGTAAGTAGAAAACTAATTACCTACGCCAGAAAAGATTTGTGGACTAAAATCTGAAAGTCGAGTCCTGGCAGTCGTCTGCGCTCTTTCGGGACGAAATATTCCAGCACTTTTCCTGCATGGCTGAGGAAAGCACGGAAAACCTTGATCATCCCGGACACGCATGTTTCATTGGCCCTGGTTCGATCCCATTCCTATTGAACGAAAATATTCTGATTATGCACGGTTTTTTCTCGCATAGTCGATCATTCGGATAAGAGATCAGACCAGGCCAAATCTGGTAGATAAAGAGTTCCCTTCATGTATATAGCACACTTGCTATGTCCCGAGTACATCCTGACGCACTCTCGCATAGTTATTGTTTGGCCATGATGCTTATCGTGTCCTTCATAAACCATTCGGTAATTATGCATAATTACCGAAATTTGACCAAATCACACTTCCTATTTTATGACCAGTCGAGTGATTCTCACTATTTTATTATATCAAATTTGGGTGGCATAGAAACTTATTTTAAGTGGAGCTGCTTATCGATAATTATAGACATTTGCTTCTCTTTACTAAAGTGCAGCAACAAACAAAACAATGTATTTATAAATGTATTACGCACGCTATTGTACTTACAGGTATCGTTGCCGGTGTGCACCTTGCCGTTCGTGACGAGCACGATCCTCTTTTTGGCGACGACCACTGGCTCTTCCGGGCTGCAGCGCCCAAATTCAGTCACTTTCCCCGAGATGCATTGCTACGAGCTTCTTACACGATCCAAGAAAATGGATTCGCCAATATCTGATTCGGACGCGGATAAATCTACTGCACAAGAAAGATTCCTTCAAGCAAGTGCAAATACAATACCTTGAACAGGTGCAGCTTTATGCAGGTTCTTTTCTCATAGAAATACCTTCGGCATTGCTTTTGCCGGACACAGTTGACAGTACAGAGTTTATGTACATACCTACACGCGCTGTACTGAGTACATTACGCACCAAGTACAAAGCTATTTTAGGATCTTTATTTTCACTTAATGATAGATCAACAACATACTATGATAGAAGATTATGTCCAGCTTTGAATGGCGTGATTTCCATGAGCAGTTGAACAGTCTAACAGGTCCAAGTTATTCAAGTCAAATTTTACACTTGTGTTTAAGTTCAACAGTGACAAATTCACGAGTCTGCTGTTCGTTAGTAACAAACAATCTTAATATGATTTGCACCAATGTTCGAATTCAGACACGGAGGCCCCTATGGACCAAAATATCTGGGAGCAAGACTTTGGCAAAACACGCCGTTCTCACCATTTTGGAGTCCCAACAAGACCAAAATCCTAAAAGCTGCGACGCTCATTTGGTCATCTAAAAGTCAAATTTCTTATTTTGTTATTACAATTCATCGTATACCAAAACATTTGTTCTGCATTTCTACAACATTGAAGACAACTTTGTACAACATTGTAGACAACTTCGTACAACATTGTAGACAACTATGTACAACATTGTAGACAACTTTGTACAACATTGTAGACAACTATGTACAACATTGTAGACAACTTTGTACAACATTGTAGACAACTATGTACAACATTGTAGACAACTTTGTACAACATTGTAGACAACTATGTACAACATTGTAGACAACTTTGTACAACATTGTATACAGCATTGCGATGCCCTGGCCAGCCCATAGCAGTGCTTACAATAAGATCCGCCCCTGTGCCTGGACCCAAGATGGGACCATGGGAAGATGTCAATTCTGCTGATCCACTAAAATTTAATTTATTGATACTGTCTGTGGAGCCCCTGCGGGGATCCCAGAGCCTAGGGCCACGTAACCCGTCCGGTCGGGCGGTAGTTACCTGTTACTGTAAAAAGATCGTCAAAACCTTCAAAAACAAAGAATTTACTTGGATTACTTGGCTGTTCAAAGCCCATGTTTTAAAAACTATAGATTTACACAATTCAATTGTACAAGAGTGTTAATTACTCTTCAGTAATCATGCACATCATATCATGCATCGTATCATATCATCATAGATGAATGAAAGTTTCATTCATCTATGATATGCATTTCATGTGTTTTATACTGCACATTGACTTTATAGCTGTGCACCAGAGTATTGACACAATATATGTTTCAACTTGAGTCAGCTGTTGCACCAACCTGGGGCCGCTTTACAGACTGAAATTTTATAGCAAATATCTGTCTTATCTCAAAGGTACGCCGAAGGGAATTGTGATCTGTAATCCAGCTTTTTGGTAGCCAAAGTCAATCTTAGATTTATTATTATCACTTTCTCTTAAAATATTTTATTGTGTTTGCTCCAATCAATAACAATAATAAGTTATTCAACAATATTGCACCAAGTCTAAACAGAAATAACCAAGATTTTCTGTTAAATTTGAAAATAAATTGATGCATTTTTTACCTGATGATCGGCTGCTAATCAGCTGTCAACACACGTTTCAGATTTGGCCAGACCTTTCAATGCAAAACTGGCGAGACCGAAAGGATAAGTGCACACATTTTTCTTTAATTCTGACTAAAATCCCAACAATGTCCATCTTCCTGGCACTGGGTGAAATTTACCCTAAACAGCTTACTGAAGAAATATGACACGCTTCTCTAATTCGTCCATAGATTTTTATTTCAATAAACCAATGGAATGTACATGGAAAATGCGTTTTAGCGCTAAAACCATTACTTTTACTTTTTCGATTTCGATTTCGATTGAAGCATCTTCAATCATAAAATGTCACTCTTTGTAGAAATAAGTACCATTGAAGGAGCTTCATATCACCAGATCAGATATCTTTCTTTTGCTAAAATCAATGCCTTATCGATACGAATCTGAAAATCCATCCAGCATAACTTTGAATAAAATTTTAATGTTTTGGCATAAAAAGTTTTAAAATAGGAAAGTAATTAATTATTTCCAACTACTGAAGGAGTGAAACTACTAGTGACTGCAAATATCAAAAGTGTATTTGCATATTACAACATAAGTCTCTTCGTAGTTCGTACTATAAGGACGGTATAAAATAAAAATCTTCACTTACCTAATAACTATGTACTAAAGGCTCATCACATCAAATAAAAAGCTTAATGTGCATTTGAACGAAATTGAAGAGACGTCTTGTCGGCGCAAGAAGCCAGAGTATAACATGTACTTTGCTCACTCGAAATTCATCACCAAACAGACTACATTTCTGATTTTCATCATAGGATTTTGTATACCAAAGGATTTCTGGTTCACCAGACTCTTATCAGAATTCAGTATAATAATGCATATCGTAGGAATAAGGCCAATGCATTAACCTGTTACCACATTGTTAGTGTTCATTACTGTGAGGTGTTTGAAGATGCAATTAGTGTACTTTTGAAATTAGCAAAGGTTCTTCTGTGCATGCGTTTGATAGCGTATCGAGAGAATTGTTTCATTGTTGCTGTTTCGTCTTGAGGAGCAAACATGGTAAAAGGCGAAACGAGGAACAGAAGATACGATGACAAGGTAATTGAAATAGTCTGCAACAATTTTAATATTTAAATATTTGAATCTGATAGCGTTACATTCTCGTGAAAATTAATTATAAAACTAATTAAATTAATAGCAAATCGTATATTGATTATTTCACGTAACGTGTGTGATATGTTTTACTAAAAATTTCAGGGAACCGACCGTTGGTTGCCATACGTTGGTGACTTTCCTATCTCCAGCCGCTTTCTATCGGAAAAGGAGTACAGTTCTGCTTTTGGAGTGATCAAATTCATCGATGCTTTGCTGAGAGGATATGGCCAAGTCGTTTTTTCCAACAATCCATTTTCAGGATTTCTTTGTGCGATTGCTCTGACTTGGGCCGATCCTTCCGTATCTCTGAAAGGGTTGTTCACAGCATCGATCGCTCTTGTTGTCTCTATCGTAAGTCTAATTATAAATGCACATTACGCTATAAGAAACATGCATCGAAACGTTTATTTGAAGTGGGTTTAAAAGTTTAATGTTCATCAACCCATCCCTCGATGTCGTCGGATATGCCAAAAAGTGACGTGGACTGCCATTCTAATTGGGATTATCTTTGTTGACATTATACCGGGTCTTTTGCATGCAGTAAAATGCGTTACATAGTTTGAACAAATTGATAATAAATTCAGAGAAATATTATAAAAATGCACTGCATATTTTGTCCAACATATTATTTCAAAGCTTCGTGTTTTGGCTGGTGGGAAGTAAGCTATTGACCGAAACGCTACAACAAAAGAGTGCAATTTATTTTCTTTTTTTGTAAAAAGATATAAAATAAAATAAAAGGTAATACGTTCCCTTGCATGTTGCCTTGGGTTGCGTTTTGGTTTGCAATTTCCAACGTTTGCTCTGTGATTTCAGCTACTGCGACTTCCGAAAGGCGACGTAGACAACGGACACACTGTGTTCAACAGCCTGCTCTTAGGACTTGTTAGCGGGGCTGTTTTGCCCGGGCACTTGGGGATCGAATTTGAAACCAAGCATTGGGTGTACATCTCCATATTTTCGGTGCTGACCGTATTCGTAGCAAATGCAGCTGGAACTTTCTTTGGCTGGATTGGAAAGCAACGTCTTCTTTGTTTTGCTCTACCGTTTAACATAACTCAATTTTTATTCTTCATTTGTGTCGTTCATATCCACAACAATCAAGTTGTCGCACCGACAGGCATTGCGACTGTAATGCCAGTATTTGCGGTTCGGTCTGAAAACGTGACAGTTCAAGATGGAAATTTGAACATTCGTGATTTGATTAGACCTAATGTGTTGAAAGAAGATATTGCTGCCGTTGAAATATCAGAACAACTTTTAATATCTTCGACAAGTATTCCGGTGATCAAATTAGAAGAAGAAAATTCTACGGTGCCAGTCTATTTTCTGCCGGAGAAAGCGGAAACTGTTACAAACTCCTCGGATTATCGCGACGATAAAAATAACAACACTATTTTGTCAGAGGGAAATCCGGAAAATGACACCGCAAAGCTAGAGATGGAATCTTTACTAGGAGGTCTGACGAGAAGAAAACGCACCCTTGAGCAATCCACCGAAAAAACGCTTGAATGGCAAAACAAAACAAGCGAGTTACCCGGCCAAGTTGATAGTGATCTACATTGGGGACAGGTAAAAAATCCAAACGTTTCATCAAAATAAACAGAAAGCTGACATTTTGGCTCAAGGTATTGTTTTTAATTTGTTACTTTGCTTGCAGATATTTCGAGGAATTATACTGTCAATGTCGCAAGTCTGGGGGGCATGCCACGTTCCCTGCTCGCTTTTGATGTACCTAGCAGTGCTGGTTTGCTCGCCAATTACCGCAGCATTTGCCGTTGCGGGAGCCACAGTAGGGACTCTAACAGGTACACCGCACTCATTACCTACCTGTAGCAAATAAACACAGACAAGTCCACTCATGTATCGATCCACAACGATGATAATGCCGCAGCTATTCAAGATTTCATAGTCTGTCTGAGGTCTTTAGAGAAAGAGAAGTTAACACCAATCGATATGAAAAGTTTCTTTCCCAATTCTAGCTCTTCCATGCCCCAAGACATAGAGTTTTCTTTCACAACATAAAGAAATGGAAAACTGACCGGTATAGCAGATAGTACTCTATGGGACAGATAAGGACTCTATGGGCTGAATTGTCCAGGAATCCAAAGTAATAATAATAATGATGCTAATAATAGTAATAAATAAGTCGCAAGCTATATAGTTTTAATTTGATTTCAATTGTCGCGACCGTTTTTCCAAATAGAGCGGAGATAATTGCCCAATGCTATCGATTTGATTACCCAATATTGTCTATACCTATATAAAATGTCTAACGTCCCTCTTGAGAAAGGAAAAAAAATCAGCTTTAGCACATAATATAAAGTATAAACACGTACAGGAAATAAATGCTGCACATAAAATCAAGCAATATTTATGTTCTGGGATAATTTCTCGTAGAAAGTTGAAATTTTGTATCTGTAACAGAAGTCCGAGACATGCACGTGCTCTTATCGAAACGTAAAGTATAGTGAACACAAACAAATTAATTGATTATGTATTAATTATATTCGAAACAATTTGCATGTATTTCGCAGGTCGAATACACCTATTCGTAATGACTATTTGCAGGTATTGTGTTGAGCGAGGCACCTTACGCTGAAGTGTACGACGGTGTGTGGGGCTTCAATGGTCTCTTGAGCTGCGCAGCCCTCGGGGGCTTCTGTTACGTACTCACCTGGCAATCTACCGCCACTGCCCTCATTTCCGTGATATTTACCACTGTTTTGCAACGGGCCCTCATGATAGCCCTTCAGCAAGTAAGTATAAATAAGCTAACGCTCCAAATATAGGTATGCAACGATTCATTGTATCGTGAACAATGGAAATGTGTCAAAATATCCTGAAGGAAAGAATATGCACCGTTAGATGAGCTTTGACTTTCTGTGGGTTGCCAATAAAAGACATCATTTGAATTGAATATCCTTGTAGCTGGCAACGGAAAAGTGCTTTAAAATCTTTGCTCGGTTTTAATTCCTGCCAAACATTCGCATGGGTCTTCTACAGCCTTTCCTGCAACGTTTTCCTGCAACGTTGTTTGTACCCTGCTTGCTGAGACCTTCCCTATGTATTGGTATGATGAAAAACGAACAGACATCCAATGATTCAATAAGGGTTTAGAACATTTACACCCACTGATAAAGCCACGATCCACATATCAGTATAGCAAACCTACCCACAGGATTTTCTAAACAACTTATGCACAGTTACTTATGCACAACTTATGCAACAACTTATGCACTTATGCACAGTTATTCGGTCGTAACTGTAGTCCCTTCTGTCTGTTCAAGTCCAACTTCCCGGTGATCAGCCTGCCGTTCAACCTGACTGCGATGCTGTTCCTCTGCTTGACTGCAGACAGCCGTCGCCTGCCGCGTCCCGATGCCCTCAGCTTCCCAGAGAAGCATCTGTACCTCTTCAGACAGAAAGAGGCTGCCGGCGCCGGCGACGCCCAGGTGCAGTGCGAGTGCCCCCTTTCTCGCCTCCCCCCCCCCCCCCTTACACGTTGCAGCTATCTGCTCAATGTCGACCCTTTTTATGTCATGCTCATTAAGATTTTACTAATTATCGTTAGAAACGCATTTGGGTGTGATACAGTGATCACTGCGGAATGGACGGCTACATTTTTCCAGAGTAAATCACTGATTTGCCCACATAAATGCAATGCTATTCAGATTCTTTTGGCAATTATTTGACCACATAGTGGTAGACTCTGGAACTGTAGTCGTCCATTGATACCAGCCGCAAATTCTTTTAGATGGGTACCAAACTGGCCCAATATCTGAGCCCGAGCGCGAAGCATTCCCGCTGGAGGAGGTCATCTTAAATGATGAATGCTGGCAGACTTTTCTTACCAGCAGCAAGCCGTAAAGTAAACCACACTGTTCGGCGCTCAAAGGGGTTAAAATATCTTCACAAAAGCTGCGAGAGCCATTTTCAATGTCTAAAATCTACCTTCAAACACAATTTTCAGCATACAAGAACAGCGACAGCCACACCAAAGGCCGATAAGAAACAGGAAGAAGATGAAAAAACCGCGCCGTTAGCTGAACAGGAAGTCGTGTAATGGCAAACCATCTTCCTTTCATTTTTAGTACCTATCATCATATTTGATAAAAATCACAAAATGTTCATAAATAGGTATAACATTTTTCGTGTCGATGGATAGGTCTGTCACATACTTCTATCGGCTAGTAAATCTCTTCATAATTTTGTAATGCGATCCTAACGTAATCAGCTTGCCTTTTGCGCTCACTTGTAAACTCAGTCTTGTAAATAGCGTTCAAATGAGATGAGCAATCGTTCGATTATCCGGAATCTATGATAGTTGTTTATGTTTCGAAGCCATGTGGTGCTCCCGTGAGGAAACACCTCGACATTTTAAGGTCAAAACAGTTAAATTAGTAGGTGCTGATTAGCTTGGCGGAAACACTTTGCTAATACGAATACATAATTAGACAAATCATTATTGAAAGTTTATTGATTCCAAATCATACCTCAACCTTCCCCTAAACGCGCTCCACGATTTCCTCCGACCATCTTGTATATTCTTTCAGGAATTGGGCCGAAAAGTAGCACAGAATCATAAAATTGAAATTAAAATTAGAATTTTGTCGTTTACCAGAAACATTTAACGACAGTTTGGACTTTTGACAGTGGCAGGAAAGGACGGGCGCATGTCAAGCTCACGTGTCACGTGGCTGCTCGGGTTTATTCCACGTCGTGCATACACTCACAACCTGACCAGGATCTGACACCCCACATCAACGGGTACGCTTCAAAGCGCCGCCGGCCGCGTCAATATTTATAGTCGTTCTGAAAAGTATATCAAACATCTTTCCGATTAACAAAACATGGTGTTTATAGATCTTCGAAAAGTACTTTAACTCTATCTAAAGATCTGGCTTTGAAAGAAAACTAATGGTTTTTCCAATTGTGTATAAATATATATTTACATGGATTTCTACAAATGACACACATTTATGGAAACGTAGATATTCATTATAAACACGAATCGGTTTATATTTTTCACGTACACATGAATACTTCCCCTCTGCTGCATATTTTATGTCTCACATGGGTGGGAGTATTTGTTTAACGTAGTCCGTATAATATACAGTGTGTATATACACTGCATATACAGATTCAGAACTGTAGGTCAGGTAAGGCAGTCAATGACGACCTCAGTTGCTTGTCGCTGGTGCCTCGATATAAAGATCAAAATCTCTTTCATAGTCCTCATTCATCTATCCTCTGGGTACAAGAGGCTGGCTCCTGGAAACCTGGACCGTTCACTAGTCTGCCGTCACTCGCAGGGAACGTTTTGCGACGGGTCTGCAGCAGCTGTGTTTTCGTGACCACCGTTTACAACCAGGCATTTTGCCGCATTTTTGCACAACTTTAACGTGGAAATAAGTTAGAAATATGAACTGGTGAATATTGCAGTTGTTTGAAAAAGTTATGTCGACTTTAAGCTTAATTTGAAAATATTGCATATTGTGTTGTGAGGCGAGTGTTGCATGTGTGGTGGGTGGATTTTGAAAGCTACACAGAAATGTTGAGTACTAGATGAGACACGAATTTGTTTTTGTGAAATGGCTTCTAGGGCAACAGAACACTTGGATTACGACTCAATCGAACTGGAAAATGTAGGTGATAAAGAGAATTTCCACTCTTTGGCAAATGATCCCATTTTGAGATCAATAAGTATTGGCAGTCAACATGCTCTCTTTCTATCTGGATCAAGATCACCTTCCATTGCAAGTCAGAGCAACAAGTTATTAGCATCGATTTCTCGATCGCACTCACTCTGTAGCTACAACCAGAGTCCGCACGTGGGAGTGGGGAATGGCTCTTTGGAGAACGGTTCCAGGGGGCTCGGTTCCACGGGGCACGGTTCCATGGGGCACGGTTCCAAGGTTCTGCCAAATGCATGCACTCATCGTGAAGCCAGCAAAGGTCGACGAAGAAAAATCAGCGAACGCAACCAGAAAAAGAAGAAGAAAAACAATAAGGGAAAACGAGGCAAAACTGTGAATGAAGTGGAAGCGCAGCAAATGATGTATGTACGCATGGTAGTAATTGATTTGATCGAGAATAAGTAGCTAGGGAAACATAGTGTTGTGACATGGAGGTACATAGCCATAGCTGTAGACAAGTGAAGGGCATGGTGGAAAAGGTAGCAAACTAGTTTGTAATACATTTGTAAGTTCCCAAGGAAAATATCGTGGAAATTATTAGGTAAGATTCAGTGTTCAGTGAATTCCATTGACTTCATCTTATGGTGATGAAAACAAAATTATCCCGGAGTTCTTTACATTTATTTCAGAACTTCGAAAGGAAAATGTCGCATCTTTCAACTTGTTTTTAACGGTTATCAAATATTTTGTCCCGGATACACAAAATAGGCACTCATATTCAGTGATGCAGTAAACATTCTTTCAGCTTCGACTCATGATGATGAGACCTCGGAGGTTCGAAAGCCTCTTTGTGGAAATATTGTGGAGACGCCATTTGATTTTTCTTCGTAAAACTGCGGCCCCGTTTATTTTAATTAATTGTACTATTAGATAATCGTAAATGAGTGTGTGGTGGGAAAAGTTGTAACTGTATCTGGAATTAGGATCTAGCACGAATTGTTGGCGGACTTGGTACACTGCACGTAAAGGAGTTGGTGTAGATTATTAAAGACCAGCCACGGCGCACAGGGGAAGAAGCAGCCCTGACCTGCACTATGATACAGCACTGTTACGCTCAGCATCCGAGGTAACCTTGGTAACTGCAGCGACGTGACGTCACGACTTGCTTACTTTACGAAATATAAGTGACAAAACATTCATGCAATCTCCGAACAGACCATGTAAATGTATAAAACTGCCGTATGATGGAAAACACAGACGAAAAATAAACAAACTCGGCAAGAAACAAAACACGAGATTTTCCATTCCTATTTTGTTGAATCAGTTTCCATGGTAATTTTAATATGGTGGCTGCAGGCTACGTGCACCGTGTGACTTGAATAGTTCCAATTTTTACTTTAATTATAAGGACACTGTCAGCTTTTTAAAGCATACTGCATGTAAGTATGCACCATGCTATGATATAAAATACAACTGCTTTACAAAGAGAAAACAAAAAAGAAATTTCAAATTCTTTGAGCACCATTTCAGTTAATATGAGCAGCCATACCCCTTTAAGTCGACGACATCGATATGCAAATATGAGAAGAATACATCGTTTTCAAAAAGCAGTTAAATTAGCAGAACAATATGATATTCCTTGAGAAATGAGAATGTCTCCTATAGGGCCGAGATCTCGGATTACGAATGTATCGCAATTGCACTCGAGGGATTCCGACGTGAATATGGGTGAACCATGGAGCTAGAAGTGCACGTTGCACGTTGCACCTGGTGTTTTGTGCGGCAGACAGCAGCTGAAATCATGTCTATTCCAGGACAAGCGCTGCGAGCGAGAGGCGCCGGCTGGCGCTGGTGATAAGCATTTTCGCCGCTGGAATTTTCATAATCGCTGTCCTCCTGATTGCCGTGTCCCTGCGAATGGCACCTGCAATTGATGCGAAGGGTGAGTTGATTATCGAATGAGGGATGGGAAGATTATTTACAGGTTTACGTATTATATAGATTTAAATCGTAAACCTGTAAATAATCACATAGAAACATAGATCTATGTTTATCTATACTTGGGCTTCCTTTATCGAATGAGGGATGGGAAGATTATTTACAGGTTTACGTATTATATAGATTTAAATCGTAAACCTGTAAATAATCACATAGAAACATAGATCTATGTTTATCTATACTTGGGCTTCCTTTATCGAATGAGGGATGGGAAGATTATTTACAGGTTTACGTATTATATAGATTTAAATCGTAAACCTGTAAATAATCACATAGAAACATATAGATCTATGTTTATCTATACTTGGGCTTCCTTTATCGAATGAGGGATGGGAAGATTATTTACAGGTTTACGTATTATATAGATTTAAATCGTAAACCTGTAAATAATCACATAGAAACATAGATCTATGTTTATCTATACTTGGGCTTCCTTTATCGAATGAGGGATGGGAAGATTATTTACAGGTTTACGTATTATATAGATTTAAATCGTAAACCTGTAAATAATCACATAGAAACATAGATCTATGTTTATCTATACTTGGGCTTCCTTTATCGAATGAGGGATGGGAAGATTATTTACAGGTTAACGTATTATATCTATGTTTAACTATACTAGGGCTTCGCGAACTCAATTTGTGTTGCGTTGAAGATGAGCGTAGCGGTTTGTATAGCGAAATATGGTGGCGTGCTCTACACACAAAAATGTCATACACTAAGTTACAACACATTTTTGGGAACATTTTGAAAAAATACACACTTTTAGATAAAGTTCAGTATTTTTTCTAATTTTCCCCAATTTCGAATTCGTTTTTTCTGATTTGTAAGGGAGGGCTATTTTCTTGATTAACGCGGAGGGTCTAAGTTGAGAACAAAAGAAGACACCATAAAAATGTCATCGCAATCGAAGCAGGCGTTTGACTGTAGGGCGCGCACAAACACATATACAAAAAACAAACACACACAACTCGCAAGCGTTTTTTTACCCAGCAGTGAAATTTAAGATTTCGCTTCGATCGCTTCGCTCGCTACGCACATCAATAAAAACGATAAATAAACTATAGTACACTACAAAGTATATATCTGGTGTGAGTACCACCAATATAATAAAACGTTTAGGATCTTCTGCATTCTATGCGTTTTCAAAGATACAAATCTCATTATATCGCCTCATATCAGAAAATTTGTCTACCTATAACATCATGACTCGATTATTTGACGGTTGGTTGTTAAGTGCGATCGATTTGGTAACAGCTAGTTTATAAAAGGGGGTCTATGGAGTGAATTGTGAACACTGCATCAAAATATTTAATAATATGGACGAGTTATAACCAGATTCTGATTGTTCTGTTAAAGCATTTTGACATTCTTTAACATTCTTTTGAAGACCTTACCAACTATTTTCATCGACTCTCGCATATTATTTACCTTTTAACTGTCCCCTTTTTTGGAGTCGTTCAGGTTCCAAGCTGGCTATTTTGCTTGCACCCTGCAGTACGAATCTTTCAAGCCGCGTATATTTTGCTGTAGGCGGTCGATAATTTCTATTCAAACCGATCCACGTTGTATTCGAATTGATAATGCTTCAAAATATGTTGTACCATTTCCACTGGTATCATTTCCGGACAGGCGCTGAAAACGTAGCGGACCTTTATGTTAGCACTTTTGAGATTCATCCACGTTGACAATGACTTATTCAGTAGTCGGGCTTGACGTTTAAACCGTTCTCGGCTGTCACGCTACGCACAACGGTGCCAGGATGTGATTTTTATTTTTAATTCATCTTTCCACTGGCAATGGTGTGTGATTTGGAGCTAGATACGTGTATAGTATACGTGGGTCTAGAAAGCAAATAACCATTTATCATGGCATGTCCGTTGCCAAAGAATGATGGCACTAGTTTATTTGAATTAATTGTATGTTTGACACATTTTAATTTGCCACCATAACAAATATTAAGGAAGTAAGGTGTGAAGATGTTTTGTATATAACAGTTCTATTTTAAGTTTGTGCGAAGATGATTGTTCTTCAATAGAAGAGCTCAGAGCTAATGCATAAACACGGAAAACTTATGTATTTTCGATCAAACCCAAGGCCCGAGGCTGGGGTAATTGTTCTGAAGCACATACAAATTGCACGGATATATAACTTATTCCCAGCTCGAATTCAATCAGTTGGAAGTGAAATCCATTTGAAAGAAGACGTTCTCGCAAAAACGCGCTTCCCTGGAAAATCTTCCAATTGTTCATCGACTATAGAAGCGATCTACGAAGCTAACAATCACGTGGAAAACAGCGCATGTAGCGGGTTCTAGATTATTCTCTGAAGCATTGCGCAAAAGAATGCACATCCTGAGCTCCGAGTCCAATCTGAACCACCTCGATGATTGCATCCTGGAAATGCCCACAACATCGGAAAATGACTGTCGTGAAAGGAATACTGACATCCACTGTCAAACCGTTTACATAAAGCCAGCGGTAACTCCAGTGAAAAGTTCTCAAGAAAAGCGCAAAGGAAACAGAACACTTTCGGCTCCGGAAAACCTCAGCAAACATATCCACGTGAATCTTCACGGTGATAGCGATATCAAAGAAACGAAGATTACGTGGCAGCCACGAAAAAGATCGCAGAGTGTGCATGTAAACTCTTGTAACTATTCGAAGCGGTTTCACCACATTTGTGTCAAAGATTTCTGTACTATCCACTGTAATGACAGTAATGACATATATTCTCAATCTTCATTTCGGCGTTCGTCGTCGATTAGGGTACACCCGAAATGGTGGAAAAATGATCAAGCTAGACAATCAAAGAAGAGGTCATCGAATGAGAATACAGTGCTTGAACGGTCTCGCAAAGGATCGACAAGTTACGAGAGACAATCAAATGAAATACTCTCGAAAGTTCTAGCTTTGCAGAAGGACTCTCCTCCACTGTCTGCGCTCTTCACCAGTGCGAATTATCATGTCGCTTCAGCCAGCGAGACGATCATAGTGACTCTTTTTGCTGTGTTCATCACCACTTTATTGGGGTTTGCTGTTTTGATGATCGCGGTGACGCTGAATTTGTCACCGCAGGTTAATGAGTTGGGTAAGTGAGATGAGATCTCAGATTTCTTGGGGAATGCAGTTTCATACATATATTCAGCGTCGTACATTTGACACGAGTACCATAATATACAGATTCGTTTCCATTCCCTTCTCTCTCCGCCTCATGCCTCGTTTCTCTCACAGTGATATTAAATATTAATATTTATTGTGAGATGTGATATATGGTTTGCAATACGTGAAGGAAATGATACTCTGGGATACAATTATTGGATGACACTGGAATGGAGCTGAACAATCAACATTTGCATTCCCTGATCTCCTAGGATTAGCACGCTTTCATCAATTGTCTGTTTTCTTGTTCTCAAATTCCATCTCTAGTCGAGCATGAGGCATGAGGCATGAGGCATGAGGCATGAGGCATGAGGCGGAACTAGGCGAGGCACTCGATCTTTGGGAAGCAGTTGGCAGTCGCGTGCACGATTCAAATGACAGCTGCTTCACATGGGCGTTACTTTATTGACGAATAATATTATTTAATAAGAAAGGGCTTTCAAGAAGTAAAACTGCGGTTGGCATGTGAGTGCCTTTCCTTTTGTGCTCGAATTCAGCAACTTATATATGTTCAACTATATTTACTGAACGAACATCAATCAATTTACTCATCAACCAAACTATCATTCAAGTATCATTCAAAATATATGGAACATAAAAAAAAAATTTTTTTCTTTTCTTTATACAAGCCGTACTTTAACAACGAAATGCAAGTGTAAATGAATGGCGCATTTACTTATACTTAATATAATTACAGACGATTGTTTTGAAAACAAACTACTAGAACATGATCAGTGCGTAAATCATATCATTTTACACATATCATTTTACTGATTTCTATGACAATAAATCGAAATCGAAATCGAAATCGAAATCGAAAACCAAAACAACCAATCAACAACCATGAAATCCTGAAAAACAATAAAAAAATCATTTCGCATCTACCATGAACCAAACACCAAGCTGTACCACTCCACACACTCCACCTACGCACACCTACGCACAGTGCGTGGCATCGGGGTAGCTGCGGACGCACGGGCACGCACTCTCGCACAGTGCAGCGCGGCGAAGGGTTGCATGCGGGTGGCGCCATCGGCGATCGAACGCGGCGTCGAGGGTAACTAACGCGCGTATCCCGGGTGGCAGCGGAGGCTGCCCTGCCGCTGCCGGTGCCGCTGCCGCTGCCACTGACGTCCACGACACGGTACAAGTCGACGGGCGACGGGAGTACGAGGCACACGGGCGCACGGTAGGCAACACTCACGGTTACGAACTTTGCATCGAGGACGCGAATGTCTGTAGTGGTTCACAAGCGACAATATTCGATTACGCTCAGCGGTTGTATTTGTTGTTTAGTACGGGAATAAATTTGTATTTTTTTTTGTGTATTTTTTAGAGAGGTGTAGTTAAAGAGTTTTAACGTATTATTATTTTTAAACTTTGGATTCAGGTGATTTGAAAGTGATTTGGTGTGTGCTTGGTAATAATAGGAAATATTTTTTTCTATTTGTGATACTGTTGCATTTATGGGCGCAATTTAAACACAATTTTCATCTTGCCTCTGCAAGGTATAACGAGACTGCATAACCACTTTTAAAACCGAGTATTTATTTAGCTACTAGCACGTAAAAATAATAATTTAGTTGGCATACATCAACATGGTCTGTTCCTTAACCCTTTCAATTCGTAAGAAAGCAGCAATTTCATTGGAGTGCCTCGATGTCTTTACACTTATCGTTATTGTAACTTGTAAATTGAGGAAATTTCCTGGTTAAATAGTAAAAACTGAATATAAGATATCACCGATTAAACAACCAAACGAAAAATCTATCAATGTAAATCAAATCTTGCTAGCTGTTCTAGTCGACAAAAAGAGCATGTCACATGAACGTCATATAAGCAGCGATTTCATTCAGTTTCACGTGCTTCATAAATTGGGTCAGGATTCTATTAGCCCCATTTTCGTGGACCTGTAATTCACTCAATTCACTCAAGTGCAGCTAGGGCCAATGTGCTAACGGCTAATCAAATCATAAACTGCATAATACTTGCTCATGACATGAGAACACGGGACTGTTAGCCGTTAACCCTTTCAGCAACATACGCAAATCCCGACATATTCTACATGCAAAACATGCATGTTGGGCTAATTTATGCGCTGCAGGATACCCACTGTAAGCCGAGAAAATCTCTGTGTTCATTTCCATTTTAACTCATTTTGGGGCACCACCTATATGGCCATGTCCGAACTATTCAAACTGTGTGGAGTAGTTGAATCACAGCGCTGTGTGAATTGAGTGGGAACAAGGATTAAGGACGATGCTCTATCTGGTTGAAATGTGAAACAAGGATCAGGCTCATCAAAGAGTGTGTACCGTAAATGTTTGCGGATCCGTTCTTGCTGTTTTATTTGCGGAAAATTTCTAGATAAAACCCTAACGATGTTAACTCAATCGAAGGAACGTTCGAGCGAATCAAGTATTTACGTGGAGCCTAGCCTCACTAAAAACAAGCGTTTACACCACACAATGCTTTTCTTTCTCACACCGTTTTGAGAACATCGCATTGGTCCACGAAAGTCCTTTAAATCTTTATATCAAAAGCGACTTCGAAATAAAATTCAGTTTTTCACACAACATTCAATACCTAATACTTTGTATAAGAAGAGCCTATTCTTAATCTAGTCAATTATAATCTTTGACCTTGACAATATATGCAGCCATTATCATTTGCACCTTGCGCTTGCATAGCAACTCCAATTTAGAGTAATCGAGAAGCATTTTTTTAACAACATATTTTGGCGGTTTCAGCCGTGAAAATTGGATTGCGATTTGCTACATTGACACTAGATTTTTTTGACTTCAAATCTCGAGCCAGTTAGATTTTTACTTTTGCATCCCACTTTAAAAAAAACGGACGCAATTTTAAATAAGTACTTTTAACACCATACTCTGATTTTTAGCAGTGGTTAAATATGTTACGTTATTTTCTCTCAGTGCTCACGCTCCCATCAAATACAAATACACTTAATACAATACACCCCTTCCTCTTCGTAAGGTACGTAGAGCGGGGTTCCTGCGAAATGCAGCCAGGTGCCAGTGTGCGTGCCGGCGCCGGTAACGGCACCTCATCACTTTCATTATCTGTCCATCATTCTTCAACGCCAAGAGACCAGTTCGTGCGTCGTAAAACACAAAAGAGTCAAATCACGTGCCTAGACCGCTATTAAGTGGGTCCACACATCTAGTGAAGTACTTTTACATCTAATTAATATTACCTACCTACAGTGCGTTTCAGGTTTTATGTCAGCACCTCGGGGTATTGGGCATGCACTATAACCGATATGAGTAGACATCCGAACTTGAGGCGTACCATAGCACCTTCATAGTAAATGCACTTACCCTAGTCGATGTTAAACATGTGAGGTATTGTATCGTTGAGAATTATGGAAACGATAAACCTGGAGTCGCCAAGTAATTTTGTGACGTAGATGCTCTGGAATCATGTTTGCACTATCGCAGGGGTTTGGTTAGTGCACTGAAACAGAAGGGATGAAACCACGTCGGTGAGCGGAAAGAGCTAATTTGGTGCTGGCATCTTGGCTTGGTTCGCTTGCAAATGCCCCAGAAAACTAACCGTGGCTTTCAAAACATTTTCACAAATACATTATGCATAAAGTTAATGTGTAGGGAATAGGAATTGTTTAAATGTAAAGCATAAGATATACTCGAAAACATTTCCACAATTCTCAAGTCAAGCATGCAACCCACTATCTCCTTCTCTTTACGATAGTTCATCATGAGCTTACAATTAATCAAAGATTCATTCTCTAGTTCGTGTAATTAAGGATTTAGAGCATTGTGAGTAGGTTTGGTCGAGAGTTGAATTCGCTCTGTGGAAACTCGAACTACGAACTGTAAACTGTAAGCGTACCTACTATACATGCAACCATCCAATCATTGTACGAATAACTCGAATACAACAACTACGGAACATGAAGGTTGCTCATAGAATACTCGTTTATTTGGCTAAAAAAACTCTATTGATTTCGAATGGCAGAATCCAAAAAGGAAGTTCAACTAAAATGCAATCAAGTGAATATAAAACGTAGTGCGCCGAGAGTGAAAGAGAATAATGGAAACTGAATTTGGCAAGGAGCATTGATCGCTGTACACAGAAAACCGCCAATAATATAAAAAATAACAATCTCTTTGTTTCTTTTGAGGAATATTGTAGAGAAGGTCATTTATCATCAATAATGAGCGCCGTCTGCAAAGGAATTAAAAATAAGTACGGCATTGGGCGCTTGAGGCCATGGTTGTGTAGACTGTGCTATGTGGCACGGTATTCTGGGGAATCATCTTCTTATACATAGTACTTAATCGAATTTGTAAAGTGGTGGCTGGGAAACAAGAATATCAGGGTTTTGTGGAATCCTGTTCCGTCTCTCGGGAATTTAGCGCGGAAGAGTACGAATCCGGGACACGAGGGTTTATACTACTACATAAAAGTAGAACTGCGATAAACTCGGCATTACAACAATAACGATGAAATGAAACTAACTGATGCATACGACGATGCAATTTACCTAATTCGATCGTAAATACAAATTCGTGGGCCGCACAATAAAGATAATCACACGCAATTAACTTAGGCGCGCAATCATTTTACTTAAATTAAACCGCACACAAATAATTAATTTGTTTTATTTCAAAACTAACTTCTCGAATGAATGTTGGCATGGAGTATGATATGTGTAGGTACCTATAAAATTATGAATGCTAGTCAGATGACAGTTTATTTGCAACATTGTTCAAGTCTCATCGACTTCGATGAGAGTGCTTTCCTAATAATATCCGCAATGATGTTTGTATCTTAGGACATGAAATGGTGCACTTTGGTGATGTGAGGGGCAGAATGGCTTTGGCTGCAGCGGCAGGGGTTGCACCTGGAGCTCGAGTTCGGTTATGATGCGGCAGAGTGCGGATGTGGCGGATAAGTCTGTCTCTACCGAAGACCGAGCCAACGATGCCAACGAGGGGAAGACGCCGTTGCCGTTGGTCAACTCCGCCGCCGACGAGCTGGTACGGCTGGAAGCTGTGCTCTCTGCGCTGGTGGAAAGCAAGGTAAACGCCATCAAGGCTGCTGGGAAAGCCAAGAAAGCCGCGTCCAGACCGCGGAGCTTGAGCAGCGGGCATCAGGGCAAGCTCCAAAGATTGACTTCTACATCTACAGCATCTTCATCGCACCAAGAATCTTTAGTACAGAATCCTCCCTTAGTACAAAATAGTCAACCGCTGCAACAACATAAAAAGCATCACCACCACCACCATCACCACCATCACCACCACAGTCATCATAGAAGTCATCATCACAGGCACAAAAGACAATCAGATTCGGCACTTTTATCGTCTGGACTACTCTTTCCAAAGAAAAGATATCGCACTCATCATATTAAGTCGCACGAGCCAGATGAAAATGGAAGAGAATGTGATATGCGTACTCACTGTCATGATTGCAAACAGATTGGTAATGAAACAAATGGGATTTATTCAGAAGATCGAAAAGATGGGTTAAGGACGAACAGTGCAACGAACCTCGCAGAAACGACATTTAGTGATGAAAATGAAATGGGCAGCCGGTACAGTTTGAACGAACACATGATCGCTGGTCACGGGGCATCGTCGAGCTGTCTAAACTCGCCGTTCCACGCAGGCTACCCCCATTACAGTTACAACCCTGGAGCGCTTGGCAGCCAAAACATGGTGGTATCCGCGTCCTGCTGCCCCACTCCAGCCAATTCGCAATCGCAAGTAGATTTTTTAACATTTTGCTAGAACCGACGAGCTTTTTTCTATATTGCAACAAGAAAAATCATGTTCGATCGTTTTCATCTGGAGCATTATTTTTAGCTTCATCCAAATGAACGTTATTCTATTTGTTCACTCTAAAAAAATGTCAGTCAATACCGACATAATTGCAAATGGATTCCGCTTCATTGTATTTAGAAAATATGATAAACGAACAAAATAATTAATGCTATAAGCAATAAAAAAGGTGAAAATACCATCAATGCAGCCAATACACTAAGAGCACTGAACCCAGATTTTTCTTGGGCAATAAAAGCAAATTTGTAGATGATCTGTTTCGTTGTCTAGCAGTAGCAAATACTTGTTCTCTAATTTGACGACAGTTTCCTCGCCTGTTTGTCAGAAAGATTTTGGTGTCTCGCGGAGAAGCGGACCACGTAGCCCTCAACATGGAGATGGAATTGGACGAGGAGGAAGATGACGAGGAGCAAGCCGCGAGGCGGCGAAAGAGGAAGAGGAGAAGAAAGCATCGAATGCAACACGAGCGTTCCGATCAAGTGCACACTAAGCGTCAAAAGCGAATAGATCCCGAAGACTTACCGAAGAGGGCGCGATGGACCATTATAGCGACTGCCTGTCTTTTGTTACTCATGAGTGTTCTACTGGTCGGCGTCACTCTAAGAATGGCGCCGATTATTGATGAAAT
Source organism: Nemoura dubitans (assembly GCA_921293005.1). Lineage (NCBI taxonomy): Eukaryota > Metazoa > Arthropoda > Insecta > Plecoptera > Nemouridae > Nemoura > Nemoura dubitans. The sequence goes on along the minus strand of OV121073.1, from coordinate 19,067,491 downwards.
GGGTAAGTGCAATGCTCGGAACAAAGTTCGATGTCTCCTAATATTAATTTCCGTTATCAGTCGCATTCAGACGTGGCACGCACTCGCGCACACACTCACACATCGGTTTTATCGGAAGGAATGCACGCGCACTGCTACGTTCTTTTTATCTCTGGGAAACGAGAGACTTATGGGCGCTACGCGCTTTTCTTACTCGTTGAGCGAATGGCAGTCGTTAAGCCTAGGAATAAGTTCGGTAGGTGTCGTCGGATGTCTCTGCATGACACAGCATCAAAGAGCACCGAGCATCATCAAGAAGGATTTAGTTTCATTTATAGGGATATCATATTTTATATTGTGATTTCGACTAGACAGCACCCTTCAAATCATTAAATATTTGAATTTCCAACTATAGATGTATTCGAAAAACATCAAAAGTTTCACTTGTGTACATTATAAATTTAGATCGAAGTACAATATCAAACTTTCTTCGTTATCGACCTATAAAACGAAAGTTGTGTGCCAATAAGAGACGTATATATATATATATATATATATATATATATATATATATATATATATATATATATATATATATATATATATATATATATATATATATATATATATATATATATATATATATATATATATATATATATATATATATATATATATATATATATATATATATATATATATATATATATATATATATATATATATATATATATATATATATATATATATATATATATATATATATATATATATATATATATATATATATATATATATATATATATATATATATATATATATATATATATATATATATATATATATATATATATATATATATATATATATATATATATATATATATATATATATATATATATATATATATATATATATATATATATATATATATATATATATATATATATATATATATATATATATACTTAAAAGATATATATCTCCTTTTTTCAATCTTTCTTCTGGATGAATTTTCTCAAGACCAATTTAGAAAAGTGTCAACAAGGAACAAGGTATATCGACGGCAGTGGGTGCGGTGGGGCGGGGAGGGGGGGGGGCTTTGAGCGGTTAGTGGGTGGGTGGCCCCAGGCCAGGGCTGGGTGCCAGGGAAGGGGTGGACTAGTGTTGGAAGTTCACGTGGACTTCAGGCACGGGGAGCTGGAGCCTGTGGTGATTGGACTAGGTGAGGGATATAGATGAGGAGATTATTGATTGAATTATCACCGCCAACTCACATGCTACTCTCTCGCTCATCCACCAAGCTTCTATCTAGCAGATCTGCTATCAATAAGCCACCTGTAGAGACGATAACACCATCCACCCGCCAGCCATCATCTTCATCTCATGGTAGTCTCACATTCCTTAGTGTACACAATTGAAGCAAATCACGTGTTTTCTTACCAACTTGAACCCCCATTCTTTGTAATGAAGTTTCTATTCGAGGAGCAATTCTCGAAGACATTTTATGAATCACTTTTCACCCGTTTGGTATTATGAAAGAGCTCGGTAAAACTGGGCTCGCATGCAATATGTTTGACGTTACTTTACGAAATTGAACCTGGATTGCACCCGTCGAAATGACCGTTGGGTGGAAATATTGTGTCCTGCAGCGAAATCAATTGTTTGAAATGTTAGCACCGAGGAAATTGAATTCCAAATACTTGTCAGATATAAACAGCAATGTATATAAGTTTCAGCGATATCAAAGTTTATGTTAAAGAAAATTCGATAGGTCGCATTCATATGCTTACTGGATCTTCTGATATAATAACAACTCATATAAGATCTGTCTTGTGTGGACTGTATATTATATTGTTGATTATAATACTAGCTTACACTGGATCCATTAAGCCCCGTTTAAGAACACATTAAGGATCGAGTCAGCAGCAAGTTGAAGAAAAGTCTACAACACTCACAGTGTTCATAAAATTACAGAAAACATTAACAAATCACAGCTAGGGAAAAACTAATCACCTGACACAAATAAACGATTATTTATAATACCGCACGTAGGAACTTATAATTGGGCCCTGCTTCTCTTGAACACAGATTAAATGGAGTCACGCTATTTGAAACAAGGACGATGTTGCTTTGACGTCCAGCATTGGCCCTGATAACATTCATGTCACGATTGCTGCGTATGATCAAGTGGAAAACTCGGAAAACTCTGCTATCGTTCGGAGCGTACATGTTTGGTCATACTGGACAGGTCACGTGACACATGCTACATCTTTGTGACTGCGAACCGCAATGCTGCTATATTTCGATTATACAAAGCCTTTAGTTCGACACGCAGAATTCGAATTTCCATCAACTAAATCTGATTGGAAAATGTGTTTAATTAAAATTTAATATTAATTTAGGTGAAAAAATTCTATGTATAGAGTATATAGTAGATAGATTTTGAAAGTATTCCGTTAGCATGCTAAAGAATTGAAATCGATATTGTTCAGTTATGTACTTAACGATCTTTCAAAGCATGAAAGTTATGTAACGGGTAAAGAAATTGTTCTGTGCGAAAAGAGATATAAAAAAGCTCTTTATGGAATATGGATTGAATAGTCGTTATGTCATCATGTGACTGCCACGCTGGCCACGGAGCTAATTATCATTAATTTGTTAATCACGAGAGTTGACACAAATCCCCCATTTAACATGTAAAGAAAGCTACTCGAGTATGAGGAAATTGATTCGTAACTCAAAATTTCGTTTACAAAAGCTTTGTCCGCTTCAAGAATAATTGCGCTACGCACACGAACTTGCTCGATGCAATAATTCAGAGAGCTCATAAAATACAATACACAGTATTTAATGCACTACAATACATACAAAATACATACATTTAAATATACGATACAAATACAATATGCATAAATGTATTTAATTATACATTACAAACACAATTGCATGCCTGCTCATTTTCTCATCCAAATTCAACAGTGGCAGTTTTCTACGAATGATCTTTGATTGTATAAGTTGTAATATCTCATTATATAGTTAACATCATGGTGCATAGGCATTGGGTTAATTTTTCATCTCGACATAAGTTCATGATGTTTTTCGATCAAACGAGAGAAAAACTGTGTGCACCAAGCGGGTACACAGGGAAAACAGTATGATTCCACAGGCACTCCCTTTATTTTCACAGAGACAATGAGCAGAGAAAAGAGAAAATAAGGCACAGAGAGGATGCTGCCTCTCTGCGAATTGCAATGTTGCCAACCCTTCTGTCTGCTTTAAAATTTCATTGTGGGTGTAATGCATCGCCATCACGTGCATGTTTCCACAAGTAGAAGTTCAGAAAACGATTAAGGATTCGACGTTAATGATGTCTCTTCACATTCCCTAGCCGCCAGCAAAAAATTGCAGTCGATATTATATAAAATATCTAGTTGAATGAACTGATGTTCATTCGGAAACCAATGCAATTCTATCATTTCGAATACAAATTTCTTGACATGAGCTAATTTTATCTCAGAAACGGTGCAAATAAATAATGGAATAAAGTTACCTTCCAGAGAGTAAAATAATGTGTAGTGCAAATCTATAAGGGTTACATTGCACATAGAATGTTAATAAACGATATGCTTTTTGGAACAGCGCTAGCTACAAAAGATGTAAGGGATGCGGGTATAGGTTTTCCTGTAGGTTGTATAGTACTATATTCTGTGATGAAGTTGACCTATGAACTTATGTGGCCGGGTTGGTTCACTCTGCAAGCTCGGTAGCATGTTATAGGGATGCTTCTATCATGAAGAATAACTAAGCTTTTGGAAATTAGAGAGGAGGTTTAAAGGTATTTTATAAACGTATCTGGAATTATAACGGAGACATAATAGGAATAAATTCCACTATTACGTCGATATATAATTAATTCGAATATCAAAAATTCAAGAGTGGGAACGTGAAATTTAAACCATGAAGTCGATGTTCTTTGATAATTAAAATTGTGTATATAGCGAGTCCGAATAAGTTAAATCAAATGAACACTGAGATGAATTTTGAACTCAAAAAGGCAGATTTCATTGACATTATTTAGAAGACGAAACGAAGAGATTATTCTAGCTTAAACTCATAACGATTGTTACACAAAAAGTAATTTAAAATACAGCAAAAGAGGCACACTTGAGAGCGTTCTATTATAATGCCCCAAATGAAATCGTCATGTCATTAACTTCATTTGGCCACTGTGAGCAGCGAGATGAAAGTGCACTCCGACAGTCATGGAGCTTATAATATAAGAGCGAACAAAATAGGGGCCCTGATTGAGCTTGTTATTTAAAAGGCTTCTAAATACTCTATCATTCATTAATCAATGGTCATACCTTTAAAATGAAAAATGTTATATTCACCAATGAAGAAAAGTATTGGATTGTTCTCATTGCGTAAAAGTCCACAGCCGAAATTAATTACTATTTTCAACGAAATATACAATAATAAAAGGAAATGGCATTGTATATTTTGACATTCGAAAGTATAAAATCAATCGTACCTTAAGGTCTATTAGGTAAACGTTTCGATCACAAAATAAAAAAGCAGAGTCCAACACTTTTCCAGGCGGTGCAATATTCCACTGGTCCAGCCCGCACCGACCAGATTTCCATTCTAATGAGACCTCGGGCACTCGGGCATGCATAACCAAACAGTATCTGCTTCTTGAGGCAACTTTTTAATTTCACATTAAAGCGTAGCGCGTGTATAAACACTATGTTATCACTTATCAACCATCTCCTACATGGCAGAGAAAATTGCTAGCTGATTTATTTCCATGCTATAATAGTAAAAAGAGTGAGTACGTATGCAAGTACACATCGTAACGATTCTTTGTTTCGGTGTCAGTATGCGTGTGTGGAGCTGGCCATTATAGAGGGGTGAGTACCGTGCAAGTAGCGACAATCTAGAGCAAATTTAACCGCCCTGCCCCTGCCAATCCCTACGCCCGTGCCAGTGCCTTGATTATTCGTCTTATTTGCACAACAATGTGGGCAAGTTGTTAATTCAAAGGCAATAAGATCACTAGCAATCAGTTCCATTGATATGTTCATATGCTACGTCCTTTACCAAGGATTTCCCCATTTGGTGGAAAATAATTTTGATAACTTGTAATGATTACATAAAAACGCTTTAAATAAAAACAATAAAACCTCACATGCTTTCAAAAATCAACATAGAAGGAACGAATGTGGCCGAACGTGGCCGAATGTGTTCGTTAAAATGAAAATGAACAGCTATCAGTATTCAATGAATTCATTAATTCAAACTATAACGACGAACCATAAAATGTGAGAAACATTGCTGTGGTTTACCAAGTGCTAAGACCTAACTGAATTGAAAATATAATTTAAAATGTTGTTAGCGTATACCTATAAATTATTATATTTTGGTAATTTGTTCATCTGCCGTTTATAAGAATTGCTCATCTGCGCGCAGAAGCATGTATAGGTACACGTTTTACAGCCAATCATAGTCATTAAACAGAGTGTGTGTAATGGCACTGACCCATGACAGTAAATTATCATAACAGCAGCGAAATAATGAGTATAGAGGAGCCAAGTGCAAATTCCTTTGACATTCGTCTAAAATGAGGAAAACAAAACACTATAAACATTTCAGAAATATGAAGGAGGGAGTGCATTCTTAGTCTGTCGATGCTTTAAATATACAAACACAAGACATCACGTCGGCATACGTCAGAGCTCTCCCACTTGAAACCCACTTGTTGTCTCATTTCTCCAGGAAAAGCCAAGAAAATCGTTTCCCTCTAAACTGGCACTGATAAAAAACTGCCTCCAGTTCGCATAAAACTGTTAAAACATATTACGCAAGGAGTCGATAACTATTACGTTGATATGGATTGTGGTGTAATATAACGTTTTATTATTATAGTATTAAAGGGTACTTCACCCACTAATAGAATTGGAATATTAAGAACTGAGCATACCTTACAATATGGATTGTTAGCTTGTTATCTATAGCTAGGTTAATACTAGGGTGCTGAAACTCTTTATTTCATTTTATTTTGTGTGGCCGCATAATATTATTTCCTTGCTGTCAGTAGTGCCTAGTGTAATATTTACGTCGGTGCCGCGAGATCCCCACTATCGATTGAAGGGGTTTGTTTAGCTGTGTATGAAAAGTAAAACAAGGGATTCACAAGCGGTTCAGAACGGGCACAGCTCGGTGTGAGATTCCCATTCAAAACCGAGCTATAGGATTCAAACGAGTCATACGTAAAGGCGTAAGTCACTCATGGATTGTACCACAATGTGTCTCGCACCAAAGTGTTTTAAATGAAAATTGGTCGAATCCAATTGGGAATTCCCAGGGGAACGGATAATACGGGAAACATCCCCCCTCCCCCACCGCCACTTTCGCGGAAATCTGTTCACATCCCTCTCCCATTTTCACTTTCCCCAAGAAATGAAGATGTAAAAAACAATCATATTTGCAAATCGTATTTCAGTTGAACATTTCCGAAATTACACCCGAAAAAGTGCCCCATTTTCTTTCACACGACCCCGAAAGTTTCCCTTCGGCTCCGCGAACGTTGAGAAACACGGCACCAAATTATGGCCGAAAAGTGGGCAAAACTGGGAGTACGGTGTGCGATATTTCCCCTTTGCCCCAACTTTTGAAAAATGCTGTAGAAAAACACAAAGGAATAAGTTTTGCAGAAAACATACTGACATAGGAGTACCTGTATAGTATTTTTGTAGTTTAAGTAGTACAGTACTTATAAGTAGTATTGGTACAGTATAGGATTTTAGAACTAGAGGAAGGAATGCAAAATGCCTAAATATGACACGTCATCATCATTCATTGCTGGAAAAAAGTTTTTTTTTGCTTCAGAAAACAATTTCTCTCTTTTACAAAATATTGAGAAAAGTAGCTGAAATGGGAGCTGAACCGAAGAAAACTCTGTGCACTTTTCTCAGAACGTATATATCAACAGATGCGTTCCATCTCACGAAAGGAAATATCTTGATGATATCTCCTAAAAAAGGGAACCAGGATGGTTTCTTTCGACAGAACCGCAAAGTACCACATAGAACGATATTTGTTAGTATCATGCAGTCCATATCCATAACAATAGTATAGATTGCTCTAAAATAGAATCTATCTTAAGATGGGATTTAAATGTGAACAGTTTTAACTATAAACAGTTTTTTTAAACAAAAGAAGCAGTAAAGGACAATAAAAAAGACACTCAATTCGGGTGTTCCGATCTGTTCGCTTATTTTTTTCTCTCCATTAAATAGTTAGGTACACACCAAATACAACTTTCGATTGCCATCGGGAAACGTATTGAAAACTCGAAACGAAAATAAATTTTTAAACGACTGGTCACCGGCTCTGGCTTTTTGTCCGAATAAGTCATAGCAATACGGGCTTCCAAGTGATTTATTGATAAAACCCATCTCGCTAACCTGATCGCCGCTTCACTAGCAAGCGTAGCAGGTGGGTATGCAACTTTAACTACGTATATACGCTGAGGGTTGCCTACGCGTAGAGCCAGTCAGGGGCAAAAATCAAACTTACAGTCTGTCTAGTAAAAATAAAGAAATCAACTCCAAAAATACGTACGAAATATGATATTCAAATAACATGAAAGAGATGTAATTCCATCGACATCAATCAAAATGACTTGCGGGATTCCTTGCACTTAATTCTATGTAATGTCAGATCAGCTGTTGCTACACCTTACAACCACGAGAGAGAGAGAGAGAGAGAGAGGGAGAGAGAGAGAGAGAGAGAGAGAGAGAGAGAGAGAGAGAGAGAGAGAGAGAGAGAGAGAGAGAGAGAGAGAGAGAGAGAGAGAGAGAGAGAGAGAGAGAGTGAGCGTGATTGGGTGGGGGAGGGGGGAGACTCTTCCAGGAGTGTGCTCGTATAGACACATGAAGCCGCAACCTAGCTGGAGTCCCCACACCCCTGGACCCGTTATCGATTCGGGGGAGGCTCCTCCTCCAACCACCAGTGGAGGCATTGGGCTAATAACTGCTCTCGAGAAGACACCACACAAAAACAGATAAGAGGTAGCAACTATAATCAGACCAATTATCTAATAACGAACTAATGACCTGGACACCATTTTTTAACGAACGTGGAATAATATGATTTCCTTAGAAAAACCTAGTAGTGGTAAGCATAGTTGCTTTCGTCGTTGTGCCGTCGTTGTGCTCTGGCGAATTAATTAGCTCAGAGGTTAAATGAATACAGTTTACGTCACTTATTGACATGTCTTTGCGTGTGCGCACAAATACATGGGGTAATGAAAGGAAGCAATTCACGATTTTTATGCGACATACCATGGAAATGGGAAAGATAATCACTTACAATTTTTCAATTAGTAAAGTAATTCGTTTTATAAAATGGAATGGTATAGAAAATAACGTTTTTAACTGCCTATCTATATAGATTAGGCACTTGCCTCTCCCTAGTTTTCCCTGTTCGCAAGCAAATAAGTAAAAGATTTCCATCCAGAAAAAGATTTTTAAAATATTGTCAAAAATTAGATTCTAGAGAAAATAAAATTGCATGCTACTTTTAGTCGAAAGCTGTACTCTAGTCTGTACTAGAATGTAACAAGGCAAGATATGGTACTAAACGTAATGTTCTGGCTTCTGAATGTAAAATTAAAATTTAATAGATGAGTAAATACATATTTGATTTCGTGTGATTGTCTGTATTGGCTGTTGTTTTAGATGATGTAATGTGAAGTTATTTGCAAGAAGGGGTAGCAATGTCATCGACTACCGTTAGCTGCCCATTTAGATAAATGAGAATATTAGAAAGAATTGTTATCTTCAAGGCTTTTTTACCTGTTAATGAATGCTCATCGATAGTTTTCATAAATTGAATTACATCTGGTGGTCCAGCCATCCAAGTTTGAAGCTCTGGTCGACTTGAAATCTATTGACGAAATCACAATCACTATTCTCTCCTATAGGTACTCGAACAGAGTGCAGAATATAAGTTTTATAGAACGTATTTTTCTATAACAAGCTAGCAACACAGGAATCATATTTCTGCAACCTTACTTTGCAAGAAGTTTTGGGAGCCAAACCATTATAATGAGTCCTCGTATGAAACGCAAATCTGACGTGTTTGAGCAACGAAAGAAGGCAAGACTTTTTGTTTAAATATTGCACTAGATTTTCGATTGAATTGCTGGAGGTATTTCGATACGACTGTGCGGAAAGAAAATGTGAAAACTTGATCTCTGAACGAGTTGCCTGGCATACACCTGAATATGCCCAACTACAGAACAACTATTGATGCACTGTACAATCACATCTACAAAATCTGAATATCCAACGACTAATATAACTCCCAAGTAAGGGACCATTACATTTACACGCCCGCACCCTTGACAAAAATCTGTCACAGTCGTTTTATTCTCTCAAAATCAAACATATTTATTTCGTTTAGAGTAAGAATTAGAAAAGTTGTATTTTGACAGAATAAAACTGCATGGACAGATTTGTGTCAAACGTGCTTTAGTGTAAATTAAAAACAACATCAAAAACAGATTTGTGTCAAAAGTGCTCAAATGTAAATTAAACTATGCAACTAACTATAACTATTTAACTATTATTCTATTTTTTATTTCATTACTCGGTCGTCACTCGATCATTTTTGAATGTTCATTGTATACTCCCATTTCATGTCAAAAGACGATCAAGTCGTGCCATGCTTTAGATCCTCTCAGAGCACATGAGCCATCTTATTGTTGTTGTGTTGTGAGTGTGACTCAATCGCTTGAACGCAAGGGACTTAAGTTACCGCTAAAAGTACTAGTAAACTGGCACGATTTTTTTTGCAAGAGCCAAAGCTGAAATTGAAATGTACCCAAATAATGTTTCGTTTGTAAATTGTAATTGAGATTTCCTTACTGGTAACAGTAAATGAGATCAGAATGCGTGGGTACTTTGTGTTAAGATAAGCGAAAGGGGGAGACGGGATGGGAAGAGATGGGAAGCTCGAATAAAGGGTGGGGTGGGGTGGAGTGGGGTGGGGCAGGAGATCTTCCACAGAGCGGATAGCCCCATTCCCTTTAGTACTGTTTCACTCCGCTAGTAGAGCTTGCTCTGCTTACGTCAACCGTCGTTCGTCTGCTATAAATAGTGTTCAGTTTTAAACTTTGCTAAAGAAAATATAAACCCTAAAAACATAAAATTACGTTTTTTTACTTCCTGGATGATTTATTCGTATCTTCGATTCACGTACCTACACTATTCGCTAATTGCTTGATACATGCTTAATATTCTTTTTGCGTACACACCGTGCCCATATTTCACAAAAACTGTTAATAATAATTAAAATTGAACGATGCTAACTATTTTTTGTAAATAGCCCGTTTTTTACTATCATTAATAAAACAATTGTTCCTATTGGTATGATAGCCCTGCATTATTAATGAAGCACTGCTATGATTATTTCAGTCTGCGCAATAACTTTCGTGTATCGGAATTTGGAACACGGATCGAATTGGATCGGAGCTTGATTATGATCGAGATACATTCAGTCTGGACATTTGCAGTTCACGCTGTCGTAAAAACCAGCACACCAAACGTTTGAATACGACTTAAAAACCATTAAGCTTCATCTGACTCGATAAAATGAGTTCGTTTAGTTCATGTGTATCGCCAAAGATAACTAGCCCAATATGTGTTTCCCCCTCAAGAACCGTGTAAGCTGTATAGCTGCAGTATATGTGTCTGTGTAGTTGCAGTTGTAGGTGTAGGTGTAGGTGTGGGTGTAGGTAGCTTGTAGGCGTAGACTCTCCCGCCCGCCAGACATGAAGTTCACACCCACATAATAGACTCGAGCCGCGTAAACCCTCATTGGAAAATCACCAATTCGGTTGCATTTTCCTGCGCTCGTTCCGGCTCGTTATATTTCAATGTGTGCAAACCGTTCTTGCAATACCAACAGAACGAATGAAAATTAATTAAAATAAATATTATGTTAGGGCAAGTTCATCGACCAGATACAAATGAGTAATCAGTAAAAAGTCGTGCAATGTAGGAATTTTTTTATAATAATGTACATAGGTGCGAACTTATAAAGTGAAATCAGTTGCACATGGCCCATTTAGTAAGCGACTATTCTTACTTATTCTGTTTCTATGTTGATATAAATCTAGACATGCTTTCGAGTTTCGATGGAAGTTTACATTTTACGACAAGAATTTTTAACCAAAATGTGCTCCACTCAAAAGTTTATTACACCTACTCTTAAGTATTTTTTATTCGCTAAACTTAATAGCCATATCAAAAATGCAATAACTTTCAAATAGTGACGGCAATGACGAGCATCGTCGTAATATGACGTCAGAGCGTCGGTGGGAGAATACGGGACGTCGAGGAGAGGGGTAAAGAGGAGTGACGTATTGCCGCATGGCTTCCTAACTGGACTTCACAGATTTAGGTTCACCACATTAGAGAAACGAGGATGAGCATAAAGTTTGAAGAGACGAAACATTTTGAAACACGCCGTGGATTCCACTAGTCGGTTAAGTGAAGCAGTGAAGCAGTGAAGTCGGGCCGAGTCCAAGTCGAGACGCCGTGTCTGTTGCATTCGCGGGGAAGGAGAGCGCAGTGTACGTCGACGGGAACGTGAGAGTGTGACGCTGCGTTAGGCGGCTCGACGCCGAGCGTCAGGGTGAACTCAGGATTGCGTAGCCACATTCCGTGTGTTGCTTAGAAACGATAAGGGATGCTGGGAAAGATGACGGCTGTGTTGGAATCGGAGGGGTACACGGTGTTATGGGAACGAGTGCAGAGCTAGACGCTGGCGAGCGGCTGGGTGTCGTGTGTGTGAGAGATGATCAGGAACGGGTATGCGGAGGATTTTCACGATTTCACGAACCCCACGGGGGCTGACACGGCGGCGGGGTCCAGCGACGACGGCCGCGAAATTTCGAAGAGTCTTACGAACAGTCCGAGGCCAGGGAGAATCAGCAGGGAGTCAGATGATTCAATCGCGAATCGCGTCACATTTATAGATGAAATCGGGGTTTGCTCAAACTGTGAGACGGAATATGAAGGCTCGCCAAATTTGAGAAAGAAAAAAAGAAAGAGGAATCGTAGAGCAAACATTGAATTTGATGAACATTCTCCAGATGTTCGCTTTTCGCGTAAATCGTACTCACGAAGTTCTAAAAAGGAATTGATTCCAAGCAAAGATTTTGATGTTGGTATAGCTGCCGATTTGAGACGGATTTCATCGAAAAAATTAGCGGACCAAACATCTGAAGCATCCCGTCAGAGATCATTAAAAAGGAATTCTAGTCAACGAGGATCGCGGATTTCGCGTCACGAAGTGGCGGAAGGACAGCCACAGCGCGATCCTTGTCGGTTGCAGAGGAAGCTGAGCGGGAGTGGCTCACACACAAACTCTTCTCTAGTTGAGAGGCAGAATAGTATTCGGTCAAATTTGGATACCCCGCGCCGGAAATCTAGCGTTCGATCTGCGAGACTGAGAAGTGATTCTAGAAATAATTCAAACTTTTCAGATCGTTTTGATATTCGCAAAGTTGATCTTGGCCCCAAAGAACGCCGCCGACAGAAAGTTGTGTTGATTGTGATCGTATTTTTCATTTTCTTTTTATTAGCTAGCGTGATTTTAGTAATTGTGACTTTAACGAATAGTACATTCAATAGCAGTTCTTCTGAAGAAGGTGAGTGCCTTCAGACGAGCGTAAACGTCTTGAAATTCCCCATGTCTTACAGCTTGTGTGCAGTCCGCCCCTAGCCCAAGAAGCAAGAAAACACATGTGATTGAACTTATTACTGAAGTTCTGGAACAACCAGAACCACTAGCAATATTGAGAATATGAGTTTGCAATTTAGATTGAACACTTATAATGGCAAACGATCACCTCCAATACTGCATAAAAGCAATAGAAATGCTTATTGAAAGAACATTTTTTTGCAATGCTAAAATCATCCCATTTCCCATAAAGAACCACTAGCACAACAAATATCTTCAAAATCTACCGTAACTTGGCTGTGAAAAGCTTCCCGAACACTAACATCAATGTGTTTGCTTGATTCCAGTGAGGAAGGAGAACGAACAGCTGATGAAATCATTCGGGGACGAAGACACCGTGTACAACGCTACGATGGGCGTCCCAACGACTACCCTGGAGCCAGCATCCTCCACCAACACTTCAACCTGATCCTAATCAGCGAGCAATCAACGAACGCGACTCACAGTCACATGTTACGCTCTAAATAAGCCAGCCATACCATACCATGCCAGTCATACCATATTACTATCTGTCAAGAAATGCGCTGGTTATATTCGAATACAATCAGTATAAGAAAGCAATTAAATGTTATTCTAGTTGACGATCAAATCATCAAATCAAATGGATAGGGAAATGTATCGATTGTGATGGTCGATTCTCTCATATTTATAGTATTGTGCTGCTGGAATTGTATTAAGTACATGTAACTCAACAAATTTGTAATTTGAAGCTTTAATGAATTGTTCTTACTTGAAAACGGTTGCAGTTTAATGAACACACCATAAATGATCAGATTGAGACAGACATCTGCATTGTACTCATTCATGATTATATGCTATACATACGATTTAAATTTATACAATAATTAGTATGACCAGATATTACGATAAGCATGCTGGCAAAGATGTGTCATTGTCAACTGTATGATCCGGCTGAAAACTTCATTGCACGAAGCATTTGGATAACTTTCTGAATTATTTCAGGCCTAAAATGTCCGATTCTGTCTAAGAAATATGCCTCTGGCTGCTGCAATATGCTACAATAATTCCATGGTTCGCTTTGCAAGAAAACGAATTTTTAACTAGATTTACTTGTCAGTAAGTAGTATAGTCATAAAAATGTTTAATTGATTTTAGCTGTGAAGTAATTTCACTCGTAAACATTGTGGATTATCTACCTTATTATATGCCAGCGCCAATACAAACATTATAAAATAGCCTCTATTCAAACGACAATGGTTATAATATAATATGATATACATACCATTTATCGACCTAGTAAATTTCGTTTCTACTTCCGACTATGGGAAAAATTCAAATAAAATGTTACCAATATCTCATTCCAATATTTAAAAAAAAATAACGGTCATTTAAATTCCACGATAATATAATAACCATAATAAACTGTGGAGCCAGTTTCTAAAGTCAGCGATGAGGAGTGATCAGTGCCCTCGATTAAGATGTCGATGTCTTCGAGATGTTTTTACCCATCCTGTGTCGCGCGCACCAATAGCAAATTACCAAACTCCCTGAATTCGCACAAAATGTTGAATTAAAATGTATAAATATTAAGAAAGATGGTTGTTCGTGAATTTTAATAACTGTTTATTAATTGTTAGCAATTTAAAAAAAACTCAATGTAAAATGTTTGAGAGAAAAGAGTTCCCGTAAACTTAGGCCAGTCCCATTGCCCATAGCCAATCCGAGTAATCACATATTGGCAACCCCCCACTCCCCCCCCCCCCGTCCCCCACCCATTCCGCAATTAGTTACCAAAAATGCAAGTCTATTTTGGTGTTCACTGTCGCCTACGGGCCTAAACTCTCAAATTGTTAATGGTTGAAATGGTGTCATTGTATAAGTCGTAACGTAAGTGTGCCTATCCCTGGACATTTTGTCTAACATATATTATTGTCGCGAGAATTTTGTGCTTGATGGCTGCAGAGTTATTCTGGAATATTCAATTTTGGGAACAATATTGTTAAATGAGAACTAATTTATTGTTCGAAGGGATGTTTTGGAAGCGATTTTGATAGACACAATTTGTTACCTGTTTAATAATACTAACGCAGAACGTTCATGTGGCATCGTTGCATTGTTGTAGGAGGCAGATGAATGATATGTTGTGGCATACGTTATGTCCGTGCATGTGAAGCGATGCTTAGGCATGTAGATAAAATAGATGAAATCAAAATGCTGCTGAATTGCCACTGTTGTAGGCTTCAGATGTACTTAAGCAGAGTCCAATTTTTTTAAGGAAAGAGCATTACCTAGGTATAATATTAAAACTTATATCCAATACCAACAGAGTGTAGTAAAATATATTATATATTCATTTACATATTATTTTAATTATTATAAATATTATTATAATTACGATGGTTATTAAAATTACTATTATTCTAATTTTTATAATAGTATTATCATTATTATTATTTGTTATTATTTTGAATATAACAACCGATGATAAGCCAATTGGATTGATCAGGATAATGGCACGTACACTCAACAACCAACAAATCGTCGAAAAATTGGACACCTGAGGGACAGGTGCAGTTCTCCTGAGCCGCGTTCGTTCGAAACTATACAGGTTCAATTTAAATGTAATATTATTTAAATGCTGGCTTGTTGTTAACCAATTAGAAAAAATTAAAATAAATACAATAACGAAACTGCAAGGAACGGAAGAGTTCTTTTTCATCTTATGATATTTTTTTTCCCGAAAATGAGACGGCCCTTTGAAGATTCATATTTTTCTCACTCCCAACTTTGGAATTGCTTAATTACTTCAATGTGTCTGCAAAACAACACTTGAAACAACACTGTGAAAAAGTGCTGTGAAACAACACTTTTTTTCTAACACATAATGATAACTCGACGTAATTTGCACATTGTAGGTCATGTGAACGTAGATTAAAAAAGAAGTCACAATATTAATTTGGTCAAATTCGGTTCTGTCTGCCAAGCCTATGCCCGGTGCCATCGAGATTTTACACACATTTTATAAAATAAATGCAGAGGAAAGGAAAAATGGGCAAATCAGCAAAACGTGTTATTTTTAGCAAAGGGAGACCAAACATATGATGGGAGTGGCACGCCAATTGAGAACAATTTCGTTATTGGAAGGCAATCTTTTTTCCCCCATGTCACCAGAGGCGGACTGGCTCGAGAAAGCCCGGGGTGCTGTTCAATATTAAAGCCCGCAATTTTTTTAATGCTCATAGACGTTATTTCAGAAGGGGCAACCTCACCCCCCAATTATGAGAATTTTTTTAACAAACGTTGCAGTTTTTACACTTTACTAGGCATTAGTTTCAAATAAAGCCCCAAGGGACATGATTGCTTATTTACTGGTAAACAAATGCACTGCAGCCTGCAATTGAAGATTGGGGTATTAAATGGGCATCAGGTCTGTGGAATAAGTATAGTTATAAAGGAAAGGTAAACAAATCATGGATCTGATTAAATAACGAAGACTTATGTCTGCTTGTCCTACTAAAAAACAAATTTTTTTATTGGAAATAGGTCATTGAAAGGATTAAAAAAACTTAAACAGTGAGAGCAATATAATTTGATTGTAGGTAGGATCATGTCTAACGCTGCTTAATTGATTGCAATGCTCCCAATAATTCAATTGCAATTGCAATACTTTAATATAATGTAATTCGAAGATACAAGCTCATGCATCTCCCTCCTTATTTACAATACGTATCGATACAAGGTTGAATGGGACACTTTCTAGAACACCCCACTCTGAATCAGAATCAGACTCCAGGCTCGTTGCCGGTATCACAATTAATCGCGCGGCTTTAGCAAAAATGACTTGATGAACCAATGAATCAAACTTACTTTCGTTTGTCCTTTTTCTTCAGCTTGCAGTCTTAGCTCTTTCTGCAGTTTAATTTGCAACTTTTCCGAACTCGACTTGATATCCTTACTCTTGTCTTACTTTGGTCATATTTTAGGCTGATTTGCACCTAGACTATCAAATCAATTAATCCCACATCACGTTTGAAATGTGCTGATCTTACCTTGAGGACTCCAAACTGCTGGGTTATCCATGAGCAAGTTATGTTATACACACTCTTTTTAAACACAAATTAATGCGTATTACCTATGCGGGTTGTGATCATCGAACGCAGACATTAGACAAAAGAGACAGGGGATTGCTCCTTATTTTGAGCTTGAAATAATGACCTGAGCCAAAACAAAACATTGTAGGTAATTTCATCGAAACTTGAAGTCAACAAGCGGCGGCTAAGCAGTAGCATAAGAAAGGGTCGAATTACGTTTTATTACTTCTAACAATAATTGTTCCCTTCAACGTGCCTATCACAAAAGGCCAACAATACCCATATTTATCTTCTTGATTGAAATTCTCAACTCGTTGTCGTAAGAATATAAACAAAACAGATATTTATATCATTATTTGAATATTAGCATTTTCAATGACCGGAAGAGGCTCGGAATGTTAAAAGCCCGGGGTGCGACAGCACCCATACAGTCTGCAAGTCCGCCCCTGCATATTACCATACTTATGCTTTAGCTCTGCATTCTGTTATTGTTTTCCACTTCACGATCATTTGTACTTCTTTGGGGTCTCTGATGAAGCAATCAAATTATTTTTTTCATGTTTGCCATTAAAAAATCATAAAAATGAACTTGGTTTTCAGGAGAATGGTCTGACCCTGAAATCGGATTCAAGGACGGCTGCAGGTTTCATTCAAGAGTTTTCTCAGAGTCTCGTCCTGTATGTTCTTGAAGAAAACCACATAATAAGTGGATAATTTTCATGGGATTATGCTCAGATTGACTTCCAAAAGGCAACTTTATTGTTGAAATAACACGTGACACATTTTATTTTAAGAGGCACATGAATGCGAGTATTTTGCAGATAAGAACTGCACTATAAAGAACGATTTCTTGAATTATTTTTAAATAAGTAAGTAAATTTCATACTTGTCAGTACGTTACTTGAAATATTATTTATAATTTTATATTCAAACAATTCTGGATTGTTCAGGTTAAAATAAATGGAATTGCATTTCTGAAAATGAAATATTCCAGATTAAACCAATTTAAAGTACTGACTGTAAACATGTAAAATGTTCCAACACTACAGTCGAAAAAGTGGATATTCTTGCATTTAGTTTATCGCATTACCATCATTTTAGTTCCTTCTCTTGCAAACGTTTCCCTGCTTAATTGTTCGATCTTTTACAAACCCAGCATTGCAAAGACATAAATTTCTTCCCGAGCAAATCGCGTTCACACAACTAGGGTCACAATTATTGATTTTTGGAACGACTGCAGACGTTGAAACAATCTTTTGAATACAATGGCTGTCAGCATCGGCCTTGACATAGCCTTCATTGCACGTACACACATTTGGCTGGGTGCAAATACCATTGACACACCCATCCCCACAAGCAGGGACACATGCACCTTCATCAGTGGGATCCTTCTGGTACCCCGGATCACAAGTGCACGTATTTGGGCCAGTGCATAACCCATTAAAGCAACCTTTGTCACATTTTGCCACACAATTTCTTTGGTTAACATCAGCAAAATCCTTTATGTATCCACTTTTGCAAGTGCAAACATTTGGCTCTGTGCATTCCCCATTTATGCATGGGCCGTCACAAACAGGACGACATGTATTGCCTTCGTACTCATAACCTTCATTGCATGAACACGTATTTGGAGCCGAGCAAAAGCCATTCGTGCAAGCTTGATCACATTTGGGTACACATTTAATGATCTTATTTGTGGACTTTATATATCCAGTGTGACATTTGCAAATATTAGGGGCAATACAATCTCCATGATCACATTCATCACACACTGGCAAGCACGCTTTTCCCGTTGAATTTGTTTCATCATGCTTGAAGCCGACATTGCAGGAGCATTGATTGGGAGCAGAACAAAATCCATTCTCACAGTCATGTCGGCAAAATGGCACGCAAGTATTATTGTTTAGTACATTCAACAAATCCCTGACAAAACCTGCTTTACATTTGCAAATACCTGGAGAAGCACAGACTCCATTAATGCACGCACTTTTGCAGTATGGAACACAAACGTTTGAATCAATTTCGCCACGAACATAGTTCTTATTACAAGAGCAAATGCCTGGCGCAGTGCATTTACCATTAGTGCAGCCGTCAGGGCAAACAGGCACACATTTCCCAGTGGCAGTAGAGTTGGTGTAACCCTCATTACAGACACATTTCCCTGGTCCTGTGCATTCCCCATTGACGCATCCACCCCGACACAAAGGCTCACACTGAACAGTGAAGTCATTAAGAAGAAATCCGGGCTTACAGACACAAGTATTTGGTGAAGTACAATTACCATTTAAACATGAACCAACGCATATTGGCTGGCAGAACTTCAATGATTGGTGAAGTTCGAAGCCGGGATTGCAGATACATCCGTCGTCGCTGCAGTAGCCATTCAGACATTGCGTCGGACAGGTGGGGGAGCAGTTGCCGCTTAGGTCTAGTACCAAATCAGGGGGGCATTCGCATACTTTTGGAGATTTGCAGATTCCGTTGGCGCAGCCTCCGGGGCAATACGGGATACACTTGTCTTGAGCATTTTTCACGTAGCCGCGACAACAAAACGAGAGCAGGGTAGACCTAGTCTTTTTCTTTGGATCGCCACTAAAAAATCGCAAGAAAAGACAGTACGGTTAATTGTATATGAGTAACTCATCCTGGGACTTTATCTAAACGAAAGTCTTCTTGCACTAATTTCTCTTTTAAATTTACCACCGAAAAATATTGCTTAACTCCTGTGTTTTCGTGGTTCGCTGGCGTTGGCGCCGACATCTTCAGGACTGTCGTGACTCTTGACTACAGGACGTCAGGACGTCAGGAGGTTCTGGACGTCAGGAGGTTCAGGACGTCAGGACGTCAGGAGGTTCAGGACGTCATGAGGTTCAGGACGTCAGGACGTCAGGAGGTTCAGGACGTCAGGAGGTTCAGGACGCCAGGACGTCAGGAGGTTCAGGACGTCAGGAGGTTCAGGACGTCAGGAGGTTCAGGACGTCAGGACTTCAGGACAGTCCTGAAGATGTCGGCGCCCATTCCGACAAACACCATCCAACTGCGGCTCTGGACGACTTCGCCATTCCAAATCAATGTAGGTATGTATAATGTTCAAGAGTGAAGACCAAAAGATATTTATTAAATTAGTCGACATTTTTGCCGAGCTCAACCAAAAACTCTATCACCGTGAACACAAAATATGTATTGATATAGTGTTTCTCTTTTGCGTCTCTTTTGTGTAATTTAGCATAATTGATAAATCAGGGAATTTTGATTAAAGTCTTGATTTACATATTTTGCTAAATAAAAATCTTGCAGATACTTTCAATCTCTATTCAAAGAAATCTCCTCAAGCTAGAAAGCAAACAGGTACGTATACGACTGAGAAATACACTATAGGATTCCAAATATACATATATTTCTACCTAGTTTAAGTTTAGTGATATTATTTATATCAAACATTTTATTCAATTTTAATATATTTTTTGTTTTCTTAAGTCTATTTTATTTTACAGTTCAAATCGTACTTTTTATTTTTCAAAATTCTTATTATCGTATAAATTAATATGAATATTTGAACGATTTGAAAGTTTTGGGAGCCCTCATCAGCATTTGACTAAAATTCTAACACACCCAATCCTAATACATTCCCAAATAAGATGAGACTGGGGTACAGTCATGTTAGCCTGAATTATAATTTGTCCTTAGGTTAATACAATTATTTTAGTCTTTTCTGTAGGTTACTAAACCTGCAAAGTTTGCAGGATCCTTAATAAATATCAAATATCCTTCCCAACAACATGAAATTTGTTAACTACTTACGGTATTCTTTCAGTTCGACACACTCCAGTTCTATTATGGTACTCGAAAGCTGCTTCGAAACTAGCCAATATGTTTCGGGAGGGTTCGCCCTCCGATGTTGCATTTCCATAAGATGTTCCGTTTAAAGTGATGCCTCCAGCCGGTATCACTATAATGGTACCATTATCAAGAGTAGCGTTATGCTCAATCGAGATTAATGCTTGATACATAACCCCCAACATGCTTTGCGGGTTGACGGTGGCAGAAAATTTGTCTTCCGACTGATTTTCTTCTTGAGCTTGAATGGAGAGTGGAGAAACCAACATCGCAAAAGCGATTATAAAGACGTGCCACAAAAACTTCATGTTTGAAGCTCTGATGAAACAAGACTGAATTATTTTGGCTCGTTATTGGCATGCTACTGTGCTAACTGTAAGATGAATAAGCTTGCTTTTTGACAGGAAGCTGACAGATACTGCAGTCCTAATCATTCGCTGCTGCCCCTTGAACGGAAGATGGAAATACGCTTTAAATGCATGTTATCTGTTATCTAGGATGCTGCAAGGACAGGAAACTAATGGTGCATATCAAAAATCGGATTTTATGTTATGAGAGTGTTTATTGCTGTATATTGTATTCAAATGCAGGTCTGAGTCAACGTACAGTTAGTTACACACACAATGAAATTGGCAATTTACAGTCCTGGTCCAATATTGATCAAAAATGGTATTTATGTATTTTCCCTCAAAAGTTATATGAAACTTGTGAAACATCGTTTACACTTTAAAGATGAAAACAAGTAAGCGTATATTCCCCAAAAAAACAAAAAAATTCATTATTTTCTGATCCATACATCAAGCCCATTTAAATAAATAAGTTAAAATAACATGCTGTCAAACTGGAAAGGTAACACAAAACCGTTGGGACAAAACTATTAACCTCGATCAAATCTGTGTACATAGACCCTATACAAAGGGTGCAATGTTGAATGTTGAAGGTTAATTATGAATTATTCATAATTATAATTAGGTCTAGCAAGAAAAATAGTGAAAGGATGGTGATAAATCTTGGAAAGATCTGGTAAAGTGGAAATAATTCAAGTACTTGGGAAGTGTGTTGACAAGGTGCAAAAGCGTTTTGAGGCAAGAAGTATAAGGGAACTGTAACGAAACGACTATTTTCTAAAGAAGTGCGAATTATTATCGTTCAAGGTCTACTTTATACCGATTCTGAGATGCGGGGCAGCAATGGCGGACTAAACTTCATTTCACGTTAAGAAGGAGAGTTGATTTGCATTTTCATCGAGAACCTACTTTTGACAGACAAGAGCTAAGAGTTTCAAAACTGCCCTTTAGAGCCTTTTGTCTGGTTAAAGGCACGGATTGTTAGTTTTAAAGCTCTTAGCTCGTGTCTAGCAGCAGTGAGTCCTCGAAGAAGATGCTAATCTACTCTCCTTCATAACGTGAAATGAAGTTTAGTAGGAGAAAAAGCAGTACAAGGAGCAGAGGTGAAGTTTACTATGATTTTGTCGGATTTTACAGATAAAGATAGAAATAAAATGAATGCCTAAGTTTAATTATAATAAATTATGAGACAAAAAATATTGAAATTATATGGAAAATTGAATAGAGTGGTAGAAGAGAGTTACAATAATTGATAAAGAGTGGGTAGGGATAAGAAAATATGGTTGGTATAAGACCTAGACCTAGAATGCGATGGTTTGAACAAGTAAGGAAGAAGTATAGAAGAGATGAGGGTGTATGCACACAGGAAGAATGGTGGGACTGGGATTAGATATCTAGTGAAAGAATATAAAATATATATTAGCTAGAAATATGCTAAAAATAAATATAAATTTGGAAATGTTAATTTAAATGTAAAGGTTCCTCGGCCTGGCGATCTTGAGGAGTACACATTTGCCTGATTTTAAACTCTGACCATTTAGACACTGTTTTAAAGAGTAAGTGCCTGAATAACAAAAATTAAGATATAAATAATTTTTGACATTCCAAACACTTTTCTATATAGCAAATTCCAATATGGCACTGACAGTAACATACAACTTTGAAAAACACCAAAACAGAGTGTGCTAACCGACGTGGCAATTCTGATAAATATCTCGTGGCATTCGAATAAAATGAAAACCAAATAAAAATGAGGAAACTATATCTTGTTTCCTATATATGGGAACTTGGAGTTCCTTGCGAGCCTTCTAAAGGCAGCGTAGCAATTGGCAGCTTCGAAATTCTGAAATTTAAAGACTGCTGTTCCCTGTTCAATTTCCATCCCCTCAATAATCGACGCCTCCCATTGGAATGAACAAGTCTTCGATATCTTTGAGTTCCATGTCATGGGTGTCGAACTCGTTGCAGCTAGCCTCGACAAGGGGTACTGCAAAGCAGGCGACCGGCTGGATGTCAAGGTCATCGTTCTCGTAGCACATGTCGATGCAGTGGAAGGATTCTGATTCGGAAAGAAATGTGTTTTTTTATTAGTATTTTCATCTTCGTTTTTCAGGGTGGGGAGATTTTTTAAATTCGATTCAATCGGGAGCTGGCCGTGTTGGTTCGTGGCATTGGCGGGAGCTGGTGTTTGTGATTAGGTTCGATGGTATCAACTTACGAGCTCTGCTAAATCACTAATGCCGTAACAAATACAAAAGGCAGGGGAAATGGAAATTCTTGGCAGTTCATGTTTGCCTAGGATTGTATACAACTTCTAGAGCTATATCCGGGCTAATATGAGAAGAGTTCGGACTGAAAATTAAATTTTGGTGCAAGTGGATACATACATTTTGTGATTTCCTATGGTCCTTTCTTTTAACCAAATGGCCTAATCGCATTATTAATATCTTCCTTCTTGAAAAAGTCACACGGTATAAAACTAAGCCGCTGTCATCTTACATTCGCACGTCCTGTCATTATGCTCTCGTTAAAAGGGAGTTTTTGGAATCAACAAGCAATGAAGGTGCACAGGTCCAGGAATTCAGGACTGTTTTGCTGAAGTTTCAATCAAAACCCTGGTGAAATTTGGTGAAAAAGTCTGAAAATATTTTTTAGGTGCTCCCTCCCAGTCCTCCTCCCGCTCCTCACCTCCCCTTCCACCACAACACACCCCGAGGGCGTTTGCCACGAGCTATTCGTTTGCAATGTAAGTGTCAAGTCCCGTGGCCACACGCCCCCCTTATAAAACATTCAATTTGTTGTCGAGGTATTCGCGAAAAAAAATGTGTATGGAATAAAATTGAGTCCCCTTCCCCTCAGTTCAGTGAAAATATTTTGTTCCCCCCCCCCCCCTCACAGACCATCTTGGAAATGCGGCAAGAGAGCAACGAAGGGACTTACGAAACAAGGATCCAAAAACACTCGAAAACATCGCACCGAAATAAAGATAGGTTCGGGTTCGGTTTCGGGTAGAGGTTCAGCCGTTGAGAAATTGAGATTTGGGCTCTCGGATTCAGTGATTAGTTAATGAATTCGGTTCGGGTTCGTGGCCAAATTTTTTCCGGGTCGGGGTTGCGTTCGGGTTCGAATCTTCAACATGTTCGAACTTTGAAAAAACAACAGGCAACAAAAACAAACAAGCTTGGGTTAGTGTTCCGGTTTGGAAGTCAAGCTTGACGAAATGTGCACCAAAACAAGTTTCGGTTTTGGCGCCACTGTTGCGCAGTTTTTACGTTGGGACGTGGGTTGTTAAATCGAACATATTCCTCAAAATTTAACGAAAATTTTAAATTCTAAGATTACTCGTTCGTTGCGATTCCCCTCGGCCTCGCTCCTTTGGAGGTCCCATATACCACCCGCCGAAGAGAGGAGAATGTGTACCCGAATAGCTCAGCGGCAGGGTTGGGGTGGGGGAAAACCGGCCCGGGAATTTCAAATAAGATCGGCCCAATTACCCCTCCCTCCCCCCCCCCCCCCCAGAGAGGGACAGGACACAAAAATTTTCACAACAAATGCACGAAATGCATGCGCATGGGACAATGTTTTCTGTTGGTTTTTGGAAAATCCCACCGCTGGCACCATAGTAAAACAGTAATTATTTACGGAAATCAACTCTAGGATTCAATATCTATCCGCAAGGACATTAAAATATCATACTATAAGCGAAAACCAATGCTTTATTTTTCAAGGTCAGTGGATCCCACACGCTGACACCATTGTAGCGAATTACATATTTTCTTTGTTTTGCTATCTAAAAACTTTTTAAAGACTCCAACTAGACTCTATAAGATCATATTGTGGTAACGAGTCGTTTGCCATTAATGATCATGTACATCCAGGGTTGGATTGGGGGAAAAAACTGGGGGGCATTCCAAATAAAATCGGCCAAATACCCCCTCCCCCCCCCCCGTCCCAAACGAGAGTTAAAAAAAAGCACGAAATGCATGGAACATGGAGATTATGCACATGTTTAACTGATTTGTTCATAGTCTGCTACTATATTGGCGAGGCTGGGGAACATTTTCACATTTTAGGTCCAATATAGGCAAATATTTGTTACCAATTAATTGATCGATTCATGCTTAGGTGTGACCACGGGCTGTAGTCTCGCCCTCTGCGAGCCCCCTCTGGCCTACCCCTGCTTCGTAGTATGTACATGTTTTTATTGTTTCTTTACATTATGCAACCAAATACTTCAAATACTAGCATATGCTTCTATTTCAAGTATTTAGTATTTCCATTTTCTTGGATAATATAAGTTTTCAAGGCGGTAACCAGCCATTAGAAAAGACTGGTGGACCAACACGATAAACGTTTTGATTCCTTCCTTCCTTCCTTCCTTCCTTTCTTCCTTCCTTCCTTCCTTCCTTCCTTCCTTCCTTTCTTCCTTCCTTCCTTCCTTCCTTCCTTCCTTCCTTCCTTCCTTCCTTCCTTCCTTCCTTCCTTCCTTCCTTCCTTCCTTCCTTCCTTCCTTCCTTCCTTCCTTCCTTCCTTCCTTCCTTCCTTCCTTCCTTCCTTCCTTCCTTCCTTCCTTCCTTCCTTCCTTCCTTCCTTCCTTCCTTCCTTCCTTCCTTCCTTCCTTCCTTCCTTCCTTCCTTCCTTCCTTCCTTCCTTCCTTCCTTCCTTCCTTCCTTCCTTCCTTCCTTCCTTCCTTCCTTCCTTCCTTCCTTCCTTCCTTCCTTCCTTCCTTCCTTCCTTCCTTCCTTCCTTCCTTCCTTCCTTCCTTCCTTCCTTCCTTCCTTCCTTCCTTCCTTCCTTCCTTCCTTCCTTCCTTCCTTCCTTCCTGTCGGCTCACGGCCAACAAGCCAATTGGCCGATACTTCAAATCAGGAGAATGGTTTTTAGTCATTGATGTGTTTTTCACATTTAATTTTTTTCGAAGCAGAATTTCATTGATAATATTCAACCGGCCCAAAACTATACTCAACCCCTACCGGCCCTTCGGGCAATTGCCCAGTCGCCCAGTGACCAATCCTACCCTGCGCAGCGGTACCGACCGGAAATCGGGGGGTCTCGGGTTTGTATCCCGGTTCGGTAAAGCACATATTGCCAGCTTCGTTCCTTCCAGACAAATAAAATATAAATTCTGAACAAACACCATATAAAAGAGCCTAATCTAGATTTACAGTGTCAAAACACTCGACTCTAAAACGCACAATTTAGCGCGTACTTCAAATTTCAAAGGAACTTTTCAAAAAATGTGGATGTGCCCGCGAAATTTGAGATTTTTGTCGACTCAAGCTGGTAATCTGGGTGATGTCACGGAATAAATACGCTAAAGATATTTTTCTGACAGTCGGTTTGATGCCACACCGGGGAAGAAAGCATGCCAAGTGCAGAAAATGTAAAGGGCTACGAACCTCCCTTTGGTGGGGCCTGTTTTCCACGAGTGTTGTCAGGAAGAGCCTTCGTCTTCAAGCCTAAAAAGCGAAACGTTGCTGGTTATGACATTGACAGTGTAATCGTTATGACAGTTGATCTGGCATCTTAATGATTGGCATCTTAATCATTTGACTAAAGATCATGAAAATTTGTTAATTTTAAAGAATTTCGATGCTTTTAGTTTTGTTATATCTTACCCAAGAAAAATTGACAGCGAGCCACAAGGTTCACGAGTAAGCGTTGGATTCGTTTCACCGCGGCCGTGATCTTCATTTTCGGGGAAATCGCATCTCCAGCAGCGGCCTGTAATGCACGATCTGAAAGAAAATAATGCGGTAAGTTATCTGCACAAGATTGGCAACAAACTGTGTAGGTACACGTACACCACACCATTCTACAGTAATTGTATATCAAGAATTACCAGGTCCACTTGTTGCGTTGGTCGCGGCTTCCTTGGGCTGCAGATCAATCCATTTAACTTGCTTCGTTGACTTCTTTACAGCCTCCCCAAGTTCTTCGATTGTCTCTACTCCGATACCTCGTGTGTGATAGGCGTTGCATGTCATTATGACTAGGAAGACATTGAAAATGATCATGCACAAGCTTATTACTCCACCGGCAATCAGAGCCAGCTCCACGTAGATCTTGGGCAGTCCAGACTTGGCACTGGAGTCGTCTATTCCTTCAGGCTCGGCAGTTTTTGCAGGGTCGCCTTCTTGCAAACATTCTTTCTGGGAATTTTCAGCCTGATCATCGTCCATGAATGTCGGTTCGATCTTTTCATACGGAACGTTTTCCAAATCTTCCAGGTTCAATTGAGATTCGTGGTTTCCAAATTCTTCCACCGAAGCTCTGCCAAACTTAGCCTGCAATGCTCCTGGCTCTCCTTGCAATATCTGATTAGCTTGGTCATCACTTGGTGTTTTGGTGGTTGGAATTTCTTCGATCATTACGAATTTCTCCGGGCTTTTCACAAACTCAGGGACACTCTCATCTGCCACGACGGTTTCCTCCTCGGTCTAAATGGGAACGAAACAGTATTTTAACGCACCGTTAATGGTTTGATTAAGATGGAATCACACCGAGAATCTCATTGTTAACACCCACCAAGGTGTGCGAGATGTCGTCAAAGAGACCCATATTTCCCTTTTGCTCGGTGGGCACCAGCTGGGGTTCATTGGTCCTGGACAGGAAGGGAATCAAAACAACCGATTAAATCAGATCAGATTCAGACACAATCTTGATTCGAATGGGAAATCCCGGGACACATTTGATTTTGTGGGTACTGCGTCGGACAATTCCAAAGCGCAACAATGTTACTTTTAGCACGGGAGAGTACTGAGAAAAAATGATCAGAAACATTGTTAATTCTCAGGCTTTGCACATGCACGAACATTTCTGTCAACATTTTAATCCTTTCCGTAATATTGAAGTAGTTTCCGTTGCACGGAAATCAAAAGTTTTCAGTGACAATCGTAAAAAAAGGCGAGAACATGTCTTGTGCGGTTTCTCATGAATGGGGGGACGGGAAAATATGATCAACTTCTACTACAAGAATCCTTGTCATTATATAAGCAGGGGAGGCACCCTTACGTTTCCTCGACGGGGTATACGACGCTCTGGATGACGGCATTGTCACCGTAATGGGTTTCTATTACAGTCCACAGAAGGACCGCGCGAACGAGCACCCCCAAGAGTTGCAGCAAATACATCGTCAATTGACGAACGTCTCAGAGAATTGGGCTGAAACGATAGACAAGTATAAGTTCCGGGGTAAGTTACATTCTATGGCTGACAATGAAATGGTCGGGTCAGATTTCATATATCTCTTATAGCATCCCATGAAATGCGAATACAAGGAAGTGTATCGTAATGAGGATTGCATACCGATCCGATTCTTTTATTGTTCGCCACACCCTGAATGGTGACGTACCAACGCATTAGTTTCAGCTCTTGTTGTGATCATGAATTGTGACTCGATTGATTTCAGTATTTGTTGATGATTCTGAAAAAGGGACTAGTTTCCAATTACACTAAACCATATTTGAAACAATTTGGAGTCGGCTACGTGCCTTGCGCCGGGTTTCCACTCCTCCCTTCTAGGCTAGGTTAGATTGATCGTCATCCTTATCATAACCTATCATTCACAGAAGCCATTAGTCCATTGCCACAGGGCCAGTTGTCAAAACAGAGCTTCGTTTAACACCATACATCAAATCAATCCGAGTGACTTTGGAAATAAGGCGTGTATAAATCGAAAGGCTCGTGTCTTGGTGTGTAAATTGTTCCATCGCGATTAGATTTACTTCATCAGTTTTCCAGATTCGTGATCGTATCTAACGTAGATCTCAAAACATGACCTTGAGAACGAGCTCACCCCCCCCCCCCCCCCCTTCACCAACGCCCTCACCATCCGTCCTTTCACACTGTTCGAAAACGTTTAGTGTTGTGGACCAGTTTAAAGCCCTTAAAACCACGCCTGCTCTGAGCACTATAAGGAGTTAATTCGAGATAACAGTTGGCGAAGTTCTCGTATTTTTCATTGCTACGGATAACTAGAGAGTCATATATCGGTTTATGTCTAGAAAAATTCCTATGTACCAAGTCAATAAACAGATGTGCTGGTGTGACTACGAATTTTATTGCGTTGTAATTGTGTATTGATGATATTTCCTTCCAAATTTGGGGTCGCGATTCACGAAACTACTCTAGTCTCGCTTAGTGTGTATCCGTTCAAACACGCAAGTGCTTTTATTTTTATAAAATATGAGGAAAATCACGCCGTAGTTGTTGCATTCTAAGAACATATCGCAATTTTAAAAATTTCGGACCTCTAAGAGACACTAGGAAGTGAATAAAGTAAAATTAATTACCACCCAATAATAACAGGCATGCAATTTGAACTAGTGTGATATGCGGAAACGAGATGGGGGGCCAAGTCTATGCGGGACACCCAACCCCAAGGAAATGGTTGCATAATTATCACCAAAATTGAATGAATAAACAAGAAATGTTAAAATTCTATTATCGTTAAGCCTAGTTAGTATAGCTAATCCAATTCCATGTGTATAGCTCGACTATATTCCTCACAAGATTGACTGATGCGTTAGAAGGGTATTAATTCTCAATACATCTTAATTCAACATACGAGTAAATAGAAACATGATAAATTAGGTGAGAATTATGATAAGACAAATACCTATAGTGAGAGAGGCGGCAAGATTCTTTATGTTTAAGTGTTCCTACCTTCTCTGTAATCCAGGTGAACAGCTGCGGAAGTCACTGAGGTTCGGCAGGTATCCAGGAGCTGGTCACTGCACTGATTTGCACTAAGACCTTCAAGTTCACTGATGACAGCACTAATGATGCGTTGGTATCTCGCACCTACTGCGGTCAGGGCAAGAGTGCCCCTCCCGACCTCCTCATTCTCCTCCGGTGCATCTCCTGTCAAACGTGGCAGGTAACCTGCCAATCAGAGTATTCTTCAGATGTCAATCATAATCTTCAATTAGTTTCGTACCCTTTTTTAAGCATTTGTTGTTAGATATATTATTAACATTTTTAAATATATATTTTGCGTTTTTTATTTTAAAAAATATATGCTTTTATAAAAATGTTAATTACTGATAAAGCCTGCCCATATAGGTCACGTGGATTCCTCCTCATCCCCTCCCCGACGAAGAAGTGTCCCACTTACGCATAATTAACAGGAATTTATGACGGTTGCATTGTGCGAAGAAATCAAAGGTAACCTCTAGGAATCAGGACATCGGTCAAAGGGACACCCTCATTTTTGCTTCAAAGCACAATTATATAGTCAGAAACATTTTTTTTAAATATTGATTGCTTTCGATTTTGTGTAGAAGGCCAAAAGCAGAAATCGTGTGAGCAGACTTCGATGGATTTATCAACCAGCGTTGGGGTACGTATTTACTATTTTTGGATATATTTTTTCTGGTTTTTCAGCAAATAGTCAAAATCCTGGAAAATTAGCATGGCATTGTCATCTTGTCTACAATAGTAAAAAGGCCAAGACTGCCACTGAAAGATACCGAAATCAACGTGCAATTTCGTTTGCTATACGATTTAATAATTTGTCTGCGTACTTGTTATCCTTACGAAATATGTGTTTATCATTTTTCGGAAAGGATCCCAAAAGTCTCCGAAAAGTACATGACTTTCGACCACTTCGAAAAATGTAGTAGCAAAAGTAAAAAAAAATGCAGCTTCATTAAAAAAAATACTAATAATAAAACTGCGACCGAAATAGTAATCCAGAACATAGCACGCTGGAAAAATGAAAAATGGACCAAATGAGTTTTGCGTAGTTAACGTCATTCGTGCTTTAGTCATGCTTTTTTGGGGATGGACTTTTTGTTTCCCGGTTTTGGAAAGTTAGCTTTTATTGTCAAGTCACAATATAGAGAAATTGTATTCGATGCAAAGCAATGCAAAGACTACCTGGTTCAAACTTGAAAGATTTTCTCAAGCTCTGTGCTGCTCGTGCTTCGACGCTAGACGATACATCGGCCGAAGGGCAATTAGGGGTCATTACCTAGTTGCTCGGTGTACTCGCACTATGCAAGAAGCTTGGTCCTAAATAGGCAGCTGCAAACCGTGATTCTCAGCATTATACGCAATTACAATTCGGAGTCGGATATCTGACCTTATCTACCTGGAAAATTAAGCGATGTTTCGTCTACACGCTCCATCGCTAAGAGACTGTCTTCACATTATAATGTGGTATCACTGTACCTCATTGTTCAAGCGATAAACTAGAACCGACTTGTAGGAAAGAATAAGTTAGTGGTTTGGAAAGAGGTACCCTGCCCGCGGGTGAGAAGCAAATGGGACGGGCTCTATTGGGACTGGCAGCTGATGGCTAGATCTCTCGTGGCATGGGCTCTATTGGGACTGGCAGCTAATGGCTAGATCTCTCGTGGCATGGGATCTATGGGGACTGGCAGCTAATGGCTAGATATCTCGTGACATGGGCTCTATTGGGACTGGCAGCTAATGGCTAGATCTCTCGTGGCATGGGCTCTATTGGGACTGGCAGCTAATGGCTAGATCTCTCGTGGCATGGGCTCTGCTAGGACTGCTTGGTTGCCGCACAATTGCATCTGGCCAATGGCCGCCTGTAAATGTGTTCACAGCTCACCATTTTAGCCATTTACAATGGCCATTCCAGATGATATAAAACACCACGTCGTTCACCAAAGTCAAAAATCCGTCAGCACTTGCCCATTGTTTTATGTTTGGTACTGGCAATGAAAAATACCCAAAATTGAAACATGTGTCATATTTCCTTTAATACTTTAGTTATTTCAGATTTGTTTCTTGCGGCCCAAGGCCAGATGGGAAATGGACAAAATCAAAATCCAGCCTTCGGTGTTATTTGGGCTTTCGCAGGCCGATAAAACCTTCGGTTTGCCGGCATTTTTGGGTTTTCAAGGTCATTGGTATCATTTACGGAATTTCGGTATTCTGGCAACGGGCAGCGGCCCCTTTCGGACGCTTTCACACGATACCAAAATAAAGTTAAGCAACAATCGGTTAGTTCAGGTACATAAGGTGGATAACCGGTAAACGTTGGTTTTAACAAAACAAAAAAAAATCTGAGTGGTGATGTTGAACACAATAATTATTTACCCAAATGCGCCCTGAGGCCATACCATTGAAATGGAAATCGCATGCTCAAGTTTAAATCTATTCCATTTCCCCCATTTGACCTTGACTCGTGACTATTTGACCACTGGGCGCTTGAATCCTGATTCGTTTGTGGATAAACCCGGAAATAAATTTAAAAAAGTCTGTTTACATTAGAAACTCAAACAAAACACACGGCATTAATAATTTTTCGAATTTCCCTTCGCAAAAAGTATGAATCGTCTTAAATTTGAGGTGTCCTTTTGTCTAAATTTGGAAAGAATATTATAAACAAGTCTTTTTATCATTTTTACAATATCCATCGAATTTACCGGTGTCTAATACTATTTGAAGTTTTATCGGATTGTACTCATTTGATTCTTTCAGTATTTTTTAAATATTCGTCGACTCTGCTTCCTACGTAAACAGTCTTTCTTTTACTTTTTAATATCCCGACTCTGCCTTCGGTGTCAACTCCTTTTTGGAGTTTTATCGGAAAGTCCTCATTTAAATACAGGGCTTCGCGAACGCAATTTGTGTTGCCTTGAAGTTGAGCGTAGCGGTTTGTGTATATCGGATAAAAAGGTGCAGGCAAAAGTCCTATGAAAACCAAGGAGCACCAAGCCTGACCATTGCCTTCTCGAAAATTCTGATCGCTTGAAAATGTAGACGATTCTGATCTTTCAATGTTTCTCTTCGAACAGTCAGATAACGAAAATAGGACAGAAATATAACTCCAGTCTAATAAAAACCCTTGGAGAATTATTTCAGTCGCGGAATTACTTTCAATAACTTTCATGCCCGAAATTGACAAAATTTCTGACAATCTCGAGGTCAACAATACTGGTGTGATGTTTTGATGTGGTTTCGATGGTTTCGAAAAGCAATATTTAAAATTTGGAAAATTTGGAAAAAATACGCATTTAAAAAAAAAATTCCGTACTTTTCCAAACTTTCCCAATTGTCGAATATTGCTCTTTTTTATGATTTGAAGGGTTGTTGTATTGAGGATTTTCTTGAAAAACGCAGAGGGTCTAAGTTGAGAACGAAAGTAGACACCCTGAAAATGTCATCGCAGTCGCCGCAGGCGTTAAGACTGTAGAGCGCGCGCAAATACACATACAAAAAAAAACAAAACAAAACAAACACACAAGTGTTTTTTTAGCACTAGTGAAATTGATGATTCCGCTTCGCTCGCTACGCTCATCAAGTAATGAATTTTTCTAAACCCATCGACTCTGCTATCTACGCTAGCAATTTTGTAAGCTTTTTATAAAATATCTATCGACTCTGCCTTAATTGTCAACATTTTTTTGTGTTTTTATCTAAATAAACTCATTTGAATATTTCTTTACTTTTTTAAATTCAATCTACATTGCTTTTTACGTCAACAATTTTTATTTTTTCTAAAATATCTATTGACTCTGCCTAAGTTGTCGATCAATTTTTTAATTGCATCGGATTTAACTCATTTAAATATTTCTGTATTCCATTAAATGCATCGACTCTGCTTTCTACGTTAACAGCATTTTTATTACTTTCACAAAATCCATCGACTCTACCTAAGGTGTTTACTTTTTGAAAATGTTTATATTTTTTGAATATCATCACTTCTCTCTACGTTATAACGGTATATTTATAATTTTTGCAATATCCATGAACTCTGCCTGAGGTGTGTCTACTTTTGATTTATCGGGTGAACTCGCTTGAATATTTTTTAAATCCATCTGCTCTGCTATTTACACTAACAGTATATTTATATTAATTTTGCAATATCCATCGACTATGCGTTTAGGTGTTAACATATTTTTGAGGTTTTTTCGGAGTGTACTCATTTCATTATTTTTTAAATCCATCCACCCTACTTACTACATTCACATTAATTTTCTTATTCTTGAAATATCCATCGCCTCTACAATTAGGTGTCAAGTAATTTTTTGTAATTTTATCGGATAGAACACATTTAAATATTAATACACTTCTCTTAAATTTATTGACTTAGCTTGCCACGTGTACGCTCTTTTTATTTATTTTATAGTTTCTGCCCTAAATATCAACTAACTTCTTTAGTTTTACCGAGTTGTAAAATATTATTTTTTTTAAATCCATCGACTCTGTTTTTTACGATAACAGTATTTATTATAATTTTTACAATATCCATCGACTCTGCCCTAGGCGTGAACTACTTTTTGAAGGTTTATTGGAGTGTACTCATTTGAATATTTTTTAAAATCCATCGACTCTTTCTTTAGTGTCAACAAATTTTTGAAATTTTATCGAATTGAACTCGTTTAAACATTTCTGTATTATTTACAAAATCAGCGAATCTGCTCTCAACGTAAACAGTTTTAATTACTTTTACTATAATCATCAATTCTGCATTTTTTTGGAGTGTACTCATTTTAATATTTTATAAATCCATCGATTCTGCTTTCTACCTTAGCTGTATTTTTTTTTGCAATATCCATCGACACTGCCATATGTGTGAACTATTTTTTTAAAGACTACAATGGATCTTTTAAAAATACGTTGAACATTTAAATGAGTACACTCGGATTAAAAGGTATTTGGCAGAAAAGCAGAGTCAATGATTTGAGTAAAAATACAACTAAATTTAATTTGTACACGCAATTCAGAAAGGCAGTCGACAAATGAAGTAAAGTCAATGGATCTCTTAAAAATACACCATATTTCAAATGAGGTCACTCGGACCCAAAAGGTAGTTGACAGAAAAACAGAGCCAATTAATCACATAAAAATACAGGAAACTTTAAACGGGTTCACTCAAACCAAAAAGTCTATTGACACATAAAGCAGTTTCGATGTATCTTGTACAGGAAATTCAAGCTAGTGCACACCGATTAAAAATGAAGTTGATGCACAAAGTATGAGTTGTATCTTGTAGAAATACAACAAAATTTTAAATGCACATTTGGACTCAGAAGGTAGTTATGACATAAAGTAGAGTCAATGAATTAACGACAAATTACAGAAAAATTCAAATAAGTCCACACAGATTTAAAAAGCTGTAGACACAGAAAGAAGAGCCAATGGTTCTTGTACAATTTCATCGCAATAAAACTTAGTACACTGAGACTCGAAAGATAGTTGTAGAGGCAATGTATCTTATTTAAAAAATTGAAATGAGTACACTTGGACTCAGAAGGTTTTTATCAAATAAAGCAGAGTCAATAAATAAATAAAAAATTACTACAAAATTCAAATTAGCTCACCGATTAAAAATGCTGTAGGCTCATAAAGAAGTGCCAATTTGGATGTTGTAGAATCGTAGCAAAGTTAAAATGACCTTGTACACTCAGACTGAAAGATAGTTGACTGATTAAGCAGTGTTACTAAATCATGTATCATCCCAATATCTTTCCATTCCTGAACACTAATTGTATTGGGATTAATATCATCCCACCTTATGGCACCATTTGTTGTGTGATTAATATCATCCCACACCATGGCCACCAATTGTAGTGTGATTAATATCATCCCACACCATGGCCACCAATTGTAGTGTTATTAATATCATCCCACCTTATGGGCACCAATTGTAGTGTGGTTAATATCATCCCACTCCATGGGCACCAATTGTAGTGTGGATAATATCATCCCACCTTATGGGCACCAATTGTAGTGTGATTAATATCATCCCACTCCATGGGCACCAATTGTAGTGTGGTTAATATCATCCCACTCCATGGGCACCAATTGTAGTGTGGTTAATATCATCCCACCTTATGGGCACCAATTGTAGTGTGATTAATATCATCCCACTCCATGAGCACCAATTGTAGTGTGGTTAATATCATCCCACTCCATGGGCACCAATTGTAGTGTGGTTAATATCATCCCACTCCATGGGCTCCAATTGTAGTGTGATTAATATCATCCCACTCCATGGGCACCAATTGTAGTGTGATTAATATCATCCCACTCCATGGGCACCAATTGTAGTGTGGATAATGTCATCCCCCCGTATGGGCACCAATTGTTGTGTGGATAATGACATCCTCCCTTGGGCACAAATAAAATTGTAGTGTGATAATATAACCCACTCCGTGGAACCAATTGTAGGGTGATGAAAGCATTCCACCCCTTATCACCAATTGTATCGTGAACATAATATCTAATATCCCTATAGGCACTATAATTATTAACACAATTAATAAATTACATGTGTATAATTATTTTCGTTACTGACATTGCTTTAAATAAGCAACCCGTTAGATCGAATGATACGTACACATTTACTTTTCTTCATTACTCTGGAGATGCTGAAATTTCCTGCAAAGAATGTAATTTGGTAGACGCTGCAGTAAATCGACAATAAGAACAAATTATCATTAAAATATCGGTGTATCGTGGTAACATAGCACACTTTATTGTTTTACTTCATTTGTACATAAACATCCATAAATATTAAACGACTTTTATTCAAGAATCACGTAACACAATAATTTTCCTAAACGAATCAGCTTGGCACATACGTGCGAGCTTGCTTTGTTATTGTAACATGACGTAATTTCGTAATTTCGATTATAATTCGTCTCACCTCAATGTATCGTTCTTAGATAACTCATAACAATAGAATTAAATGCTATGTCGCCTTAGTTTTGCGGTAGATTAAAGTACTATATTGGATGTCACATAAGTAGAGTCTACTTGTTTAATTAAAGTTGCGACAAAGTAGCACGACAGTCGCCGGTTCAAAATCAGAAAACGACTGAGCTAAGTTTCAGAGAGGGAAAGTGTAAAAGGTGTACCTACTATTTGTTGACAGTTGGGTTATGTGTGAAATCTAGTGTGCATAAGCAGGACAGTGTATTATTATGTTCCCTGTTAATCAATCATCTCTGCTTTTATAAGTGAACAGCATAATTTAAAACCATTCGATATAAAACGAAGACAACAGTTTAAAAATAAACAGAAATATTAAAAGCTATAGTTATAACTAGTTTATATAAAACGACATCGGATTTCCATTTTCTTTCTATTGTTTTTCTTAGACAAAACCGTTTCATTACTAACTAACGCTAATACTAAAATACCTACCTATTTAGATAGTAAAGTTGGCTAAGTTCGTGCTCAGAATGTATAAATAAAATCACCTGTCAGACAGCTCACCTCAAATCTCAAATAACAATACATAACTAGATATTTCCATGCGATTTGTCAGTGTTTAAACACTTGCAACATTATAGTGGATGCTAATACAAATTAAATCATAGTGATTAACCGATCAGTGCACTAGTTAATTAGCCAGTGCATAACTAGTGCAAAAAGTGCCAGAGCCATTGGAACATGTCGAATTGAATAGGCATTGTTGTAGTAACCCCCGTAAACCTTCAATCCTGCAGTCTCGATGCTGTGCTTGCAGTAATCTCCGTCTGAAACAACAATTGCGCATTGCTATTAGTCCTAATCACAGACAAAATAATCCACTTTTTTTACTAATCATAGAAGTCGGATTCAGTTTCAACTTTCTGAACAGATTCCAACGAAAAAAACTTCATAATTGTCACATTGACATATTGACGTTTCCAAGCCTCTACTTAATTAAACTTTTAATTTTTGTAAAAACTAACACCAGCAAATTTCCTACACGCTACCATTCATTCGGCACAAGAAAGAAGGGAAATTTGAAGATAGAACTTGAGAATTCGACTCAAATAAAAGACCAGGCGAAGCTGGCAGGTTTGAAATTTTATAATATGTTACCGTAAGATTTTAAAAAGATGTCAATTTGTAATTTACAAGATAAAATGAAGGAAGCTCCTGATGGAAAATGAATTTGATAGCACTGACGAGTTTGTAAAACATTTTTATGGTGAGACAACTCATTGATTTCGTATAATGTATGAAGGTAAGGTAAGGTATAGGTGTTTTGTCTGCACTATCTGTGTATGCCACAATGTCTTTTAAATCTTGCCCAGAATAAATTGGAATAATAATTTAAAAATAATGAAAAATCGATTATAGGTGTATTTTCATGGATTGGTTGAAAAGAAAACTCGGTGAAACGAATGTTTTCTCACGAATTAAATCGTCAACAGTGCGCACACTCCTTGATTTTCTTTGATATTCCACAACATTCCCAGACAAAGCAATCTATAAGTTCATCAAATGGTATCGCAATCTTTTCCAATGCGACTATGGATCGTTCCCCGTTAGTCCGTGCGTAATTATAGTTAGACAGCTGTTGCAAAGCGTACCGTAATTCCAACCGACGAACTCCTGTGTCCTGAGGTTTTCCCCGCGGAGCCAGTCTTCCAAGGGGCGGAAGTACTCTCTGATCGCCGTCCCGTCCAGTTTGTCCTCCCCGGTCGCAGCATGCAGCGCCACTTTCCATTCGGCAGACGATCCCAGCGCCATCATGTTGCTAAAACAATTAACAAACAATTAACAAACAATGCACTTGCAGGTGCTGCAATGCACTTGAAATGCACTCGAGATGCACCTGCATCTGCATGCCTGCAGGCTGCAATACCGCTATTTCGGGAAGGAGCCCTCCAAGGTTGGTCTCGGTTTTTTTCAGAAGCAGCTCTCTCGGAGAATGGGGAAATGTCTTGATGATGGTTTGTTTGGCAACTCTTATTGTGGTTTACACTCGGAGGAAGTCAGTTGAAGGAAATAAAAGATGATTTTTATCATCAACACATCCATATACGAGCTTTGTGTCGGCGGCTAACTCTTATTAACTTCCTGGGTGCCGATAAGTTTAATTACAAAATAACAATACCCGTTGCATTGTGTGGATTTGCATCTAAATTAAAGTAGGTACATACAGTCTGGTTTTTGTTGTTATTGTTAAATAAATAACTATTGATCGAAATCAATCAAACTCCGGAGTATGAACTTGAGCACGAAATCGTGAATCTACGTTGTATTACGCTCTACATTCTCTTTTCGATAATACGCTTTTACAGTCGGCAATAATGTATTAATTCTTTGCCAACTCGAACCATTAGAGGAGTGAATGGATCATGAAAAACCTAATCAGATTAACAAGAAAGCTTAAAAAAGAAAATACAAACTATGTCATTACCTCATCCCGTTACACATTACGATTAAAATTACGTTGAGTCCTGCGCTTTGGTATTTTGTAATTCCAACCAAACAGTGTCTAATGTCTACCCTCTACAGATGTATTTTATTGTATTTTTTTCCACGATTGGTTACAATATAACATTTGGAAAGTCGAATACATAAAAGTAGAACATAAGCTACTTAAAATGTGTAATTACATATACCTGATTTACTCTTTGTGTTCTAAAAAAGGCGTCAACTGAACAAAAACAATGTTTTAATAAATATTCTTTCAGTGCATTTTTAAAAGCCATGTCATCTTTACATTTGATCGGTCCTGGTAATCTTTTAAATAATTTGGCTTCCATTTCCGTTGGTATTTTATGCATGTTCTGCCTTATGTCCTTCTTATTTCTAAGATCATGGTCGTGCACTTAGTCAATGGTTTGTATATTGCTATCGTCAGTTAGATACATTATTGTGATGTACATATTTAAGCACGGCAAAGTTAAAATTTCAAGTTTTTTAAAAAACGTAACGCACGAGTCATAGAAAACTTCCGCAAATGGATCCCGACTAGCCATTACCATGATTCTGACCGCTCGCTTCTGTAATTTGAAAAGCCTTTTCGTGTGCGGATACCACCCCCAAAGTGCTATGCCATATCCGAGTATTGACTAGGCTTAGCGATATTACATACATTAATTTTTGATAAGAAAACAATTGTTTGCGATCTTTTTACATAGCATGGTAATGTGACTTTTCCATTTTAGTTCGTTGTATATCACACCCCGAGCAGTTTGGTTTCAGTTCCTTCCACAATACTTCTTTTGTTCATCCAGATAAGCGCACTACTGTCCTCTCTTTGTTTTGCCTGAAACTTC
Organism: Nemoura dubitans; assembly: GCA_921293005.1. NCBI lineage: Eukaryota > Metazoa > Arthropoda > Insecta > Plecoptera > Nemouridae > Nemoura > Nemoura dubitans. The sequence goes on along the minus strand of OV121073.1, from coordinate 19,027,471 downwards.
TCAATTTGAGAGACCGCGGCGTTTGTTTCCACACATAATTTGACCGAATGAAAGGATTTAATCAGATGGCTAGTGTCGTCCGCGAAGGGTGTTAGCTTGCCGTCTGTAATTTCGGGGGGTAGGTAGTTGGTGAACAGTATAAACATTAAAGGAGCAATGCCTTGTGGCAATCCACGTTGATTGTTAGTTCATTGGAGAGATAGTCACTCATAACCCTCTCTTCTGATGTCCACTACTTGTTTGAGATATTTTAAATAAGACCTGATCCAGGCATTTGTCAAGCCAGTAATACCAATGTTTTAAATTTTTTCTAGTAAAATATCGCGGTCTACCGCGTTGAAAGCTTTAGTAAAATCGTAAAAAAACTACCGAAACATGTTGATTACTCTCGTGATTCTAATACTGCCTCAATAAAGCTAGCTATAGCTGCTGTCGTAGACTTCCCCTTTTGGAACCAATGCTGGTGGTTATTTAAAATGTCATACATTTTTATAAACTTTAAAATTCTATCACATAAAGCTTTTTCGAAGATTTTCGAGAATACCGATAAAATAGCAATTTGTCTGTAATTATTAATAGTTTTCCGGTCTCCTTTTTTATAGAAAGGTAATATTTTAGCGGTTTTCAAAGCTCCTGGAAAATGAAAGATTCGTTTATGATCTGTGCCAGTGGGCCTGCAATGATTACTGACACTTCTTTCAATATATCCCCTGGAATTCCATCGGTCCCCGCTGACCGTTTCTCGCCCACAAAATTAATTAGCGTTAGTACCTCTTGAACCGAAATTGGCCTAAGAAAAATGTTTTATGCTTCTCTACGTAATGAGAGTTTAACCATCCCTATTTGAGATTTGGAGCCCAGTAGCTGCGGGGTTACGTTGACGAAGTAACTGTTAAATTTTTTGCGGTTTCTATCGGAGATAAAACAGTGTTATTTATAGGTTTTTCTAGTTGGATATTCTGAACTGAGATCTTGGATCTATTCGAGTTATCTTTGATTATGTCCCAGTCTGCCTTTGCTTTATTCTTAGATTTTTTATAATGTTCTCATTTCTCTCTCTTTTTGCCACATTAATTTCACGGCGATATGGTCCCAAAAGCGAGTTAAATTTTCCCCATAGATCTACATCGTCATGTATTCTGTAATTTGCATACGTATGTGTAACTTATTTTCCCAATTCTCGTAATCAAGGTGTATGCCAACGTCATTTTTTCGCATCCTGCCTGTTAAAATCCATCCTTCTTGTTAAAAGTTAGCAAAAAATGTGTATGAATTCGTTAAGCATGTCAACAGTTTTTTTGGGTCAAAGCGGCTTGTTCATTGTTTGTTCATATATTGCCTTATTTTCCTAAACATATGATCATGTCTAGCGAAACTCCACATTACTGTTCTTACGTTTATTGATAATGCCGACCGTTTTTATGTTGTTTGCTATTTGCTAATTAATGTTAATTTATTGCAATCCGAAAGGAATATACCTAACCTTTTGCTCTAAACACGAACGTTCACATCACTTAAATGAAATTAATTGTATCGTGTACTGTTTTACGTTTACATTCCTGTTTCCACTACGAGCGGCATTTTTCATTCATGTCGCTGTTAAATTAAATGTCAAAGCAGTATACAGATGTTAATCCAGTTACAATGACTTCCGACATAATCCAAAAGAGATTGCGTAATGTGTGCTGGAGTGTTTCACTTGGTCACGGGTGAGAGAAGAAATGTGTCTGCTTGCGACTGCGCCTAAAGAATGAAGTCATCGAACCGCTGCACCGAATCGTCAAGGTTGTAGAGATGCATAACTAACTACTAACTAGGTATGCCGTATGTCTGATTCTTACCGTAAAAGCCGGCCAGCTTCTTTGCTCCGGTAAATGTCACATTTATGCAGAGGATGGATCGGGTCGTTAGGGTAGTATTGGCCCGCCGCCCGACACAGTGCTCGATGGATTTGAAACTGCAGAATGGTCCCCACGAAGTACCTGTGACAAATGAAGTTAGCATTAGAAAGTGGGATTGTGTTCAGCGCCGTTGTCTTCACACATGTAACAACGCTCTGGTGGTAGCATGTATGTTGATCGCACACGATTAACTCTATATAATATCAACATGCGGAGATGAAGTCTGCGATTAATGCTGCCGGTGTGAGAGGAATAATGATAGACTCGTAATGCATGAGTATTAACGCGAGATTGGCTATAATAATGTCAGATTGGTGATATTATTGTTCAATCTCGATCGGAATTTCTTGTTACATTTGCCATAATGTATAAAATAAAACCTCATGCTGAACACAAAGCATGACTCAATTTTTGAATGTATTGACAATCAAGTACTTACAGATAAAACACTGTGATAGGAAAGAGGAAATGTATAAATTATCCCTTTTATCACGTATGATTACAATCAACCCAACAGAAAAACACGGAGACTGGTTCTAAAATATGACAAACCGACCAATTTCTGCAGTGAAATGACCCTCCAGCTTCAGCCAACTATCCTGCTCTCATTTAATGAAGTTATAAAAATGTAATAACCATAATTACGTACTGCATTACAAGATATATGTAACGCTGTGATTAAAGGGCTGGTAGAAAGTTCATTGAAGAGCACGGATGACATGGACAGGCGCAGATTAGAAGCAGTTAAAGGTACCTAGCGCCATGCCCATAGCTTGCACGGATCATTAGCGCGGACCGTAATCACGAGACATGGATTATTGAATAATTCGCACAAGAAGCCTGAAGCCGGTCATTATTCAAGAAAAGTCGAAAATTGAAAAATTAAAACTCTTTGGCACTTGAAACGAGCGCATGTTGCACTGCACTTTGGAAAAGAAAGAAAAACTTTACATGTATAGGTGGTTGGGCAGATAAGCTTTTCTGCAATTAATATACGCATTGATTATTTGGCATGGATTAACATTGATAAAAAAGTGAAATATTTAGTAACGAGGACGAGGATTTGCTGACGAAAAGGTTGTTTTTTGTAGAGAAAACAAAAACGGACCTAGGTCACGTTTTTATATACTGGATCTATTTTCCACACTTTCCCAAACAATGTTAACTAAAGGAAACATCCAGCGTGTAAGGTAGTTTCTATAATTAGCACTTAGGATGCGAAATTAGTGGGTCAATGTGCGGCCTAAAAATGCATTACCTATACCGAAGTTAAACACACTAAACGGCTGGAAAAAGAAACAACGGCGAGCGTTTAAAAGCCCAAGATAATGCACTCCGCATGACGAAATAGCGTTTCGTATGGAAGCGTTTCGTACCACTGTTTAAAAGCGAAATGATGAAGAGAGACAATTGCGATTGTTGTGAATAGGAAATGGTTAATAGGTGGAGTTAAATACCTGTGTAGGTATCTACACTAAAAGTTTGTGTGGTAACTGGCAACAACATGGCAACAACAGCAGGTCCCATAACTTAACCGCCAGTTTATAACTATACATTCAAGGTAGGAGGGTAATACCATAAATGGTAATACCAATCCGAAATTGATAAAAAATTTATTTTGTTTGTTTATTCGTACCTTCCGACAAATGAAACCAAACGAAATAATCTTGATTTTTTTAACATTTATAGAGTTTTAATTCATAAATATACCCACTCCAACTATGAGTCAAAGGCTCTTCTCACTGTCCCAGACCAACTACAGCATTCCTTAAAAGTAAACAAAACTGACCAGACGATGTATATGTAAATTTGTTGACATACTATTGTATCAGATTTAAATAAACAGAGCAAATTTCGACATTTTGAAAACCAGTCTCTCGACCTTTTTGATCAGGTTTTATAAGAACGCGACAAATGAAGTCAAATCTTGCGATTAATATATGACAATAGTGTCTACGTAATCTTTTGATGTTGTTAAAATGGCACTTTCCCGTCGTTACGCCAGCCAGGTCGATGGTTAATAAAAAATCAAGTTCATTACGTTTCAGGTAATTTTGAAGTACCTGGCCTATGATATTCACGATTGTTGGATATAGGAAGATGAGCTGTGCATATTTTTTATCTGTTATAGCTCTGCATGACAAAGTAACCGTTTATTTTAATAACTATTGTTAGCATAGTGCAGAAATTGAGCAATTATCCTATTATATTGTTTTATTTATATACCGATAATGACTCAAGTTCAGATCTGAAAGATATACGGTGTAAACAGTGAAAAGAAATTACTCATCATTACATAAGTTGCCTATAATATACCTAAAGCAAGTTGCTAATATACCAACTTTGAAAACCGTTAATGACAAAAGGACACTAGTTATGTATTTATAGAAAATCACATACATGTAATTAGGTATACCCCCAAAAATACTCTTAATTGGCAAATTACAGATTTTAATTACTGCTTGAGCAATTCACAGGTCTTTACGCTAAATGATCCAGATCGTCCTTATTTGGAGAAAATGCAGCTTGTTTGTCAGTCACACGGCCAAGAGGAATGAAGTGCTTCTCACTCGCGACGGCGCTCGCTCCCGTAAGCGCAAGCCAAAAGTGTATTGCAGTTTGTATTACCTAACACTGATGAGGAGAGCAGTTAGACAGGTTCTGAACGGAAGAGCTGGGTCGCTTGGAGCTTTCAATTGAATTTCAGCTATTGGGCGATGCAGCCCAACGCCGGGGGGCCCAAAATAGTAATGCAAAGTTGGTGTAATGGACTTGTTCTAAACGCAGACGATGGATATTAGCTTGAAAGTGAAAACTAGACCAACAAGATCACTGCCTTCGATGTTAAACGACGGGAAACAGAAATACATTCACAAAACGAAATGCACATAGCCGGAAACTGGATTACATATAGGATGATTGGGAACCACTTTCTTTCATCACTTTTCTTTTATCATAAATTAGCGTATTGTATGTAAAAAAATAAATAAAAAATCTTCTAGCTTTTTTGACAAGAATGCATCTAAATCAAGATTGCCATCTTGCACTGTTGATCTGATTTAAGATGGCTTTCCAGTAATCGCCGACGATCAATCAAGATTGCAGCTTGCAAGCGAATCGTTTGCGTCACGTTACTACAGGCAGTGATATTGCATGGATTGGAGCGATTTGTGATTGCACGCGGTCTGGTCTATGCGGATGCCGAGTGCACTTCTCTGGCTTGACGCTCGACTTGTCGGTATTGCACCACTGCAAGTCGTGGGTTCCCGAGCCACCTGACTCCGCATGAGGTGCCGGTTTGGCACATCGCGATTACCAGCAGATCGGAGGTGAACAGGCACACCTTACATAATATGACGGTCACTCGAAATGAAACAAGTTCCGGTTGTTACGGTTCGTTTAAATTAAACTTCCTGTAAGTTGATTATTACGACATAAAAACAAAAGTTTTCAAGAAAAATAAGCAAAATAAAAAGAAAACAACGTTCATTAATTATATTGCTTCAAGAGGAACTTTCTCGATTGTGGACATTGTATATACTCGGAATACTTTCATAATAGCGCTATTTTTATTACACTGTAGGCCTAATTTTCATATGAGTTAACATGAGAGGATATGACAGTAGACTGGGTGGGTTTGTCGTTTAGACTAAGACGTCTTGTACAAGCGAAAGTGAACGAAGATTGGACGTCGGCACCGCCGCCGTCGCCGCCGCCGCCGTCCATCCACCTCCACCTCCACCTCCACCGACACGTACAACCGCCTTCAAGAGGCGGCATCCACTTGAGGGAGAAGGACCGCTATATAAATAAAGTCCAACTACACCAATATTCAGTATCAAGTCTTCTTTAGGACTTGGTGATAAACCAACAATTAAGAATCGAGCATGAGGTTAACGGTAAGTCGATTGTTTTGTACCGGAACAAAAGAAGAAACAGTGTTTTGTGCCAAATTTAAGCGTTGTTTGAAGGTCAAAGAGTGAAGGACGTTCAATCGGTCAAAAAGAAGTTGTAGAACCGCGAAGAAATCAATAAATCGTGCAATTGGATAATTTCGACATAAAAGCAGATATGCAATTCAAACGAGACTGCTTTTGAAATGGGCTAAAAATTGTTAAACAAAATTTAGTTTGTAGGAGTGAAGACACATCATTAACTAAAATAAACAAGCTTAGTCTGACCATGAGTGCATAAGCAATAAACTTACTTGTTTTGGCCCACATTAAAAATTAATTGCCGGAAAGGAATGTAAATGTGAAAATTTGACTACAATGCGTGAACATTTTGCAGATCTCCCTCGTCGTCTTAGCCCTTGCACTGGCTGCATCGGCAGAGAAGAAGGCTACAGTCGAACCAGCAGCGGAAGGACCGAAGGCAACAGTTGCTGATAGCAAGGTTGAAGCTACGCAAGATGATAAGAAACAAGACAAAAGAGGCATCTTCGACCTGGGCTACGGATACGGTGGTTCTTACGGAGGCGGAATTGGTAACCTAGGAGGTTTCGGCCAAGGTGTCATCAGCCAGGGCGGTTATGGAGGAGGCTACGGAGGCGCCAACGGAGGAGGCTTCGGAGGCGGCAACGGAGGAGGCTACGGAGGAGGCTACGGAGGAGGCTACGGTGGAGGCTACGGAGGTCAACATAACATCGACTTGGGATCTTACGTCCACAAAGACCATCACCACCACACCGTGAAGACCGTCACCCACAAAGTCGGTGTCCCAGTGCCTCAGCCGTACCCCGTCCACGTGACCGTAGAGAAGCGCGTACCGTACCCCGTCGAAAAGCACGTGCCCTACCCCGTTCAGGTTCCCGTCGACCGTCCCTACCCCGTTCACGTAGAAAGGCCAGTGCCCTACCCCGTAGTGAAGAACATCCCCTACCCAGTCAAGGTAGCCGTCGACAGACCAGTGCCCGTGCATGTTCCCGTCTACAAGAACGTCCCCTACCCAGTCGAAGTCAAGGTCCCCGTACCCCAACCCTACCCCGTCCACGTACCGAAGCCCTATCCCGTCTACGTCGAGAAGAAGGTGGCCGTCCCCCAGCCGTACCCAGTCCACGTTAAGGTGCCAGTACCTCAGCCGTATCCCGTCCACGTGAAAGTCCCGTATGAAGTGCCAGTCGATAGGCCGTATCCCGTTGAAGTGAAGGTCCCCGTAGACAGGCCATATCCCGTCCACGTGCCCAAGCCATACCCCGTCCCCGTAGACCGACCCGTGCCTTACCCAGTCGAAAAGCACGTGCCGTACCCAGTGAAGGTTCCCGTTGACAGGCCCTATCCCGTCGAAGTGCCCAGGCCCTACCCCGTGACGGTGGAGAAACGTGTCCCCTACCCTGTAGAGAAGCATGTGCCGTACCCGGTTGAAAAGCCTGTCCCGTACCCAGTTAAAGTACCAGTTGACCGACCGTACCCCGTTCATGTGCCCCAGCCCTACCCCGTGACTGTTGAGAGGAAGGTACCCTACCCAGTTGAGAAACACGTGCCCTACCCCGTCAAGGTCGTGGTGGAGAAACACGTGCCCTACCCCGTGGAGAAGCACGTGCCCTACCCCGTTAAGGTCCCAGTCCACGTGCCCGTCAAGGTCCACCACCATCATGGCCATCATGAGGGAGGCTTGGAATCTTATGGAGGAGGCTATGGAAGTTACGGACATGGGTCGCACTAAACAAATTTCATGTGTGTGTGTCTTGAGCATTAGCAACCAATTCATTAAGACCAATATGTGAGGCTGAAAGAATCCAAGCTATACTGTAGCTCTAAGTTATATTTTTCTACTCTGTTTCTTATTATTTTGTGTAAATGATATACCAAAAATAAAACCTCCTATTACAATTTATTAAATCGTATTCTTTTGTAACGTCCAATGTTGCCTTATTCCTTCCTCATCCCTTTAGCGGATAAAGCTAATAAAAAGTGATACTGTACAATTGTTTCTAAATTCTTTGGTACTATTCGTTTTATTGCAAGTATCCTTTCTTGATCAGCAATTTAAAAATATCTAATTGGATTCCATTGTTACATAAAAAGTTGTCGGGTATATTCCAAAATATATTTGGCACATACAAAAAAATAACAGTGTAGGACGTATTTCCGCACTTTTACTGGAGCGTAGGTGAAACTTGACCGTCCATAGGCAGCTAGCTACTGTATTATTTAGTGTGAATATCCTTTCGGATGTGCTTTATCTCGTGCTGGGCGCTAAGCATGGAGTGCTTGCTGGTATCGGCGGTATCGGCGGTATCGGCGGTATTGGCCAATGGTATTGCTTTCGCATGCACGACTGACTTCGGTATGTCGTGCGCCTCTCACCCATTCCTACCAATATCAACACACATTTTTCATTGACGCACGCTACATAATGGTGATACCTTCATTAATGATTGCCATAAGATTCTTTGTGATATAGGCACTCTCCGTTGTGGGGTTTCTTTCGTACTTGTGCAATGCACTTATTCCTTGTCATGCATGCATGAATCTTTTGGAGCTTATACTCTAAGCGTAAACCTACACTACCTAGTCATGACTAACACATTGCGGGCTGGATTTCATAAGCATTTGCATACCCTTGCTAAGAACATTGAAAAAATAAATATAGAGTGAAAATGAATGCGGTAACGCACTTGGTATTCGAACTGTTACAACGACGAGAACATAAGACATTATTTCTGTCCAACAGCCAACATATGAAATTTCTAACGACATCCTCTCTCGCATTGTTCACTGCAACCAACAAATTAATAAAATAATATGTTTCCTCATTTTACAATACTGTGCCGTTCTGAGACCTACCGTAATGAAACAGGAAAGATAGGACACAGGCTGTGCTAATATGGCCGATTTTTAGATTTTAATTTTCAAACCCCCTGGAATTGAGCAAACACTTTTCAAACGATTATTTGAGACTTTCAATATCCTTTTCAACTGGAGCGAGCTCTAGATAACTTCATCTAGGGCGTTGGGATTCGCTCCCCGCACTTGATCACCATCCCTTAGCAGCGATGACGACAATATTTCGGGAGTGACGCTCTACAGCGATCACGTCGCAAAATCAAAATTGTGAATTTATTGATTAAAATTTTTCCATACTTTGATTCGAGATTAGAAAAATCAGACCAAACGACTGCTGGTGGTGAAAATAAGAAATAAAGCACGTTTGCTTCTCTTTTCTTTGGGTTATAAAAAGTACAGAATATCTTCCATCCAAGAACAACTCGTGTCTTTTAAAATTTAAAACAGGCCGTAAAACCTGCAAATTCCGAGTCGCAAGATTGGAGGATTTGCGCTTATATATATTACGTTATTTGTTGTACGCTGAAAATTCTATTTTCCCTTAACACATCACCAAAATATACATGCTTATGAAGAAAAAAGGAAACATTGTTAGACGCAATATGCCAGTTCTGTTACAGCACACGCATTATATTTATCTCTAAGGCTATAACAAGATCTCTTGCCAAAGATTGTCGCCCCGGCCCAGATGTACAAAGTTGTCAGTGAATGAAATGTAGGCTGTGCTTATACATTTGCCAGGATATCATGTGTGACAATTAGATAGCTAGTTTCGTAGCTAGCCTACATAGGTACTATAACCACTTGCTGGTAATGCAATCATTTAGTTGAAAATGCAACAAATAATCCTGCCTGCTACAACTCATAGCAACACGCGTACAAGTACAACACTACGACAGTACAAACTGCAGAATGCGTTAATATAAATAATAAAAAAAAAGGTACTAGAATTATTGAATTGCTGGCCTGCTGCAGGGAAGCAAAAATGACCGCAAGCAAATTTATTTACTCATGTGCAATAATACAACCACAATTAATAACACAAAGACTTCATTTTCGTATAGACGAGGTACGAAAAGAAATTAATGCTACATGCCCAAGACAATCATTGACGTTCTTAACTTCAAATCAAAGATACTTTTACTTGTAAAGACTTCAAATAATGCTTCAATTACTATTATAGATCTGTTGATTTAGCATGTCGTTCTAGTTGGCGCGATTGTAAATCGGTTTCCTTCCATTCTGTCCGGGTTTCGCTCACGATACGTATTATTATATTCGGAGCAATTTATGGGCAGCAGATTACACTTGTAGTCTCTTACCATTCAGTTCGATATCTTGTTAATATCGTTACATTGCTGGAGCAAAGTGTGCTATGAAAAGGGATATAAATTTAATTCCATTTCCATTTTCCATTTAGCTGTTCGAAATGTCTAGTTTTATAACTCTCTCAAGGAAACAATTGCTTCGATTGTTTTGTTTTCATCGTATGAGCATTCTGCATTACGTGGTTGTATCTAAATGATTTAGAATTGAATACTCTACCACACATTTTTATATCGAAGAATGTACATTTTAAAATCAACTTCTAGTTCTAGCGGTATTGATATGTAATAGTGGGGGTACCGCTGAATTCATTTTAGCGTAACTAAGAAGCATTGTTTTAAACAATCTTTGAGGAAGCTAGATTATGCATTATTCATACGATCATTATTCGTAAGCTTTGTCTAAAAATTATTACCCTATCTTGACAAATATAGCAATTCCATTAATTAATAATTGGCTACAAGCATTAACAGTTACGCAAAATTGGAAAGTAGTGCTATATAAAAATGCTACAATATTAAAATATGGTAGATCGCAAAACTGAGTGTTGTAAATAATTTGATAGGTTATATACGAATCAAATATAACCTACTCATTAAATCTTAATAAATTCGGAATGCGTAGTCAAGTTGTTGAAACTTTGTCGGAACCGCTTATAACAACGGGGCTTCCGTTTCCAGTTTCTCCTCAGCGAGGTCCTCGGTCTGACGATCAACACTGCATAGGTGCATCTTTATCATTGGCGTTTATTTGTCTTTTAATAATACTCCGAGCAAAGTGATACGTGAGTGGTCTCACCTCACCAAACTACCAAACTCTGCAAGCTGGCGAGTGTCGACTGCTTGCGGTCACACTACATCTAGTTTTTTACGCTATCAAATTGGCCTGAGGTGGACCTGTCAAAACTAAATCTATGCAATTATGCACACCTCTGCCAAACACGAGCGGCATAACAATCACGTATGATGTTATTAACTTAACTCGGCGAAAATTTTCGTCTTTCTTTAATGGTTGCGTGGAGCTTAGTAATCAATAGCCTTTACATACTATTTCCCCCAATTAAACATGGGATTTATTTTTGAAAGCTCATGAAAAGATACATCCATCTAGACTCGACCATCAAGACCATATCAAGGTGTTACCACATAATTAAGCGTTTACATACCTTGTTCTAGGTTCCTTGCACGTCTACGAAAATGAATTGCCTTATCAATAATATTGGACTTGCAATTTATTTCATGAAATAAATCATTCCCTATTATTTCTAAATCTGTGAATAATTTATTTCCTAACAATTGAGAACATTGATTCAGAAAATGTGTTTTGTGTTTTATTCGATCTGAATATAGTTAGATTGGTTAGATGGCTGTCTTGCGCTAGCTGCAATTGACCGAGATTCTGTATTTGGATCTAATATTAGGGATCGTTGCTAAAGAAAGTAAGAGTTCGGTGCAATCGCAATCGATTCACTATCTCACTTGATCTTGAAAATAAAAACGTGGATGAAAGAAATTATCTAGCATGATAATTGGCATCGGATAATGTTTTTGAAGCTAGTTGCACAATTTAACCGCGCGGTTAACTTTTAAAAACATTGACATTGCGGATTGTATTGTATTTCTTTTTAGATTGTAATCTGTCAAACTACTTTTTGTTTTCGTGCCCAGTAAACCACGGCACGCGCGTTTAAGTTAAATATACCTTCACGTATAAGTGGGCAATGCAGCCCATGGAGCCGGTCTTTAGGGGAAAACACCCACCCTTACCTAACCCCAAATTCGTACATCTGACGCAAAGGACTGGTTCGTGTAACATTACCTATGTACTCCATGTATAGGTATGTAGGTACTTTATTGTGCAAGATTTCTTTAGAAGGTGTAAAAGACTTAATAAAGAAATCTAGGAAGTCACATAACATTACGATCATACCTATTACTAATTGGAGCATTAGGATTTGATACTTTTTTCGAATACAATAATTATTTCCCAGGACATGTTTTAAAGTCATGAGAACCATTTGCGCAAGCCATTGACAGCACCAACTGTCTTGTCTTCTTAATTACTGGGATCTTAATCAACAGCTTTCTCAGCCAATATCATTATTATTTAAATTTCATGAAGTTTACGAGATATCAGCCAAGTCTCGTTATAATACAATGTGTGAAAACTTTCATTGTATTAGTGAATAAAATGCAAAGATGGAATTATCCGCGAATCTATTAAGATGGGATTGTTAGCAAATGTGTCAGCGTGTGTTCGTGTGATATTATGTATATCGGTCGCGTCGAATCCGAACGCTCGCTACCGCCACGTTCTTCGAATGATATGTGGACAGCAGCGGCAGCGAGCAGCGAGCAGCGAGCGGCCAGTTCTTTTGCAGAAAGAAAGTACAGATTCCGACATTCGGATTCTGAAGGTAACGCTGAGTTTGGAGTGAGGGTATATATATAGTTCAAGACATATACCACTCAGTATCCACTTCTCTGCTGAGACTTGGAGGGACCCAACACAAGGATAAATCATGAAATTCACGGTAAGCAAAACAAAGAAACAAAGAAAGTGATTGCAATTGAATGCATATTATATATAGGAGTGACTTGTAAAAAAATCATCGAATGAAACATCTTCAACAAGAACAGACGCAGTTTTAGTGCTTTATATTTACTAATTAGCTATATTAATCATTATCATTATCATTCTATATTAATACACACCGTTTTTTAATTTTTTTCATTGTGATATTTCCCGTGTTTTTTTTTATGTTCGGAAAATTCAGTTCAAATGAAAAAGTCGCATTGAGTTCTTTGAAATGATTGTAAATCACTGTTTACAACGTTGTGAAGTTCAAACCCTTTTAGAAATCAACCCCAAACTAAACTTTATCTCGGCACTTAAAAAAATAAACAAATTGACAACATTTGCACCGTTTCGGATTCTAGGTCTCGATCGCCGTCGTGGCGTTCGCGACTGTTTGCCTCGCTGGCGACGTGGTCAAGGAGAAGAAGGCAGAGCTGGTGACAAAGATCGAAGACAAGAAGCCCGGCAAGCGCGGCCTCTTCGACATCGGCCTCGGCTACGGCAACGGGGGTAGCTCGTACGGCTCGTACGGCTCGTACGGCGACTTCGGAGGATACGGAGGACAACAGAGCATCGACTTGGGATCATACGTCCACAACGATCACCACCACCACACCCTGAAAACCGTCACCCACAAAGTCGGTGTCCCAGTGCCGCAGCCGTACCCCGTCCACGTGACCGTAGAGAAGCGCGTACCGTACCCCGTCGAAAGGCACGTGCCCTACCCCGTTCAGGTTCCCGTCGACCGTCCTTACCCCGTTCACGTAGAAAGGCAAGTGCCCTACCCCGTAGTGAAGAACATCCCCTACCCAGTCAAGGTAGCCGTCGACAGACCAGTGCCCGTGCATGTTCCCGTCTACAAGAACGTCCCCTACCCAGTCGAAGTCAAGGTCCACGTACCCCAACCCTACCCCGTCCACGTTGATAAGCCCTATCCCGTCTACGTCGAGAAAAAAGTCTACGTCCCACAGCCGTACCCCGTTCAAGTCAAAGTAAACGTACCTCAGCCGTATCCCGTCCACGTGAAAGTCCCGTATGAAGTGCCAGTCGATAGGCCGTATCCCGTTGAAGTGAAGGTCCCCGTAGACAGGCCATATCCCGTCCACGTGCCCAAGCCATACCCCGTCCCCGTAGACCGACCCGTGCCTTACCCAGTCGAAAAGCACGTGCCGTACCCAGTGAAGGTTCCCGTTGACAGACCCTATCCCGTCGAAGTGCCCAGGCCCTACCCCGTGACGGTGGAGAAACGTGTCCCCTACCCTGTCGAGCGACATGTGCCGTACCCGGTTGAGAAGCCTGTCCCGTACCCAGTTCGAGTACCAGTTGACCGACCGTACCCCGTTCATGTGCCCCAGCCCTACCCCGTGACTGTTGAGAGGAAGGTCCCCTACCCTGTTGAGAGAAGAGTTCCATACCCCGTGAATGTCGTTGTGGAGAAACACGTGCCCTACCCCGTGGAGAAGCACGTGCCCTACCCCGTTAAGGTCCCAGTCCACGTGCCCGTCAAGGTCCACCATCACCACGATGACCACCACGATGGAGGGTTCGACTCTTATGGGGGTGGTTACGGCTATGGCTATAACGAATACCATTGATAGAATGCTGATAATGTGAATGTTTATTTAATTTTTTGTACTGTATCTTTATATATGAAAATTGTTACCGCCAGCGGTCGTTGATTATGTAGGCCAACTGAATAAGTTGGTGATTAAGCCTAAATATAGGTTGTCATCTACTTCATAACAGCAGAATGTCATGTGTAATGTGTTTCAACGGCAAGCCAAATAAAAATCCATATAAAACAGTTAAATGTATAATGTTGTTTTCAATGCCAGTTATTACGATGATGAGTATATGTATACGTATGTATGCTGCTTATTCCTGAAAACCTTGGTCACTTCACTCAATTATTGCTTTCAAACCGATGTATTGATAGCGAATTCCTTTTTTGCTCTTAGTTTTTTTTATCGACATTCGGAATTTTCTTTTTTATGATTTGCAACCTTTCGCCAAATTTCGTGAATCATAAATTATAAAAATAAAATTATAAAATGCGCTTTTACAATGATTTCACATTGCATAGGTATAAAGGCTGCGCTCGTGGATATTTCGTGTCAAATCTTTCAGGAACTGATAGACTTAGAAATATTTTAATGAACAAAAAACTGTTTATGAAACCTATAGATAGGGTATTGCAAGCGAATCGAGAGTAAAGCGGTTTGCAGCATTGGAAGCCCAGGGGCATTCTTGATGTGAGAGCAATTATATATTTGAAGAATGAAACCGTACAAAACGGTCGGTCTAGAACACAGATGCTGAAAATCGTAACTAGATCATTTAAACGTAGACGAAGAAATAAGCTGTGCGTTTGATACTAATATAGCGTAGTCGTTAATTAGGTGACGATATTTCAATGCAACTCGAGCTTAAAATTGGAACGAAATTGAGCAAGTTTTATTGTAGTTTAATTAGGTCTTACAAATGTGTTATGTAATATATTCATTTCCTGAGTTAACCAAAAGAATTGTAGAACTTTATCAATCTTGGCAATAGCATGGATGTTCTTAACAATGGGGAGCTATTTCACAATGATTATTTATCCGTTATAAGTTACAATTATGTTATTAGCTAATACGCAACAGATGGATAAGGATGAAATGTGAATATGTCAGTGATCAGTTTGGATACTGCAGTATCTGATTAGAAAAATTAATACATATATAGAAATCACTGAGACAATGCAGAAATTACTCGCTTTGCAAAGATACCTGCATGTTTCTTTACTGCAAAATCGTGCACACTGTTACTTTTAACATCTATGGCTTGACGAAGATCTTTTTAGCAAACTTTATGTTTAAATCCTTTATCCTTGAATCGCAGGATATAGCTGTACGGCACGAGGGCTTTCCCTTTCACGCTACATACATTTACATATTTTATGTCTCTCGTTATAAAATGTCTTGAGTTTTTTCCTTAATATTGGTCCATTATTGTTATAAATGTAACGATCAATGGCTAATGAAAAATAAAGAAGCACGCACGGATTTTCCCGATAAAAATGGTTCTCTGTAATTTCCATATGGCGTTAACGGTTAGCAAATCAGATGCCACCTGTTGAAAAATTCAGACACCATACCTCATGATTCATGGATCCGTTATTATGTAAATTTCAGCTCGTAAAAAAAGAATCGGTCAAGAAGTGACGGATGGGATTTCGCACATATCTTGGTGTTAAAATGAGAATAGCCTTGCTTTCGTTTATCAATTAAGATCACATATCAAATTAATTGAAGCATAATTCATTGCATGAACCTAACGAAAGGCGCATTATAATTAAAATTGATGTTGTAAAATGATTATAATGTACGAAATAAATTGCTTGTCAATAACAATATAATGAACAGCAACGGAAAAAGCTGCGTGACAAATTTTTGACCAAGAGAAAACTCGAGATTATTGGAGATTATAACCTACTACACAAATTTAACGTTACATAATTATTATGCAGGATATTAGCGACTCTGTTCAATTAATTCAGCTAGATGTTCCAGTTCATTAATAACCACGTGTCTGTTTTTTATCACCTAAGCTTTGCCATTCCAAGTCGTGTGCTCTCTAAGACATCGTGCCTCTCGATATCTGCAGTGTTCTTGGTAACAAAATTATTATATGGCACATCTGGATTGATAGAAATGTGCTCGATCGGAAAAAGATATTATTTTCACGGTTGTGCAGCCTGTTATTCGGTGTCGGAAAATAGGAATAACGTGTTGAGATCAATCGTTACATCACATCTAGCCTCGTTGGTAGGCGAAGTGTGGCAAAGCATATCCTTCGAGATGAGTAACTGAATATTGCTACGGAACACCCACAGGCTGTTCAGCTTAGCCCGTGGATGTTGCATTCATCTTGTTCGAACGCATAATGGCGAATTATTGCTTACTTCCCTTCAATTGCATTGCATCATAAATGCACAATCACACCTTTAAGTGCTATTTGCTATGCATAATGATTGGCCCTTCCTTTCCACACGCGATTGAAATAGAAAAAGTTTTATTATGAGTTTTGTTTATTTATATTATTATGGTCATTTCAGTTGAAATTGGAAGTAAATATCACAATAAAATCATTGTTAGCCAGAGGATATGAGTTTGATTAATGAGTAGAGATATTTCGAAGTACCTTGTTTATCAGTGGATGTTTTCCAATTTTAGGCTCTTGTTCTTGTAATTACCGGTTCTAATTGAAGAAAGAAATGCATTCTTCATAAGGTGTAATTAAAAGTACCGGGCCGAAAATTCTTAGCTAACTAGGTATTATATTATTACTTATCACGAAATATTATTTTTTGGGGCTACGTTTTTGAAACCACGTGGTACGAAGGCATCCTGTTATCAATAAAATCTATGTGCATGCCCAGTAACAAAAATACGATCCGCTTGTAGATTATTTGAATTGGAAATGCATATTACGAATGTATAACGCATAATTTTCACTGCTCGTGAACATATTGGATCTTATAAAAAGTTGAAGCAACTCAATCGTTGAATTCTTAAAAGAGTTTTTTTAATTCGGAAATGAAGCTGAGTGCTGAGTTGCAGCGAATAGTGATCACATAATGCAGACAACCACAATTATTTCGCCTGACCAGTGTGAAAAATGATAAATGAGATCGACGCTCACGAGGAAGCAAATCCGGCTGGCTAATTGACGGACGAAATGCCAGCAACAATTCTACCGTCTACCTCAGCAAGGATGCTGCACTAATGATCCATCTAGACCGATCAATCCATAATAACAGATCCGAAAGAATCTCTAAGGGTTTGAACTTCACTTACATTTCTATTTACTTTCTCGTAAGTAAATGCGAGTATCTGTCTTATGAAAATAGTTGAGAGAAAAAAAAAGGTACGAAACGACATTTGAAAGTTTGAATGTAGTTTCGTGCTGGTCTGGTCGCGATTGAGCCTCGTCTTGAGGAAACGGAGGTAAGAAGGAGTAAGGACGGATGTGCGGTGCCCGCGCTGCCCGCTCTGTGCAGGGCGCTGACTGGCGCTGGCCGGCGCTGGCGCTGGCGCTGGCTCAGCACCGAGGCGCTCGCCGCTTGCACTATCATGGTTAGCGAAAGTCCATGTGTCGTTGAATTAGTATATAAAGTCCGTGCCGGCTTCAATTGAGCATCCAGTCTTAAGTGATCAAGTCTAGAAACAACTTCATAGCCTAGACATGAGGATCTCGGTAAGTAGATATATGAGAGAATATTTTTATTTGTTAGTATTGTAGTATTTTATACAATAATAGATCATTTTTATAACAAAGCTTTGGGCAAATTGTGTTCGTTTGCGTATGCGTCGCGGCGCAGTTGACGTTTGTTTTCGGCTTTTGAAGATGTTATATCTTTCGAAATGCTTGATAGTGTATCAGGTTTTCTAGCATTGACTTTAGTTTATTGTTTATTCGCTTAAAGAAGCTAAAAAAGTGATTAGAATTAAAATTGTGCTTAGCGCGTCTGCTCAAAATGTTAATTTAAAGTTTAGTACGTTTTTCTTCGCAGTTTAATTTAATTGCTTGGATGTTAATGAAAAATTAGATTTTCAAAATGCTTTCCCTTGAATTCGAATACAATCGACACCAATCAAAACATTTTCCTTCGGTGAAAATTCTATATTTCTTATTGTTTCTAAATAACGTGAATCTTGGACCCATACATTAGAAATAGTCTTCTAAAGAACATATTGTATAGTTTTTCACAACGAGGGGGAAACTAGAAATAAGTCATACGCAATCTCACTTGCTTCGCCTGACAACAGATCGGTTCTCGCGTCCAAGTCTGGACGCATTAATTACCTACACTAATTGAGAAGACTTGAAATTGTCAGAACAATACAATGCTAGAACACACGTAATCTTGTAACACAACAATTAACGTAATTGTATTTTCACCAACAGATTTGTATCGCCTTCTTGGCGTTCACAATTCTTGCCTCGGCTGAGGAGAAGAAAACGAAGGTCACAGATGTGAAAGTCGCAGAGTCCTCAAAAGCCGAAAAGTCTCTTCTTCCCGATAAGAAGCAAGACAAGCGAGGCTTGTTCGATCTCGGCTACGGCGGCCACTCCAACTTCGGGGGCAGCCACTACGGGGGCGGCTTCGGGGGCAGCAGCTTCGGGGGCGGCTTCGGTGGTCTTGGCCATTCAAGCGGTCTCAACTACGGAGGCTCGAGCTACGGCCACGGCAGTGGGCTCGGAGGCGGCTTCGGTGGTGACTTTGGCGGTTTCGGGGGCGGCCTCGACCGTCACGAACATCACGTGAAGACTGTCCATGTGACCCAAAAGGTTGCAGTGCCCCATCCTTACCCTGTCCACGTGCCCGTCCACAAGGAAGTGCCCTACCCAGTTGAGAAAGAGGTCCCCTACCCCGTGAAGGTTCCCGTGGACAGGCCCGTGCCTTACCACGTTCACGTAGACAAGCCAGTGCCTTACACCGTCGAGAAGCACGTGCCCTATGAAGTAAAGGTCCCGGTCGACCGTCCATACAACGTCCCGTACACCGTAGAGAAACACGTCCCGTACCCAGTCCACGTCAAGGTCCCCGTGCCCCAGCCGTACAAGGTCGAAGTGCCCAAGCCTTACACCGTCGTGGTCACCAAGAATGTCCCTGCTCCGTATCCCGTCCACGTGAAGGTCCCCGTCGCCCAACCCTACCCGGTGCACGTCAAGGTGCCAGTTGCCGTCCATGTCGACCGACCTTATCCAGTTGAAGTGAAGGTCCCCGTTGACAGACCATACCCCGTCCATGTGGAGAAGCCATACCCCGTCAAGGTTGACCGACCCGTGCCTTACCCCGTAGAGAAGGAGATCCCCTACCCCGTCAAGGTGCCCGTCGACCGTCCCTACCCTGTTCATGTTGATAAGCCATATCCCGTTCACGTCGAGAAGAAGGTCCCTTATCCCGTCGAGAAATTGGTGCCTTACCCAGTTGAGAGGGAAGTCCCATATCCCGTGAAGGTTCCCTTCGATAGGCCGTACCCCGTCCATGTGCCCAAGCCCTACCCCGTTCACGTAGAGAAGCAAGTACCGTACCCAGTGGAGAAGTTGGTCCCCTACCCCGTCAAGGTACCCGTTGAGAAGGTTGTGCACTACCCAGTCGAGAAGGAGATCCCATACCCCGTCAAGGTCCCCGTCCACATCCCCGTCAAGGTCCACGAGCACCATCATAGCGATGGAGGGTACGGAGACTTCGGAGGTGGTTCCTCCTATGGAGGATCCTATGGAGGAGGCTCTTCCTACGGTCACGGAGGCTCATCGTATGGCGGTCACTATTAAAGATTATGTCATGCCTAACCGATTCTCTGTGACGATCGCGATCAAATGTTGAAAGTCTCGATCGAAAGTATATTTGGGCGAATGAGAATAAATTATATTTAAAAGTTGATGGAATAAGAACCGGCGGACCTAGTTGCCGCATCGCATTGGACGGAGAGTGGGCATACATATTATATCATTCCCATTATCATTTTTCTACATCCTAGTCTTGTCTTGTAATTTGTAACTGACATTTTTTATACCATCTATACCGTGTTATGAAATTAAATCTGTTTTATATGTTTTTTAGAAGTGTGCAAATAAATGAAACAAAAGTAACATTTGTTCTTACTTCCTCCAATTTCCTTTCGTGATTATACGAGAAAATATCTGGCCAGTTCCTTCCTTTCTTGACGATTGCATGACCGTAGCAGACATTGTTGTTATATCGTCATCTAATGACTGATTCGCGATTCACGACGCAGCAGATTTCTAATGCTTTGATATTTCGCACAATCATAGTGCAGCTATAGTGGTGGTCGGTCTGTGGCCTGCGGATGTAGAAATCACTCACCTAATGTAGGGAATGTTGGCCGGGACATGGTACTTAGAGCCCGGGTCGAAATCGATCTCCGAGCGCAGCAGAGGCGGCTTCACCCCAGTGTACTTCTCCCTGAAATCCAAACAACATCAAAACATCACAATATTACTCCATTGGATTGTGAAAAACTGTCGTTCGATCCAATTAGTTTCACTACGATTTCGTGTCTTCGTGCATAATATCCTCTCGATTTCATCAGCCGTCTACTCAATCTACTCGTCTACTTAACAAAAATCGCAATATGCTTGCAATCGCATACCGTGGCCTTCTTTCCACGACAATTCCAGAACTGAAACTGAAAAGTAGTCTGACAGCTCAGTTTACCACATATCTACCTAACTTGACGTAATTTGACTAGTTTTTTTAAATTTAGCAAAACTGGATCAACATAGATTTTGAATAAAAGGCCAAAACTAGTTAGTCTCTATAACCGCAAAAAGGTGGGCCTAAAGTAACGAAAGCTCGAGTTACACAAACTGCACTAAAGTGCAGCACATGTTTTCGCCTGATGTCAAGTTGTCTGTATACACTAGATCGTGGTACTATAATTAATGACCTTGTTTCGCCTAGTTGGTCCTTTTTAGTTTGAGTCCAAATTTTACTTTCAAATAGACTATTACTGTGTTTATCGCGTTAACACTCAATGGTATTTCTCCAGGTCACGAAGAAATAAAATGAGGTGGCCGCAGGGTGCTTACCCTCCATTCCAATAATAAGTAGAAATCGCTATCATTTGTAAAGATCTTGGGCTCGCTGGGATCACAATCAAACCTTATTGGATTATGAAATCGATCTACTGTCCCCGCTGATTCAAAGATCCCATCAAATGATACAGGCGTCACGACATTCGAGTACTTGTTTATTTTCACCTCAAACTCCACCAGTGACAGTTGTACTGGTCTTTGTTGATATTTTTCTGGAAGACATCCCATCTCCACTGGTCCAAGGTCAGACTGTACGGCAGAAATGCCAGCTTGTCCAGAGCCATCGCGAACAAGAAGTTGATGTTGTGTGGTGTGTCATCAACGGAGCTCGGCACAAGGCCCAAGTTTTGTAAATGTTTTGGAGTCGCCACTGACAGAGCAACAGCCTCGCCAACGGCTTCGTGAAATCCTGTAAGAAAGTAATTGATTTACAATCAATTTCTAGTCTTTTTTTGGAAGGACACTCATTACGTAAATTATGACAAGATTTGAATGACTTTGGGACTACCTTGCACTTAGCAATATTCATTATAACTGTTCTGTTCTAAAATGATACCCGCGGAAGAACACGAGAAATTGCTTTTTAACCATATTTTACGACCAAATACTATGAAGTAATGTAATATTTATGAGTTTAAGTGGTTTACTTATTACTTTTATCTCAAATGTCTTTGAGATCTAAATAATTTACCTGGATTAGCTCCATCGCGGAACACTTTTGGCTGATTGCGGTAATTAAGGAAGTATTGGACATGACCCATTTCATGGTGGACGGTGACAAAGTCCTTCATATTCACGTGCGTGCACATTTTGATCCTGAAATAAAGTAACACCTAGTACAGACTTTTTTATCGATGAAAAAGAAGTTAATTACAGTCTTAAGTTTTTTTTGTGTTAAGGCAAAAACTACTGTTGGGAATGCATAATTTGACAATGCTGAAGATTGTGGCACAAAGCAAGGGATTGCTTAGGAAACTTGAGCGCAGTCTTGGTTCAATCCGCGCTTTGGGCCAAAATTACTTTGCAACACATTAACATTCTCATTTCATATATTCGGGATTTTTTATTGCCTGTTCAACGAGCTCTGAAGTCGAGCCGTTTCCTTCACCTCGTAAGGCCACACCTTTCGTCGGTTCGCGAAGAAACCTATATTTTCGAAATCTTCACACTTCTGGCAACCAATTGAACCATTTTCATTTCGCAAGATGAACTCGTCAATTACTTCCAAGAGTTTTAAAATTACCTTGATTAGCCGGCTAAAATTTACCTCTTACCGTATACACTCTCCAAGCCCACCCGTTATCCGATTGATACGAAACAAATATCTATAAAATCCCCACACTTTTGACAACCAATTGAATATTTCAGAACCTCGAAATATCTCTTAGAATTCCATAAAAGGTTTAATTCAATTTACCTCAACAACCATCAATGAATTATCGAAAATTTACAGTATGTATAAAATAAAAAATAAAAAATAAACATTAGAGATACTGTTAGTGCTGGAAAACTCTGGCTGGGTCCATTAGAATGTACTGTTAGTGCTACTGCTACTACTACTGCTATTGCTACTGCTATTGCTACTGCTACTGCTGGTTGGCTCCGGACAGTGCGTGATCGTGATGTTGCAACACTGATTTCTAGAAAGTTCGGGCGCCTGGGAGTTATGCATCTACCAACACAACCAATCAGGTACCTGTGCATTTACACGAAAAATAAAAAGAACCATTTCCAGCGCTTGACACGCCATTTTTAGCCTATAATCACGCTTGGACGAATATAGTACAGGCAATAAATTATCAATAGATATTTAAGATATCTTCTAGAAATAATTGCTTTTTTAAATTCGGTTATTTGCTTAATCAGGGTGCGAATATAGTAGCAACGATTTAGGCTAAAAATCTGTACCGTAAATAGGCCAATAGGTACATATAGGTCATAATATAGGTCAATATAGGTCAATAGGTAAATATAGGTTAACATATAGGTCAATATAGGTCAATATAGGTCAATAGGTAAATGTATTTAGTGAAACGTTTTTTTTCTTTCATTTCAAAAAGTGTGGTGGGGTTGAGAAGTATTGGTATAAGTATTGGTGTGTATATACCTGTAGTCCTGTCGATTACAGAAGTCCCAGGCAGACGGCTGGCAGATGACAGATCGATCTGGCAGCTCTTCAACTACCGAATGAGCCCAAAACTCTGGGGGCATCACGCTCATGTTCAGAGAGACGTAGAATTCCTCGGCCAGTCGGAACATAGCGATCGGTGTGTACCCCTAGAAGAATGAAATGCACACCGTGAGACATGTAGGGGTTTCCTCTCAAACGGGTCGGAAACTGGGGTAAAATGGGGCTCTAAATCTGGGGAAATCTTCGAGTACCATTGTTCAATAATTATAGAGTAATGACACTATATGTGCACGACTAGTATTTACTATATATTTACTAGTTTATTACTCTATAGTATTTCCTGTATATGTTGAATATTTATATCATATCAATAATGTCGGGCACTATGGGGAAAGAACCCCGGACCTTTCGGCTAGTACTCGAATCTGAGCTACTGGGCCGTCGAAATAATACAATTGATAACATTGTTAGGCTAAAAGCGCCCCGAAGAGCTAGGATTCAAGATGCTTATTTTGTAAAGTACCAATACTTTTCAGCCCTTTTCCCTGTTTACAGTTACATATTTGACACTTTATTTCCAATAAGGATCGTTTCATTAAAAATGAAAGATACTTTTTGAACATTTTTGCTGACCATTGTGTCAAGTGTCAATATCATCTTGCTGTATAATTAGGTAACTAAGCGCTGATCTCGCGAGGACTGTTAAGAGGAAATCAATGTTGAACTGGTAATTGAAAAAGTTGCTCTAGACCAAGTTTTTTTTAGAAGTAAAAAATCGAAATCGAGACAAGTGAAAACATTGCTAATCATCTCCAGGGGCCGGAACTAATATCAACAATCGGTAGGGCTACGGTGGTGTTACACTAGCCCTGCTACTGCCATGTTAAAAACATAGGGAAATCAGTAACACCACGGTAGCCTCGCCATATCACCGCCACATTGCGATATTAGGTCGGGACTCGGGCCCCTGGACTCTTCTTACCTGCTCAACCATTTGAGGGCCGACATCCAGGAAGTTTTTCCCAGGATAGGGAATAGTGATATCCAGAATATTACTCCACGACTGTCCCCACATATTGCCTGCAACATTATATTACATTGGTTATTGCTTAACATATTTTTTAAAATTATCCGGCACGTTTGTTTTCATTCGCTAAAAATCGAACATTCAACTCTTTGCTTACCAAGAATGTGTGCGGGTAAAGGTGCCTGCCGATTAATCTTCTCTGGACCGTATAGATCACGCAGCTTCCTTCTAACGTACGCGTGCATCTGCTCGTAGAGGGGACGCACTTGCTCCCAAACATCTTCCATGTCGAACCGGAATGTAGCCGACTCGTAGGGGAACATCCAGTACTCCGCGAAATCACGCAGATCTGTCAACAGAATCAACAACCCATCAATTAAAACCATGTTTTAAGCCGAAAAAAGGCTTGAGTTAATGAAAAAAATGTGATCTTTTTTACCCTGCACAAGATACAAAGATAAATTTTCAACCGGCTGTCATATAGTGACATGTTATGTTTTGAACCAAGCGGAAATTCCTTCCTAAAGAATTTTATCCGCGCACGTAAATGGAAATGGAAATGGAAATGGAAATGTTGCGTTTTCGATCAAAGCTCCTCATCAGTTATCCATTAAAATCAAATCTGTGCGATAGATCCGTAGATCTACGTTTTACTTTTATTTATTATAAAGTCGGGAATTTTAATGCACGGTCTATCTCCGTTTAGTTTGTAGCTCCACAGATTTCTATTTGACGTGAGCAGTGACAACGCAGTGGAATCAGATTCCTTACACCGACAAACCATGAATTATCTTCATGCTAATTAATTGACTAATTGATCACCACCGGCGCTTTTTTGTCTTGTCGATATCACCCCCCCCCCCCCCCCCCCCCCCCCCACAACACACACACTTTTCCACCAAGCCCAACGCCTAGCCATGGAGAATATCAAGCCGTGTTCATACCTAGCGAACCAAAAACTACATTTTCGGGCCCATTTTGGGCCGCGCTGAGCCCCATCAAGCTCAGTCCTCCCACAATCACATTCATTTCAGTTGTGGCTTGTGGACGACAAATTAAGGCATGTGTGTACCTACGCATTTCTTAGGCACCCCTTCCGTGTCGTGAATGTGAATGATTTGATGAACATGAACATGCACATTAACATGAACTTGAATATGCACATTAACATGAACATGCACATGAACATGAACATGAACATGAGCGCTGTCAAAAAGCAGTGGTTGATATCATATCACGATAAATAAAAAATACATCTCACGTTTATTTTAGATTTTCACTGGGAGCTTGGACTCGTATTTTTGTAAAATTCTATTAGAAAATTGAAGTTGTTATATTTGATGTAAGCATGTACTACAAGTAGACTCACATGGGAATATACCTCTATCCTTCGCGGAAGATAATTGTGGATGATAATACATTAAACTAGACAAAAATTGTACATAACTCTGAATTGCAGTTTGTAAACACACACAGCATGGTGAATGAGGATGATATCGTGATTTTAAGGATGATAATGAACCTTACCTAGCCTAGGATGGATAGGGGAACCCGGAGTTGCCACGTTGCTCAACTCGCAATCAACCCATGGACTGTCTATAACCCTGATAAATAGCGATAGATCTCGGTTTACAAAAAATTTCCCCGCTAAAAAGTAGCTCTTTGACTCTAAGATGAAGCTGCTCAAAGGTGGTCAACCATTCAATAACGGACTCGGCGCAGTGTTGCTTAACTTCGGTGATCTCACCACTACAACCCATTCTTCCAATATTCCAAAAACGGATCGGTTACGATCTTGTTACAAGCTTGTTAGGCGCATGTTAGGTGCATGAAAGCGCATGTTAGGTGCATGAAAGCGCATGTTAGGTGCATGAAAGCGCATGCTTAAAGCCGTGATGTGTGCAAAGTTGTTACCTGAGACATCACGTGTTATCGTCTTGTGTTTCAAATGAACAATGGCAACAAAAGAGTGGCATCTGTGACCACAACTTCATGCGATCGCTATCCAGGACTCATGGTCCAAAAACATTTTAGACGTATTTGCGAGCAAACTTTTGGAGCGGCATGCCAATATTCAGCAAGCACCCCACTCGATTGGATAGTGCGAGTAACTCGAGACTACATTTTTCCTATTATGCGAGAGCAGGTATTCCAATTATACGTTAAACTCCAACTTTTATTTGGGGCTGACTTCTTTAGCACATTAGCATACCGCAAAAATTAAATTTCCCCATCTTGCCCAGCTGTATGGAAACCTTCCTATTGTGGGAAATGGGGAAATGCACTTTCCAAGCTTTTTCTCAAAAGAAAACCAAAAGCACTCATGCGAGTCCTTTGATCTCCATCACTGACAAGATGAGGAGCTACGAAATATAATGGGCGTCGTACTATTGAGTTGCGCTGCGTGATTGCTGACGTCCACCAGCTGTTCGTAGAGGTCCCGGATCTGCTGACCACTCTTCCTGCGCCACTCCAGCCACACGTGCTGCAGCTCATCCCAGTCCCGACTCCTGGCCATGATCAGGGTCAACTCTGGAATGGGGAAGCACACGTTTCTTCAAACAGGGTTATAGGAAACTACTTCAAACTGGGGGGTAAAATTTTAAATAAAAGTCTCACTGATTTCTCGTTGTTTCGTATAATATATACTAGTTTCTTCTTCAAGGGTGTTAGCTCGACTTAAAATGACAGCGAGAACATGAAAACAATTAGTTTGTTAACCTAGGCTTCCTAAATTCGAATGATCCTGCCAAAGAAGCTTTTTAAACAATGAAACCCAAAACCACTAGTCAACAATATTTCAAATTGCCATCAAAAATCCCTAGAAACCCCAGTTTGAAATATCTTTCCTCAAACCTATACACATGATGCAGATGATACAAACAGACATGGGCCTTACAAATTCAAAGGGGTTTGCCAGGGAGGTGTACTGCATGGTTTGGGCACAGACATGAAAAAGCGTGTAAGAACGTTAAACCTTCGTTGGGTGAACAATGTTACGCCAGGAATTACTTTCTTTCACTCTTTTTTGTCAGCTCATTTGATACCAAATATGATTCTTCTGGGAACTTAGTTTTGCATCAAACTAATTGCAAAATTGAGTTAGCCTTGAGATATGACATCTAGAGGTCATAATGTTTGCATGCGCATCAAAAGTTTGTTCATGAGCAAAGGCACAATTTCTAATTTTTCTGCGTATGTAGGTACCAATATTGTCATGCGTATCGAACAAAAACAGATGTAAATTTTACTATCTGCATTTCAAGCAAGGTTATCCATTTTTTAACGAACTATTGGCAACCAGGACCTTTAACATAAGAGATGTAGCACAATATATTGTTATAACAAATCTGAATATGTAAAAACGCAGAAGTTGTCTCAAACCTGGATCAAGGCGTAGACCGCAGTTGAAAGGCTCGTTGTAGGCACAGATCGTCGCACTATTGTAGATAGCCAGCATGTCGTCGATCAACTTATTGTACTGCAACGAACAATTGAACATCTAGTCAAAAAAGCCAACTGAAAACAACTAATTCAATTGACTTATTTCTTCATTTACATGCCAGCAGATACCGATGGCTTTGTTGGAAATCTCTATTCGATATTCGTACCTTGAATAAATAAATAAATAAATAAATAATATTACCAATGTCCATTCTTTGACAATTTGAGTTTTAGGCTGGAAAGGACCCGAGAGCTTATTCACATTCTAAAACAACCTAGAACAACCTAAAATATCCCTCGACACCCAGGAGTTACGGTCGATTCAAATTCAATTGGAACATCTCATATTTGAATTGTACGAACTGACAACGCTTTTCTTTGATTATCCTGGAACATTGTCAAGGTGACTTAAACCGATCTTAAAATTCATGGTTAATCTAACTTATAATATGTAGGTTCTTTTTTTATGTATTCCGTAGATTGAAGAGTAAATAATGACGCTTGATTACAAAGTCCTTGGTTTAGGTCTCCAAATTGACTGTTTTCCATGACTAAAGGATGACTCAGGAGTAAGGACACATGAGTAGCGCATGATGGAGCGTTTGGTGACACTTACCCTGTCCAAAAGATCTGGGGGAAGCGCGGCAGGGCCAATGACTGACAAAAATTTCACTTGGCGACGTAAGCTCTCGTTGCTGATATCAGTTTGGTTCACTTTGTGCAGAATTTGCCAGACTGCTCGTTGAAAGTAAGCATAGTTTCTTTGAGATGCAAGCTGTTGAAGAAAAAACATTGCTTAATATTTCACATGGGCCGCATGTTTGATACTAAAACACTAGGATACAAAGGACAGTGCGTTAAACGGTATGTGTTAAATGCTTGGTAATAAATTAACAATAACCATTAAACTATGAAGAGAGTTTTCAAAATGTGAGGTAACCCTAAGATTCAGTGGATTTTCCCTTTATTTGTAAATGCCAAACGAGCGTTTTTTGACACCTACTTATGACTCTTTTCGTCCTTCAAGATTTGGTATTGAAAGTGCAAGTTATGTAGATGACATCGTGTTACACAGTACAATGATGTCTCTGTACGCTTAAAATT
The DNA here is from genome assembly GCA_921293005.1 of Nemoura dubitans. Classification (NCBI taxonomy): domain Eukaryota; kingdom Metazoa; phylum Arthropoda; class Insecta; order Plecoptera; family Nemouridae; genus Nemoura; species Nemoura dubitans. The sequence goes on along the minus strand of OV121073.1, from coordinate 18,998,566 downwards.
ACGTGAATAATAATTAGACCCTTCCTTGTCTGTGATGAAGCCAGGATGACGACACGGTAGCTGGTACAAGTGTTGCAGTATTTTTTTCTCATTGTTATTGCATAATTTTAGTGAGGAAGCCATTGTGTCATCAAGCTGCAAACACTTTTATCATGCCTTAATGCTGTATAGTGGTACATCACCCTTGTAAAAGCAATTTCCACAATATAACACCTTCACCCTAAGATTTTGGGCCGATTTTTACGGAGACTGACGGGGACTCGTAGGAGAGATTGGTATCTCCTCCAAGATAATCTAAATACACTGCCTGGCCACGGATCCACAAAATGAGATTCTGTGAATTCCCCCTGGGGGTTTGACACTGTCTTTTTTTGGAAGAATAATTCCCCAATTGAAAACCCTTGCTACAAATAGAAGGGGTTTTGTCAATCTCCCAAACAGAAAACTCACAAACTCACCTGTTACTGTTTACACTATGTTTCATATTATGTGTTCTTGCAAATGAATAGGAACATTTTATTCCAATTGACTATTGAAAAGATTATGTTGGCTGGTTATGAAAGCGCTTGCATTTAAATTGAAAAATGGTAGCTAAAATCTAGCTATGTATAGTTACGTTTGGTGATATTGAACCTGATTAAAATACGATAAAACTGATAGCTGTCCTCGACTGTTTTTGTTTCATCTTGAAATAAGTTCCAAAATTGAAAAGCTCTGATTGGTCAACTTCAATTAATTACCTCCCTTCTGGTTACCTCTTTTGAAATCACCTTTTGCGGATATGGATACTTGGGAGAATAGTTTTTGGGATTTTGCTGGGAGAATAAAATATGCATGTATGCATGTATAAACATGATATATACATGATGGATATGCATGTATATACATGCATATACAATATGCATGTATATTACAAGATACATGCATTCAACATTTAATTCCCTAGTTATTCATGATGTTCCAATAAGTAAAGACATTAGCCGTTACAAGATAAGACATTTAAATCTCTTTCAAGAAAATCTAAATAGTTTGAAATATATACAGGTATTTAAATCTCCTAGAAGATAATCAAAACACTGCTCTGTCAGACCAGGCATTTAAATTTCTTAAAGGTCATCCACATACTGCTCATTTTGCATGCTGATTGTAAAAAGATATGTGAAAAATGATTAAATCAGATTTTTAAATTTGAGACAAAACACCATTAGCACCCCGTTAATTCATGAAGAAACTGGAAGAATGACAGCTGGAAAGATGTGCAACCGAATCGGGCTATGAACCCGGGACCTCCTGCGTGCTCTACCAACTGAGCTATTCTGAGCTTGCTGGATTTAGCATCTATCCTGATACTTCCAGAAAAACCAAACACAGCATTATAAAACTGTCCGTTGGGGGAGCGGGGGTGAGGAATCAACCAATATCAAGTCCTCAGGCAATCTCCTATTCTTTCTCTGATAATCCGAGGCTGGAAATCCGTCGGGACAGTTCGGGACAGTTCGTGACAGTTCGTGACAGTTTTGCAGTACGTTGGCTAAAACCAGTGGCGTAACTTCAAATCTGAGGCCCCAAATCTGAGACCCCCTTCACCAGTCTCGCTTCCAAAATAAGCCATTCCCTAAAAAAACGTCACCGTCGCCTTGTTTTCAGATTAACCTTTCGAATATCCATATCCTAAAAAAACTGTCGCCGCCTTGTAATGGATTTACTTGGGCCTCTGCGGTCCCCAAAATTTCTTAGGAGGCCCCCCTGGGCCCAAGGCCCCCGAGCACTGGTATGCCTGTTCCCTCTATAGTTACGACTTACGCCCCTGCATAAAACGCTTGCTGCTCCCCATTTTCTTGCCCTCCAACTTGGATTCCATCATTCATCGTCTGCAATTCTACGTCCATGTTACGTTCCATCTATTATATAAATTCCCGTTTTCACAAAATACTACGCAGCTCTTGAAACGGGAAGGAAATGGAAAATTATATTGGAAAATGTCCATAGCCACTACTTTCCATTGCGCGTGGCTGCATTGGTTATATTATTATTAAACGGCTTCTCTTTCAACGGCTTGTGTTTCAAAGTTGATTTTGCATTTGTGGCCAGCAATTCTGCGAACTGTCACACATTGAAGATAGTATTCCCAAAGCATATAGGTCAAATTTAGCGATTGCACGCGTCTTTCGTTTGACAGCGAGGTTCGTTGTGAACGAAAAGAAAGTGCTAGCCTTACTATCACTTATCACAGAAAACCCGTTACAATTTTGCCGTGCGTATTAATATTATTATCACTCAACGAAAGTAAAATCAATAAAAACACATGCGTAGTTCTAGCACATTTTCGTTTCGTTTCAGACCTACTGTAGGTAAAATGTAATGTGTTAGATGTATTGTTCATTCCTTAAAATATTCATCTCGCTGGACACATTATTTATGCGTACACAAAAGGAGTCTTACAATAACTTCGTTTCAAGTTTTCACACACTGCGAAACAACAACAAAAAAATACGCACAAAAAATGATAAATCCTTATACGCATTATTTTTGAGTGACTTTAGCTTGTCGAAGTGTAAATTAAATTTCGTTTGTCAGCGAACATAACAATGCATAATATTTTATAGCGGATCTTACTGCGAAACAAGAATTTTTGCAACCGGCTAATATTGATCTTATGAACCATAATGGAAGGTCTGGGAAATGACCATATTCAATTCCCACGACGTGACATGCTATAACCATGACCACGATCATTTCGAAACCTGTAAACACTTACTTAGGAGTAAATAATTATAATGATCTTATGATACTACATGCACACAGGATGAAGAAAAAGCATTGTGATCCTTCTTTCTTCGTCGTTGGCTCATTGTAGTAAGAATTTTCCATGATTCAGGGGACTTTGTTGAACAATTGTCTTTTCAGCGATTGCTTTATAAGTTTATTGTCGTTAATTGCAAAGTACGTGAGCTGTAATGAACCATGAAGATCAAGATGCCTTTGTGTCTGTGTCCGAAACATCGTCGACGTAATAGTTTGAATGGAAATGCATTTGCAGGAATCAATTAGGAATGCTATTTGATTACAACATTTTTACTTAAAGAATTAATTTCCCGAAATGGTTTTCCTCGTTAAAAAATTTGCGTATTGAGCAAGCTATATAGGTGTATACTGCAAGCTTCATCAATAGTAATCACTGCTGAAATGTTTTCCAAAGGAAAATTCTGTAACAGCAGAATGAATGGGATCCATGTGAGATGTCACCGAGTGCTCTCACCGTAAGCGCAAATTTCGCGCAAATTTCGCACAAATTTAAAACGACTCTGTTTTTTAAATTCTAATTGCACTACCTATAACTTAAATAAATTGCCCAAAAAAGTAATCACCCACTTACTTTACTTCCGCTGCTGAAATTGTTATCCGTTTAAAAGATAGCCCAGACAGTTCATGAATCACAACTTCTAGAAAGCACCTCCACCGACACTCAAATATTTACTCAAACGACTTGAAAAACCTACTGTAAAACAAACTGTAGCACTCTTAAAATGTCTTACCGCAGCCTGCTGGGTAACCGCATTCACGTTGGTCTCAAATGCCCATTGACTCGCCACATTATTCGAGCACTGTTCCGAAGACATGACGTCCACTTGGTTCAATAATCCCACGAGATCTTGGTTCGACAAGCGGAGTGTATCCTTATCGAAACCGACTCCTCTTCCTTGAGCCACCGACACCCTGGGCTGGTCCGGGGACGGGTTCGGTTGAACTGGCTGATACTGTTGGTTCGATCCTTGTGGGATGTTGTACTGTCCTGAAGTGCCGGTAAAATGTGGGAAGGAAGCATCTTCGTAATGTTGGCCATTTGAAAATTGACTGTTGATTATTATTAATGCGACGAAAAACACTATTCTTGGCTTGAGCCAGAAATAAAGCAAATGCTTTGGTCGGCTAACGCACGCCATTTGAAATTTTCCGACTTTTCTTAAAGAAAAGTTAATGTTTGTGTATCAGTTTTCTTTGGACTTTGTCACCATTCACAACCTAAAGAAGAAAATTACCCGTCAGTATTGACCGCTCCAAGTGACTAAAAGGAAAACTTTTTGATATTTCGAAAAAAAATTCATTCACAAATTGAATGAATATTCTAAAAGCATCAGTGGTGTTCAAATTGGGGCATTTAACTTCAAATAACTTTCAATCGCTCTCTGGTCGAGTTCCAGGAGTAAATAAATACTCGTCCCAAAGGAAATTTGGAAGAAAACTGCGTAAAACCATCACCAAAATATGTAACTCACTTTTAAAATAAATAACCTCTCACTGAATGAATACAAAAAAAAACACAGACACTGCACCCACTGCTAAAAACACTTGCACAAATGGTGAGCTGCCCGGTGCTACTGTCTTGTTCGTCAATCGCTATCACCGACGGTTTTTCCACCCAACACTGACTCGTCTGGCTCCCAGGCTAGGCACATGTACCATTATCTACACAAAAGGCGCCGGCAGGGCTGGGGGCCGGGGCAGGGGGCGGGGGCGGGCGGGGTACGAAGCGTGGAAGTCTAGCACTTCCCCAGTGCGAGACTTCTGAAAAACACCGGCAATCTTCATTATCACCAATCCCACCCATTCGTCGTCGCCCGTCGCGGGAATACGTGCGTGCGCGTGCTAAGCCGAAGGAAAATTATTTTCGGTGATGTCAAATATTACGCAGTGTTCAATTACTGTTGGTGATTCATTTAGTGTGTGATGCGGAGGTGGGCGGCTGGAGGTGGGAGGTGGGATATTGGGGGATATTGGGGATTTCATCAACTTTTTGATGAGGAGGGTGCAGGCCAGGTCCAGTCAGGAAATGAATGAAGAAAGGGTTTTGGTGGCACTTTCGGGGGAAAAAAACAAGAAAATAGTAATAAATATATATTTTTTGAGCAACCTTACCTTTCCGTTGTAGGTCAAATTGAATCTTCAAGTAGTGGTTTAATTTTTGATGCAAATAATGTTTGCCTGCTCAGGGTACTCGAAAGATTGGGAGGCAATTGAGTGTCGATGTCGCTCCGTCTTCACAGTGTGTTCAAAGGGTAAATGAGTTAAAAAGGAACCCGAAATATTTAAGCGTGGTCCATGGCACTTCACTTCACACTACCTACTCTATTAACAACACATCTGCATATAAAAAAGAACGCTTTATCTTTTTCTAGTTTCACTATGATCTGGGGATAAAAAGTTTAACACAAAACTAAAATATGTTTGAAACGGATGTGGCTCTTTTTCAGAAAATCTTGCCAACGGGCGTTGTCCCCCCCCCCCCCCCCCCCCCCAACGTTTTTGGGTCATCAGAAATCAGGAACAGTGAGATGTTCTATTCCAATTAATTAATCAATTTAATTATATTGACCAGGGTATATGATATACGAAATCCACTCGTCCCGTTTCTTGTATTTGTATGAAATTCATAATGGTTCTTTACCCGCTTCATTAATAGCTTGAAAGTAAAGTTTTGCCACAACGTAATGAATGGAAAATGGGAAATCACTGGTAAGGTAGAACATGTTGGACTTTCTCGGAAAAACTTGCGTGCATAAACGTCACTATCCTTTTATTGCAATTACACATTAACAATGAAAGCAGATATTAGCACATTTTTTCCACTCTCTTCTGCAATTAATTTAATTTTTACACTTAATACTCAGAAACAAAAAAAAGCAATTGACATGCGACTAAAATATTTCACGAAAATTTTAACTTTACTGTATGTCTAGGTTATCAGGCCACAAGCGTTATGCAATATCCAACGTATATTCTATAATACCTAAGGTCATTACAAGCATTATGCATTGTTGTAGAAAAATTTTCTCACACTTATACATGTAGTATACCTACCATAAGAGATAATATAATGGTGTTAGTTGATGCTAGCATTTGGATATGTAGGTTTACGTGCTATTATTGTTTTCCAAGATTGAGAAAATATCGCGCAATTCTACATACCATTATCGTTTCAAGGTGGTTATTACAACAGAAGTTGGAGGTACAGCACGGGTCCTGTTCGCCTGCACATAACCTAACAGTCAACAGTAAATCAATTTCTTGCGCCTCTGACTACGTGAGAACGCTCTAGCTTATCGCGATGGCATTGGCGTAGTAGAATCGCGACGTTCTACCTAAGGGTTCAATTCGGTTCAATCGATGTAGCAGTAGTACGGTCTTCTCCTTTGGAATCGGAGGAATTGGACGAGATGGACGGCAAGGATGCACGTTACGCAGATGAAGCAGATGCTGATGAGGACCTTCCCACTGCCGAAGGCTTGCTTCCGCACGTGCAAACTGGTTTTCACGCCTTACAAAAGTAAACAATAACATAGAAGGTTAATAATGAATGCAAATTTAAGCACGATGATCTATATTTTTAGAATTGTGTAAAGGAGGCAGGGGGGATTTGAGATTGGGATGCATGCATCTGACAGCAATATTTCCGGTACATTATGCTCCGCCGGAAAGCAGAGGAAAATTGAAGGAAAATAATATTGGAAAAACTTTCGGTCATGGTATTCATAATCTGGTTACTGTCATATTATATCAATGAAAGAATTGGAAACTCTCATATACAAAATTAATTAAAATTGTACAATCAAACAATTTCTCACTTCGTTAGTCTGTTTTGATAAGCGAAGGTTTTGCAACTCATGATTGAAATGTGCCATGATTTTCACATGCATTTTCAAAAAAGAAATACGTTATTGTTGTACAACTGACGGTTAGTGATTGTAAAGGGAAGAATTACTAATTTTTCTTTACGAACTTTGTCAATAAGCATACATTTCTAGGAAAGTGAAGTTACATTTCTATAATTAAATGGTTCTTTCTCACAGTCAAAGGAGACAAGAAAAGAAAAACATGTCAACAGAAGCAATTTAAATTTGTGTTCTGTAATTGTTAAGAGAAGTGTATCATCACCTGCAACCGGATACCGTTTATGATTTGTTTTATGCGTCGCCTTTGAAAATTCGTTTAGAAGTGACACGCATTGCCTACAGTGGACGTTGCACCTAAAATCTAAATGTCTCCAGCTGGAATGGCCCATCGCTACGTACTACATTAAACGTGATTGCACCCATAAATCTTGCAATACCTGTCTATTACTTTGTTTGTGTTTAGCCGAGAGCAAAACATCTAGTTGTTTGTCATGGGACACAATTTTGTGAATTATGTTGCGTCTTTTTGCGCTGTTGTCCATTTGAGACAAGAAGCAAAGCCTGATGTGACACAATTTACACATATAGCCGCAGCTGTAGCGAAATGTTGTTTTCCTTCATATATCAAAATCTATGGAATTTATGTCTTAAGTTATAGATTATTTGCGTATAGTATAACTCACTACGTAGATAAGTGAATTTAAAACTAATTGAATTCTGTAATTGATATTGAACTCTTAGAATGACGAAGTGGTTCAGAGCCATGGTAAGATGTTCGGTAATGCTCTGTTTTGACTGACTTGCGGTCCTAAAAAGAACCTTGGTCGACGTTTCGTTTGCGTTGGCGCCGACTTCTTCAGGACTTGTGTGAAGTCCTGTAGATGTCGGCGCCAACGCCGACGAAACGTCGACCAAAAATATTTTTAGGACAGCAAGTCAGTCATAACAGAGCATTACCGAACATCTTACCACCATTGAACTCTTAGTATTGCATGCTCATTCAATCCAAACCTTTTTGCTCTCAGTTTAATTAATTGATTGCTAATTCAATTACTAACAATTTACTAAATTGGGCTTTCGGAAAACACCACAACCTATATTCCAGGTGAATACTAATCAGAGTATTTATCCTCTATCCGAATCATTGTCAAAACTCTTGCAAATGGGAGACATCCGATCCAACATCTGAATACATGGAAATATTTTCTTGGGTCATAAAATAAGCTCATGGTGTGCTCATGGTGTGCTCAGGGTGTGCTCATGGTGTGCTCATGGTGTGCTCATGGTGTGCTCATGGTGTGCTCATGGTGTGCTCATGGTGTGCTCATGGTGTGCTCATGGTGTGCTCATGGTGTTCTCATGGTGTGCTCATGGTGTGCTCATGGTGTTGGTGTGCTCATGGTGTGCTCATGGTGTGCTCATGGTTTGCTCATGGTGTGTTCATGGTGTGCTCATGGTGTGTTCATGGTGTGCTCATGGTGTGCTCATGGTGTGCTCATGGTGTTGGTGTGCTCATGGTGTGCTCATGGTGTGCTCATGGTGTGCTCATGGTGTGCTCATAGTGTGCTCATGGTGTGCTCATGGTGTGCTCATGGTGTGCTCATGGTGTGCTAATGGTGTGCTCATGGTGTGCTCATGGTGTGCTCATGGTGTGCTCATGGTGTGCTCATGGTGTGCTCATGGTGTGCTAATGGTGTGCTCATGGTGTGCTCATGGTGTGCTCATGGTGTGCTCATGGTGTGCTCATGGTGTGCTCATGGTGTGCTCATGGTGTGCTCATGGTGTGCTCATGGTGTGCTCATGGTGTTGGTGTGCTCATGGTGTGCTCATGGTGTGCTCATAGTGTGCTCATGGTGTGCTCATGGTGTGCTCATGGTGTGCTCATGGTGTGCTCATGGTGTGCTCATGGTGTGCTCATGGTGTGCTCATGGTGTGCTCATGGTGTGCTCATGGTGTGCTCATGGTGTGCTCATGGTGTGCTCATGGTGTGCTCATGGTGTGCTCATGGTGTGCTCATGGTGTGCTCATGGTGTGCTCATGGTGTGCTCATGGTGTGCTCATGGTGTGCTCATGGTGTGCTCATGGTGTTGGTGTGCTCATGGTGTGCTCATGGTGTGCTCATGGTGTGCTCATGGTGTTGGTGTGCTCATGGTGTGCTCATGGTGTGCTCATGGTGTGCTCATGGTGTGCTCATGGTGTGCTCATGGTGTGCTCATAGTGTGCTCATGGTGTGCTCATGGTGTGCTAATGGTGTGCTCATGGTGTGCTCATGGTGTGCTCATGGTGTGCTCATGGTGTGCTCATGGTGTGCTCATGGTGTGCTCATGGTGTGCTCATGGTGTGCTCATGGTGTGCTCATGGTGTGCTCATGGTGTGCTCATGGTGTGCTAATGGTGTGCTCATGGTGTGCTCATGGTGTGCTCATGGTGTTGGTGTGCTCATGGTGTGCTCATGGTGTGCTCATGGTGTTGGTGTGCTCATGGTGTGCTCATGGTGTGCTCATGGTGTGCTCATGGTGTGCTCATGGTGTGCTCATGGTGTGCTCATGGTGTGCTCATGGTGTGCTCATGGTGTTGGTGTGCTCATGGTGTGCTCATGGTGTGCTCATGGTGTGCTCATGGTGTGCTCATGGTGTGCTCCATGGTGTGCTCATGGTGTGCTCCATGGTGTGCTCATGGTGTGCTCATGGTGTGCTCATGGTGTGCTCATGGTGTGCTCATGGTGTGCTCATGGCGTGCTCATGGTGTGCTCATGGTGTGCTCATAGTGTGCTCATGGTGTTGGTGTGCTCATGGTGTGCTCATGGTGTGCTCATGGTGTGCTCATGGTGTGCTCATGGTGTGCTCATGGTGTGCTCATGGTGTGCTCATGGTGTGCTCATGGTGTGCTCATGGTGTGCTCATGGTGTGCTCATGGTGTGCTCATGGTGTGCTCATAGTGTGCTCATGGTGTGCTCATGGTGTGCTCATGGTGTGCTCATGGTGTGCTCATGGTGTGCTCATGGCGTGCTCATGGTGTGCTCATGGTGTGCTCATGGTGTGCTCATGGCGTGCTCATGGTGTGCTCATGGTGTGCTCATGGTGTGCTCATGGTGTGCTCATAGTGTGCTCATGGTGTGCTCATGGTGTGCTCATGGTGTGCTCATGGTGTGCTCATGGTGTGCTCATGTTGTGCTCATGGTGTGCTCATGGTGTGCTCATGGTGTGCTCATGGTGTGCTCATGGTGTGCTCATGGTGTGCTCATGGTGTGCTCATGGTGTGCTCATGGCGTGCTCATGGTGTGCTCATGGTGTGCTCATGGTGTGCTCATGGCGTGCTCATGGTGTGCTCATGGTGTGCTCATGGTGTGCTCATGGCGTGCTCATGGTGTGCTCATGGTGTGCTCATGGTGTGCTCATGGTGTGCTCATGGTGTGCTCATAGTGTGCTCATGGTGTGCTCATGGTGTGCTTATGGTGTGCTCATGATAGTTTTTGTCCTCGCTCCTTGGTAACTGATGGTTTTTGATAACGATGCGATAAGTACTGAGTAGGTACGCAAAACACACGCGGGTCCCACTCCTGCAGTTGAGGGTTAATGGCAACACCGGTTCAGCCTTGTATCCTAACATGTTCGGCCACTCATGAAGAAAGTGCACAAAATGTATCATTCCTATACGTTTAAAAAGTGCTATATTAGCTTGGGTGAGGGTTTACTCTACCTGTCGAACTTTCTTCTCTTAGCTTTTCTTGGTCTTGTGAGATCTTGCGCGCGAGCTCCTGCTCTGTATGTACTCGATCCAAAATGTCCATTCCCTTCGCTAAGAAATTCAATACTCTTTTTGCCACTTGCCAGCACGTTTCGTCTGTAATGGCAACAATTATCAATTTAATTAGGCGTATACATTTATTACCGATTCTGAGCACTAAAGGGTGAGGATTTTCAAACCAGTTTCTTCACATCAAACGCGGCCAAAAGAATTTCCAGATTTCTTGGAACTTAAATTTTTTAAACGATTTAAAAGATGTGGAAAAAACTTGATGCACTTTTACCACTAGGTAGGTAAAATTAAAAGCTCCTAATGGAGTATGACATGTTAGACAAGAATGTCAATAATGTCAACTTTCTGCAATCACCTGAAGAAACTAGCTTCACAGTGATTCCTTCAATACTTTCTTTCTGGCATCTTAACTCAAAGCGAATGACAAAATGTATGCCTCTCTAAGTACTTACTCTTATTTTTTCCCCTCTAGCACCAAGATGTTCTGGCTTGCCAAATATCACAGACAAGATGTCAACTAGAATCTTCACTCAAATAATAGTGAGTGCTTCGCCTCTTCCTCCTGAAATATATAGAAACATTAGGATTGTTTTCTTGCCTCAAGGTCTAAAATACTACAAACGTCCGCGTATCACGTGTAGGTAATGCACGCGCGTCAAATGATCCACTCTAACTTGAACGCACTGGGTAATGCCTACAAACAGAAGCGTCATTTGCCATCAAACGAAAGTCATTCTGAAAACCACGACACTTATGCGCACACTGGAAAATGTCGTCAGGACTCTGAACGAATACCAATGTAACGTAGAAATGCGAGCCTTTTTTTTACACAAATATGGATTTCATGTGATGCTTGCGAGTACTCAATTATAAAAAAAAATCCATTTATGTTATTAATTTCGCTTTTCTAAAGTATTCCATCTCGCTGAAAATCGCATTGCTAAAACTTGCAATTTGCTTATGAGGTTCAAGGAACTGCACAGGTATGTATAAGCACCCAACAGCAGTGCGATAAAAATGTTACATGTGTTTTATCAACGCGTTTTTGCTTAAAAATTAGTATACCGGAAATACGGCGCTAGAACGCAAAGTCGGTAGCCGGTAGCGAAAGACGGGTGTTATAAACTGTTTGAAAATGAAGATTGACGAGATGCTATCAAAACGATAAAAATTACTTTCTCTTTCTATCGCGCCAATACAGCACATGTTGTAACTTTTTCTCTTACGTGCGGTGAGTGATCCATTGAGATGCTGCATAATACTGACATAATGCACAATCATTGCCTATAGCTACGAGTGGAAGAAAGTTGTCAGCATCCAAAATCTAAATCGAGAAGAGTGATATTTTTCTTTCATCGCAATGAAGAATGAAATGTTGTTATGATAAAAATCAGGGCATGATATTGATACATTGAAACATGAAACCCGATACAAGAATGGGCGTGAAAGATTTAATGATATGATAGATAGATCACACCTAACACCTAACATTTAACTTCATTGGAAAATGGTGGTTACATACTTATTAACTTCCAGTTAGGCAGACGTTTTCTGTCAACACTTCCATTACATCATTTTCTAATTCAATATAGTCAAGAAATCATGGCGCGGTTTGATAGTTCCACGGGGTTCGTTATCAGGAACCGGATCCACGAAAAGAGGGTTTCAAAATCTCCGGCAAATTTTGTTATTACATGCGACATCCAGTGGAACTAACATCACACTGAAACTGATGATCAGCAAAAAAATATCTATCCCAATTTTGTTAAAACCGCCTCCAAAATCCGGGCATTGTATATTGGTTTATAATGGAGGGGTATTGTCGTATACCTACATTGTTGTGTTGAAGATATTTGAGCCCTTTATCATAATTAATAATCCTTGGAACCGGTACCTTTCGTTTTCTCACTTTTCGCACAATCCAGTAATTATAAGAAACGAGGCCGTGGGGCCTTGACTTTACTAGTTACTCATTTGCATAAACATGATCAAACTCTACATAAACATAGTACAATCCTTACAGCGAGATACATCTTCCAAGACAACTAGTATCGAACTAACTGCATCTCATCTTGCGTCTTCGCTTTTTAAATACCATTGATACAATGATATCCCCTCTTCTATTTTCTTCCCTCACTTTCTTATCTGTGCACCACACCTCTTCTTCACTATCATTTGCAACGCATCATCGAGTCATCAATGGCATGACCCTCTGTCGAAGACTACCTGTGCCCTCAGAGAGTAACAGTGCAATTACACAACACCTTTGTGGCCAGAAACTTTCTAGTTATTACGATGACATACGAATTATCACTCTGCTATCTGATCAATCCGGAAGCGTGTTGAATCGTAACACCCTCGCCTGACCTTAAACTATAGCCAAAATCCTCACGCTCTCAATAATTGTGCATTCAAGTGGTATAATTTAAAGTTAAGCAACACGGCACTGTGTCAAGTATTGGATGGGTGACCACCTAAATCTCACGGCCAGTTTTATTCGGGAGAAAGGTGGGCGAGACTGAAACTAGAACAACAGCTCCACTGGCAGGCTGTAATGTTGCACCTCCTCCCAGGATGCAATCTTCATTCTCATCATCAACCTGTGGATGGTTTGACATTCATTCCGTCATGCGCTCGTACGGCGAAACTATCTTTAAAAAAATAACTACCATTCACTTACATCATAAGACCAGTGCCTCAGCAGGGCCTGAGTCCAAAGAAGTGTGTCGTTAAACACCACAAATAAATCAATCAAAACAGTGTCGTTGAACCGTACAAATCAATAAAGGAGCAATATTTATGCAAATAAGAAGCGGAGACTTCACCCCTTCCCCACCACCCAAATGGGCTTAGTTTCATCGTGAATGCAAATTTAACTTTCGCGATTTCAGACGCACAATTAAGGTCTGTTTTTGCAAATTGTTTTGTGTTTTTGCTTGGCGCTATGCTGGCCAAGACATCCGAGTTTTGCTTCCACAAGGACCAGAAACTCTAGCAGCCAATAGTGATCTGTAGACGTGCAGTAGACCATAAATTATTCATCCTACTCCAGTTTTGAAAACGATCTCATATCTTTCTAATCCGAAAGCAACATGATCAAACTAGTATAAGAGCACACCAAATAGGTAAGGTGAGAATAAAATGAATGAGAGCCTAATATAGAGGCAGACTAGATGAGACAGGCTGCTACTGTGACTCGTGTAAAAGGTAACCAACTATGAAGATGTCCATCACAGTCATTGCTACTCACACCTTTTCCATGGTTGTTCTACAAAGTTTATATTTCAAGCGAGAATAAAAATGTCTAGAAAATGATAAGTGAATCTGAAATAATTAGTAATTCTCAACCACATGCCACAACCACAACCACATGCCATTCTCAACCATGGATTCTCATCCATGGTTGTCCATGATCAATGTGATTGCATATGTTGGAATCTGGACAAAGACCAAACAATTCAGTTGACATGCCCCTTATTGTTGCTACCCGCCGTCCACGCATCGACATGGTCTGAAATACATCCGTGTCCATTCAACCCTTTCCAGTACCGTGCTAGTTTCACCATGTCAAGCTTCCTGGGTATTTTACACTCCGAAGCCCATCACTTCGCGGCTATGGTTCGTCTCAACCTGAGAAGATCAATGTTTAAGTTACCGCTGACAGGTTTTTTGCGTATCGGATATCAGATTTTACTAGTCTCGCCCATTAATTTTAATTGCATGTCAGTCCTCGAATCACCACCGAACCCTGGCCTTTTGGCTGCGTACTTGGAGGAGATATTTGAGAGGTAGGTCGAGAAATATTTTTTTTTCTCAGGCTGGGACGTACATCAGAAGAATATAATACAACTAAATAAAAGGAAATTCTGACGAGAACAGAATGCGCAACTCAAGGGGTAAATTAACTGTTAGGGAGTCTCACAATAAATCTGTTCAGAAGAAAAGTGTAACAGAATGAATATAATTAAATGATTAAAAATATGAAAAATATGAAAAAATAAAAAAGAAATCGATAATTCTAATTGCCAAGGCCACTTGATGGAATCGGATCATCTTCCATGAACTAGGAACGGTGGTATTGGGTTGGAACTTGGAACGGATTGCGAAACTCAGAACCAGAAAATGTGGGTGCTCTGTTTGTGTGACTATACCGTTGTCGAAACATAGGATGGTGATGATGAACCTAACCTAGCGTAGAAGGGATACTGGGAAACCCGGTACCGAGACGTGGCACTCAAGTAGAAAGCGTTAATTGACAGTCGTCATCGCAATTATAGATGTAAAACTCAATCAATAGAGAATTCGACTAAGAACTTACATCCGAGACGTTGAAAAGCATGAGTAATTGACTGTGACCTGTATGGAATACATCCAAACGTCGGCCCGTTTCTCCTAAGACGACTTTGAGAGTCCATATTTACACGTTGAGATGAAAATTCGATCCAGTTGACCAACGCTGGCTTAACCACCTGTTTTGCTAATACGGGGTTAACCTTTCACCGTTGATTAGTAACATACAAAAACAGACGTCGAAACGCCGTACAAAATTATAATCAATGTTCAGGGAGGTAATTTCTGATTAAAGGTTGGTGACCTAACAGTGTCAAGAGCGGTGATGATGTATGTCAGTGTCTGACTGCTACCGAATTCAATCAGGTGAATTTTTAAATGGTGGAATTTTTATCCGTTTCGTTTGTGATTAGGTCAATGGACTATGTCGAGGTGTGGTAACTCTGCCACATTTGGTAATTTTGCCGGAATTTGCATTTTCTTCTAGTAGAATTTTAGCTCGTTGTAAACGCCGCTCAGTGTAAACGTCCAAATCAATTAACATGATTGAGGTTTTATGGAAACTTGGGACTTGATTAAATTTCTGTTCACTTTTCTCGACAATTTTTCGATAGGATGTGTCAAGACGATGAGAAGCATTCCTTAGGGAGAGGTATCTTCTGTAGGGTAACCGAACCAATTCACTTTGGCCAAACAAAAATTCACCTTTTTAAAACATAAAAATTGTCCCGCGTTCGACTGGTTTAATTTTTTAGTAGTTGAAGTTTCAAATCGAGGGCTACAGTCTCGAACCTTTCCCGAACAAATCGAGGGCTACAGTTTCGGTGTTTTTGCTAAATTCACAGCTAACACTCATGTCTGCTTGTCCTATCGTTAGCACGTAGTTTCTAAAAGAACTTTTATTTAATTAAAAAAATATATTGGTTTTCACGAAACTACGAAATAGGACCATGGAAAAAATCGTCTCGATAGAGACATTCAAATATTACTTCCAAACGGCCCACAAGTTAATTCAAATAGTAAAAGTATTTTTGTGTGCTTACAAATAAGATCGTTGATCACTGCCACTCTCAGGATAGGCATCCATAGCTACACCCAAGCATCACCGGTAGCAAACATTGTGCCTTCGCCGCCAATGGCTCAAGGCCATACGGTGCTCCTTTTCACCCTGGTCGAGGCTATTTGCTAAAGCATTCGCACAACTTAGATTCTGCTCACGCCCACTCTGCCTACAATCTACAATGCCTTAGTGCATGTATTTGCATTTAATATAAGTATTGTTGAAATCAGTGTAGCTCTTAAAATTAGCTGAAAATAGCTTGAAAATAGCTGTTCTTGAGAATGGTTGAAGATGAAGAGATCGGTTTATTACAGCAGCTTCACTCACTTTGGCTTATCACCTTATCGACAGAATGGATTAGTAAAGAAACCAGGTTGATGAACTTGTCTACGGTTTGGGATAAGTGTGGGCACGAGGACACGGTGGCACCCCAAGAATGGAAAAAGCGGTGGGGTCTTGAATTTGCATAGCATAATTTATAAATTATTGAATAATATTTATGAATATTGAGAATATTTTATTATTATTCACTGCTTTCGTAACTTCGAAAGCTAGAGCGAAAGAGCAGCTAAGCAATTAATGTATTACTCTGAAACGGCAACAAGTTAAAATCCTATAATATCCTAATTATGATGGAATTTTATTTCAGATAGTTTTGATTTGTATGATCATGGTCGCACTCGCCACCCTTGTGCTTGGAACGGCGCTGTATAGTGTTTCCTTCGATCGCCCCGAAAATAACTCAAGCCGACTAAACTGGCTCAAAGAAGGACCTTCAATCGTCAATCAAGAGTTTAAAAGATTCTCACATATGTATACCTAAACCCAACAAAACTGTACGCGCCGCATTATTTCTTTCGCGATCGAATTAATCGGATCCACTTTGTTACACTTGAATCTTCAGCAATCTCGTATCTCCGATCTTTTCAAAGAAAATAAAAGGACTGCCCTTGAAAGACTATGTCGCCAAAGTGGCACCGACATTGACTCATCATCATTGTGGTTGGTACCACAAATCAGAAACGTATTAGCACACCTGAATCCTTGCATTGAACTTTTTTCAATCTCTTAATGTGCATTAAATTCATTTTCAAAAATGTATCTTCTACCAAATCAAATCTCTCTGCTGTGTTTACTATATCAACATGGCTGGATCAAGTAATACTTTTTCACGTGGATCCACATCTCAGAAAGGAATTTTTGTTGCGATCTAAGTATATTCAACAAAGATGACCAAATTCAGTAACTTTTGTTCAAATCGAAGCATTTCTTTATCGGCCTGTGGTACGACTGGCAGAGAAACTGTTGATTATTTTCAAACTTGCGTCGGCGCTTACTAGCTCATGTGCCGCGCAAAGGTGGTGCCTGGCGACAGATTCAACAACATAAGTCACTGGACCGGTTTCTTCGACGAGGTATCCACTAGATCGACGACCTCACCCAACCTATGATTTGTCTTCTGTGCGGGTGATAAAATTTGCAGACGGTCAAGGGCAGTCATGGTTTGGGGTCGAAATACATGCGCCTGTTTATTAGCACCATGCTGGCTTTTTGACTTGGTGTTGTAGCTTTTAGTCCCAGTCCCACCAACATTGAGCTGAGCTTGGCTTAAGCCTAGTTTAAAACCCAAAGACGTTTGACTGAATGTCGGACATTTTGAAACATTTATGCGATAGAATGATGTACACTTAAAGATGTAAAACTATCTGTTTAAATCTGGCGTATAACTCTAACAAGCACCATTCTGTCCTAAAAACATATATTAAGCCATAAAATGGCAGATTTACTATAAACATGCAACAGAAAGTATTGTCAGATACATATCTGTATATCTGCGTCGCTACACACCCTTATTTGAAAAAAACTCTGCTAAAATATGTATTTGTCTTATCACTTGTTTTCAACATTTACTGATACCTATAATATTTTTTTTTATTTTGCGAAAATCAAAAGCTGAGCTTAAAATAAGTATAAGCCAAGTTTAGCTCAACCTTGGAGATGCCGGCTCACGTTTTCGTAGGGATTCTAATTTGAAAACCGTGCATGGGGCGCCCGTTCCATCTGCATACGGAATAGGATATTTTTCTCGGCGATGCAAGTACAACCCTGCACGGGGAGTTTAACAACACAAGTCGAGAATTCGAAAGCAGCAGTAAAGGGGATGGTTATTAGGTGGCGAACAAAGTAATCCAGCACATGGAGTTGTCGAGGGAAATCATGGTAGTCCGAAAAAGACGGCCAAAGATTTGGTCCACTTACGAACTGAAATTTTGATGTTTCGAAATGGATGGTTTGATCCTGAAATTACTTTTTCTGTCCAGAGCTAAAATAATAATGCTGCGGATATTTATTTTCAAACATAATTTTTTATTGTATTAGATCGCAACACAATGAGAACAACACAATGTACTAGATCGCAACACAACCTTTCCTCGGAAAGGTTCACGAAGCGTTGTTGGTAGCGTGGATCTTCAGTTCTGCACTGTTCTTCACGCATTCTAGAAAAAAGTCAACATTCATAAATATTAGTATCTAACAGTATTTAAGAAAAAGATTATGCTTTGTGCCACTTACTGGTTCTGGGCTGTTCCCATCCAAGGAACTCCCCGTGCTTTTCATTATCAGCTTCCAGCCATTTCTGGAGAGGTCGGAAATAGTCCAGGAGTCCACTAGCGTCCATTTCACGCTGTCCAGTGACCACTTCCATTGCGTCGGGCCAGGGCTTGCTTGATCCCATTTTTAGCATTTTACTGTGGGACAAAAAATTAACCACTGATACAAACGAATTCTTATTTCTCATTTTGGAAAAACAACGAATGACACAAAAAGGGAAACGCATACATTATACGAAACCCAAAATTATTATTTGTAGGATTGTAAGTTTTTACAAACAAATAAGCAAGAATTCGTTCTTGTAATAATCTAGTGAAAGTGGTAGTTACCTCAAAAGAGCTCCTGCTTCTTTGCTTTCGTAAATGTCGCATTCGTGAAGAGGTTTCAGGGCCGGATTCTTCGGGTCGAATTGGCCAGCCTCGGCGCAGAGCGATCGGTGGAATTGGAACTGGATTACAAAGCTCACGAAATATCTGTCAAGGAATAGGCCATTAGCATTGTTCTCAGTGGCGTAACTTCAAATCTGAGGCCCCAGAGCACAAAAATCTGAGTACCCCCGTCACCAGCTTCGCTTCAAATAAGCCATTCCCTAAATAAGACTTCTTTTCGGATTAACTTTATCCATTTCCTAAAGAAAACGTCGCCGCCTTGTTTTCGGAATAGCTTGGGCCTCTGCGGGCCCCAAAAATGTCTTATGAGCCCCCCCCCCCCCCTGGGCCTGAGGCCCCCGAGCACTGGTATGCCAGATCCCCTCTAGTTACGCCCCTGATTGCTCTGCGTTAATTTTTGCATTGACTGCGTGTTTACAGTTTTACTTGTGCACATATAAATATCATTGTCTCTTTTGACGAAAATCAGTGCCAATTGCCCTTACTAACCTAATGTAGGGGACGTCAGCAATCACGTGATATTTGCCACCGGCGTCGAAATCTTGTTCGGTACGGTCGACAGGTGCCTCGACGCCTTGGAACTCGTGTCTGGAAGACAACAGAGTTCATGAAGGCACATGACAGGTGTACATGGAGGTACATGACAAGTGTAGTGGAGGTACATGCTCCCACCACGGTGGAATGATTCCAAGCACGTTATGTCAGTTACCATGTTTTCTTAGATGAAAAGCTTGGAGTCCTTCTGATTTTTCAAAATTGTTTTTCAAATTGTCACACAAGTTATATCTTAGTTGAAAGGGTTGAGATAGCACCAGTCTGAAATTTATTGCTTTTGGATATCACAAATCCTAACTGTAATTAAATTACCTCAGTTTCCAGTAATCACAGTTGTAATCAGTGCTGGGTGTCTTTCCCTTAAACACGTTCCATCGCCAGTGATCTAGCATTGAAGCGTAAGGAAGGAAAGCGATTTTAGAAAGCCCTTGAAGGAATAGGAAGTTGATAGTTGCTTCAGGATCTTCGACAGAGTTCTCATCAAGAAGTCCAATTTTCTTCAGATGCTTCGGGGTTGATACTGACAGCGCCATCACATCTCCTACAGCCTCGTGGAAGCCTGGAAACGGAGTGGATGCTGAATTAGGCAAAGTGACACCATAGCTTAGTCGCAGCGTCAACATGTATATAACTTCTTGATAATTTTTAAGCAGGTACAGTGTTTTGGTTAACCGTTTTTCTGGCTTACCAGGATTAGCTCCTCTCCTATAAACTTTTGGTTGGTCCTTGTATTGCAAATAATATTGTATGTGCCCCATTTCGTGGTGCGCTGTTTTCAGCTGTGTCATTGAAATGGTAGTGCACTGCTTGATCCTGAGGAACAATTAGATAGAAATAAACATCGTACCTGGATTTGCTCCTTCCAGATACACTTTAGGCTGGTCCTTGTATTGTTGGAAATATTGAATATGTCCCATTTCATGGTGTGCTACTTCAAGCTGCTCCATGGATACGGTTGTGCATTGTTTGATCCTAGTGGGAAAATGAACATGTTGACTCAAGTGTCAACTCTCAACCAAGTACACCATTACCATAACCGTGGAAGAGTTTTAGCGATTTTTAAAATAAAATATTTAAGTGTGCAAACTGCAAGGGCTGTTAGCCTGTTTTGATAAAAAGCCGATAGTAAAAAGAAATTGCTCTAACTCTCTCAAACAATTAGTATAGTACCTGAAATCTTGTCCGTCATAGAAGTCCCAGGCAGAGGCATGGCAAACAAGATCACGACCATCAGATGGCTTTTCCAGGATGGACTTGGTCCAGAATGAGTCGGTCATTTTGCTCAAATTCAGTGAGGTGAAGAATTTCTCAGACAGTTGGAACATTTTTAGAGGTGTGTATTCCTAAGAGAAAATAGTTTACAAGTGAATTCAATTGCAAATAATTTGTAAGGAAATATGAATTGAAACTAGTGGTCCATGATATAGGTCTCACCTGTTTCCTCATTTCCTCTGTGACGTCGATCGATGCCTTTCCGGGGAACGGAACGGAGATGTCAAAAATGTTACTCCACGACTGCCCCCACATGTTACCTTAGAAATAAGACCAAACGTAAAGATTAACAAAGTTTCATTCAAAGCAAAAGAGAGCATTGAATTGACATGCTAGTTGTCCGATAGTATAGACTTGACTGACAGTTAAAATTGGTACTTTATATCTCCGATACATATATACATACATATACATATACATTATATTATTGGCACAGATTTATGGATCGCCTTTTTGAAGTGGAGGATTGAAGAATAGTTTGTGGAGACTAAAAATTGGCATTTTCTTTGCCCAACATTTAAATCTTAACTGTGGATTCCAGTGTCAGCACATTTCCCCGCAGTTTCAGTCGTCCCCTGAACTATGATTGAAATGGCACCAACCTAACAAATGCGCGGGCAAGGGTCCCTTCTCCGAGACGACTTCTTTGCCGTACGTTTCGCGCAAGCGTCGTCGGACGTACGCGTGCAATTGGGTGTACAAAGGCTTCAGCTGTACCCAAAGTTTGTCAACCTGCTGAGGGAAGTCTTCGCTCTCGTAGTCTTGGAGCCAAATCTCAGCAGTATCGGTCAGATCTGGAAGGAAACACGATCTTTAGTTAGTAAGTAAGTAAGTTAGTTACTGTGTGCACTCTGGAGCAGCTGGTTATCCTTAATGTTTTGCTGCAATTATTGCAGTGCCTTCGTTCAAAATATTAAACTTGGGGTGATCATATTCCACGCTCAGCGTTGAAATATCACAATGGTTGCAGTTAAGCAGCCTCTTTGTGTTCAGTACACTTCATATCCAAAATAGAAACTTCGCAAATTATTGGTACACCAAACGCCGAAACGAATAGCTGTACCTATACTTGTTTCAAGTCATCTTGTATTCAGTTCTTATTATGTCTCCTCTGTAGTGTGATACAAGTTTATGCGAATGAGGAAGCTCGAACAAAACAATGCCACCCTTCTACACTTCACCCTGTAACCACTCACTGTTGAGTAGCGCCGCTTCATTGCTCAAGGCCACGTAGTGCTGCCAATCATTGCGCAGCTTCTCTCCGGATGCTTTCCGCCATTCCACCCAAGCATGACTCAGCTCCGCGGGGTTGCGGCTCGTGGACATGATCTTGGAGATTTCTGCAAATGCATTACATGGCTAGAAGATATTCGCAAAGAAATAAGTCTGGTTTGGTTTTACATATTTATAATTTTGGATGCTATGTGTCTGCTTACCAGGCTCAAGATGTAAATCACATTGTTTGTTGTTCTTGAAATCACAGATTGTTGCCTTGCTGTAGGTAGCACTCATGTCGCTCGTAAGCTTCTCATACTGCAGAGTGAAAATAACGACTCGTACAAATCTGACGGTGCATCAGAGAGCATCCAAGCGTAGAGCAAAAGGAGAAGTATTCGGAAATTGTCTCTTTATTTTATTTACCAACCTGTTGATATTTCTCTTCTGAAAGTGCGGACACACCCAAGACGGAGAACTTCTTGAACTGCCGTCGAATATCGGCGTCTTTGTAACTTTTCCATGGATATTTAATTGTCTCTTTCCACTGCGACTTTTGAAATTTCGATAGCTCCAGCGAAAGGGCCAGCTATAAAAAATAAAACGATTAGGGTCTGTCATGATCGGTCATTATAGCTGCGAGTGGAAAATTCTGTGCCGTCTAATTTGAACCCAATAACAAGATTCAAATAACATGCTAATTTGCCAATTAGTAATTTGATCACGTCTGATTTGTACTCGTCAATAACTCTAGCACCGCTTTGAAGGTTACTGCAGAGTATGTCAAACAATCCATCCATCTATCGACAGAATAGCAAAATTGATAGATGTGGACGAAAAAATTTCTCAGACTTTATATTTCGAGCTTTCCATGAGTAAATCTTAAATTACCATCGGTGCAAACAATGTCTTACCTTTTTAGCAAGATTTTCTTCTGTGATATTTGAAGCATAATTCCATTCAGCTTGGGCAGCCATTGAAGCTCTCTTTCGGTACTCTTCATTTATGAAAATCAAGTATTCTTTGCCTTTGCTCTCCTCAGTTTCCACCTGATGAGATTCCAAGTCCGGGTCCACCGCAGCCGCGGCCGCCACCACCACCAGGACCGCGATAAAAGCCCACATCTGCGGCAGCCAACCAGTCCAAACACATTAGGTACCATTTCAACTATCAACAGTTCATCACGTTAGATCGATGGTGATCTCCTTTGCGGGGCGGCTGGGCTCAGCGGCTAGTATGGTGACAAATGTCAAATTAGGCAGGCATGTCAAATTTGACATTGAATTATGGCTGGATAAAAAGGGAAATAACATATTCCAAGTACCTTCGCATCTGTATTGGATAATTTGTTGGCGTTAGACTGTGAATGGTGCGTTTCGTAAACAAATTAGCAGATATTTGAAATTTCGGGTTGAGATATTTTTAAGGAACAAAGTAGATAAATAAATATAATATTGAAAGGTTCAAAATGGATGGATTGACGCATCAATAATAGAGCTGCCCAGGCAGAAAGTCTATATTTAATAATCATATTCATACTTGTTTGCAAGTTATAAAACTTTGCATAAAATGTTACGTGGACGTATGCGCGACGAAATACTTGCTTGTCTTGTTATAGCCGATCCTTGGACAGAGTCCAGAGACGCAAAGAAAAGTCAAGTACTCTTGGTGGCAAGTGGCAGCCTGCGTTTTAATGCGATGCAGAAATCGAAGAGAAACATTACATCTCTGATCGGACGTACTTGATTTGATCTTAGCTGATTCACAGGAATACGTGGCACGCCATTCTTGTATTTTAGTGGAAGTTCATTACATGAATCGAAAAATGAGAAGTGATAAAAAATGCTTTTTATGCATTTTTCGTGTTGGTTCACAAGTACTTATCAAAATTGTGATTTCATTTTAATCAAACCCAACACTGAACTAGCGTATCAAGTTCCCAGCGGCCCATGCCATACCGCAATGTATGGTGATATCGCATACACGTGGTAAATATAAGTGTCATTTAATTTTAATGACTAAACCAATGACCACTAACGAACCAAAAGTATAGAAACGCTCTAATTGGTGCAATAGAATTTGTTAAATGTACGAATTTGGACAGAGGGTGCCAGCCTAATTGCTCCTCTGCTTTTCGAAATAAAAACAGATTTAACAGTTTCCAGTAATATGCTTATGGGCCTCGACTTATGTTGTACCTGGGGGGGGGGGGGGGGTACAGCGCAAACAAATGAACTAAACAGCAAGGAACGGTTCGCACTTAATTATACATCTTGAAACACTCATGCGCCGCAATCTGCCACTAATTTCATTCACTAACTGCATAAACAAACACAATCTTTACCAGTGCGCGTTCACCAGACTTTGATCAAAAGAATGAGCAAAGAGCAATCGTGACAGAAAATGCCCCACATCTTTCACAACCTAAAATCAGTCAATTAAAAATACAAGAGGCACACGAAGAGAGGCCCACGGACTTCGCAAGTAAGGCCCCATGGGCGCAAGTCCCCAGACAGGCCTCAGGCTCCGAGGCCCTCGCAAGCGAGGTCCCTGGGCCTCTGATACGATACGCTCGAAGGGGGGGATGGGGGCCTCGTCCGCATTTGCGGAAATGCTGACCTAGGGTTACCACATTTGCGAACTAAAAAACCGGGACATTTTCGTACGGGTGGGGTGAGAGGGGGGGTGGTGAATATACCCATACACCCGGAGCCGTAACGTGCCGAAACGGCACCTTTCTGAAAACAACGCAATGCCCCCCCCCCCCCCCCATTTCTCTCTAATTTATTATTCAAATAAGTCGAATTTACCGAATTTACTGAATTTTGCAGCTCCCACTCCCATTTTCTGACCCCTACAATACACAATAATGGCAGATTCAAGCAAAAAAAGTCAGAACGTACGGATTCAGAAGGGGTTTGATGATGGGTTGGGGCCGCTTATTGTGATCAACTACACCATATCCACAAACCAATTGCTTGAAAAAGGCACTACACACAAATAACAAAGATCGTGCGTAAATAAATTATTTTAATTAAAAAATAAATCAAATCGAATGACTGGGAAACCGGGACATTTAGGCGTCCCGGGTGGTGTCTCTCGGGACACCGGGACAGAGACCTCAAAACCTGGACTGTCCTGGGAAAACCGGGACGTCTGGTCACCCTGCTGGCCCTTAAATCCGCCCCTGCTTATGGGACTACTATCAACACAGCCGAAAATAGTATACAACCATTTCGAAAGGAAATAAATTTTGATTTGTCAATAACGAATAAATTGTGTATACTTATATGGAAAGAACATTTAATTTTTTCCATTTCTTTTCATAGTTCATAATTCTAAAATATACCTTCGTATAGGTACCTAGTCATAACATTGTATTAAAATAAAGCATGAAACATTAAAACTATACAGTCCCAAAAACTAACACCACACAAAGACCATCTAGACAGATACATTCGGGAGCAGCTTTTAATCCAAGCACTTACCTTCCGAGTCTGTGTCTACCCACCAACTGTTGAATATTTCTAATCATGCACCTCTCTTATAGTACCTCGAGCTTAATCCATCTGAGCTGTGCTGTGACAGTGCGTTCAGCCCAAGATTCAATAACATAGCCACTGGACCGGTTTGTTAAGACAAGATACCCACTAATCGACCATCGACCTCTAGTAAAATATGATTTTACCATTGGCACTTGACACTGGCAGAGCTTGCAGTGCGGGTGGCAAGATTTGCGCAACACGCGATCTATCAGATCAGTTGGGTAGGCCATAATTGAACATTTGAATGCTACACGAATGATAACATTCATTCTGTGACTTGTTTGTCTTTTGCGTCTGATCAGAAAGTAAAAAGAGTTCATTGGTCCGTTGATATACCAATATATGGTAACAAATGGTATGGTATATATATATATGGTAATAGATGGTATAATAAAACGTCACGACACGCCTTTAATGTGTGCCCAACGGAGCAGTGCCATACACACAGCCACGGGGACAGCGTCATACCTGGTGCGGTTCACACCGATAACCAGCCAAGCAATCATTGAAAACTTGAACGTTTTTCACGGTTCACATCTGCTTGATGGCCCTGAATACTGAGCAGGACTTTACGGTTGGCCTTTGGCGTTTATGATGTCGTATTCATTCAGGTGTCTTCTGGAGGAACCAAGCAGTCAAGATGTTCACTTCATGTACACTGATGTACCAACATTTGTTTTAATATCAACAATGACTCCTATGAGCAGTGGTGTAGTCTAGGGCATACGCAGGTATACGGCATATACTCACATTTTATTTTCGAAATTAGCGTATACTCATCTTTATTTTAAAGAAATACGCTGGCAAACGCTGGTATCTACGCGAAGTTCTAGTATTTAAATGTCTAACTTTTGAGAGTTTTCCATACTTGTTCTATATTTCACACTTTAATACCCATTCACCTAATCTTACCCATTTCCCACCCACTCATAACACACCCATTTACCCACTACCCATTTATCCAATTACCTTTGAGGCGCAAATCGAGATATGTAGTGTTTGAGTGAAACCCAAGCGAAAATAGTCGTAAGCGCCCAACAATGTTTGATATGTGAAAATAGGGTGTGTGGGAATGACGAAAATATGTAAATAAGAATTCAGTTTCAATTTTCCTGCCGAAAAATTAGCGTATACCCACCTCACCTTTATTTCCAGCACTACACTTCTGCCTTTGAGTACATCTGAGCGCATCTATGAAATCGTTGTTTTACTTGTGTATCAATCTGTGAATCGTCATCACTATTGCAATTGGTTAATTTTGAAGTTTTTTAAAGTTATTGACATTGTATCTTCTAAGTGTGAACTGATTATCCTCATATCAAAGATATGTTATGTATAGACTATAGTTGCACAAACCGAAACGAGTTGAGAATGGGACGCTGTTTTTAGCCACATGTCTTGGCTTTGTATTACAAATCAGTTCTTTGATCATGCAATTTTAAACTTCTCAAAACGAACGGCCGCATATTAATTCCTTCAATCTCTATTCTCTGTTGATCTCTGCAGCAGCGTCCAGCCAGCGCGGCTGTCGAAGGCAAGAGAGCTGGGCAGAATGGTGCCGGTGCTGCAGGGAAGGATGCGGGTTCGTCAGGACCGTCGGGATCGTCGGCAGGAGAGAAACACTGGCCTGCTCTTCGAACTGCCACCGCTCCTAGTCGCCGACCTGTAGCGAACTTCTGGCCGTTCCAAGAAGCACCCCCCGTCTCCGAGGCCCAGAAAAAGGCATCTGCATGGAACAAGAAACTACAGCCAGCATTGGAGGAGGTCAAGAAGCCACAGCAGCCAGCAAAGAGGCGAGGTTGGGAGAAGTTGCCTGCTACTCAGGATGCCAAGTTTGGAGGTCTACTTACTTCAGATCAACTCAAAAGATGCGTTGAGTGGCCGCAGCTTTCTGGTGGCTTGAAAGGGCTTCGGAAGGGAAAAGGAGCTCCTCAAGCTGCTGAGATAGACCCATGGGGAAATTCACCTTGGCGCAATGATAACAAATCAGGGGGTGGGTCTCTGTATGCTGGAGGGTGGAATGCTGGAGGTTCCGCTTCTTCTGGGTGGCCCAGGGGACAATCAGGCTCAGCTGGAGGCGCTTTTGCTGGATGGCCGATAGGAGATTACGGTTCAGCTAGAGGGCCGTTTGCTAGAGGCTCCTCTTTTTCCGGGGGGCAGATGGAAGGTTCCGCTTTTGCTGGAGGGCGTGAGGCAGGATTCTCTTCGCCTGACGGGGCTACGGTGGGTTCCACTTCGCCTGGAGGGCCGGCAGAGGGAGCTGTGGTAATCAAATTATGGCACTACCAGCCACTTTGAAGTTGCTACGCGTTCAATTTTGATCACAGAACGAACTTGACCAGAATGAACATGAAACATGTACTGCATCTGAAAAATAAGAAAAATAAATATAAAAAATAATTAAATTCTTTGTGGCTCGTGTTTGAGAGTATCGGTCGGTAGGTTCAATTTGGAACCATTACCTTCACATTCACACATTCCCTAATTCCAAAATTCCATTTCCATCAAAGTTAATACAGAAGGAACCCCCTTTGTTAACTCGATTATATCACTTTGTTAAAATGCTTGATACTCGCTCAAGTGCTATTATGCGCTATATTATTCTTTGCTTTTCTTTTCATTTAATGTCATAATATTTTTACCGAAATAGAGCCGAAATCTCAAATAGACAGATGAAATTCCATTATTCTCTGATTCCTTGAATGAACTTTAATTTCACGAATAAACTTTAGCAAACTGAAACCGAATTTCTTGGGAAAGGTCCAAATGAAGATAAACCCCCGAAAAGTGTATGTGCAGAAAAGCGAGAAAGTGTGATCAAGCGCAACCTGCTGAGCTCCCGGCGCTGCTAGTGATTGGTATCAACTTAGCTACTAGATGGCGCTAGTGGGCTCCAGTAGGCGGGATCTAAAATATTCTAGCGCAGTTGGTAACCATTCAGTAGTGCTTCTGGAGGTGTTGTCTGTACAGAAACAACATCTGCTTGAAATTTACGTGTTCGAGATTGTTTACTAAGGTTATCCAGTACAAATAAACTTGTGATACTCTTTCTATGTTACATTTTAATGGTAAAACCTGTTGGATAATACCATGTGTGTGATGAAAGTCGAAATTTGGTTATGCCACGCCATATTGAGTGAAGTGTGGGAGGGAGTTTTGTGCAAGTTGCATGTAAACAAATACTAATTTTATAGGTAATTCAATTTCAATAACTTTCCGTGATGTGATGTTCAAAGTGTTATGAACAATGAATACAAGACCACATTTACAACCACTGCTGAACAACTCACTAGCCATTCGGCAAGAGATACAGCGCTTTGAGAGTGTTCACCCATCGATATATGCAATATATGATTTAATTGAATTAGTACCTGATGCCCTTGTTGCTCAACAAATACGAGATCATGTCGTCTGCATTGAAGGTAAGAGATACCAGATTTAAATTCTATATTTTTCTGTGAAAACAGAATGACAGGTTGTTTTGCATCGCCTTTCCTCAGGCATGACATTTCTCTTCGTACCTACCTACTGATAAATTGTTTTGCAAGCGCATGCTGATAGCTCCGTCATAATTTTATGTGTAGACATTTATTCTTTACTTTCCTTGTTAATTCAAGCATTCCATTATTTAACTTACTGTCCGAAAAACCGCTGCAATTTTCATGCAGTAGTACGCTGTCGAAGTGTCGAAATGGTTCTACGCAGAATGAAATTGATGTCAAAATAATCCTTGTTGTGGATTGTTGAATTGGTCTCTCCCTGTGATTCAAGAATTACTTGATTCAGCCCAGTATTGTGTCACCTTGCTGCAATTTTCAGGCAGTGGGTTACACCTACTAGTCCTCTGTCAAAGTGTTGAAAATGATTCTACAAAGTATCAGATGATGCAAAAATAATTCTAGTGGAGTGGTCATTTGAGTGTCTTAAGTTACATAGTACGGTTCCACCTGACTTCTATACTACCTCATTGTGTTTTGAGGAAAATTAATTATTGCGATTCCCTTGGGGTTTTTAGTGCATTGCATTTTTATGTTTATGACCTACCTATAGTGGTAGGTAGGTTGCACCAACTTCAATTCTCAACCCTGGTATTATTGGTCATCTAAATACTGTATTTTGGTAACTGTATGCAGATGAATGCTTCAAATGTTTTGCTAATTATGGTCAGGAAAGTGGAGAGCAACTGCTCTTCGATAGGTCATGCTTTGTGAACTCGCTGCCAAAAAAACTACCTATCGATCAGATACCTACGACATTTTTATCTAAATGCTGAATGTTTCATTGTCAGTCAGTGATGTCTGCAATTTAGCCTGTTTTAAAACACTGGGTCCCTGGCTATTTTACAGTTAAATTGCATTTTTCATATCATAGTTTTGATGCAGGGTTTGAATTTCACAAAGCAACTTCTCAGTCAAATTGTTGACATGTTTTCTGAAAAATATATATATTCCAATAAGATATTTTTTTAGTGGATATAGTAGGTATGTTATGAAATTCATAAACGATTTTTACATTTCTATCTTAAATCGGCAAACACATCCCTTTAGGTATGAATTAACATAAGGCAAAATAGTTTATGTCTAGATGTACCCAGACAGAATTTATACCCAGTAGTGTTTTTGATATTTGGCGTAGGCTCCTTAATTACCTGTTCTGATTCTCAAAGTATTTTAGTTTTTTTAATAAACTGAACAGCTTTAAGAAGAGATAATAATTATATCCACAGTAGGTATCTAGTGACCATTTCCATCCCACCTTGCATCCAGCACACAAGGAATGCAAGCAAAGCACTTCCAAACAAATTGCTAAAATAATCGATTATTTTACATGGATTTTATGCAAACACGACATAAGTGACATAAGTTTCGTGGGCGTCATCCACTCTTGCCAGAGAATGGGTGGAATTAAAATCGCATGGGAAAGAAACAAAACATGCATCCTCATTAATCAGACTAATTCTCCCACAACTCATCAAGCACTCACTGAAATTTAATTTGATGTAATATCCAGCATCCTTTTAGCCTAGTTTCTTTTTCGTATATTTTTTTACATAAGCTTTCGCATTACAAAACTCGACCACCAAACACCAACAACTTGTGAATTGGGTATAGAATGATTTTATCTGCGAATTCGAGGGAGAGAGAGATCTTTACACAAAGCTCGAGGGATTCCGAAATCCATATGCATGGCATAGTTTGAAGGTTCATTGATATTTAGGCTGCAGAGAATCCAGAGCATTCAAAGATCTTTTACGGTGCGCCTCCTCTGGCCGACATCACAGCTTCTTTCTTGTATCGGTAGGTGCCCATACCTCTCTCGTTTCTCGTTTCTCTTTCTACCTCGCAGTTCCTTCTCTTCAGTCTTCGACCATTACTCGCCTTTTCTTCTTGGGATATCATCCACTATAAGTATAACGCTATTCAGAATGTAACGGTAGATCGTCATACCGACCCAGCACACCTTCGCCGATCGATGAAAACCCGTAGGCAATGTCTTGACATGATTACTAAGCCTGATTTCATATATGTAATGTAATCGTAGTGCAATTCATACTGCGGATGAGATGAACGGGTCCATAGTGACAGTAGTATCTTCTTTCCTTCCTTCCTTCCTCCCTTCCTTGCACTTGCCAGTTTCCAGTGAAGTATATGGCAAGCTTCCGTTTTTTTATGGGTGAATGTGTTATCTTATAAGTTGGGTTGG
Source organism: Nemoura dubitans (assembly GCA_921293005.1). Classification (NCBI taxonomy): domain Eukaryota; kingdom Metazoa; phylum Arthropoda; class Insecta; order Plecoptera; family Nemouridae; genus Nemoura; species Nemoura dubitans. The sequence goes on along the minus strand of OV121073.1, from coordinate 18,967,495 downwards.
CTGCTATTAAGTTTAAATCAGGCTATCAAGCTTATGATAAAGGGAAATTAACGTGTTTAAGTGGCAAACTTACTATCTGCACAATAGTTTATCATATAGCAGCACACTTAAAGAAGAAAGAAATTATTTCGTGGTTCTTTTGTATACTTCAAGGTATTATTAATAGTTCTTATAGTCAAGCAGCTTGCGTCAGAGCATAAACGACTTGCATAATACTAAAAACAGGGTATTTACCAAGAAGCTTAGTGCAGGTACCCATCGCAGAATGAACTAAGGTGCCTACCCGTAGGTACAGGCATGGGTCCCTGTCTTTACGTACATTTATGTGCCTAGAGGTGCAGTTTTAACAGTGCTAATCTGTTTTACGCGTATACAAATGCAACTTACCGAACTATCGAAATTCGCAACAAGGTCCTATATACTATTTGCAAAATTGCAACAAAATACCGGAATCATTTTTGTAAAAAAAATCTTGGCCAGGAAAGGACATTCGCTTTAGATTCCCTTCACAGCCTAATAAAAAATTACCAGACATTTGTATAAATATTGACCAAACTGGATTATCAACATCGAATTATCATATTATACGTTTTCCGAAAAAATCCTGCCAATGCATTCTCATACCGTTGTATACCTGCACTTACCCCTATAGGTATTCGTTCCTGACTAAAGTGTGGAGAGCAAACTTGTAAACTGTGTGTCTGGGGTAGGTTATTTTAGTGATTTTTATGCACGGCAATGCCAAGTCAGCCAGGAAGTTAATTGCTTGTTTTCGTTGAGGGTGCACTTTCTGGCAGTGCAGCGCGTGTGTGCGCGTGTGTGCGTGTGCGTGTGTGTGTGCTGGAGGCAAGGTGCCGACATGACAGTCGTGGAGCGTGGTATGCAGTGTTAGATTACTGCAGCACACCTGCACAGTGCATACAGGACGAAACAGTGACCCATAAAGACGTGCACATTCCAATACTGCACCGAGTGCGCCGTCAGTGAGCTGAGGCGGCACGCTTCATCATATCACTCCGCTTACACCGCTTGGATATTATGACTTCCAGTTCCCTGTGCGCTTTTTGTTTGTTTGTTTGTTTGTTTGAGGGAATTTAATGTGGCAGAAGAAAAGCTGGCAATTTTAATTATACCATATTGTTGTAGATAGTGTTACCGACTTTATATATAGAGCTACAAACGAGTTAGTTTTGCGGTGGAGATTACGATGTTGATAATATGTTGGGAAGGATCCGGAATGAAAAGAACTTCAAAAACATATAATACTTTTGCAATCGTTGATCTTATTAAGGGCTTAAAACAATTCGGTATATTAGTGCTTTGTAATTAATGAAAGAACTTGATATGTTGCATAGTTGCTGATCCTACGTTTTAACTAATACTTTGCCTGATTGCTCAAGCCGAAGATAGCGGTATAATGAACCGAACATCGGGCGGCGAGAAATGAAAAATGGAATCGGGTTGGTTTTTGGCTGATGTCACGAAGACGTCACACTGATTTTAACTAATTGTTATTTTATTTTTCAAGCCACTCACATAATGGCGAATTTTGATATTAAGTCTGTTATGAGTGGGGGGGGGGGGGCTGCCACTTATCGAATTGCCTTAAAACTGACTCCCACACTGCGACTTTGAGTAGCCTATTAGTAGACTTGAATAATGGACGTGTGTTGTCAACTTTCATTCATTTCAATGCATGTAAGTAAATAAATAAGCATCAATTTGTGATTCGGCGTAGGACATGGAAAGTGTGTAGTGAGTAGTGAGTACATGACTGCTTTTGTTCATATTTTCTCCGAATAGTTGATCGGTGGACCGTGGATCTGGAACGGACGTCAGCTGATTGCCCTGATCCTGATTAAATGAATATAACTCGTGTTTTGGTGGCACAAAAAACCATGCTACTTGTTTACTCACTTCCAGAATTCTCAGTGTCGTTCTGATCGATCTTGAGAGTATTTTATTCATATATGATTGTAGCTGGTATTGATCTTGAGGGATTGCTATGCAGATCAAGGCTGTTTCAATACACTTGTGCACATATATTTAAACATTTGTCACGCTTTTTTACTATGTGCGATACTGTTGATTCGATTTGTGATTTAATAAATATATACAGCTATTTATTTGTTAGTTGTCAAAATCTGACAACTTCGCTTCTCGGTGAAGAAGACAAGAAGATAAAAACATTTCATTTTTATTTCAAAAGTGTAATGTCTATAATTACAGGTTTGCGCACACATTCTATAAGGCAACGCTGCAAAACGCTCTACCGAGACTACTAATCAGTCAGTGCAAATAATGTATGCCCCATAAAATCATAAACTACGCATTTACCTTCTAATAAACATAAAATTATCCGCCATTACAAACTTTTTGGTCAACACCGAAGTCTACAGCCCTGAAATCTCTGAGCCGTAATGTTATAACACTAATCACAACAATCGTCTTTGCGTGCTAATTAGTTATGCATTGGATGTTCGCTAATGATTGCGTCAACAAATGTAGAAAATAATCACTGTCGAACGCCGCACTTGCAGTACTACACGTCGGCGAGACTGCGTGTACAACGTACCTAGGGGCTCTTATCAGTCTTCGGTTCTCTTTGCATATACCATATACCATATACCATATACCTACCACGTAATTATACATATGCGTCGAGTCAACAAATTGATGGTAGGGCCTGTCTCAAACATTGCATTCCAAATTATCAGCACAGCTGATTTAGATAATTGGTATGTGCGAGGTTCGTGTTGGAAAAATATGGTAATTTGTATCACTTGCATTGTAATAATTACTATTTACGACCGCCAAGCTAAAAAAATATATCCGTTTGATTTTTTCGTTGTACCTGTACGCGTTCCAATTGTGAGAATAATTAATAATTTGACTTATTTTGGTGCACACAGAAGCAGAAACGTGTTTTTCCTTACACTGTGTACTCTGTGGTTTTTCTCTTATGTGTCAGTCTACCACATCGAGACGGTACACATATACCTATAGTCGGGCCCAGCCAGAGAAGACGAGTGTCACCCGACTTGCCTCTCAGATGTTTCCTCCCAGCGCGCAGCCAGAGACAGAGGGTTCGGTTGTAATTAAAATTCCATGACTGACATGCTAATGGAAATGAGCAAACGTAGTTGAAGAGTCTGATAAGTGATAACCGATGCCCAAACGACCTGTTATCGATGACTGATCACTCGTCTTTTCTGGTTGGACCCGATTATAGTATAATTTTCTACACTTTCTGATCACATTAGCTGCAGAATTGTCGTTAGCCAGGCCGCAGGCCACAGGCAAGGCTTGAGGCGTAGACTGTGGAGCGACCTGTAACATGTGACCCAGGCACGAGCGGGATGTCAACATTGCTGACTCGACGTCGTTAGAGTCCCGTCCCGACGCCCAAGCTCTCTGCATTGTGATTGACGGCGTAGTGGTCGACGTCTTTCCAGTGGCGCGCTAGCGGTGATGCCCCGATTGTCTGGAGAATATTATCTAAAGCTAGCTTTACTCGGTTCAATGTTTCATTCAATGCATCGAATAACACATTGAATGTTAAAATGGTGGCACAGCCTTCCAAAAGCGCTGTTTCTAGAAGGCAGTGACTTACCCTTCCTTCTCTTGAAAGGAAACGTGAACGATATTTAGAACACGTCCTAAATGAGAAAACATTGAATTAAACCTTGAATTCAAGCTTTCAATCAATGCCTCATTGAATTCAATTGCTGTTTAGACGGTTCAATGCATTGAATTCGACCTTGAGTTCAATGCATTGAACGAAACAGTGAACCGTGTAAACCCGGCTTCAGGAAGCTATTGGCTTGCTATAGCAATTCGTGCTCGTTCCCGGTGTGGTGATTTCCTAGTTTCAAACGATGTTAGGACTCAGAATTACTTCAGCGGTTTTGAAATAATCCATGATTCAGTTTATTATGGCATATCACGGACCAATCAGATACGCTGGCCGAAATAAGATAGAATGAAAGGCTGTGGAAATTCCCCAATTTGTCCAGAATCAGCGCTCAGCGCTCACGCTTTGTCAGTGACACTGACACTGACTATACTCAGATCATTGAAAATGGACGATAACACATCCAAAAGTGGTCCAGCTCAGTGTTTCTTAACTTGATCGACTACCCTTAGGTTCCCTTCCACGATATCTAGACCCAGCACATGTCACAATTTACAATGTATTTTCCAACAGGGAAATTAAAGTCTGGATAAAATATTTCTAGTTTTTTCTCTAGCACCATAATTATACGCGCTTAAATGGACATATTTATTTGTACTTTTCTCAAGACTATGTAATATTATGCAATATAATGCAATATAATGCATCCGAACCTCAATGCAATGCATAGGGTGATCTTAAGATATCCATTGTTTCCAACACGCCAAACTGTTATAATTCACAAGTTAAAATGAACGGTCACCAATCCAACATATGTCCCAGCGCCGTATTGCTTAACTTGAACGACTCGCCTGTCGGGCGTCGACTGTACGCGACGCCACTGGGAGGCGTCGTCGCTTCTACGATTGTTTGCGGGTCGTGCCTGATGTTGTAAACATGACGTCACGCCATCGGATCATTCATCCTCATAAATTTAGTAAAACTCACGTTAAGTGATTTCCGTTCGCACTATTATAGATTCGCTACATGGTGCTCAGATTCGTATTTCATGATCTACAAACGTGCAATGTTGAACTGGTCGAATTGGTTGTGGGTTTTGTTTGTCATTTGTTTTGGCTTTACTTTATTTTCAGCTTCCTCAAAGACCCACTGCCGTTAGAAATTATTTCAGAGTCTCAAAACTGTCCAAGACTCACTCAAAACATGGCTCGTAAGTTTTGATACCCATAGCTCGTGTCGAGCAGCAATGGGTCCTCGAGGAAGATGCAAATCTACTCTCCTTCGTAACGTGAAGTGGAGTTTACATGCTATTCTTTGACCGAGAAAGCACGAGTTCTTATTTTTGTTGCTTAATTGTGTTGAATATACATTAATCGATATCATATAATATACTGCGTGTGGATTTAAGATTAAGAGACGCCTGTCAGCAAAGAAACGTGCGGAATTGGTAAATATCTCTTGAAATTGATTTGTGAGAAAGCGTTGGTATTTTGATTATGGTTCGATATACGATAATGCTTGTGTATGTATGCAACTTTACGTATAGGTACTATATTGATTTCTAAACAGATTTTTTACGCGAAAGTATGTGAATAGTTCAACGTACAGGGATACAATAAAACGAGTAGGTTATTGATATTATTATTTGAAACTGATGTCACTAGTTCCTATGTTCGGAAATACTGAGCTGTGGGTTGAAAGGGGTACAATCAGTAGGTATCGAGATACGAACTGGGCACCCTACGGCTAGTTTAAGCCAAAGTGTGCTACTAAATGTCATCTGAGCCAGCACTAACCACTGCCGGAAAGTTTTGTGTCGGTATACTTGTCCGAAGTGCTCCCGGCCCCGTATTTGCATTGCCACACAGTGTAGATGGAACACATAATTGCCGCCGGTGTACTCGTAACTCGTACGTTACTTACCGTTTACCGCCAATCATTACCATGTAATTGCATTTTATGATTTTAGAATGTCAGTACCGTGCCCATGGAAAAATTGCCATCTTTCTCGAGATGCTTTCTTGAGGATTGATCGTAGATTATTAGAATAGAAAGAGGTGGTCCTGCATTTCCTCGCACTATCCCTTCATGAACTCATTCGTTATGTGTTTCCTATGCTAATTCTAGGTCTTGTGTCGACGATTTTAAGCCGATTTTTGTGCACAAAGTTTGAATGGCAAAAGTTTGCACCATTACTGAATTCAAATCAGACTATTATCACGAGATGCACATATCTACGATCCTGTTTGATATTTTATCCGTAAATAAAATGAAAAGTAATGAAACAAATGTGAATCGTTTCGGTTCTCGCCCCCCCCCCCCACCCTCCACCGCGCTCTGATGCCATCATTCGCACGATGCGTGAATCGCCGTGGTATGCCGATCATGTTCCCAAGATTGAAGCGCAAAGTGCACTAACTTGCTATTTCGATGCAACATTCTTCAAGCCCACTTAGTTCTCCACGATTAAATTGTGTGCTCATTAATCATTGTATAATTGCGTGATGACTGATGGATCACATTGGTCTTTTTTAAGTCTTTATTTACTTTTATTTCTCGCTTTCAATTCCACAATGATCTTTCAGCGTTTCCCATCTAAAAGTATGATTTACCTTGAAAAGTGTTCTGATTTTCACAGCGTACTAATTTACTGAATATAATTGTAATAAAACCGTGATGCTAGAGATAATAGTTATAGACACATATCAATTGGAAAGCACGTGCCCGCGACAAGGATTTAAGCCCGATCCTGATTCTTGCTGCAGCCATCCCAAATACGCGTATCCTGCTGGTCCATGATTACTATGAATCAATCAAACCCTATTCGATAAATCCAGGTTATACATGGCTTATTTCCACCGCGGTCGTCAATAAAAGGCAGAATAACGCACGCTTGTGCGTGAGGATTTTCGCAACACAGTTCCTGTAGTAGGTATATCCATCCTGGCATGGCGTGCACCGTTTGTTTTACACTTTTTAAGCTTGCACCACTTTTCAGCTCGTATGGAATACAGTCGTGGATGTTGATAGTTTCCATGGCTGGAAATGCAACGAGGCAGCTGTGATTACTGCGTTATTGCAGCACAAGCATTGATGACCGGCGACACGAGTTGTGCAGTCTGAATAAAGACTGAATGTGTGCGAATTCTAATTGAAAATCGCGTCCGTTGGAAACGAGATTACTTTAGGAAACATGGAAAGGCAATAACGTTTTAAACTTCCGTTCAGAGACCAGCAAAATATCTACTACTGGGAAAGGTAACCGACGTCTGCGAGATGAGTGAAATTCGCAACCCTGTTAACGTAACTAGGCCTCCAATTGCCACCCTCGCAAAGCAATTATCTGATTGAGCGCTCGATTCGCCACGGTACCACCCCAATTTCCAACGGATTACTTATTAGCAGTAAACACGTATCGCGGGCATGCCATCTTCGTTAATCGTTCAGTTTGGTGTACTGAAACAGGCGCTTTTATATCTAACCATATAACCATAGATTTACCATAACCATGTACCATTACCATAACCATATTTTATCTAATGTTAGTTTTCGCTAGTACCAGGCGCAGCTTTATTTTCGCAACTGCAGAATTTGTTCGTTTTTCAATTTTTTGTTGCTGTAGAATTCGGAAATGGCTTTATATATAAGGTAGCCCATTTGGGGTGGGGGGGGGGGGGGGGGGGGCGCCCAGTTGTGGTCTGGTACCTTGTTAAAAAGGGCACTTAGATTACTTGGAACTTGGAAAGTGCCAATGATCCAAGACTTGACATTCAAAATTGGGTCGTATCCCTCACTTTTTATAAATTATATCTAATTCGCATACTGAGTTATCCTCTGACAAAAATTTACCTGGCCACAACTGACATTGTGGTGGCGACAACTACCCTTGTTGTTGTTCGAATGTTATGATACGAATATATGCAACGTGCATATTTCTACATGTTTCTACCATTATGACTAGATCGTCAACGATATGACAGAGACTGATAACAATAAGAAGTCAGCACACAGCGAGTATGCCGTAGGCAAGACGTATACGACGTTGCCCGATTTGTAATGTTTAGAGGAGTACATAGATGGAAAGTCGGGGCACTCTCTACGCTCAGGCTTGATGCATGTTTCATACTTAAACAAAATGGCAAAAAAATCAAGTGAAGCAGTGAGGCATAGTCAAGTAAAGTACAGGACTGCATCTTTTGTACCAGTAAGCTAGCACTCGAGCCGTTGTTTTAGTCTTACTGCATTCAACATTCACCAACTAATTCAACCAACCGTATACGTATAAAGGGGCTCCCAGTACTTTTGCGAGATGCATCACGGAATGTTTCAAGAATGCACAGAGTATTGATTGAGAAGATTTGTGTTCATCAGTCGGTGATGTTTTTGCCGGCTATGGTGACAGCGCTGGTCCTTACGCTTTGTTATATATACTTATATAGGAACTAGTTCGTTTAAAACTCCCTGGCGAATTCCTCTGAGAGCTGTCGAAAGGTTGGTAGGTGGTAGGCAAGGTGTGAGTGAAGTGCTTCTGTCGGCGCCACCTACAATCCATCCACCAGTCTCCAAAACCGAACGTGCACTTATATCGCGGTCACCCATCCCATTCCTGACACGGAGCAGTGTTGCTTAACTTCTGTGGGCGATTGCCTTATGCACAGAACATCTATTTTAAAAGTATAGCAATAGAATCATTCTATGGGAAGGTGCAGTTTAAGTTTTATTTGTGTAGATTTTCACAACAATTTTAAGAATGTATCCGAATTATTATTGCAAGAATATGTATGTTTATTATTAGTCAAGCCTTGAATTGTGTTATTATCTGAATAGTCCAATGCCATCACTTTCGTCTGTTTTCTTAACGCACGATTGAATTTGATGCTCACCTGATATTTTCAAAGAAGTAACATAATCAATCAATCGATATTTTGGTGGTTTGCGAAACCTTGGGTTTGATCGTCTCTTCGCTGGCTCGTGATTTAACAGCAAGCAATGAACTTAGCTGGTCGATGCCCATTCAAGATTCGCTCGATTCGGCCATAGCGTGGTAATAGAAATTTCACTGGAAAATTATCCACGCCGTTCGATTTTCTATAAAGCTGTGCCAATTACTGTTATAATTCAAACTTTTCATTGTTTTGTGACGTGACACCTTTTTAACCGTAGATTTAACTATTTCATCCAAAAACGATTTCATTTGCTTATGTGTGTACATGTTGAGAACTGCACGTCAAGGAAAAGTTTGTGATACGCAATACTTCTATGACAACGCAATTACTACACATTTCATGTTACCTGCATATAAAAATTAATTTTATATTGATAGTAATTCCAGTGCGATAAACAGGAACTCTACGGAATTCTACCTTTTCTAGAAAAGTTCATCATTGCCTATCTTTAGTGAAAACATAAGTGTTGTATCAAATGTCCATTTAACCTTATTGATACTAGATCAATTTGTTTCTACAAACCCGACACCATAACAATTAACTTTCAGTACGGCAACGGCACGCACTGAGTTATGACATCTCATTCTATTCCCTGTTTCCCCCCGTTTAAATGTAGTCTCGTATTTACTCCGTACCATGGTTCTGTATATTATTCATGTGTGTCGGACGGTGTTGGTACGGGTGCCCTGCACGTGGGAACTCGAGAACAAATCGATTCGGATGTGTCTCACCCAGCGGTCAGGGGTCAGCTTCAATTGAGACAATTCTCCGTCCTCGTCGTTCGTAGGAAATAGTACTGTGGTGTACTCGCTGGCCGACCGCCATTACTATCATACTATAACGAGCATGTATGGGTTTCCACTTCCGCCAGAGTTATTTCGCAACAAGAGAAATAGATTTTGTATTGCTTCTCTTATCATCCGCACATTTTACAAAATCGCTGATTGTTTTATTTAATTAAAAAACAGTCATACGCACGGTACACCCAAATCACCCAATGTTAACTCAGTTGTCTTAGGCAGATCACGATATAGATTACGCAGGTCATTGGGTTCAGGCCACGAAATTATACCTTTTACACGTAATTATGTTCAGTAGCCGTTCGTGGCAAAAACAAATTCAGATCAAGTGATACATTGACATATTGTGCTGTCTACAACGTTATCTGTGTCACTCGAATGGGAAAAAGAGTGATAATGGCCGAAATACCGCTATCAAGTTTTGGTCCTAGGATCGTCGTTTCATTATCACCTTTTATAGGCTTTATATCTAAATATTACACATCGAATCGAATAATCGATTACCTACAACTTACATTGAACGGTTAAACTGTTTCTTTTGCGTCGCAAACACTTCGTATATATCATCTTTTCTAATTGTTATGTGATGTAAACCGATATTCAAATGACAGTTCCTGTAATTTATGTAAGTACCTACCTACCTACCTACCTACCTTATCGTTCCGAGTTGCGTTACCCATGAGCATGACACATGGTGGATCACCGATGAGCCACCATGGCACTGACACTTGATATCAGAAGATTCGAAGCTCACTTCAGAAAGCAGCACCATATTATTCTCCGTCGTGCCTTCGATTCCGTCACGTATTTTGTCGATGATTACATTCCTAATTTGCCCATGATACATAATACACCACGGCATTTTTGTTTTGTTTTGTAGGTGGAGCATTGATCTAATGTTGTCGTACCTTTTTGAATAACATTAAACTTTGTGCTACGAGGTAACCTACCTTTGAACGGTTTGCTTTGAAGCTAGAACGCCTTCTTATCGCTGTAGAGATACGTTATTTTACTAATGTGTGTATGGCCGGTATCATCTTCGATCATTGTACCATAGAATTTGATTGTACCATTATAATTTTTCGCACGAAGAGATGAAAACACTGGCCGAGTGATCCATGTTGTCTTTTAGCCAGTGGCGTAGAAACAGAAAATAGTGGCGAGCGACAGAATGCATGGAAGCATCAACCTTTAGGACTATTACTTTGGATTTTTGCCAGAAAGCACCAGATAGCGATTTTATAAATGTGATGCATACGGCTCCGAGAATGACCTAACGAAGTAAAAAAGGCTAAAAACAAAATGTCAAGTTTATAAAGAATTGCAAGAGATGAGCTCATAACGTCCCCAAAGTTCCTTTTTTATGAGAAATGTCTATGTTTAAATAAGAAAGATAAAAATTGTAAAATGTAAGACGATATCGTGTGGTATATATATATCGCACGACATTTTCTTTTCGTTCTGTGATGCGCTATTTTCTGTGAGCTTGAAACTGTTGCGGAATTGTATGCGAATTGCGCATTCACTACATACGACATCCCTTGGTCGCGTCCTAAGGCCCTGCGCCGAAGATTCGTGAGGCGCAGTGTACACCATGCTACCATGCTACCATGCTACCATGCTACCATGTTACCATGCTACCATGCTACCATGTTACCATGCTACCATGCTACCATGTTACCATGCTACCATGCTACCATGCTACCATGCTACCATGCTACCATGCTACCATGCTACCATGTTACCATGTTACCATGCTACCATGTTACCATGCTACCATGCTACCATGTTACCATGCTACCATGTTACCATGCTACCATGCTACCATGCTACCATGCTTCCATGTTACCATGCTACCATGCTACCATGCTACCATGCTACCATGCTACCATGCTACCATGCTACCATGTTACCATGTTACCATGCTACCATGTTACCAAGCTACCATGCTACCATGCTACCATGTTACCATGCTACCATGCTACCATGCTACCATGCTACCATGCTACCATGCTACCATGTTACCATGTTACCATGCTACCATGTTACCAAGCTACCATGCTACCATGCTACCATGCTACCATGTTACCATGCTACCATGCTACCATGCTACCATGCTACCATGTTACCATGTTACTATGCTACCATGCTACCATGTTACCATGCTACCATGCTACCATGCTACCATGTTACCATGTTACTATGCTACCATGCTACCATGTTACCATGCTACCATGCTACCATGTTACCATGTTACTATGCTACCATGCTACCATGTTACCATGCTACCATGCTACCATGCTACCATGCTACTTTGCTACCATGCTACCATGCTACCATGCTACCATGTTACCATGTTACTATGCTACCATGCTACCATGTTACCATGCTACCATGCTACCATGCTACCATGCTACCATGTTACCATGTTACCATGCTACCATGTTACCAAGCTACCATGCTACCATGCTACCATGTTACCATGCTACCATGCTACCATGCTACCATGCTACCATGTTACCATGCTACCATGCTACCATGCTACCATGCTACCATGCTACCATGTTACCATGTTACTATGCTACCATGCTACCATGTTACCATGCTACCATGCTACCATGCTACCATGTTACCATGTTACTATGCTACCATGCTACCATGTTACCATGCTACCATGCTACCATGTTACCATGTTACTATGCTACCATGCTACCATGTTACCATGCTACCATGCTACCATGCTACCATGTTACCATGCTACCATGCTACTTTGCTACCATGCTACCATGCTACCATGTTACCATGTTACTATGCTACCATGCTACCATGTTACCATGCTACCATGCTACCATGTTACCATGTTACTATGCTACCATGCTACCATGTTACCATGCTACCATGCTACCATGCTACCATGTTACCAAGCTACCATGCTACTTTGCTACCATGCTACCATGCTACCATGTTACCATGTTACCATGCTACCATGCTACCATGCTACCATGCTACCATGTTACCATGTTACTATGCTACCATGCTACCATGTTACCATGCTACCATGCTACCATGCTACCATGTTACCATGTTACTATGCTACCATGCTACCATGTTACCATGCTACCATGCTACCATGTTACCATGTTACTATGCTACCATGCTACCATGTTACCATGCTACCATGCTACCATGCTACCATGTTACCATGCTACCATGCTACTTTGCTACCATGCTACCATGCTACCATGTTACCATGTTACTATGCTACCATGCTACCATGCTACCATGCTACCATGCTACCATGTTACCATGTTACTATGCTACCATGCTACCATGTTACCATGCTACCATGCTACCATGCTACCATGCTACCATGTTACCATGTTACCATGCTACCATGTTACTAAGCTACCATGCTACCATGCTACCATGTTACCATGCTACCATGCTACCATGCTACCATGCTACCATGTTACCATGTTACTATGCTACCATGCTACCATGTTACCATGCTACCATGCTACCATGCTACCATGTTACCATGTTACTATGCTACCATGCTACCATGTTACCATGCTACCATGCTACCATGTTACCATGTTACTATGCTACCATGCTACCATGTTACCATGCTACCATGCTACCATGCTACCATGTTACCATGCTACCATGCTACTTTGCTACCATGCTACCATGCTACCATGCTACCATGTTACCATGTTACTATGCTACCATGCTACCATGCTACCATGCTACCATGTTACCATGTTACCATGCTACCATGTTACCAAGCTACCATGCTACCATGCTACCATGTTACCATGCTACCATGCTACCATGCTACCATGCTACCATGTTACCATGTTACTATGCTACCATGCTACCATGTTACCATGCTACCATGCTACCATGCTACCATGTTACCATGTTACTATGCTACCATGCTACCATGTTACCATGCTACCATGCTACCATGTTACCATGTTACTATGCTACCATGCTACCATGTTACCATGCTACCATGCTACCATGTTACCATGCTACCATGCTACTTTGCTACCATGCTACCATGCTACCATGCTACCATGTTACCATGTTACTATGCTACCATGCTACCATGCTACCATGCTACCATGCTACCATGTTACCATGTTACTATGCTACCATGCTACCATGTTACCATGCTACCATGCTACCATGTTACCATGCTACCACGCTACCATGCTACCATGTTACCATGCTACCATGTTACCATGCTACCATGCTACCATGTTACCATGCTACCATCTTACCATGCTACCATGTTACCATGCTACCATGTTACCATGCTACCATGCTACCATGCTACCATGCTACCATGCTACCATGCTACCATGCTACCATGCTACCATGTTACCATGCTACCATGTTACCATGCTACCATGCTACCATGTTACCATGCTACCATCTTACCATGCTACCATGTTACCATGCTACCATGCTACCATGCTACCATGCTACCATGCTACCATGCTACCATGCTACCATGCTACCATGCTACCATGCTACCATGCTACCATGCTACCATGTTACCATGTTACCATGTTACTATGCTACCATGCTACCATGTTACCATGCTACCATGCTACCATGCTACCATGTTACCATGTTACTATGCTACCATGCTACCATGTTACCATGCTACCATGCTACCATGTTACCATGTTACTATGCTACCATGCTACCATGTTACCATGCTACCATGCTACCATGTTACCATGCTACCATGCTACTTTGCTACCATGCTACCATGCTACCATGCTACCATGTTACCATGTTACTATGCTACCATGCTACCATGCTACCATGCTACCATGTTACCATGTTACTATGCTACCATGCTACCATGTTACCATGCTACCATGCTACCATGTTACCATGCTACCACGCTACCATGCTACCATGTTACCATGCTACCATGTTACCATGCTACCATGCTACCATGTTACCATGCTACCATCTTACCATGCTACCATGTTACCATGCTACCATGCTACCATGCTACCATGCTACCATGCTACCATGCTACCATGCTACCATGCTACCATGTTACCATGCTACCATGTTACCATGCTACCATGCTACCATGTTACCATGCTACCATCTTACCATGCTACCATGTTACCATGCTACCATGCTACCATGCTACCATGCTACCATGCTACCATGCTACCATGCTACCATGCTACCATGCTACCATGCTACCATGCTACCATGCTACCATGTTACCATGTTACTATGCTACCATGCTACCATGTTACCATGCTACCATGCTACCATGCTACCATGCTACCATTTTACCATGCTACCATGCTACCATGTTACCATGCTACCATGTTACCATGCTACCATGTTACCATGCTACCATGTTACCATGCTACCATGCTACCATGCTACTATGCTACCATGTTACCATGCTACCATGCTACCATGTTACCATGCTTCCATGTTACCATGCTACCATGCTACCATGCTACCATGCTACCATGCTACCACGCTACCATGCTACCATGTTACCATGTTACTATGCTACCATGCTACCATGTTACCATGCTACCATGCTACCATGCTACAATACTACCATGCTACCATGTTACCATGCTACCATGCTACCATGCTACCATGTTACCATGCTACCATGTTACCATCTTACCATGCTACCACGCTACCATGCTACCATGTTACCATGCTACCATGTTACCATGCTACCATGTTACCATGCTACCATGTTACCATGCTACCATGCTACCACGCTACCATGTTACCATGTTACCATGCTACCATGCTACCATGCTACCATGCTACGACGTCTGAGTCTGACCCCTTTGCCCAACACGGCTGGAAGATAACCTTTAGATGCGTCCACTGAAGCCCTTGTTTTGGACAAACCACGTACTTATTCTTTGTAAGGCAATGGGCCGTCCATTAAGACATGACGACCGTTTCCTTACATAGTTAGGCTTCCTCTTACGAGAGTCTAGTTATGGTCTTCCTGTGCGTATTGAGAGCCATACTGGTCCAATTATGTGTTTATGTGCGTAACCTTTTCGTATTGTGTGCCGATTTCCTATTGCGCATTTGCTATCGGACCATAACAATATCTAGAGGTAATCGAATTGCTGTCGCTTACGACGCAACTTACCGAAATTGAGAGAAGCCAAGTGGTGCCTGGCTTTTCTGCTATAATTTTGTCCTGTCACGACAAAACCAGAGATTATTATTTATGAAACCTGTCGGGGTGTTTAGTCGGTTTTCAAGCTGTTGTCTGGAGTGTGCTCGCGGTGCGAAGGGGATCAGGTACCATGCTGTCATAGGAAATGCGTATGCACGTTCAAGCAGCCAGCAGCAGTACCTATACGCATTCATAGTAGAGGCAGTGTGGTGCCCCATTGCATAAACACCATCCAAAAACAAGCAATTCAACCATTGCATAAATGGGGCCTCATACGCTGGGTAGAAAAACGGCTACAACTACCAAAAATAAAGTTAATCTAACAAACATTTTAAGAGATCATAATATGAGTATGACAGTTCTTGACTTGTGGTCAAATTAACCACGCTTGTTTTTTGGTCCATGGAATAGTTCATTTACCCAAATTTGCTGGTTTTCATAAACTATAACAAATAGATATTGTGTAGAATATAGGTGTTCCTATACAGAGATTGCCAATATCAATTTCTCGCACATTTTCCGTAACTTATGTGGGTCATTTTCCCTGATGTTGTCGCTTGGCACATTCTTACATAGAATATATCTAATCTTTATCTATTGACAATGGGATTTGCATTTATCGCTTTGATTTTGAATGTCCGTTGTCTGATATTTATCGAGAGCACCAGAAGTAAGATAGTTGTGCACCGCAAAGGTATCGAGTGAGACGTGCAGGTCCAGTGAACTGCTTGCTAGTCCAGGGAAGTCGTCGATGGTTGACCTCAGGGGAGATCCGGCTCCTCTTTCGTGGGAGACATCGCGCATTCAGGATCAGTTTCGATTTTTCCCTCAAAAGTTGCCAGCACGGTAAAAAGGACCTTCGTTGCGTCAATGCAATTTCCTACGACTTCCATTTTGTGTGAGCCTCGACGGCTCGCTAATCCGAACGCATGAAGCCGATTCAATATCGCATCGAGATGGGTCAATTGGAAATGTTCTCACAAAATTCTTTGCGTATAGGTGATAACTTTCCTAAACCTACCTACCTACGTACATATAATAACACGTTCTCTGCGTTGTGAATGATCATTTCATATCGAGAGAGTATATGATGTGGTACATTATATGGCTATTTACTACATTCTCCTTTTAGCAGGGGATGTTCATAATGTTTTTTTCCTCGCTTGAAATAATAGCAATGCGTCTGTGTAGTCTTCCCGCTTAGTTAACTTAGTTGTCTCGTTTAATTGGTGAAAATGTATTATTTCACTCGGTGATGTTAATATTTACGATCGTTAGAGAGGCTGCACTAACTTCTAATTAAAACCAACTACATAAACAGACATGCGCCAGTTGCTATAATGATTCTTTACAATAAGCGCTCGTTTGAGATGTATCATTTTAAAAAGTGATAAGTATATTTTCTAAATCAGGTCATGCGGTGGCGAGGTATACCTAAATAGCGGTGGAGTCCTTTTGAAATCTCTGGTTGACTTCTGGGTCCTTTAAGTCTCACCTTTCAACTAGATGTCGAGACGTCATTAGTATTTCACCTCGCGAATGTTTCTGCTTGAAGATCGCGCAAAGCGGCAAGGGCGTCATCCGCATCTACTCCTCGAAAAGATTTGCTAGGTCTTGCGCAATAAGTGTACCCACGTTCATAGGCTGTTGCGGTTTCACGCCGTGGTGATGCCACTTCTTCAGATTCATCCTGCATATTGTAATATTTCATTGTTATGTGTTTATTATTTGTTCGTTATTGGGTACTTATTATAATAAGAAACGCAAAGAAGAAACATTATTTCGTGAGGTGAGAAGTTGACATTGTTGTGTAAAGCGCTTGTTATGACAACAAAGAAATTGGAATGTCGTACAAAACCGAATTGTTTTATAGAATACAGTAACATATTTTACTCGCGTACTTTTATAGCAAACTATTTCCTCATCGCATGAAGTCCTTGCACATTAAAACTGACGCATGAAAAGTGTGCAAGTACGGTAGAACGCGAAAGTAAGCGGGAATAGCAACACAGTGTTTCTCTGTTGAGTCTACCGCAATGACAGATAACAAATAACCTGATTTTTAATAAAATAATACAGGAGATTGAAAAACAGTGATTGCAGTTTTCAGTTGGTCTATTGTGTTAACTTTATAATAAATTATATTCATTTTTTACGACAGGGGAGACATTTCATGAATGAAAGGGTCACAATTTGCGTTATCAGAGTGCAAACGATGAGTGTGACCGCCATACCATATCTCTCCAAACTGCCCTCTCCCCCCCGCCCTGGAACTCCCATATTTGCTGCTGCTTTATTTAGTTGTATATGCACAGGCCAAATGCATTTGCTCTGGCACAAACAATGCGACCACAGATAAAATATTAAAAGCTATGCTTCACCACGTTTTTTCTCGGGTTTCCCTCGTTTTTTTACAACCCGGTCGAAGACCACAACATGCATCCTGAATGAAGGAAATTCCAGGAGCAGCCGTGTGCAAACTCGATGTGTGATTGAACCGGACCCGATGAACCGGACCCGGTGAACCGGACCCGGTGAACTGGACCCGGTTCTCAGTGTAATGCAAGTCCGGATACATCATCATGCTGCCACTTCCGCAACAGTTGCTTGCTACTGACCGAGCAGGAAGTTGAACCTGACGTTTTGTTATTGGATCATTCCATGGATATTGTGAATCATGCACAGGAACAAATCGATTCTCGGTCTGCCAATCATTGGTCGCGGATATTTGCAATATTTAGATGTTCAATGAATGGGTGTTGGGTATTTGCTGTATTGTTTATATTCGCAAATGCATCGTATAGTTTATTCGCATTCTAGTTGCGGTCGATTGATTCATATATAAAAAAGCATCCGGCGCTGAAATCCTTCGTCAATTGTCTTCTGGCTCCGTAAAAGAAACAACTATCCACATTTCGAACATCGCTTTGCGTTTCGTTCTATTTGTCCGAAGCAAGCATATTAAGATTCCGAACATCGACCTGCCAATAAGTTCAAAATAATTGCATTTTAAACGGTCAATTATGTTTTTCGTGACCCGCGAATGAACCGGTCAAAGAGTCAAGTGTCATTTGTTCTGTTTCGCATTAGTTGGCAATGACATATCATGTGATGTGACATGTGGCCGGTGTTGGATGTTGGTAATCTGCAATGTGCTTGTGGTGCACTTGCTGACAGTGATACCGCTGGACCGTCCTTGCACACGCCCTTGCAGTTGCACAGATGGCGTGGATCACATGGACATGCACACGCGAGCTAAACACCAGTTGTAGTATACGTAGTATGAGTGAATGGGCTACACTGGATGCTGAGATATGCTGATTTCAATGCAACTATGAATGTTTCATTCACAAACTTTGCCGCGAAGAGATTAGAAGATGCAGCGAACTTGTGAATGCGGATCTAGGATGCTGTCAGTCGGCAGGGGGACGAGATTGACTGGGGTTCGCGCCAAATGTTTTATTTTGACTTGTGAGTTTGGCGTTCGGTTGGTTTGTATACTTTGAGAATCCTATCGTTTTCTAGTTGATGTCAAAGTGACGACGTTCAATTGGTTTCAGATTAACAATTAAAGCAAAAAATATAAATTAGGGACTTGAGTGAATGAGATATTGGATATATTGCCGATGACGTCTGATGGAACTTTAATGATTAATCAACCTCTTTGCAAATCACTGTTATAGTTGATTTTAGCAGAGCCCTGTTAGCATAGCCAGATGTAGAAATACTAGAACATCAAGGTTTTCCCTCAGCATCTGTAAAACAAGTTCATTTTGCCAGTAGATAAATAAGAGCTGTATTGAAGTTTGTTTGAATTTGACCGTTATACAATACTCCAATCATTATTGTTTGACATGAATATCGCGTACTTCACCTTTACTATACATGCTCTGCAGGCTATCAGCAAACAATGCCACTATCAATCACTGTAGATTCAATCTATATTATCTCAATTTCATTACTATATCTGTTTGATCGAGCTGATATAGCTAATTCATCTTTCAGCTAATGGAATTATTATTGACCCGCGAATTCATCCAAATTGTGTTTTTTAGACAGGCTTAACCCCGGGGTTTATTTTTTATCTATATATACAACACCTAGACTCAATCAGTTACCTGTAATTTAACTTGTAGTTGATGAAGTGTATCAATAGGCTCATTAGTCCAGTTATTAGTGACTGGTTAAGAAATGGAAGATCCGGATATCTATACACACATTGTGTGCCTAATGTATCAATTAAAACTATGTATAACGGGCCGTCAATGTCTTAACTGGCCTTTGAACAGTTGGACATTCCTGTCACTATTTTAATGATTTTTGCCCAAAGCATCCTAATCTACGCGAAATCAACGCTTTTCCGTTAGAGATATACCCAAAACTGCATACCTATATCAAAGATGACCCATGTACCTCCATTAGTTCCTAGTCTATGCCATCTGACAGCTGCCACGCCATCAGTCTGCTCTGTGCATAGCTTCGATTTCAGCTCATGTCAAATCGCAAATCTCTAATCGATGTTGGAATTGACTTGTTTCTTTGTGCTAATACCTAAATTCTTATAGCCTTCTCCGTTAATACCGCGTAGAATATCGAGGCAACGTCCATTAAGTTTCAGGACTCGCAGTGTTTAACTACACCAAAGATTGTAAAAGGCAAGCCATCCCTATCCCATCTCCACTACGTTGCAGCATTCTTCGAGACTGTCAATAACCCAATGGAGAAAGTAGGAAACGAATAAATGTGCCTGGTCGTGCATCAATCAAATTCCCCTACACAGCGTCTAGCGTACGAAGGGATGCGAAGGGCTCCAGCCTGTTTTGCTTGTTTATGTGTTGGGGTGAAGTGAAGGGGGTAAATACGACTGCTTGGTGTCCCCCTCGATTCAAACCCGCTGAGGTAGCCAGCTGAAATTGATGCCGAACGGTTTCGCCCATACAGTCGTGTTAGTCCAAGATCACTACAGTCTGGTGGACTTCGAAGTAAAGTATCATTAGAATATTTTACGATTTGTAAAAAGTAAAATGGTAAATAATTGTTATGCTGAATACCTTTTTTAATGGTAATGACAAAAACTTATCGTTTGATTCTTTGGTATGGTACTCTATGATTAGAGGTCCGCGAAAAGTGGCAAACTCAAATTAATTCTAGTGTACCCCATGCTACGAGGAACTTTAATGCCTTGGGGTATAGGCAATTGTATGCACATGTCGACTGTGTGGATTGCCTACATTGGATTAAAGTGGTGTCGCTTTATTTTTACATATTAATTTGTTTCAGTTTTTAAATAATGCTATAGACAAGCGCTACAAAATATGACGCCAACACAACGTGCATGCATTTTTGCATAAAAGGTAATACATATTTGACCTTTGCTCTTATCGCCAAACGTAAATGATATTTGTAAGGCACTGATAAACTACGCCCTTGCTGGTTCTTGCTATTGTTTTAATGAGGTGGTGGGACAACACAACCAAAGCTATATTTTGGTGTTATGTAGGTAAACGCAAAGACCGCCATAATGTGTTTCGCCGAATCTAATCAACGCTGGTTGCTGAAACGTACGAAGTTCGCGAGTACCTATATAGGTACGTGCTTATGGGCTTTGTTGGAAATTAATATGAATCGAGTAAAACGAGCATATTAACGCCTTGTTGTCCGTTTTTGGTTAAACGACGATAAAGATATAGGTTAAAGTTAGTGCATGCTTTGTAGTACTTAGCTCCCGCCGCCGCCGCCGCCCCCGCCCCCGCCCCCGCCCCCGCCGCCCCCGCAATTTCCCTGCAATCGCCGTGGTTTTCGGTCTGGCTATTGCTAGCCCAACCCTTCTGGCGTAGGTCAATGCGGGGAAAGCAGAAGCTGGAATGATCACACGGAAACGTCCCAGAAATTTAAGCTTAATCAGTCAATGTGTTTTTATTACAATATTATTTCCTTTATTATGTTAGACTCTGGAATTTGATTATACACAATAAAGTCGATGACATTATACTTTAGTACATGATGTGTATCAATCTGCAAACAAACATGTATTTGAATTATTTTGATTGGTTGGTTGGTTGTATCTCGTGGCGAAAAGCTGCGACTTCGCTGCGAAATTTTGCTGGCATGGAAAAGGATGTGCAACTTTACGGTTTATGAGTTATACTTTATGAGTTCGGGGTGCAAAAAGAGTAAATAATAGAAGAGGGCAGTTTTTCCTGTTACGTTTCGAACTCACGAATTCAGCTTCCTAAATTCTAAATAGTATAAAGTATAAACCAACAATTGAATTTTAAAATTTAACAAATCATGGTTGGTGGTTTAACATGGTTGAACTTAGTGAGCCTATATAGGGTTAGAGAGTGGCCAACACGATAACACTTTTCTATTGGCTGTTCAAACCCCATGCTAAACGGACGACATGTTTTTACCAAGTTTATCACGAGGCACGTGGCAGTTGTCTATTTGAGTTTCTCATATTCCTTTGCATATCTACGTATAATGTACATGGTGAGGTAAGTCCGTAACGTATCAACTACTGCTGAAAGGGCTGTTGAATGGTTGACGTTGGTAAAAACATGGCGCCCATACGCAGAGATGGCCACTCTCTAACCCTATATCTCTAGTTGAACTATAGACCCCGCAAAATCTTGTGTATATGATGAGATTTGCTTGATCAGCTAACTTCTTTTAGCTTTTACTTGGGTGATAATGTTGCAGATGATTTTATTGGTACCTACAAAAGAAGATGATCGTTTTTAACCTCAGAATTGAGCTCAATGACTTGATTTCTCCGGGAAACCACCTGCGGAAAATGAGCTTGAAACTAGGAAGTATAACGACGAACATCGCTTGCTCCTATTCACCCCAGATTTCAATTATTTAATTGTATGCATCTAATTGAAAGTGTGTGACAAGTTTTTATATTCAATGCAGTTTGCTGAAGTAGAGTCCACGATAGGGTGTTACCAATGACTAGACTGTCACCGGTATGACTCACGCTGTGCGGATATTGGAAAGCTTGGGTTTGATCCTTTTTCCTTTTGATGAAACCTTTTTGTTGCAATTGTAATGCGATATCCGGATTTTTTATTTTCTGGATGACCACCAGACCCTTCCGTGCCCTCTATCATATTGTAATTATTTATTCACTCTTTCAACCACCGAGTGATTCGATGGCCGATGCCCATTACCATGTGGGGTAACTTCTAATCGCAGGCCCCCCTCCCCTCGCGGCGTGAGGAAAACTTACTCCCAGATTTTTGTCACTCGTCACCTACCTCGCTTCAAACATACCATTCCCTGAAAAAAGGTCATTAACTTTTCTAAAAAATCCATTTTAAAAAAACGTCGGCGCCTTGTTGGGCCTCTGCTGGCCCCAAAAATCTTATCGGACGCGCGCCTGAGCCCGAGGCCCCTGGGCACTGGTATGCCTGATCCCCTCTAGTTGCGCCCTGAGCCCGAGGCCCCTGGGCACTGGTATGCCTGATCCCCTCTAGTTGCGCCCTGAGCCCGAGGCCCCTGGGCACTGGTATGCCTGATCCCCTCTAGTTGCGCCCTGAGCCCGAGGCCCCTGGGCACTGGTATGCCTAATCCCCTCTAGTTGCGCCCTGAGCCCGAGGCCCCTGGGCATTGGTATGCCTGATCCCCTCTAGTTACACCCCTAACTATTACCTATATATTTCAAATTAAAAATTTTTTTTTTTTCAGAGAAATTAGTTTTAGATTTTTAGGTTTTGGTCTACGTGTTCCATGCTAATTTGGATGCACCAATTTCAATCAATAGCGGGAGGATGTCTGGTGTGTAAAACCTTTCCAAATCATGTCCAGGATAATTTCCCATGCAGAAGTGACTATCTGTAAGCCTTTTGACCATGAATGTTTGAAGCTATTTCAGTCATTGTGGGGCCCGTAATTACCTACACTGCAATTACTGCTCGCTTTTCAAATGACCGGAGATTAGAAGTCCATTACCCACGTCAACGTGGGTAATGAATTATGACCGTTCGAACTACGAGGTGGCCCGTTGGGGCCGGACGGTTCCCTCCTCGTTATACCCCACTCGAAAAGGCGACGTCAACGGAAAACATACTGCATTTTACGTGCTTTGAAAGATCATTTCATTTTCCGACCGACTGAAGCTATGATCGCAAAGTGGAAACTATATGTAGTTCATTGGTTCATGCCAGGATTTGAGACTTCTGCCTTAGATGTAGATGAGATTACTTTATTGATCTGTGAAAATGAGTTTGTATGTCCCGGATACTGTTTTTTTTTGGCAACGGATTGATTATGTACACCCCCCCCCCCCCCACACACACACACATTCACACACACTCACACATGGGTTTGGCACATCCACGGCGGAAAATGCATTCGTTCCTATATTATTATAAATTGGTGAAACAAATTGTCAGTTTTAAATCAAGTGTGAAGTTTAAGCTGTAAAGCAGTAAAACACTTATCAACAGTTATGTACAATTGACGTACCATTTTAAAGCCAAATCAAGAATATCACCGCAGTTTCCAAGCGAAAAACATGGTCTTAAACCATCTTTCAAAACCGGGACAATATTCCACTCATTTTATAGTATATGTAGTTAATTATAGTATATATGGTCTATATAGTATAGTATATAATTATTGTCGTTACGGTCGTAATTGCATTAAAAACCATCTAATAGGCCATTCTAACTGCCGATGCCCGAACACTTGACAACTGACAAGTAACGCTACAAGTCTACGCTGCTGCAGAGCGCTGCTAACTTGCGATCCCCTATCTGCTGTCAGCTGGACTACACAATTGCCGTGGAGCTTCTATATTTCCCCGCTAGGTGCGCATCGTCGTGAAAATCTGGCAGCTCTAATATTTTGAAGTTTCACCACCAACCCTCTCGCTAACAACAGCACCTTTTATTTGATGCGTTTATTTCCAAACACTTCATCGCCCCTTAATTTTCGTCATCTTTATGGTTTCATTCTAAAAATTCACGAGTGTCTTCGCTACAAACTTAAAGTATGCACTCTCACAAGAGGTTTTACCTCGGGAACATGTATTTTATGTGTTTAATTTCTTAGACTCGTGTCTACTTGTCCTATCTAAGTTGAAGGAGTAACTATCATATGTTACGAAACGTCGGGAAAACAGTGAGACTTTTATTTATCATTTAAAACAGTTTGAAATAGTTTCTTTTTTCATCAAATTTAATTTGTTCATATGCGTTTTTTTAATCAGTTATCCTGCCACTCTCGGCGCTTCATCTCCAATTATTCAATAATTGAGTTCTCATGCGGGAAAACATATATTTGTTGGATTTACGGGTTTTTTTAAAATAAAAAATGCATGTAATGTGGTAAATCCACGATACTTGATTGTGTACCCTTCGACTAAAAACAAAATTTGTATAAGAACGCTGTTCTTTTTCCCAACATGTGTTCCCTCAGCATTGTGTTAACTAATACCTCATTATACATGAGAAGCGATGCCCAATGAGGCATGCCTTTAGGCAATTCCAATCAATCAGAACGTAATGAAGCGAGCTGGCCCCAGCCGGGTTATAAGAGAACCAGCGGGATGACTCAACGAACGGCAGTCGGCAACCCAGGCGAAACTTTTCCATACAATAATCCCCTGACATCGGTCCAAGGAGCGGCGGACAAGGAACAGGGGCGAAAACAAAAAGATCGTATGGCATGCCGTAGTGTTCTAGTGGCTCCTAGTGGCCCCCTCCTGCCCACCCCCTTCCTGGGGAGCGCCTTTGTGGTACGCACGTGCTTGTGCCGACTGGGCCCGTGATTAGTGCCCGTTGTCAAACGCTCTGGGGCGCTTGTTCTAGTGCTAGTCTACAAAGACCAATCGGGATTGATTTTTTTCCTGTTTTTTATTAGTGAATCGATTTAGTCTGGTTCGGATATGTTCATGTCATTCGTCACAAAACAATTTCACCCTAATCAGCAAATTTGGGCATGGACTCTGATATTACCATTATTGCACGCTCCGCTTTTTGATCTACCTTCCAACAATCCAACTGACGTACTGAATGGGAAAATCGTATCACGACCCGGACCTATCGGCAGCACACGAGGAAGATGTGAATAGGTTCAATCACATCGGTATTGCTTCAGTACTGTAAAGGAACCCCAAGAAAGCCGCTTCCAAAATGATGCTGCCATGTCCCTATAGTTTTTTCTCTATAATATCCATTGTGGACATGGTAATCATTTAAACAATCTGTACTGTCGTCATTTCTTAACAATATTGCTGTCTTATTGGTAAAATATCGACTTTACCCCAAATCACAATTTTTATAGCTGACAACTCTTATCAGATCACTGTGATTCTAATTAAAATATGCACATGACGGGACAGAGCGAGATCTTCCGAATGTCACAGGAAAGCGCAAAACGCGACGCTTTGCTCCAAACGCCTCCATCCAAAATGAGTAATTGATTTGTGTGGTTTCCAAGTCACGCGGGTTTGACATAACGGGCCCTGTGACATTTGTATAATGAGTGCATCTGATAGGGTGATGATGATCTCATCCTAGCGCCCGGGAGGGGGGGGGGGGGGGGGGGACGGGTGCCGGCTCAAAGCCTTCTGCTATCGAAACGCACCAATTGGATTACCGGCTTTACGTCCCTTCAGGAGCACGGTAAAACTCCAACATAATACTTCCACTAAACCATTCCGTCGATCGAAGGTCGTCCTTGTTGAATTCCTCGATCTCTCCTATGATGGTTACCCATCCACTAGCCGAGCCAACACAGTGTTGCTTAACTCTGGCGATCTCTCGAGAACCAGTGTTTCCAGCATGTCGACACTCAAGGTCACCCGGGAAAGCGAACGTTGGTCGCCCGTCGCTTGTTGGTCCGCTTAACCAATGTTTCCGTTAACCTTGAAGCTTTTCTTGTGAAAGCTTGTAGAGCGTTAAGAATTGTATGTGCGATTGCATTTAGCGAGAGACGACTCGCTTGCTCATGTCTTATTGTATATTTACAGAAAAAATTTTGAATTTCCAGTCTCCACGTAACTCCCTCTTCTTGGTTGGAAAACTGTCGAAGGTGGCCGGAAGTCACCCTGCTGTCAGCGAATATCTACCAAAATTTTAACATACAGACCATATTATGTAGGAGCGCCAAAAATAACTATAGTGACGTTTGACTTTAGTCTGTTATCAGGCTGTCAAATTAAGATACAAGAACAAATAATATAGTATATTGGTGTTTTGTTAGGCTTACTGAAATAATAACTCCACAACAATAAAAAATATTCCTCAGTTGTCCCTAATTGTAGGGTAATTTCATCTGAACCCCTAATCAAAACTGAAAATACTGTTATATTTTTGCTTTATTTGGAAGCCTGATCTATTTCTTAGGCTGCTAGCTAGTTTTCATTAGTTACACCTTATGATTTGTCGGTAAAAGAAATATTTTGTACCCAAATTGGGTTCTATTTCATAAATTCTTCTCCAAATTTGTAAATAACGAAGCAACCCAGCCGATTTTCTCGCTGGACAATTATCGAAGCTAGATGAATCCATTGAGCAATCTAATGCTAATGCTAGAACAAACTATTACCAACATCCACGCCTACGTGCCCAGAAATCAGACTGCGTTGCACTTGCGCGATTCCGTGTTGTTACTCTTTCAATATTGCCGCCCGTCATCCCACTCCCCGCACCAGTCCCATCTCAACATACTAGTTGCTGTGCTGACCACTGACTTTCTCATTCATTAGGCATTCACCGGTATGAAAGCTTATTTTTATTCTTCCACCCCATCGAACATACACGCATTAGGACTGCGTACCTTCCATTTGTGCCCACCATTTACGCATGTATACGCATATACGCTTCGACTGTGCGTCTATATAGTGCGTACAAAATACAAATACTCGTCATATGAGAACAAATGTGCGTCAGAATGATTCCAAATGTAAGCCATAACAAAAAGAGAACTTTACTGCGGGGCACGTGCCCCTCCCCCCCCCCCCTTACCCCCATCCTCGCTTGTCACCCCCGGTGACATTTCCATCAGCCAGTGTCAGCTGGCGCACTGCAGCTAAATCTTAATACATTGTCTGATTAAAAAACTATGCATATCCTTTGTTGCGATCTCCTAAATACCCTCCCCCCCACACCTAAAAGCTCGTTGAAAAAAATGTAGAGTTGTCTACATTATATTATTTTGCAAGTGTATGCCGCGTAAAACGTTATTCAAATGGGGAGAATGCAATATTAGAAAATTGAAATTGAAATAAATTGGCCATTGGTGACATACGAACAAAGCAAAGGTTTGTAAGTGATTTGCATTGCATGTTTGTCGTGTAACTTGTCAGAGGAATGTCCAGTCGTTTCTAGTGTCGGTACCTAGTGGCTCAACACATTATGTCAAAGAGTTACACTGTAATGTGCAGTAGTCTATTTTTTATGCACATCTGTTCTCCCATATGAATAAAGTACAATGAATTGAAATGCTCAATTGGTTGTACCGAGCAAACGACATATATTGTATGGATAACATTCTCGTGGTCCTTTTGTCAATAAGTCTGATTCAATTATTGATATACATTGCTTTCAAATGGTTAAATGTGTTGTTTTTCTAGTTCAATTTCAACAGTTTTTGTTTCTTTGTTCGCAGGTAAGCGTTTGGACTGGTGCTTGTTGCGATCCAGTTATTCAGTTTTCGGTCAATCATACCATCATCACTCAATCAGGTAAACGAGTAAGTACACTATGCCATTAAAATGCTATTTGAAAATAAAAACTATTTTAAACTTGCATTTGCACTTGCACTTACATTCAAACTGGCAATTTGCAAAACAGTTTTCGGTACAAACGGGATGGGACGGTACAAGATGAGTTTCGGTATATAATATTTGCTTTCGGAACTGGTTGATTTGGGATATTTCACTCTCAACTCGCTATGAAGCACATATTATTATTATTAACCACTTATTATTGTAATATCTATGTTATACTGCAATACCGAAGGCGCAGGCCTCTCACTCGATCTAGGTAGATGCTAAATTGCGTGCTAAATTATGGAGGTATTGGCATCGAGGATATCTCATCCACTAGCTGCGCAAAGACGCCGGTAGTTCTGTGCCGGTAGCCTGTGTGGTTGCCCGAAGGCGCTTGATTAGCGAGCGAATTACAAACTTTGATTAACAACAGCACCGCGATTGCTTAATATTTTAGGGGTGGTCTGTTAGTTCAAATTATTTTTCATTGCCTTGCGCCACTTGCTAACTTCAAGGACGACCAACTTCAAGGACGATTATTGCACTTTCCTCCAACTCAGATTAATTGCCGTCTAATAACGATCAGAAATTTGATGCATTCAAAACTGTCGTTGTATACATAAAAGCTGGTGAACCCCATTTCGGTGTATGGTTGTTGGGAATAAATGGATCATCTCTTTCTATTGATCTTCATGAATGATAAAGATAATCATTAAACTATTGAATAAAGAAGATTGAAGATTTGCTAGCTAGATAGATACTCTGCACACTTCTTCCTTTTGGGAGCAGGTTTCTTACCAGCAAATGCCTCCAATTCCGTTATGTTCACATGGGGGCTTACCCTCGGTTGTACACATCAAAAACTAGTTTAAATATATATTATAGATATTTTTTTTCGAGAAGGTTATAGGTCAAAAAAGAACCCCTTTTGGCTAGGGTTAGGTTAGGTAGTTGCACTCACTATTTATGTATGGCTATGTCTAGCCTGGCTATAAAGCTGATCTAGCCATTGTTTATTTGTATTAGCATGATGCAGCGGTGTATGCAGGTCCTCGCAGGTAAGTGAGCAAGCCGCACAGTGCTGATCAAACGACTGTGCGTCGTTAAAATATGAATTAAAGATGTATACGCATTCAATAAGTTATCATTTGAAGGTAGATAGAAACTTGCAGGGAGCACATAGGTATACTGTTATTGCATCTGATGCTAAAAATGTGAGCTTTTCTAAAAGCAGGGCTTCAGAGAGCGCATCTCTAGATGCGTTGCTCCATAATTGAGAGTATACCGAAGCCCCGTGTGGGGGACTGCAGACACACACTTTTCCGGGGGAAACGGAGGAAAACGGTGGGAAACTGTTTGGAGAGCGACGGTATATAAGTATATTAATGTGGCGGTGAAGTATAACCCTATAGCTCCTATAGCCTCATCATGAAGTACGTCTGAATGACATCAAAGTGCATTTACCTGCTCTGCAGGTACGGATGCGAATGCGGCAACGAAAAGAGCTCGTGCTCTCAAAATGATCGATTTTTCTACTTCAGTATGAAAATTGTTAAACATTCGAGGTTTCTAAGTATTCCTAAACAAATTACTTTTACATTTTCCGTGCTTTTCAAATCCAACCGAAATATCAAAGACATCAACTTCTGTGTCGAAAGAAACGTTTGGGCAAATAAAACAAAATAAATAGTTCGTAACTCGTAGACGATTTCGACCCCCATATTCGTGCAATTCAATTCACCGTGGTATATAGGTCGGTATCATGTGCACCCCTGGTAAACAATCTTTTGTCAAATTACCCTGGCATCGTCCCATGTGTCCTGCCCCAAAAAAACCGGTGTACTCTCGAAATATTGTTAGAACCTAACGGACCATCGGTTTGGTTAACACTAGTCCGACCACTAATTTGAAATTAAGCGCAAAACCGAGATCTAATGCACTGCCGAGATAAACTAGTTCATAGACTTGGGGTTGTTTCTATCCAGGAGATCGGTGCACTCCAAACACTGTACCTATATGTAGAACATCGAAGTGTCGTCGCATATCTGTCTTCCTATCTCCCTTCACCATATTTACAAACCAGGTGTAAGTACATAGGCATCCACCCAAGGTAATTTGTATTATGATTTGAGAAGCACTTGAGATACCTTTTCCAAAAGATACAATAATACAAACTGCACATACGGCTCTACGGCACAAGCCTGTAAGCTGCGGGCTACTCAAAAATGATAATGCTGTATACTTCTATGCGGCAAAGGGTTGTAAATTGGGCCAATGGTGGACTCATTTTTATTGCTCTGTAGATAAATGTAGGGCTTATTTTCACACCCAGAGATAATGGTGACACTAACCACTTGAAATTCAAAATGAAATCCAATTCAGGTTCTATATATTCTTTCAGTTGAGGTGTCCAAAAATAAAGCTTCCATTATTTCATGGTAGTCACTATAATTGTATTATCGCAATGACCATATTCGAAAATGTGTTTGCTTCCGTTTTCACGGTTCCAGCCTAACGGATTTGCGGGCCTGGGTTTGCGGGTTGCGGGCACACATATCATGCCGCTATCAAACAATGGATTCACATTCACCCAGATGCACAAAATACCCCCCCCCCCCCCCCCCCCCTACTTCTCTCTCCAGCCACCGGGGCCGTCTGACAGCATAAATATTATTACTACCCATGTGCTCCGCGCAAACCTTTAACCTACTTTAAAACGAATTGACCCATTTTGCGAAAACGCAATTTTGGTTCACTTTTCGAGCATACTTGATACGCGAATTTCTTGAAAGGAGACGCCATATTGAATATAGTTTGCATTTTTCATCTATCGGTTATTTGAGAAGAAACAATACATGCTGAGAACAGTGTGGTTATTGGTGTTTTTATTCAGCATGCTCAAGAAACATTGTTCTGTGGTGTTGCGGTTTAGGTTTCGTTTCGTGCATTATCTTGCGAAGCGAGAGGGGAAATCAAATCGGAAATAGAAAATAGAGTATTCTCTGACTCGGGTATAGGTACTGTATATTACCTATGCCAATTCGCTGTCGAGAATAGTCTACAAGCTGTCAAACGCTCAAAGGTCCCTGTACTGTGAAAAGTTTTATAATTCCAGCTGTCAGACAAGAGTCAACCGAACAAAGACAATTATAAGTAATTCATGAAATATTTTTATTTTGACAGCATAGTGCAACGGAAAAGTATGTGTTCGTGCATTCGCGGGTAAGCGTTCGGGCCTTCCGGGTTTGCATTCGGTCCTGCAGTCGGGGCTAGTTAGCCCGAACTCACAATGCACGTCTTGCACGTTGAATATGTCACGCCTCGTGCGAAGTTTCTCACAGGGATATGCTTCCTCATTCATGAACGTCTTACTCCTAGTCCTTGCGCATTCGTTGGTCCATATTCTTCCCGTTGATTGATGTGTGAAAAAGTGTTAAAAACATGGGGAAAGTTGTTTTAGTTAGGCTACTACATTTTGGAAACACGTCTAATACTTGCCTGAAATATCGTGCGAAAATTGTAAAAGTGTAACTCGTCCTAGCTCTGAAATGAACAAGTCGGTTAATAGTCAGCATATTATTAAGTAATGTTATAGTCAAGCATTCATTTTTTTGCTTGTTTTTTAAATGTGTTCGGTTGTTTCTCTGGATTTGCTGCAATTTACCGGACACATCAATCACTTATATAACACTAGGTCAATCAATCTGTATTCAATCTATTTCCTGTCACCCTAATCAACTTAATTTACAAACCTATCTGTAAAGTACGTACCATTTTTTTCTTGTACTTCCCCAACGCACGTTTCAGACGTCAAAAGTTTTTATGAAAATGTCCAAGTATCTTAAGAGTTGATCTAGAGTAACCCCAAGGCGAAGATTTTTATATTTATATTTCTATTCAAGTAAAACCGAGACTTACACAACTCAATCTCTCGCTAGAAACAAAAGGGTTACATTTTTTTATCACGATGCCTCAACAAATTCTATCTTAATCTTGCCAATTAACCAAGGGGTGGATTGTTATATTGATAAACACAAAGGGGGAGAGTTTCTTACCTACCCTTCTCAAACTCATCGTGCGTTCTGTTCCTCGCGTATGTCTTCCAAACATTTCACGACACATGCGTGCCCTGCTCCTTTGTGCCTGTAGGTATATGGACCATGGACCATGTGCCCATGCGACTGGGAGGTTTCGCACACCTTGCCGTGGCGTCACCTGAAAGGAGGTGAATGCCGAATGGGTACCTCTGCCGTCTTGTGAGCTCGAGCGTGCTCTCCCCAATCCCCGTATTTATTTCCTGAACCGAACCCACAGCTGCAGCGTACGCTTTATTCCTTGGAGCACCAAAGGGCAAAGGAAATACATGCAGCAGATTCTTCAAAGCTGGATGTGATATGCTGTACGGCCACTCATGCGAAAGCACATATTCAACGTACTGTGGATTTGAATGAATAATCTGCTGTGTATTTTAGTGAATAACTGGGTTTTATTAATTGGATATTTTCCCGTATAATGCTAACGTCAAATGCGCATTTAAATTACATCCTATTTAAAAACAATCCAGTGAAATTTTACTGCCTAATACTAATTCTTCGGGTCGCGTCTTAGCGAAACAAGACCTCATTTCATGAACAACAAGACGAAGTGAACCAATGTAGTGCCGAACTGTCAGCGGAACCCTTTATTTTCATCGTATTAAAAATAATGCAATATGCTGTAAATATGACAGGGAAATATGTCAGGTAACATTACATTATATTCAAGGTATTCAAGGAAAGTATGGAAATAGACAATTTACAAACAGATAATTGGAATTGACTATACATAATATATAAAGTAAGTATGTGATAATTAGATGTATCATAACAATACAGTTTTAGAGATGAATAGAGTATATACGGAAAATGTCTTCGCTCTAACTGAATTTCTACCAGAAATGTTATGGTAATTTTATATATTACTGATGTGCACACATACAAATTTATCTATAGTCAAGTACACGTCAAACATAATATTTTGACTGCAAGTCCGTGCTACGTTTAAAGCACCCCGCGGACCAATTAAATTTTGTCGACCAAGAAAAGTATCAAAAAAATGTGAATCTCTTTCAGCACTTTGTTGTCAAAGTTCCTGCACTGCCTTCTTAATTTGTAAAGCGATACAGCCATACGCGTAATAAGAAATATTGGTAGATCAAAGTTTTAGCGTTATTAAAGGTATGTCGCTTAGATTCGATACTACAACGTTCGTTAATTAAAATTTAATCAGCAAACAAATTGAATTGCTGTCTTGGTCGTGCTGGTAACATGGCGTATATGAGGCGGGAGCAGGACATTTTTGCTCCAGGATCCATCGCTCCTTCAGGATGAAAGCATGTTGCGCATAAATGAAGGTTTCACCACTATATCATCAAGTTTGGCGAGTGTGAAATTGACTATGGAACACAATTAAAATTGACATCAGGTTGTTTAGTATTGAAAGCGAAATTGTGTTCGGGTTTGATTATTCGTGTTATTAATTGGACGTCAACAGTTTAGTTAGCATATTTCGACGTTATTTAAAAATGTATAGCGAAATTGTATGCATGATTTCAACTTCAAATTAGTTGCATTTTTTTAACAGGACGATTGAAAATAAAATAATTGTGATATTTTACATGGTTTAGTTGTGAAGCTACGGCTTCGTAGATATTAAATGATATGTCAAATACTTGTATGTAAATTGTAATTAAGAAAAACATCAATTACGCCGCTAGCATGACAGAAAAAACTATTGACCAACAGTAATCATGCAAGCACTTAATTTTTATATCACTATGACGTAACATTGTAATTCCCTTTTTAAGCAAGCCTATGCCACCCTTAGCCGAGCTGGCAAGGTAAGAAATAGGTACATAGCATGTATAGCACCACAGTAGGACCACAGGCAATCTCTCTCTCTCTTAAGTAGCTTCCCGCCTTTCTTTTGTGACCGTTGCCTGCATCAGTCCCATCGTTATTTCATTAAAAGGGGTGGGTTAAGTTTTCACTGTTTTTTTATTAGGGGTGTTACTGTACAATAAGTTGTATTATAATGTTACGAAGGTACCTTACCGATGCTCCGTGAGGCCAATAAGTCCGCAAGCCATGCGGACCACGACTTCTTTCACGATTTGCTCATAGCGGTTATACAGATGAAATCCGATACATTTAGCTTCACCTTTCTTTTCATCGGGTGTATCATTAATTTCTTGTGAAATTTGAATTTT
Organism: Nemoura dubitans; assembly: GCA_921293005.1. Classification (NCBI taxonomy): domain Eukaryota; kingdom Metazoa; phylum Arthropoda; class Insecta; order Plecoptera; family Nemouridae; genus Nemoura; species Nemoura dubitans. The sequence continues at coordinate 18,932,936 of OV121073.1, read as the reverse complement.
GAAACTGTCACAGTCGTTTTCTTTCATTAATTTTCAAATTTGTGTGACATCTTCGCACTGATACGAGATGTGGTCGTTACGATTTCGGGCAGGCTGTGATGACACTGTACCCTTTTCTCTGGTTGCATGAAACTGCGAGATATTTATGGGACAAAGATTTATGCCTTTTAAAACGGAGGCTGCTTGTGAAGTTTTTGATACCCTTTTTTCTCGCTTGTGCTAAGTTTATCATTTGCATTTTGATGACCGTGAAATCTTGTTGCTGAAGAGAGGATTACATTTATTTCAGTCAAATTAAATATAAGATTATACTTATGAGAAAAAGAAAAACATTGCAATCAATTGAAACATTGTATTAAACTCAAAACACCCCTGGTATATATGTATATATAATGATATACATTTTTATTTTTAATACGGGACATTTTGTGTTATACAATTTTACCTTTATTTCTTTTTATAACACACATTCAAATTAGTTTTTTTCAATTTGTCTTATTTTTTAATGAGTATAAGTATATGACCTAAGGTATATATACCGCATTGTTATTTCTTCATCTTCCCATAATTGTTGGAATCTACCAAATTGACCTCGTTTCGTCATTGCTATTAGCGAAGTAGCAGTGATAGGTGATGCACTTATCTGTTCCTGCCTCCGACGCGAGTGTCACTTGACTGCCAGCGCAGCTCCATTCCGCAGACCAAACCCTTCCAAACGCATCAACGCGAAGCGCTTAATTATTATTGTTGTCACCACTGATTTCCCTTCAGACTCCGTTTCGTTCGCGTCTGCAGGGGTGCCAACTGGTAACGCGTTCTTTTCAACGCCATCATCCCCCATCAATATAATTCCAATAAAAGGGAGTCTTGCTGAGGGTACGTATATGCGTTATTGTTATAAAATGCACCATTTCGTATAAATGATTCAGTCACAATGCACTTTGGACCATTGTATGAAATTCAAATTTCTAACTGATTGTATTTGAATGTTATTTCTGCACTCAACGTGATATTTTTATGCTTTATTCTGCGGTTGAGTTTCTGTATCATTCGATATCATTTTAATAATCTTGCCAGAACAATAATTCAAACGCACTCGTTTCAAGAATAAATTGACTCTGCCCATAACTGTGGTGCCTGAAGTCTGAAAAATATCCGAAATATGGAAAATCCATACACTATGACTATATACTCGTTGATGGGCATGCCCTTGAATGCTCTTATTTCTCGTTAAAACCCACATTTCTGCTCCAAGAAATGCATATATCCACATGCATCTCATTAATAGTAGTTACGTGGGATGAGACAAGCATCTTCTGCTCTGAAATGGATCCAAATCAGTTCCGAATAAATGAGTCTCCGCAGCAGAAGCGTCCTGCTCTGTGTTTAGTACACTCCCTCTGGATTCACTGAGATGGCAAACTCGTGACGTCATTCCATTCGTCATCACGCCGCACGCTGGATCATATTGGACCTACCCTTATCTATTCACTGAGATGACCTCATCTATTATTACACCCTCCTTTAATCTTGCACCGTGGAAGATCCTGATTAGCTAAGCCTATGCGGCGAATAATTTTTACGCTATTATATTTTTAACGATGTCAATCTCTCGTATATTTCTCGTACACGTCATTAAAGGTAACGCATTGAATCGTGAATGGATGAATAACTTTATTTACCATTTGGTCTCTTTTCTGTGTTTAATTTATTCCAGAAAGCCTCGGAAATACTGTCAACATTCTGAATATAGGTATTCTGAATATTTTCTAAGTTTAGGGCAACCATGAATCTATAATGTGTCTCACTTCGAAGTTCGCGCTATCCCGTAGAAATGTTTATTTTGTCTAGCAAAGTACCCACCACCTACCGTTTTATTTCATGCCAAGCGAGTAAAATCACACTTTACGCGTTAAAAATTCTTAGAACTTTTTGAATTGTTAGTTTTCGCTGTCCGATTTAGAAGGTGACGCTTGAGAGATGCGTCAGAGATCCCGATTCTGAACCGGCCTGAATTTGTCCTGGAGCTGAGAAGAACATGGATCATGGTGTGTATCAGCTGTAGACATATACGTTTCATGTTTGTCATTAAATTGATTGATGTAGTAACTTATTATAAATGGAAGTTATTTGAATTCTAATTGAAATTTCGATCCCTTTGAGCCCGAGTTCGTCTAAGTTTAGATTATTCCTTGGCATTAACTACCCTTATGGACCTTGACCTTGAAAAGGTGCCTTATATCTAACCATATATACAACATTAATTTGCATTTAGTAGCATTACTTCTTGTAGTTGCACCAATGTGTGTAAATGCCGCTATTAGTCCACCATATTTCACACCGCAATTTATTGGTATCAACAACAATAAACGAGTGATTTATTTGACAGGGCCCGCTCCTAAATATAGGCCAAACTCCTGGATTGTCACAAGTACCTCTACCTTTTTTTCCACCAGTTTCATTGAATTTCAGTTAGGTTTGTTATACGACCGTGATTCTAGGTGGCAAAAGGTTACGTGACAGATGGCTATTGACTTATTATACCGCCAAATGATTGCATTGCAATTCCTCGCTGCACATTGCATTGAATATATACATTTGCTTCCGCTTTGTTTCCTTATCTTTGTGTCAAATCGAACGAATCTAAAAAAATGTCTGTAGTGGGGGGGACACTGCAGTCGACGTCAATGCGACTGTGTCAACGTTGGGCCTTTTTGGTATTGCAAGGGCTCAGTCAGAGCCCACGGCTTCGAATTAGAATCATTTCGGTTTACCGGGGATGGATTAGAATGTTTTTGTGTCGTGCAGATGGATTTAATTGGTGGGTCGCGTTCGGCACAATCTGATTCAAAAAATATGCTGTATGCTATAAAGAAGTATTTAATTAATTATATTAATCTCCGCGTGCCTTATGAAACTTATAACAGCTGCTACAATAGTACGTTCACTGATCCTATCTGTTGCCTATTAATAGCAATATTAAACAACAAAAGCATCCGACCTTTGATTGTTTCTGAACCGTGAAGATCGTTGTGACCGACTTGACGTATTTTTGATTTTTGGAGCTAATTTAAAAAAAAAACCGTCGACAGAAAAAACACGAAAGAAACGAATTTCAGTTCGTTTTTACATGCACTAACAGACAAACTACGTTTATTCCTACGATTCAAAATAGTGGTGTATATTAGTAAGTAAATGCTGCCTTCGGGCCGTTGGTAGGGTAAAAAACCGGTGCAGTGGATGTTTATTTGTGATGCTGGGCCCTGCTGGGATCGGGGCTCGATACGGGCTACTATGTTCTCGCTTGGACTTCCTGGATGCCGAACACATTACACCATTACACCATTGCACCGTTGAAAATAATTATAAATTATGTAGAGCTACTAAATGTGCGCGGCAGATGTAACGTCATGGATAGTTGGGAAATAAAGTTAGCAAAAAGTTTTTTTCTAACCTTATACATGCACATTTGCCATTTGCTACCATTATCGGTGTGGTTCGCAAACGTAAAACGATTTATTTCGTTTTTCTTCTCATCGTATCCGCTATGGCCTACCGTAAATTAGCTACGATCATTCCACCTAGCTCCCGAATATCCAGGAGCGCTATAACCGAATTGCCAGCCATAACTATTACTTCCGGAACAGCTTTACAATTAAATCCCAAATTACTTGCACTCCAAAAAAGATTCCCTTCGTATTTCGTAATCGTATTGATCCTTTCTAATTTCCCAGCAACGAAAAAAAATCTGTAATTAATTGTGCTTTCATCCGTAACTTCATTCTGGTGGAAACCGGCTCATACTAAAGCATTATTATCCAACCACAATTGAGTTATTGAATTTTGCTGAAAACTCGAGATAAGCCTGTGTATACAACACCTGGCATTTCTAATTTCAAAGAGTATACCTTTGCCCTTTTGCGGATAGGTTTATTTAGCACGAAAAGGGCACTAGCCCAACGATGACTCGCCAATCTTGTACAATCGAAATGTGTCAACTGGAGCAATAGCTGCAAGTTTCACAGGCAAGAACACACGGTTCCTTTTTTCCCCAATGTAGTATATGCTTGTATCAACATATCCACCAAGTTCTGCTTTTTTCCAATTGAATTGAGGCCTTATTTCGGTTCCCGTGGTATCGAATTGAATTCCTCGGGGATAGCTTAGAGGAAATACAGAAACGTCCGTTCTGGTTTCTCTTGTACCTACTTCAAAACCTTCCCCTTTCGCCGTTTGCTGTCGGACCATGTACATTCGTCCCCTAAATTCTCTAGAATCACCAGGTTGGATCTTGCACAGCCAAATGGAAGACAACTGGATGGTCTCACTGCTCCACTATGTTTATTTTCTCTCATCTAATACGCAAATATTTGGTATATACGTTATACAGCTCACAGTCTGGCACACAATTCTATTATGCTATCAAAAGCAATGCCAATTAACCAGGTTCTGAACTTTATTTGTTTCTCTGCTATGTATTTCTATTTGCTCGCAGTTGTAACATGGTACCTACTTTGTATATTGCAGATTTGAAAGACGTTAGCCTTTGCATAGATTTCGAAGTCCTTATATTATGGTTGATTTTCTACCTATAGTAGTTACTACCTTGAAAAGACAGACAGAAAGTTGAAAGAAATACAAACATGTGACGCTTATAACATTTTTAGTCATATACTTTCGATTTCTTTGGTTGAGTAATGACTAAAATGACTATAAATGAGATAAAAGTAAAATATTGATATTTCCATTCAGATTGCGTGGCCAATTGGTTGCGTTACCAACCCGATTACTATCAAATCGATTGATTATGTACCTGCCATCCACCGCTTTGTTATCGGTCAGTAACCCATAATAAACATCCCGCTCATATTAACTGCATTTTGAACCAGACCTCCTTGATATAATCTTTCGGAATGAATCTAAGAATCTAAAAAATCTAAAAATTATTACTTCTCTAGCGAGCGGTATGCAATTACTAAACAACATAAAAATTTCACTTTCAATTTTTTTCTGGCATCCACCAATTAGTTTCGTTAAAATTTGCTAATGGCTCTAATCACCAACCCCAAGCTGGACTGAACGACCCCCCCCCCCCCCCTCCCCCTCGTCCGCCGCTTATTAAAATGTCTTGTGACGGCGTAAGTATTTTTTTACGCTTGTTGAGCTCGCAACGCGCATGCGTATTGCCAGCGAGCGACTCACCATAGTATAGAATAGTATACGAGTAAGGTATAGTGGCACGCCGGGCAACGTGTTCGGCATGCCAGGGTACTGGGCACACTGCCTGCCTGCCTACACTGCCTACTGCCTGCATGGCCCGTCGCCGTGCGATCGTGCGATGCTGTGCCGCTGTCGCGCTCGCCTGTTACCAACTAACCCTCCTGGCGGACGCATGTGCTCCTCAGGCCACGGCACGCTCGGCCTCTGCGCCTCTCGACCTGCCACATCTCAAGGATTATTCGCGCTGGCGATTGTGATTGATCTGTGAAACTCGTTTAAAGTGATTTTTAACGTGAATGTTCGTTTACGTGTGTGTTGTCACAGCGAATCAGTGGTTTTTTGACACATTGTTGCTAAAATTTCGTGTGGTCACCGTCTGCGATGCGTGTTCTGCGTGTTAGGGGCGCAGACGTTTCGGTAAAACCTATGGAATAAGTGTGTGTGTGTGTGTGTGTCGTCACTATTTTTAGTGGCAATCAGCGACTAGTGGCCAGTGTGATAAGCAGTGATCGGGTTCAAGCGCCGACAGGGCTTCGCTGTGCCGTTTAGTTTTTCGGGACATGTGAGCGGTGACGGTGGGTGTTTAAGTGAGCGGCTTCAACAGTTGTCAGCGCCGCATGTACCATCTACATCCTCGCACTGTTCTACGCCAGTGACTTACATAAATATAAATAACTTACAATATATTAAGCCTTGTCTGTAGGTGAAAACTATTGAAACCGTTTCTTTCGAGAAAGTGTTAACTGCCCGTAGATTGAAAGAAACGAAACAAAAACTCGTTATTCGTATATAATTTAATTTATTGTGGGTGGAGATCGAATTTCGTGGAGCCTGGCATGGTGTTATTATTTTCTGGGTTTAAACAATTTCTTCAACTGTGATGTGCCTATATGAATATTTAATCGTGTGAGAACGGGCGTGTGGTGGTGTGGCGGTTGGGGCGGTTTTTGAGACTGCGGACGGGGGGGCAAACGGCATCAGGCTGTTCGTGGTTACCAAATGGTTGCTGCCGGAGCGCAAGGCTCCGGCGGAGTCCCCGAAGATCAAGATGCCCGAATCTTTCCTGCGATCCACCTGGCGCCGCTCTCTGAGGGTGAAGCGCACCAAATCGTTGCTCATCGAGGAGAAACGAAAATCTGGTACGTGCAAATAATAGCCGGAAATCGACTAGATGCGCTGCTAGAGGTGTACGACTCGAAATTGGTCATCGCGCCTGGTTTGGTGAATTGGTCATGGTCCGTTCATCTAGGAGGAATTGCGTCAACGTGCTGCGACGAAAAAGTATGTCCATAGTGTCAGCATTCTCCCAAGCTCTATAAGGTTTGGTCAAAACCCTCATGTATGATGGCACTCTCTTCGTCGACCAACATTTCCGAGTGCCATGTCTTTGCTAGATCTGTTGCAGATCTGAACTCGCAGAGAATTAGTGATGTTACCCGCCCCCCCCCCCCCCCCCCCCTCCCCCATCCTTCCGAGGCCGGTCTGACACTCACTTTGTGGTAGGTTCGAAGTGGTCACAGCACAAGGGAAGACAACCGAGTATAATCATGCGTTTTTCTAGAATCCCCGCTATTGAAAACGCACATGTCTCTCGTTCGATTGCGAATAGTATAATTTCATTCTTAAGCTCTCTCGCCCGACGTGTATGGCTTCTCTTTGTTATTTATTACACACTCGAAAACAGAAAATTGGAAAATTCGTCTTCGACCATTTTCGTTTTCCCCTCTATCTCATACAATGTGGATATCACACAGCCGCATCGGACCGCTCCGACAGCTGTTTTACGCGTTTCCTACTTTTCGCTGGAGTTCAGTCCTTTTTTTCTTTCACTGTAGAAACGTAACAAAAACACAAGGCTAGACAGATGGTATTTTACACATTGCACTTTATAGCGTGGCTACATAGCCATAATCTGCATAAATACGATGCCCCGCTGTTTTTAGATTATAAAAGCACCGCTGGAGATTCTTATAACAAAATCGCCACCACTCACTCCTTTTTCACTTAATCCGAATTTCATATTTGGCCATGAATGGATTTGGGTCCTTTAGATTCCATTCTAGCACCTACAATACGAGAGGATTTAAATGTATAGAGAAAAGATTAACTTATTGTTGGATGTCGGCAAACAATCTGAGATCTTTTGTGCGCGCTAACGAGACAAAAGTCGGACTTGTGTTCGGCGCACATCACCTGCCAATTGTGGTAACTGATATCTGCTCTGGGTTGACTGATGTCGTTTTTCCGTGCTTGATGAAGCACAGTAGGCCAACAAAATATAATCGCAGTGCTTTAGGGTAAGTAGATAATCTGATGTAAGATGCGTACTGGGTATTCTATCGCGCAAACGATGTACCATATCTGGTAGGTATTGTGTTGTGTGGATCCTATTATTAGAAGCTGCAATGGAGCCGATCATTATGCATGCATGAGAAATCAAAAGTGTACCGTTCCGGAGCGGCCTAACGAGAGTCAAGCCCTGTTCAGAGATGCAGAGACATGGACCGTACTTGATACACGCTCACGCATCCAGCTGAAATTAATTAAAATAAGTAGATTTTTTTCCACAATCGCAACAGAAAGTTAACATTTGTACATCACGATATGGTGAAGAAAGCTAACACTAATCTTATATAGATCTGCTTTGAGAAATTCCCGAAATGTGTATTTTTTGTTAATTCTTAAGTATATATCTGTTGTAATTCTGGCACGATTTCGCTTTTCACTTGGGTCGACCACTATATTTACCAAATATTTTTCACCAATTTTCCTCGCTTCGAAATGTTCGTCTCAGCCGAACGCTTATACACGTTCACCCCCCCCCCCCCCCCCCCCGTAACTATACCATATTACGTTCAATTTCCAAACTATTACAGCGTTTGGTTCTAGTCTAGTAATTTGGCGTCATATATTTATTCATATGGTGGCATATCGGCACCGCATGGTGTTTGACCGGTGATAGCTGAGCAGAGTCCGGGAAAACTTGCCATCTGGCCTCGACAAGGCCCGCGCACAGCTCCGGTGCCTTCGCATATAGGTACTAGGTACTAGAGGTATGGCAGGTGTTGCTTGAATATATGGCCTCTAAACTTTAAAACTAGCCCCTTAAGGGTGTTCCGGTCTGTAGTGATGTGCTATCACCGACCAGACCAGAAGCAACCAGACACCCTCGATCTCTGTTATTCGTATAAATTCATCCGACCAGTTGTTCTGCTCATCTAATCTTGATTTGGAATCAAACAAAACCACTATCGGCTTAGTTACCTGTAACCCTGTGCTCTTTCCATGACGTTCGTTATCTGTAAAGTCTTTGCTGCTCTATAAACACATCAACCCTATAAACGTAAAGGTTGTTAAGAAAATGAATGATTGAAGTGAATGACCGTGACCCTATCGATGCATTGAAATCCTTGATTACCAATTATTTGAAGACCGTCCATGTATCGATCCGTTTGGTCTAGTTCATGCTCGTATCCCCCCTCAGAAAACCACTTGCCATAGCAATCGACAATATTATAGGTGCGTCTTGGATTATCGAGTACGACATATTCCCTCTTCTCGAAGGTGCACTCAAATCTGAGGTATGAGTGGTCAATAGGCTCGTTCAAAACTGTCACGTATTGAAAAACACGACCACAGTAGTCCAGCTGCTGAAGAGGAAGGGGGAAACTGTGGACAGCTGATCGGAAATCTTGCGGATATTTGCGGCCGGTGGGAGAGGATATAGTATGCGCCCCTTATGCATGGTAAACATAAATGTTCAAGGGAAGACTTCAGCAAACGAACCGGTTGTTGTACTCGCACTATAAAACTGTGCTCTTATCATCTCCGTCTTATACGCAATATCCCAGTGTTTGGGTGGTTTGGGGACGCATTGAAATCATCCGATTATATAATAGCGAGCATTTATATGCAACCAAGTTTAGCACGTGGATGTGTGGATCTTTTCTGTGCGGCTTTGCTTCCGTCTTAGAAGTGCATGGCTTTCAGGGTATTTCAATTTGATTCATGCTATCTAATTAGTTTGACATCCATAAAGAACTTGTTTTGGAACAATAGACTTCCGCAAGGATGTACCATTATGCAAAGTGACAGATCCACAAAAGATCCGGTTGTGTCAGATGGCACGTGTTTTCAAATACACGTACTCGAAATTTTGATCGAATGTCGTGCGCGTTAAGTCACCGAATGTCACACTCACTAACGAACATTTTCGGCATTAAAACAGTTTCGTGTTTGTATATATGAAAACAGTGAAAAGGAAGTGGTGAATTATAAGCGGATGGCCATTTTTCACAGGTCCTTACACGGCTATGGTTACACAATAGGATGTTATAAATATTTCCTTCCTGTATGGCTCGCTTCAGAATGTTACCTACCTTCTTATAAAGTGTAGCCCCACCTAAATGTCTTTCAACACATTCGGGGACCATACACGTCGCCTTCGCCAGCCGCTGCATTGCAGACAATATAAGAATCGCATGATTACCGATCCCCCACAGAGCGCCTACCTATGGATTACTTTAGTAGCGTGCCCGCGCGCGACGGAGTTGAGACTTGAGAGTACAGACCCGTGCGAGGCAAATAGGCGGGCATGGCACTGGAAGTAATATGTGGGCTGATTCAACCCGTATTTGCACACGTGCCTAGATGTATTTGCCAGCAACTTGCAATACCCCTCGCTAGTTAAGCCATTAAAATTGTACTCTCATTTTATTTACATGATTATTATAGGGGATCAACAAGCTTTTGCAGTTTGCTACGGAATATTATAATTTTAACTTTCTTCGATTGCTGTGTAAGTGTGATGCATTGACAGTATATGTAAAAAAATTCGCGATAAAATTGATCAAGGTGTGTGATAGTATATCTCGCTTTGCTATGCATTTCGATGTGTATACTTGCATGCTTGTACTGATTGTCAACTTGTTACTTTTTGTGATAAGCTGAACTTAGTCACGTCCTCAAGTAGGCGTAATGAAAACAGGGGTCGATATATTGCATGGTGCAACACGAACTTGATTGAATTTCTACTCAAAGCTCATGCTATGATAAGCGCATAGATGCTAGTCGATAGGACATAAAAGGAAATCACTTTCCACACTCTGACATATATTCTGATATCTCGACAGCAATGCGTTTTTGTTGCAACTCTCTTGAAATGTTTAGGGGCAGCAGGCCCGCTGCAGCTTCTCATCTTCCCCAGTCATCTGTACTTTGAGTATAAAGAGCCATCCACCCCTTAGATTACAAAAGAATTCATATATACCTAGAGAGAAACCAACCCATGTATTATAATATAAAGATGATCTATATATATATATATATATATATATATATATATATATATATATATATATATATATATATCTTGAGCAAGGGTTTCCTTGGACCGGGATCTATTCATTTTCCTTGTTTCGCTTTCCCATTTTCAATTTCAAGTCACCTTTGGCATAATGTATACCCCGAATATAGGTATATATCTATATATATATATATATATATATATATATATATATATATATATATATGGTGCATAAACAACGTATCTCGAATACGCTAGCCTGAACTTTCGACAGAGCTTTTGTATCGCTGGTATAGGTGGAGAAGTGGTGTCAACCTCCGAAGGGCATCATTAGTGCCAAGTTAGTACGGCCTGCCTAGCACTGTTACTGTTAGATTGTTAGACCATGGGTTAGTAGGGCCTAATGTTAGGCAATCTGTTCCAGACTTGGAGTCAGGATGGTAAGCGCGAGACGCGGTGCCATCAAATATAATAACATGATGTAGTCGAATGGAGGCCGAAAATATCCGCTCTTGTTAGGAAGAGGCCCAGTGACATTATTATGCTATGGCCTATGGGTTATATTTTTATGGATGTTCGATTTGATATGGTTTGGTGGCGATGAAGAGAAATGCTACTGTTTATGGTGTGCTTAACGGTTGCTGTCACAATTGTTGTGCTTTGTGTTTCATACTATTTTCACTTGCATGTGTATCTTGAGGAAAGTATATTTTATCATTAATTGTATTTTTCTTTGTTTCTTTTGCTAATATTACGTTTCGCACATGAATGCCGTGATATTCAACTCGTTAGTATGTGCATATTTAAACATGTTTTTACAATATTAATTTACAATGTAAACAAAAACCATATCCGTTTAATAATAAGTGCCATTTTATTCACTTCAGAGCACTTTCACGACATTCAAAATACAATACCTACACCTTATCAATTTCAATGCGTATTAAATTATTTTTAAAAATTGTTTGCTTTTATAAATAGCATTTTAATGAAAACTCCCTTTATAATTTATTAACACGAATCGACAGCGAACATGCTGTTGTATAAACCAGCATCAACCCAACGAACCCGCCTTAGCCATTCTGTCTTGTTGGAACCGCGCAGCGTTCGCATCTTGCGTGCGAGGATCCCAGTCTCCCAGTGTCGCAATGCAATCGCTGCTCCTCGCAAATTGACTCTTCAACATCCACGCCCATCATTGGTTGGTTTATTAAAAATGTGAACATCCCCAGTCCACCGCGCCCTAATATCCTGTATTGGCATACGAAATGCAATGCAGCTTGGGCGCCCGTGCTTGTGCCATTCCTGCACGGATGCAAGATCGAAGTCTCATTCTCGGGTTTGCTATCCACTATCCGTATGTCTTTGCCGTCCACAGACTGCGCTATAGTGCAATTGCGATTAAAGAAATCAATATTTAACCGGGAGTTGTAGTTCGGCTCGGCATATAGGAACAGTGAAATATATCGCACATGTGCAGATTTTTATGGTGCATGTACCTATCTATAAAATGTTGAACAAATTGGATATTTTAAGCGATTTCTGAAATGATTTATTATGAATAACAACACTAAAATATATAATAACTCAATATCAAAAAGCTCTACATTTTAGACGCTCCGTGCCGATTTTTTTTGTAAGTCACACACACTTGAGAACTTGTCCGACAATTCGTGGGCTGAATATAGGGTCGGATCGTCACTTGGAAGAAAATTGTGAAATGTATAGGTGACCACGCCGTGTCGCTTATGGCAATGCCGTGTTTCAACAATAGATGACGTCATACTCAAAGATGAAAGAGGAGAGGGGCGGTTTTTTGTTACTCTAAATGCACTCCCTTCAAAATCGGAAAGCATTGTTCATCTCCTAAATAATGCAAGGACCATGGTACAGTATTCGAGTATCTTAAGCAAGACTTTGTGTTCTTCCTACTTCCTATACTTGTGTTTTATCGAAATGTGCTTGCCCAGTTGACTGTCGGCTGCTCAAACGTCTTTCATCCCTTAAAAGGTTCAAGCATTGATCTTGTCAACGTTTATTGGCTCTCCTATGATTGATCTGGAATATCCACGTCAACGCTGATTGATGTTACACACAATATAATATTTTATACAAGATTTGTTCCCTCCCATTTGTGTCGCCCTCGTTCGTTGTTCGGGCTACGTGTGAGCCAGGCCAACCGCCTTTTTTTCGTTCTTAATAACGTATTTCCACAGCCTGTCCACGCGCTTTTAATTATTCGTTTCGTGGGCCTATGAGTGGACTAGGCCGGCCGGGTCCACTTGATTTACCCTGCTCGGGTGCGTCCATTCGATCACCTAGACGCACATGTGCCATGGCTACTTCGTGTCAGTGCATCTGCATCAAATGACCAGCAGATGCCAGTTTCGTCTAATGCATTGTACGTCCAGTACAGTTGCATGCATATTGAAGATGAAAATTCAGGGGAGTTTACCCCTGTTTTACATGGATTCATTAACAGCTTTAATGTCGCATTACGCAAGCCTTTTACATGTGCAGCTTTTTTCAATAATATCTAATGAGATCGTTTTTATAAGCGAGGTTTTCTTCTATAAGCGGTTAGATCATTTTACTTTTTCACTTTACCTATAGATTACTTCACCAATAAATAAGCCAAACTTGTTATTTATTTAGGGTTTTAAACCGAACTAATTCGCAATAAAGATAAGGGGTTTGGGCCGTCACGCTTCTATAGCGACTGTATCAGCTCATTTGGCTTTTGGGCTCAATTTACGTAAATATGCATACTGCATAGGTGATGGCGCTGCAGTAGAACCCGAACCCCAGCTTATTTATTTACCCAAATACTAATATATTTGTTTGACAACAGACAGTTGGTCATTTTGATTGCCACGTTGATGATTTGGGTCAGGGCACGGAAAAGTGACAGTCAACATCGCACTCGCTCACCAATCGGCATCCCTTTGTGTGCCCTAGTTTCCAAATACGCTTTCGAGTCCATTAGTTTAATAACTGATGTGATTAAGGATTCGGTATTTTGATGAAGGGGTTTCGGTTAATTCAGCGTTCGTGGACTAACGCGGATTTGTCATTCGGTTGACATGGTATGGTCATACAATATCTTTTTGTGGACATGCAAGCCTCTTGACGCTGAAGCTCCTTGTATGCTTGCAACCTGCATGGTACTGGGATTTCAAAATCGATCTGTGACCACTGACCATTCAATTAAGGCGGACCGTTTCAATTATGTGCATGATATCCTTTGTCGTAAAACCAAATTCCGGTTCGGGGGTTTACTGCGTTTTGGGGGTTCATCAAATTTTTTGAACCGGCGCTGTTTGGTTATGGCATTGTTGTGGCTTGATAAAGTATACGAAGTGATCAATTGGAGTAGATTCCAATGATATAACAGTGCATTTTCTTGACTGGAGTTTTATTATTTGCCTAAATTAAACATAAATCTATCAATGCCAATTATCACAACTGTTTTCAACTTCTTGTTCCTATATACTTATGTGAAAAGCAAAACGGAATCGAAAACAAAAAATTCCTGTAAATGAATATACAACAACCGAGTACATGTGGGTAATTTCTTTGTCACACCTTGGTGACCTAGTGGCTATATTTCCCTTTTTGTGCATGGCATTGGAAAGATAAACAGCGCACATGAAATATGGACGTGGCACATATAGTCATGCCTGTGTGATGTGTGATAAGCGAGTATAGCGACAATGTGAAGGTTGGACAGGCACGAAAGCAACAGCTAGCGCCGGTAAGAGCTGAGCTTATCAACACACGGAATTAATTAAAAACAACTCCCATTACGATTCGGATGGGGAAATTAACTTTTGCTCGATCTGACGCATTAGTTTTTCTTATTATTATACTTACGAGATGCGTCTTGTTCTGATGCTTTTCGATTTAAATTTGTAATGCAATTTCTGGACCGCTTGTTAAATGAAATGAAAGATCGTTGACCAATCTTTAAAAAAAAAACTCTTCTAACTGGGTACCGATTGCTAAGTGAAGTATATTTTGATTCCAATCATGGACCAATCCTTGCATAAGTAGCGCCTACAGGAAATGTAAACCTGCAATGTAAATTGTCTGTCGGTTGTTCCTCACGTATGTAACCTCGACGCACTTGGCTATCTGAATCTTAAAAGGGAGTGAGCACTGAGCAGTCATCGGTGCAGCGGAGAAACCGCGAACAAGCTCTGCGATGCAGTTTAGTGCACACGAAATGCATTTATGGGTGGTAAAAAGCTGCATCAACTATAAGTTGGACGAAGAGGTGTTATACCTTGCCATGTTTATAACACTACTTTTGCCGCGACAAATATCGACTCGTATTTCTATATATTTTTTTATAAATCTTGTAGAAAGACCATAAAATGGTAGGAATGTACATTTTTAATATTGAAGTTAGTACTTAGTAACCCACTTTCTTAGCTGCAATTCATGCTCTACACCATTTATTTGCGTTATGTTTTGTCCTTGTTGCAAATAACTATATAAGAACTCGACAAATTTTGAAATAAAACAAATAATGTATTGCGAAGTAATTATTAATGTACATAATCTTCAATCACGGATGTCCGCCAACATCTCTGCACACCTTTTATACATTTTCATTTCTCGTATGCCGTGTACCGTGATGCTAAGGTCGAACACGTGGAATTGACGTCTCAGATAATGAGCGTGATTCCTCGTGATCCAAGGATTGACTTGCAGCATTCCTTTTCCTTGGTGCAGACAATTGTCGATTCACACCTCGAAGCCGGCTCGGCGTCGGGCCGCTTTGAATGTGTTCATTTTATTGACATCGTGAGATGTAAGGTTAACTGTATAATTAAATAAAACTTATACAATCTAATGAAAACCGATTCAATCGTGCTTAGCCATGGATTGAATCGTAATGAAAACTGAGAGTCACGGTAAAATATTGGAATTTCCCCGCAATGCCATTAACCCCAACAATTCAACTGGCATCTTCGGCATTATTGTTACCGGTAGCGTTTTTGTTTTGTTAAGTAAGCTGCGTTTGTGCTGAGAACTCTTGCCCAATAGGAGAGATTTCTGTCGAGCGATGCAATTTCAAATTAAGTTTTGTCGTCTAAGTATTTTAATTGCGCCTGTAATAACTTTCTCGATACTTGGTGAGTGTCGTTTTTCGTTCGGCCAGCAAGTTGAGGAAATCAAATGCTCGTGTATTCTGTTCGTTAATCTCCAATATCAAACTGACTGACTAAGCGCGAGATTTCACTAACTAATGCTTTTTTGTGTATGTCAACCTTTTAATATTTTCCGGTCAGTTTATTTTTATCAAGTTCGAAAGTTATTGTATTTAAGACGTGGCACAAAAAAAAAATCGCGCAGCGACCAAACCGTGGATATTGTCCCAAACCAGGGGCATAATTTCTTCTAGGCTCGTATAATGGCATACGAGCACACTGCATTTATTTGTAGCGGTTTCGAATCGTGGCCGTTTAAAAAGAGTAGATTTCGCATTGTCAATATAATGTACAGTAAGTAAAACAACAAAGATAAGAATACAATTTGACTTGGGGAAAAGGAAAAAGTCCACAACATCATGCGAACAAAATATGGCATGGCTTCTTTCTAAATCCATTTATTTATATCATAAAAACTTGAAATCCTGTGCAAATCCTGGTCATGAGGACTGAGTCCTGCGATCTGAGAAGGAAGCGAATGTGCCGGCAGCACAGGACACCCACCGGTATAAACACAGGACACGTGTTTATGATCAGCTGTCCTCCATCTCGAGGGACAACGAATGCACGCCTGCACTAAATAATGGCCAGATGAAAATTGTCAGTGCTATGAAGCTGGACTCTGGTATTGAATTACAACGCGACAGATATGCAGCAGCATAGAAATGCTGATCGTAAAGATATCGTTCCAGATTTATTAATCCAGTGTACTGATGGCTTTTAAATGTTGCTGATAGCAGTGTTCAATTAGATTCGTATTGTGTGTTCGAAGTTTGATGATCTCCACAGTCATCTGCTTACTGATCCAGAGATCTGGCACTGCCAATTGCCATCCAAGTTTGACCACTACGCTGATAAGAGAGCCAACGCCTGCAGCTGACACTCCCAGAGCTGCCATTTCGCTTTTGTCGGACCGTTGTTGGTCACTTACCGTAGCAAATTTGTTAGCGGTACGCGCACCATAGAAAACACGTTGCGGAATGAAATCGAATTGTGATCATTTCTTTTCATAATACAATTTATTACCTATTCTACTTTTTGATGATTTACACTCCGTCACATTCAATTATGTCATTGTCAAAGCACACGATTTTTTTCTTACGAGACCAGCTCCACTTGTGCAAGCCTAAGAGCAAGTCTCGCGCTCGAAAGGTGTATCATCCATGAAATGATACTTATTTTCGTGCAGCATTGGTTTTGTGTTGCGGTTGCGGTGTTTTTCCATCAACCACAGATGAAAGGCTACCATCAACTCTTTTTAACTGCATTCTCGAACAATCTGCACCGTTACAGCCGCTGCACTTTCAATAGCTGTATATCGAATTCATGGACTGTTGTGTCCACTCAATGAAGATTTCTTTAAAAAACTGCGTATGGTGGAAGTGCCGAGTTGTTGGCTCGACCAGTGGAGGCGCCATGCTTCCAGTTCAATGCGCCACTGTTGCCTCCGCCACTGTTGCCTGCGCCTCTGTTGCCTGCGCCTCTGTTGCCTGCGCCTCTGTTGCCTGCGCCTCTGTTGCCTGCGCCTCTGTTGCCTGCGCCTCTGTTGCCTGCGCCTTGCGCCGCGCAGCGAAGCCGAAATTTTCACTTTAACGAGGGTAACGCAAATAGTATCTGCTCTGTGGTAAATGCGAAACTTGTCATCAAGCATTAATTTGAGGCATCAAAAATGAATGGTATAATTTGTTTCAAACGATTCCCACGATTCTGAAATATGAGCTCTTTCTTTCCTAGCACATTTCTAAATTAGTGCAAGTATACGCAATTTTTATTAAAAAATGTACACATCTAGAATAACATTGTCTTTATTCATCTTTGATATCAAGCGGCATACGACAATGAAACATCCCTTCGATTCGTCAACTGGAAGAAAATGACCTAAAACGAACCTTTTTTGATATCGTACCTCTGCTGATCAGGAACAATGAAATCTTAGTGCGTTGCTGATGCAAGTTTGTTGTGATGTTGCAGACTCGTTCGTGAACAGCCAGGAGTGGACGCTGAGCCGGGGTGTGCCCGACCTCCGTCTGGGCATCGTTGGATCGCTGTCCTCCGGCAAGTCCGCTCTGGTCCATCGCTACCTGACGGGCTCCTACATGCAGGAGGAGTCCCCGGAAGGAGGACGCTTCAAGAAGGAGATCTCGGTCGACGGTCAGAGCTACCTACTGCTGATTAGAGATGAAGGAGGACCACCGGAACTGCAGGTGAGTTCGGTGGTGGTGATCCAATGTTAAGCGACACCACACTGAGTCGGCGTTCTGGATGGGTGACCGCCACTAGTGCTGTCTTTTGAATGGCTGTATATCGTCAATATGTGGGATGGGTGTTAGTAGTACATTTCTGCTTTTCGGGTTGTAACTTTCTTCGGAAGGGGTAGGTACGCTGATGGTTATTTTGTAGCGTTTCTTAATTTATGAGTGGGTAGTTGACGTCATAGACTCATCAACATACGAATGCTAATGCTAAGTTGTGTGGGGGTAGGACATATTTATGCTTAGATATTCGAATGCATTAGTTTTAACTGGGGTGATAATGTACTATTTACTACTCGATTTTCTGCGGCTACGTATTCGTGTGCTTGTTTCCATGAATCACCTACATTATTATGTATAGGTTATTGCAACTTAGCTCCGCGAATGAAGGGTACGAATTGATGTTTAATTGTGATTGAAACATTTGTGCTACATTTTGGGAAATGGCTTTGGCTAGAAGCCATTGTATCAAGGGAAATAGGTTAAGGGTTGCATATAGCTGCTCATTTGATTGGTGCGCGCAGCGCGGTCTGCCCGCTAAATAGGCCAATCATTCGCTTCGTCACATCTTTCAGGAAGAAATAGGTCAGTGCCGGGAACGTAGGACCATCCTAGTTCAATATTGTGGGATATCTGCATCGCCGACACGAATTTTGACGACAATTTAGTATATGTGTATGACAATCCACTCACTTATTTCGTGTTCGGCTTGTGAATTAGGCGGGAGACAAGAAATACTTTTAGTGTCGGGACTTTTTGAGTCTATTTCTCACCCTTTTTCATCGAAATACAATTTGCTTGGCGTCAAAATGAGTTAGGACGTTGCCTATTTCTATAGAGAAAACTTGGTATTACTTTTTTGGTAAATACCGTTTCTGTTTCTACCCAGAGTCTATCCTACACGGAGCAATGGCTCCGCTAGCCATTGGGGGGAACTGTCAAGCAGAATGATCGTCGTGCGGCACAGCGTTGACACATTATTATGTAACAGTGGTGAATTCTTCTCTACTTGGCTTGTATAGTTGTAGGCGAGGGCAGCCGAAATTATATTGCGAGGCCTCCTGACATCAAGTTTGCGTGTAGCCAATTTTAACGTAAACATGGCTCATCTGCGACTACGCTGTAAAACTAAAATGTTTGGTACTTGTAGTGTCTACAGTAATTCTAGTACATATACATATTATAATATAAACTTCTTAAAATATAATGGTAATAGTCAAGAAAATCGTAGGAATTATATCAATCGTCTCTCTCTCTCTCTCTCTCTCTCCCTCTCTCTCTCCCTCTCTCTCTCTCTCTCCTTTACGAGTTCGCAGTTATTTCATAACGTACTCTTTCAATAAACTAAGAAGAAAGAATTCTCCAGACATCGTTCAAAAATACTTAGCATGCGAAATTTCCCCTTGAACCCTTAGTACTTTCATTTAAAATTGATATTATAATGCCGTGTCCGTGTTAACTGTTACCCCTCGCTTCTTCTCGTTTCGATCTTAGCCTGTACTCGTTCACTAGACCTCACTACCAGTCTACGTTGCACGTACAGTCTCTGTCGACAATGTTCATATTTTCTTAAATATCATAAAAAGGGCTGCATACAACAGGCTTATCTGCGATGCTTGAAAATAGCCATCGAACGTGTTTATAAGAGGGGGGGGGGGGGAGGCTTTTTATGATAGTGCACTTTCTGCTGCAGCTCAGGCTAATGTGTGAATGACTACAAGTTCAGCAAATGCAAACGCTTGCAAGTTGCAAGAGCTGTGAAACAGCCGCATATTGGGCATAAGAAAGAGGAAATTATATGTGCACATTGTTTTGTACTTGATGGTTCATTGTTTCGTTTTTCGTTTTTTCATGTGGTTCATATAAGATGTACTGAGAAAACGGTACTGTAAGTGACAGTTTAGTTATTGTAACGTTATTACAATTGATTAAACCCTGTGCTGCATCTTATTTATGTTTGTACCAATTATAGAAACAGAGACACTTTGAAGACCGGCACATCCAACAAAACTGAACATGACAACCTGTTTATTATAGGTTCCTGTAGGTAAAATGTAATTTGTACATTCCGAAAGCCATTTCTCCACTGAATCTCAACTGCACCCACGCAATTCTATTCATGTATCCAGCTTCCATTACAAAATTCTGCAGACCTTCGTATTTTCTAGTTTTGCAAGAGCTTTTTTATTCATCTGTGTTTTGACTATCGTATGGTTTAGTCAGCATCATCGATCCACCCCACTTATTTTTCATCATTAAAAATATACACCTATGTTTGCTAGTGCACATTCATTCCAAAGGGGAACAATATCAGGGTGGTTGACTCCGTGTTCTCCATGTTCTCCATGTTCTCCATATTCTCCATGCTCTCCAGACTTCCATCACAAAAGGAGCTAAATAATGACATGCAGAATCCAGAAGGAATATCGCAGTCCATGCTTGCAGTTGCTTGTAGCCCGGCGT
Organism: Nemoura dubitans; assembly: GCA_921293005.1. NCBI lineage: Eukaryota > Metazoa > Arthropoda > Insecta > Plecoptera > Nemouridae > Nemoura > Nemoura dubitans. The sequence goes on along the minus strand of OV121073.1, from coordinate 18,912,480 downwards.
TGGTGTGGTTTTTTGTCGTCCTTGCACGCGGCAAAGGCAATTCAGAGCGTGCACTTTTCGTCTTTGAAATCTCGGTACGGTTCCTTGCTTCGGCCATGTGTATGGATTTTTTCTCGAGTTGCTCTCGAAAGCGTAATGAATGGGACAAATATGTCAATGCGTTGTTGTGGCGACATTCTCGCTTACATATAGTCGCTACAGAACTCCTCCAGATCGCAAGTAAAGGTAATTTTTAACGAACGTGTTCAAATTCATTTCCATAATTTTCATATTTTGCACATTTTTATTTGCATTTACAATAATTACAAAGCTTTTACTTCAATTGTCTTTTGCATATATACGGTTCAAGCTGTAATGCAATGAACCTAAGAAACAAAAAGATCGTAAATCCACTCCCTAATTAACCCCTTCCTTCCGAAAAGGGAGTGCTGTTACGAAATACGACTCCGACGTCTGCATAAATAGTATGTACATTGTCAGCACTCGCTGGCGTGCTCTCTTCATTTATATTTCAATATTAATTCATACAAAGTGCAGCTCGGTCTCTCTGTGCATTGGGGGCACGGGGCACCGCGAATCTGTGCCCCGGTTCGAGACCCGGCGCCCCCCCCCCCCCTCCTACCACCATTACCACCACCACCACCGTATAGGTACCGCGCGTGGAAAGGGGGCTAGGGTTTGTTCCAATCAGACAATGTGGCTCCGCACGCTATGCAAGTCTGCTTGATTTCATTCCAGCTGTAAATTAGACTGACATTATATATACCTATGTAACATAACGTGCTAAGAACAATTCATAGCTGCTCAGCCCTTGGACCAATGCAGCGCGGATCAGCTGATTGCGGCCAGATTTGTCGATTAGGGAATGAAATTGCCATGTCTAGATCTGATAAGTTTGTTAATATGTTAATAATCTTAGGCGCCACTTGGCCTATCTTCATTGTGTAGGGTAAATCGTAAAAACATGTTTTTTTTTGTTTTGATCGTATTTACGAATAATAAGGAAGTCAGTTCGTGTTTGTAAAAGTTTGATTTCCTTTTCACAATAACAACTAAACATTTCCAGCCGGCGCCCGTTTCGAAATGTTGACAATCGAACGAACCATCCGATTCCGATGCGACATCACTTACATCAATAATAAACTACCCGTAGTATCCCACTTAACTCTCAGAAAATAGAAATCGTTATACCTACGACCTCACGGAAAATTCTTACATGCTTCTACGAAAACTAGCTTCTCAACAGACATTCACATGTTTTAGAAATGGGGAAAAACAAATTCAAAGCCATGTGACCCTCGCTGCTATAACGCAGGACAACCGATTGTTCGTATTCCAGGAGCAGTGATAAGGGTTACCGAGAGGGGTGTTCTTTATCGATCTTGACTTGCCCTCCCCTGTACACAGTGGATGTGTATACTGTTTCTCGCCGACGCCGACTCCGACGCCGACGCCGACGTCGGGCATACTACGGTAGCACAGCGTCGCTTGGGGCGTCGCGATGGTTATCCACGATGTCAGTAGCCCGCACGTACGCGAAGTAGAAGCACGCGGGTTGCTACCCAGCTGAAGGGACCGACGTCGCGACACCTGCCGTACATTCGTATTAATAATAACATTGTTGTTCTGGCTCACTTTGTTTCGGAAGGGGTTGTGAGAGAATCTGGTTTAACGGCAAGCGAGTTTTAGTTTAGCTGCGTTCCATTGTTATTTTGGTATGTATGATTGAATTTAGTTGTATTTGTTTGTTTGTGTTGATTTTCATATTTGTTTTTATTTATTTATGTATCGCATTCGATCAAATTGTTTCGTTTTATTTTATTTGTATGCTTGATTTTATTGTTTACTGAATGGTCATTTAAAAATGACTGCATTATTTTCCTGCAGCCTGCAGTACCATGCAACTTAATCAATCGCGTATATGTTTTTGCACGTTTGGAGCAAACCCAATTTACACTATCTTTTTGGACAAAATTCTGTCACAGCAGTTTAATGCTGCCTAAATAAAATGGTTCTATTTCATATTTCCTATGCCTACATATTATATAGTATAGTATTTATAAAAAGGTATAACTAAAAATAGCGATATATTATATAAAATATAAATGTTATATGAAATATATAGCCGTGTAATTTTGACAGCATAAAACTGCTATCGCAGACTTTGGCTCCCGTGTAAACCAGCTGGACCAATTTGTCACGTGCACATGACATATTATGAGCATGGTTCTTAGTTCCTGTTAACTTATTTAAAATTGTGGGAAAGGCGTGATTTGTTTGCTAATTAATTATTAATGATGAATGTATACACTCTCTTTTTTCTTTTCTTGTCTTATTTTTTGGTTGCAAATACAATTTGCTCAAACAGTAGAAAATTTGAAATCCTACTTTAACCTGTGAATTAGTTTCTCAGGGGACTAGGAACAGTTGTACGTATAACTCTTGACATTATTTTCTTTCAATTATGAACTGGAATTGCTTTTTATTACACTTCCATGCCAAAGTTTTCAAAAGTGCTCCAGAACCCAAAACTTTCTGAACATGTGGCAGTTGAAAAACGTTGCTTTCTGCTTACGGTCGGTTGGTAGGCCTTTTAGCAGTAAAATGTTTTAATAAATCGCATGCCGAAAGCACCTAGTGAATACGAACTTAATTGACACTCTGCGGGGGAGGAATTGCGGTCTTTATCGGCAGCAGCCACCGAGTTTGAGTATGGCAATCTGCGTGGCACGCCATTTATCACCTGGCACCGGCACACACAGGTATGCAGGCAGCATGCTAGCTGTACCGGGATGCTGCTGGGAACTAGGCATCATTGCATCTGCAGGGGATTGGGAATACTCTGTGACGTGGGTATTCTGATCTGCATATCCTGTATCAGTGTACCATCTTCCCCTTCCGAGCTCAACTTTCGCAAACTCCCTTCTCATGGGAAACTTTAGTGGCAGAGCTGTTGCCCAAAATAAAGTGGGTGCTGTGTGGGGAAAAACTACTTGCCTATGCCAGAAAAAGGTCTAGACCCTCTGTAATGAAAATCGCTAGCAAGGCAGAGCCCTTTAAAAACGGTGCATGCCTCTTTTCTGCGCATTTTTTTGTGTCCTGACGCGCTTAAGTCTCTTTACAAATTATCCACGAAATCTCTGGGAGCGACGATACAACTTATGTAATATGATATAATTTGGCATAAAAAGTAGGTTTCATGCTTCATGGTAGGAAGGTTGAGCTGAGCGTGGAGTGTTGGATGGTGCGTTTAGGTAATTCCATCCTACCAGTGTCCCTGTTTTGAATACGCTGGACGCCGCTGCAATTAATTCATTGTGACGTGCAACCGCAATTTAAACGACGTATTATTTCGTGGCTACGCTTACGATTTCTGTAATTGGATAGTTGACCGTCTACTTTGGTAACAGAGCTTGCACTTTCCTTTATTTTTCTTTATCACTTCGCCAATGATACGGTTTCACTTTTATTCGGAAAAATGTGTGATGCATAATATTATGTTTCTCTGTCCTGACTTTTTTATTCTCCTGCAAAAATGTTGGTTTTCTGTTCATCTGGCAATGGTATTGTTGTAGTAGTATATTTGAGTTGAAAAGCACCTTGTTTGTCTATGTGCTAGACTCCAAACGAACTGTTAAATTCTTAAACAGCTTTTAAGGAAAACGTGTCTTAAATATTTAACCATGCGTTAACATCGACCATTACAATGATACTTCGAACGAACTAAACGATATTTTTTTAACGAATGCTGAACTACATCGTTTAGTATACACTTGACATTTTGAGCTCCACGTCCCATGGCGAGTATCAATTCGGTCACCAAATATTCTTCACCCCCTGCCCATTCGAACATGTGTCCCTTCCCTTCCGTTTCGTGTGTCCTTGAGACTTGCGTAGCCCGTGGGTTTCAAGTGTTTGTGAAATTTGTCTTTCAGTTCACTGCGTGGGTCGACGCGGTCATCTTCGTGTTCAGCCTGGAGAACGAGTCGAGCTTCAACGCAATCTACAATTACTACACTAAGATGGCCCATTTCCGAAACTCGGCGGAAATCCCGCTGATCCTGGTTGGCACGCAGGGTAAGTTTCAGTTCTTCACATCGCTATTTGGTATCCCTTGATATGGGCATCCTGTACTCCTCAGTCTAGCCCGCGAGAGAAGATGCCACAGCAGGGGCTTATGAACTACCAACCCATTGATTTAAATTTTAATGGCGGGAAAACAAAACACTATTTCGGTTACAAATAAAAAAATTACAACATGAATCTATTTCATGATTATGAGTAAAAATATCAAAAAATAAATAGTTGCGAGATAAAAACATAAGCTTTTGTAATATTAGAAGGTATAAAGATGATGACAGGATTTCAGTTTTGTCAAATTGGCGCTTATGTAAGCTACAGTGACTACTAGCGCTCCCAGCGGAATGGTATCTTATTTAATAAAACGGTGTACACTGTATCACTTTTGGCATCGCATTCGTCGCTTGTATTTCTTCGTCTCGTCGAGGCATGAATATAATATATTTTGTCGTGTCGTTTGTAGCCCAAGTTTAAAAGGGGAAACAATTCGAGTAACGTGACAGTTCCAAAATACCTATATATTATTCTGGAAATTCAAAAAAATCAATTCTGTTTGGAAACTTGTCAAAAATCTCAAGCAATCATTAGAAAGTCATTCATTATTCGTAAAGTTAAACGAAAGTATTTCACGAATGTTCTGCCAAATTAGACTTAAATATGATTATTTTATGATAATTCTGGAAATTTTAGAAAATTTCTATCGCATGAAAAACTGCAGTTTTAACTATTTTGCTGAAAAACTCGGACGTTTAACAGAACGTGGTGAGGTACTTCAATTTGAAAAAGTCATCAAATTCGATTGCGCCCTTCACTAACACAGATGTCCCTAAAATCGTGATGTTTTTCTTCGGCGTGTGTAGCGAAAGTCTTCTCTTCGCTTGTAATCGCACACAGTCTAGGATAAGGAATCGGGGTTTGTGAGACAGCCTTTTTCCTCATTTCTTTTTCAATAACAATCGTTTATTATCACTTTGGTTTGTATTATATACTTATTGCAATAAATCTATTTTTTTACACATATAATCAACAGTATTAAGGTTGTGAGGTAAACATTTTTGCTCTGGGTTCTGGTATGGGTTCTGGTATACGCGGCTGGCATCTCTGTGCAAAGTAAAGCAAGTGATCCGCAGGTTTTGGCATCAATATTCTGGCTGGCTTCTATAAATTGGCAAAAAAGAATTATATCATAGTAATTTTAGTCTTCGTTCTCGTCGGAGTCATCGTCGGAGTCATCGTCCTCCTCCACAGTCACTAACTCTACTACTTCTGGCTCAGTTCCTCTTCGCTCTCTTCACTATCTTCGCTCTCTTCTTCCTCGTCACTGCCTTCCTCTTCCTTATCTTCTTTCTCTTCCTTTCCTTTTTTCTCCTTCGCCTCCTTACATTCCTTCTCTTCCTTCGATTCTTTTTCCTTCACCTCCTCACCGTCCTCACTTTCCTTCGATTCTTTTTCCTTTACCTCCTCACCTTCCTTACTTTCCTTCGACTCTTTTTTCTTCAACTCCTTACCTTCCTCACTTTCCTTCGATTCTTTTTCTTTTGCCTCCTTCCATTCCTTCTCTTCGTGCTCTTTCTCTGGGCACTTGTGTTTTTCCTCAGACGACCCCCTGAAATGGGTAAGCATTTAGACGACATTCGAACAACTACAGGCCAATGAACATTTCCCTCGTCCTTTGCTCAAAGCATACATTTATTTATTTTAAATAACAAATTTTAGCACAATAAATATTATCTTCTAATCCAGAACTCTCTACGCGTAAACATCTGCACATAATGATATAATAAAAATAGAAATAGTTCTTTAGTTATAGTAAGTAAGTAATCAAATGATCCTTTAGGAAATAAGGGAGAAAGAACAATCGGTTTTCCTACTCCTTTTCCGCCGTCTCCGCACTATCGCTGTCCTCTTTCTCTTCGGTTTCCCCTTCGATGTTACCCTCCTCCTCCTTCTCAGAGGCGTCTTCGTCGCTCTTGCTGTCGCTCTTGCTGTCGCTCTTGCTGTCGCTCTCCGCCTCCTCCCAACGCCTGGTCAGAAGCATACAATGAAAAGAACCATTAATTGATCCGTCAAGGATCCGAAAGAAAGTGCATCTGGTGACCCGTGGGGGAGGGGAGGGGGGGCTCCCCGAATTGGGGAAGGGGGGGGGGGGGCTCCCCGATTTGGGGAGAAGGGCGCAAAGTTTTGAGCTGACGCCACCATTTTCCGATCTGGTGACCCCCCACCCCCCGTCAATGACCTGTGCCAAACATTTATAGAGCAAAACTGTTTGTTTTCGCGTCTTTATGTTATTTCGAATTTGTAAATGGGTTTGCATGCCAAGTGGCGAGAACATGCGTGCGGATCTTTACAAAGTTGATCCATAAGCTTAGTTTAGAGAGTCAACATGCGTTGCTACTTTTTCGCCCGGTGAATTTGAACAAGTTGGCGTGGTTTCCCTTACTTGCGGCGCAAAGGCACGATCAGTGGGTTTTGCTGTTCATCCGACTTCGACTCGTCACTTTCAGTGGAGTTGGCGTTCGCTGTATCCCGTTTGAAAATGCTGAAAAAGGAGAATGAAGACACTGAGTGGTTGAAACATGGCTCGGGCTCGAACTTAGCTCTTGTCTTTGATAACTAAACTTTTGATTTTGATTAGTTTACTGGCGAGTTTGCGAACTCACTTGAACCAGCTCTTGGATGTAGTGGAAGTGACCGTCGTCGAGGTTTCGTTGTCTTTGTTTTCACCTGACAGCGGATGCTGCTTCAGATCGACATCTGACAGCTCGCTGTACAGAAAGTGATTAATTCAAGTTGCGTACGATTAAAAGTGAGGTGCCATTTTTGGGAGAGTATTTTTTGGCATTTTTTAGAGTTCACGAAAAACAATCGCGAGAATAGCCTGTCTGTTGGTTTCTCTTCAAAATCATCTCTGTAGTGACTAGTGACCACTATTGTAGATTTAATGACTTAATAAATTACAAAGTTATAGCACCTTTTATTGGTCCTGTTCAACGGCGTGCTCAAAACCGCAAAATACCTCCAACGTAATTTTGCATCTGTTTGAATTCGCTACGCATTTTATAATTTAGTTACGTTTTGGTGGTTGTGGTCGTGGCCGTCGAGCCACTGCTGGTCGTGGTCAAACCACGGTCTGTGGTGGTGCCAGTGGTCGTGGGAAGGTTGATGCGTTCGGTTACTTGTTTCTGACTGTAGTCAGATGATTTCCAACCTTTTACACCACTGGAAATAGACCAAAAGTTACTGATAGCTATCCTTTTTGCAACACTGTTAAGAGATTTCAACCCCGGATAGATAACCGGGATTTGGATCTAATTTGGCAAGTCCTTGATCTTGGGAAAGCAAAAAATATATACAATCAAGTGTATAATTATTCGTGACAGTGCTGGTACCTTTCCGTATCTTCAGGGAGAACGGGGATACCGTAGGCGTTACCAAGATATGCTACCATCAGCACCACTCCCAACAACATCTGGAAAAAATCAATAGGCTCATTCCATTTTGTCCAGTAATAATAAGTTGTAATTGCAACTTAATAAAATAAAAGGTATTGGCCAGGGTGTGAGTCGCTGCAGCCCTATTGCTGGTTTCTCTACACTCTGATTTCATTCCTATTCTGGTGTCCATTACGGAAGTACACTTCGCCAGATGAATCTGGCTGTTTTTATCGCACACATTTTACAATTCAATCAAACACACTATGGGAGCTATAAAAAGTTTATCGAGAATACAACAAACAACTTTTGAGAAGTTACAACCCTAGCATACATCAATTACTTACCATTTGTTTCGTAGCCATAATGCACTTCTTGTTGATACTATTTGATCCTTCTTCCACTGAAGGATTGCAATTCAGTTCACTGCCAATATTGTACTGATAGTCAGTGCTCAGTGACCCTGCTTTAAATACTCGAGCGATGTAGCCGCTTCAGTGCTAAATGGACTCAAGGCACAAGTTAACATCTCGAGAACTAATTAGGGGGATCAGCATAGAAAATAGTAAGAGTCATCGGAGTCATTCTATGGTCATTCTAAGGATATGTGGTCCATTCAATAAACTAGTGCAGGATACGTCCTATAAGTTTTACATGGAAATCATACAAACAGATCACTGCTAAAATATTGCTGCTGTATTGGACAATTTATCTAAAAGCGTGTTTCGTAGCTGGTAGTTTTGTTTAATTTAGCTATCATTGAGATCATGTGTCTTTGTTTTCTTTTGATAGGCACGCTGGTATGACAAAATAATTTGCAGTTATCTTTTAATTATTTAATTGTAGTGCGGTAGAATATAAACGAAGAGAAAAGAATTTTCCATTTTGATACTTATGCTCTTTTACCACTCAGCTCTGCAAATTAATACTAATTGCACTTCACGTACATATCACCTCACGTTTTATTTGAATGACTTACTAATTATTCTTCAGAACTTCTGTCTCCCTGTGTCAAAATGTTTACAAGGTCTCTCTCCCTCTCTCTCTTCCCCTATAATGAATTAACACCTTTGAAAACCATTATGAGATAGGCTTCAGCCCATTGGTCAGCATACCGATGTGCGTAGTACTAATGCAATTATACATTAGGCGCCATTTGTTCATTTTTACTTTTTAAGAAGGATATTTGAGTTCAATTGTATTTTGCGACCCTGTTACGAGTGTACTTTCTATTGGGTTTACTTTTTATGATTACTCATCCATATAGCCCCTTCGTGTTTGGAGAATTAGCTATAGAAAATATTAGCTATATAGGATATATGCAAACAGTGTCTCAAGTCTCAACTGTCACTGCGATCTTTTGAATAGATGGTTAGTAATTTGTTCCGATAGTTGATAGTCACAAGTTCGTCGCAATATGCGTCATTTGCTATGTACGTAAGTTTCCATTCAGGTTTTATGTTTTCAGAAGTCATGGAGATGTCATTGAAGATTTATGCAAATTGATTACCTACTGATTACATTCGTTGTTAGTGGTATGATATGATCTGGTTGTGTGTTTTTTTGGTTTTTTTCTGGAACATTATTACCAAACGACCTTTTTTTTTGTCTTAACATTTAAGATGACACAATGTTGATACTATAAATAAAAATACAGATAGTGTAACTAATGATCAAGCCGAATTAATTTTTTCCCAGAATTTCATTTACCATCTTCAATAAGTAATATTCCATTTAAGTAGAGTTTGAGTAAATATTTCTACAGGAGACTCAAATATATTGCATTCTGATGCTCATAGCATGTCAAATTTATCTACCAAGGAGATGGCTGCTCACCTCCCCATACTTCCATTGATGTTTGGTACAAGTCTTGCAATCCTTGGTTTTATCGAAATTAAGAAGACTGTAGTTATACAAAATATGTAATGCTAAATGTGATCATTAATGATCGGTGTTCATTGCAGATGCGATCAGCGAGAACAATCCGCGGGTGATCGACGACTCGCGTGCCAGGAAGCTGGCAACAGACTTGAAGAGATGTTCCTATTACGAAACGTGCGCTACCTACGGACTCAACGTGGAGAGAGTCTTCCAGGATGGTAATTGCTATCTTATACTATGCTATTGAAATTTGGAAGCACTTGCTGTGATTTTGTTGATCTTGATCTTGTACCTTGATATTGAGTTGATCTTGTAGCATCTTTAGTTTGTAAAATTATTACATGGTTCAGAAGAACATTGTTATTGGTTTAATCAGATACCAAGTTCTGTTTTGTAAGGAGTTGTCACACTGCCCTACTGGATTTGATGTTTTCAGGGACCAGTAGTATTTTAATATATTTTTCATTGCTGTGATATATTTAACAAATGTAAATTCTAAACAAGATAGCCCGAGTTTGCAGATCTGTGAGATTAGAGACAATTTCTCATTCTGCTCTTATTGTAATTTGCTTATACCATAAAACAGTCCATAACACTCACAGATTCTTAAACTCGAAACCCTACCAATAAACCATCATCTAGAGTCCAGACGCTTTACACCAAGATTTTGTCCTGTAGCGTGCCAAAAGATTGTACAGCAACGGCTGTCGACGTCGACGACGTGCGCAACTCCAACCAACTCCCGGCCGTCGACGCCAAACACGCACTTTGCTACGACCCCTGCGCCACAGCCGGCCGCCAGCTGGCACCATCCCCAGCCCGCGGCCGCAGTCGCGCCGTCTCCAACCAACAACGGGTTCAGCAGCCCCGTGGGAACGAATACTGCATCACCTAGTCATTTGCATACTCTTTCTCTAAAGGTATTATTGGTTGATTATCATTTTTAGAATAATGTTTAAATTCAAATAATCCTGTAAAAGCACAGTGAAAACTGGTAGTTTCAAGCAGTTTGTGCGATGTGAATTGTACACAAATTATATTCCTGTGGGGGAAACCAGCAATTTATTAAAGTCCTGGGGGCAAATTACAGTAGCTTTGCGTAACTTTAAGATAAGTGAGCTGTTCGTCGTAACTTTACGCAAGCGCTAAGATGGACTTAGGGGGTGGTTTATTCGGTATTACAGAAACATTTTGTCACTTATCTTAAAGTTTCCGTAAGTCATCCATTGATTCAGTCTGAGAGGTGCGTTTACGTTTCCGGGTTTTGGGGAGCGAATTACAGAGACTTTGCGTAACTTTAAGATAAGTGAGCTGTTTACGCTAAGATTCCATTCTGTAATTCGCCCCCTGACTTCTAACTCTACACTTGTATATATATGATTGTCACAATGATTTTTCTTAAAATTAATTAACTACACCTGATACGTTTCATAGCCAGGGTAATAGTGACGCACGTTCCTAAGCCTAGAACTGCTCAGTCTGGACAGAATTTAGATAAGTTTGAAACATGTCCTTGATTCTCTTTCACGATCTTGACAAAAATTAATATTAAGCCAGGACATCATAATTGAACGAAATCTGACACTCTAAACTTATTGTTTGTTGGTGTATTTCTTAAATAGTCAAACTCATCAAATTTCACCCGAATTATACGTTTCAAAAGAAACAAGAAAACATTTCAAATGCAGCACGGTGACACAAGCTAGCTTGCTACGGTGGTGGCCGACATGGTGTGACAACCAGCGCCCCTGGAAGCGAAACAATTTAAAAAAAAAATAACTACAACAGGTGCTCAGTTCTAAAAAATATCTGAAGTTTTGTGCGTGTTTTCCGCCAGGATGGCGTGAGCACGAGTGGGGGACGGCAAGTGCCAACGATTTCCGTGGCGAATCACCAGCTCGGACATCAGGACACGAACAAGATGGAGCCGGTTCCGAGCATGCTGCGGATGATGGAGCCGCCGGAGAAGTGGGCCACGTCTCAAGTGTCTACCGACAACAACAACATAGCCAAGTTCCCACCTCCGTCCATCGCGTTCGATAATCTCCCCCCACCCCAGAATGTCAAGGACAAAGATCTGCCGACACCAAGCTCAACTCCTACCACCTCAAGGTAACTGCTTTACTTTTGCTTTTGCTTTTGGTGCTTGCATATCAATGACATTTGGTTTCTGATCTGATGTAGACAGATTTTAAATGATAGGGATTTTAAAACTTTTGTAAGCTAAATAGCAGGCTTATTTTGAAGAAATTGTTCTATTTCCACCGCAATTCATTGCACCAGATTATGCCATGTGTGGGGCAAAGTTCAGAAAAAGTTAAATACCCTGTTTTTGTTATATTTTTAGGAAAAGCCGTCGGCGCTCGAACCTTTTCACACCATCGAAGAAAGGGGACGAGAAGCTGAAGAACGGCGGTGAATTGGGCTCTGGTCGAGCTATCCCTGTCAAGCAGGGGCATCTGTACAAGCGGTCCAGCAAGGCTCTCAACAAAGACTGGAAGAAGAAGTACGTTACTCTCTGCGATGACGGTCGACTCACGTACCACCCAAGCCTACACGTAAGTGAATTACCATGAGGAGTTAAACATACTTTCTTTGATTGATTTCTTGAACATTGAAGTGGAAAATTGTGTTTTTGTGTAAATTTGGGAACACAAGGAAAGACTGAACCTGCGAACGAAAATAAAGCTATCAGCCAGAGTGCCCGGCGACTTTATTGACGTGATGACATCACAGGAATATTCTAAATAAACCACACATTGCTTCAATTGACTTGCTGTTGTCATCAAACCAAAGGTTGAAGCTCCTTTAGTCACAGGGGATTTAAAATCATCCATTATTTGGCAGTGTGGTGAAATTCGAAGCCAACTGAAAATTTGGTCATTTACAACTTTACTTGGTCTCTTTTATAAAAATGTTATTTCCGTGCCATATTTTGTTATTATTATGAAAAGCAAATAAGATCATGTGTTATGTACCTAAGAGACAATCCTGAAAGTAAGTAGTGGGGTTAGGTAGAGACCCAGAAGGATACCCTTTCTTACTGTCGCCAAAATAAGCAATGCAGTGTTAAACTGCATGGCAGCCTCGTTTCCGACGGTGGCGCTAGGGATTAATAATTATCATATTAAGAAACGCATTGAATCCTGAACTCGACTTGGCACTCACAGCTCATATTCGTCCATTTGTAATTATCCAATTTTATTGTGTGTACCTTTGTCATAAAATGCAGTTTAACAGGTTGCGGCCTGCAAGTATTTAGTGTATTTTACAAAGGGAAATGCTGTCCTAGTGGTACAAAAGCCATCAGTTTAATCCCAAGATTTGAATACAAATATTTATCAAACTCATTCTTTAAGCTCCTGTCTACTAACAACTACCAGCTACTAATATAGCCTGCACGTAAGCACTCAAAAAGTACCTAGGTAATGCAATAATATGATGTATTCTCAGTGTTCAGCAGATATGAATCGATTGGCAATTTTTGAGGACGTCGAATTTGAAGAAATTTTATAATTACTTTAGAATAAGTATGAGATTTTTGCTGTGGCTTACACACTTTCACTTTCATCCACTTTCATCCACATTGTCGGAACGAATCGCAGATAACATTCTACAGCAGCTTTTAATCTATCATATATGAACTTGATAAAACGAAACAGATTTCGAGGGATTTCCTGGCTTCTTGAAGCAGGTAGAAATCTGGCAGATTCTCAACATTGATCGAAGAGCAGTATAATGGCCGAGTGCCGACTCGTGAATTTTTGTGTGTTGTTTGATATTGAAATGACATAAATGAAGTCTGAATTACGGCTATGATCGGCTATTGTTACGATTAATTACGGCTATATAAATAATATTTGAGAGCTTGTAACTTGTAACTATACTGGCTACTACATTCCTCAGGATTACATGGAAGACGTGCACGGCAAGGAAATATCTCTCCAGTACGTGACCGTGAAGGTGCCGGGGCAGAAACCGCGAGGCTCCAAGTCCATCATGGCTTCGAGCTCCGGGGTCGGCAACGGACTGCAGGAAGGCCTCGCAAGTCTCACCATCTCGAGTAAGCAGTCCACTGTCCAGGGCAGACCAAGTACACCTGTCATTTACATATTTGGTCATTACTCATTATATACTCATGTCATTTATTGTTTGTTATTTATTATCTGTCATTTGGTCAAAATTCTTTTTCAGTTTTTAGCAGAGTAAGAATGGAAATGTTTGCAATGCTGATTTAAGTACAGATGAACAGAATGCTAGATGAACAGAAATATTATATGTGTATAAATTTTCTATTGTAAATCTTACAATTAATTAACCCTTAATTATCGGGAAAATGGAATGATGTTTCTTTTAAATTTCCTACAATAAACTGTTAAGATACTTTGTAAATCCCATTGCAAGAGAGCAAGCTCTTTGAGTTTAATATTTACAGCTGATAAAAACTCAAAATCATTTTCTGGAGATTGTAGATGAAACTATTCCATAGTTCAGTTATTTATTTGGAAACGGTTGTGTTGAAACTTCAAATCAAATTGGAATACCTTGAGGACCAGAGATACTTTATTTGAGGACTATTTAAAACATTGGGTGCAGGTTGGCGTGGAGCAAGAAGTGAACACGACAGGGAAATCTGTGTAAAAAATCTAGAACATTAGATTTCGAAACGTAGTCTGAATTTGAATGTTTTCGCAGGCTACAACAAGGAGAAACGCATCACAGACAATGTACTGCTGACTGCTTTCGAGCTGATCAAAGAACCGACCGGGCGGTTAATCCAATCCATGTCGTCCAACGAAGATCAAATGACAGTTGCAAACCAAATGAATCTTGTCAATGGCATGGACTCGAAGCTCGACACGCCAAACGTCAAAAAGCGGCATCGACGAATGAAATCCAGCGGCATTAAGAACACCGAATGTGATGGTGAGAAACTTACTAGGCAGATTGTTTTTAAACAGGATTTATTTAAAGTTTTTTATGGTGATGAGTGAATTCATTTTGAAATATATCCAAAAACATGTTCATTTTTATTTTGTAAAGTATTTCTTAACTTTCATAGGATAAAAGATAAAAAGATCAAGGTTACTTATAAAGGTAGAGACAAGGTAGTGAATGCTAATGATTAAAGTTAAATAATATGTTGTGTTATGCCTTGTGGTGTTCAATGCAAAGCAGGCTTCTGTGTAAGCAATAAGCATTCATAAATTGCGATGAAAATCATTTCAACCATTAGCGAACCTGAATGCTGTTTATTTAATTACTAGTAAGAGATAATTATTGAGATTGAGATTACCAGTTGAGAACTGGTAGAGAAATTAGTTAACGTCACTAGAAACATTAAATTTTTAAAGTGAAGCCTCATTGCAATGCATTACATTCACTCGTCTTTGAAATAACATGACTGAATTTAACGCTTTGTCTTCTTTCCATAGACTCGGATGGGTATGAATTCTTCATAGTGTCTTTGGACAATAAGCAGTGGCACTTTGAAGCTTCCAATTCAGAAGAGCGTGATGAGTGGGTGACAGCCATAGAACAGCAGATCCTCAATTCGTTGCAGGCAAGTACTTATATTATATCGCCCATGATCTGGGTACACTGTTTAGATGGTCTATGTTCTTGCTAGTCAGTTCATGGAAATAACAGACAACTTTCTGTCATTTTAGGGTAACGAAAGCAGCAAGTCCAAGTCTCGACTTATGAGCTGCGGGGATGCTGGCTCCATTCAATCAATAAGGTCCCGAGTTCCGGGCAACGGACATTGTGTAGACTGTGATGCACCAAGTGAGTGTAACCTTTTTAATTTTACTTGCTATAAGTCACTAAGCCCTGGTTGACCAAAACCTGGTTACAGAAAAAAATGTTCGCTATAGCTTTCTACAGCCAATCAGCTGCCTTGACTGCCAGTTAACGGACCGTCAATTCCTTAACCCGCTGTATAGAACAACCGGGGCTTATTCAGACTGGCGAGGTCGAATGGTAACACAATTTGTAAAAATGATAATAACATTGCTGTCTTGTTTCAGATCCTGGGTGGGCAAGTTTGAACTTGGGTGTTCTAATGTGTATTGAATGCTCAGGGATTCATCGTAACCTTGGCTCACACATTTCAAAAGTTCGTTCGCTAGATCTGGATGAATGGCCGTAAGTAAAGTTTCTACATAAATTTTTTTAAACATTTCATTTTTTGTGGCAAAATCCATCTTTGATACAATCTATATATCATGTGATGATTTAATTTGCAGTCCTGGACATCTAAGCGTGATGATGTTGATTGGCAACACGCTAGCAAATAGCATCTGGGAGTCTGTGATGCACGGCAAGGCTAAACCAACCCCCCACTCGAGCAGAGAGGAAAAAGAACGATGGATACGCAGCAAATACGACGGAAAAGAGTTCTTGTCTCCAGCTGCACATGGAATGCCTTTAGGACAACAATTAGTCGATGGAGTTTGCAGGTAAATCACATAACATTTTAAGAACAAACATCAATTCATAGCAAAAGTACCATTTTTTCACTCACCTTAGCTTTTCCTATGTGTGATTATTTGTTTTTAATCTTGTTAAACCATTTTTCAGGGCTGACATCAAGGCAATCTTACACGCTCTCGCACACGGAAAGACTGAACACGTTAACTGTACCGTTAGCGCCATCGACCTGCGTACCCCTCTCCATCTGGCTTGTTCGGTGGGAAGTCTGCCCATCGCACAGTTACTGATTTGGGTAAGATATTGTTAACCACATTCGATGCCAACCGATTTGTGCAAGGAAAGTCCAATAGTTTTGTGAGACATTTTCATCTTTATTTCATTGGGTCATTTAAATGTTGCCTGGGAATTATACAATCAGTGGAATAGACTTCCAACCAAAACTGCTTTCCTAGAAGCTCGAAGCTTTTTGCGCCAAAGAGAACAAATTTATTTCCTTAGTTTATCTGAGCCAACAACTTTAACTGGACCGCCTGACCACTTAGCTACAGCTATTGACCTTATTCTTTCCTTTGCAGCACAATGCCAACGTGAAGGCAATCGATCATGACGGCCGCTCGTGCCTGTCGTATGCTCGTCCAGCTGCCAACCTGGCACTGAGTAAAAGCGGCAACGCTGCATCGAACGAGTCAGCCCTAGTCCAACTGCTCATCAGCAACGGGTGTCCAGACGTCACCAGTGGCACTCTTCCTAGACGAAGAACTGACGCACCGCTCCCTTCTTTTGATTCGCTGCAATCAAGTGTGATCTGAAACCATCGTTGTTATGGGACAAGCAGAATTGTCTTATGAGTTCAGGTAATTAATGCCTTTAAGGGTTTATTTTTTAGCATGGTTTGTGTTTCTTGATGTGTTCAATTGCTTTACTTTTGGCCATCATATATTTTGGTGTGTGCTCATAAGGTCATAACTGTTGATATGAGTGGCATGATAGCAAGTAGAAACTCCACGGAATGCTCACTGCATTTTGCTTTGCATTGTAGCTTTATAATTTAGTAGACACTATAATTTTACAAATTATGTTGGTCTCTGGTGGTTGCTTTATTTTGATGTGAGGGGTAGACAACATTAGCAAGACCGCTTCTATATTTATGTTTCTTGCAAGTCTGATGGAACCATATGCTAAGGAATGCTTTTGTTCTTTTTTGTATTGATATTTCAAAATTTCTAAGTGACGGTTGACAACTTGAATATCAGTAAATACCATGGTAACCTACATTGCTGCCTAAAAAACTGCTGCCTTTAGCCTAGTACTGAATGCTGATTTGTGCCAACAGCTTTAAGAAAATTGATTGTTCAGCAGGTTAAAAATGAAAAATGGAATCTTGTGGAGTTGAAAGTTGGCTTAAAGAGTGCGTGTGTCCATAATACGAAAGTAAAAATAGAAAATCTAATCCTATGAATAAAAATCAACAAACCAATTCACAATATTTTCATGATGTCAGTACTTAGATACATATTTGAAACATAGAATATATACAGTTTTTGTTTCCCCTGCAATTACAGTTAAATGGTTGATGTCCGTTTAATGCTGCCGCGACAGTTTTGTTGGCTCTCGAGGGGCTGGAAGTTGACTTTTGTTGTTAATCTTGTAATGATTTTTGTGTTTTCAGACTGGACTGGCTTCTTCAGGTTGCAATTATCTTTACTAGTTACATCACTCACATTCGCGAATCTCTGCTGAACACGATTTAGCAGCCACTGCCTATATACACATATATATATATATATATATATATATATATATATCTTCAATTACTATTTATTGTTCCTGTTCAATTTCGAAACAAATGTATTGGTACACACTTCATTTAGTTGATACATTGGCAAGAATTGTGGGGCAACTTCTCAATTAATATCCTTGAATTAAATTTTGCTTGCTTTTGATGCCCACATCAACAAATGACCTGTACACTTATTTCATTAATTTGTAAAATCATATTTTATTAATATTTGAAGTGATTATTAAATACTGTAGCTTTAAGTTTACATTGCATATCTACATATGCAGGGAGTCATCAATCAACAATTAATTAATATATCTAAACATTGTGTTAACTAGGATGCAGAAGAATTATTTACTTATACCTCTTTAGGTATTCATTAAACCAATCTTTCTTGATTTTGTGTACCTTGTTCATGAAAACAAAAACATATGAAAGCATGCCATCTTGACTTAAAACTCAAAATAAATTGAGCAGATATTTGATTATTGAGCATTACTTGTAAACAAATCTTTTGCAAATTGCGGACTATAGGTACTTTTGTATTCACATAGCTTTATACGAACGAGAAGAGCAATGAGTAAAGGTATAAAATTCATTTGCCAACTTGATGGCAGATATTTCGTCAGGTCAGTATTATATTGTTGTGGGTGACACAGCTTCTGTAATTTATTACTATATTCACTATTACTTATTATAGACTTAAAGTGAACTAGCAATATTAAATTTGAATTCCTTCACATAATTTATGTAAAATAATTACCAAGTGTTTAAGTTCTTGAAAATTGAAGCATGTTTTGTTTGTACTGTCTGATATACTGCTTTTCCATAATTTGTACATAAGGATTTAATTATATATATTAGGTACCTATATTATGAGATAATCGAAATCCTACATCACACCAACAAAATAGACCAAATAATTACAAATTTAAGATTATATGCAGTGATTATATCAAGTGTGTAGTTTAAATTAATATATTGTGTATAAACATTGTATAGATACTTGCAATAAATGAATACTTATTGGTAGTGAATGAGTCACTTTTAGGTTACAGGTATCACAAGGTTTATATCCTCCAGGGTGACGACCTCCTCCTTGGCTAGCCGTCATAATTGAGGGCTCACCCGCTACCTCTACCACAGCCCATGGAAATACGCAGACAGTGATTTTAAAAACAAGTTATGTCCCTAGTGACAACTTCAAGGATCACTACCCAAATGACGTGTGTAATTATTATTACTGTTTTCTTTTAACTTGTGAAAAGCTTACTGTATCACAGTACACAATACCGACTTGCGTGGCACATTGCAGTGCATTCAAATGCATATTTCTTCGTGCTTTGAAAATTTAAAAAACGCTTGTTTGGATTAATTTTCGAAAGTTACAAATTAGCCTCCACAGTTCATCAGCTAACATTTGTGCAGGCAATTGGCGCATTTTTCTCTATAAACAAAACATTTTTAATTTTTTCATCCCGCAATAAAACTTTTTGCCACCTACGTACCTACGCTATACCCACCTACCTACCTACGTATAGGTATAATTGATTCGATACTAAGCTGCAAGGATTCCTCATAGTGATCAATGGGCCAAATTAAATTTCAATGCGCGGCGGACATTCCGCCACGCAAGTGGTGAACGCTCAAAATCCAAGCCACTCAAACCCCGGGGTACTGTACAAAATTTAGGCCCGCAATTGTTTAAATGTGTACCTATGACATTGTTGAAAAAGGCACAACCTCATCCTCCAAATGCGTGTATTTTTTAACAAACAGTGTTGTTTTTACTTTTTACACTTGCTTATAAACTTGTTAATGAATTAGCAATATCTTTGGTATGTTGTTCTACAGGTCTGCACTGCAACATGCAAGTAGAGGTTGGGGTATAAAATGAGCATTAAGAAAAGAAAGTTTGTAAACTTTCAGAAGACTGAAGAACAGAATTTTTGGTAAATGCTCAATTGAATGGATAAAATTAACTGATCATTAGAGCAATGTGATTGTTAATAGCCTAATAAGACCAGGTCCAAAGCTTCTTGATTTCAATACTTGCTGTCAATCATACTCAATATTCATACCATTCTATAAATTCAGTACAACTCTTGGTTTTACGACTATTTTAGGTATTTATTTTAGGTACCTATTTAGTGCAATTTTGAATTTTTACAATGAGAACAGAATGACACATGGTATATATAGCATGCTAAAATTGGAGTGCATAATTGGAATTTTGAAGGCATGGAAAGATTTGACAACGAACAAGCCTCAAAAATGAATTGGGGGGGGGGGGGGGAACTGGAGCACAGTCTCCTGAGTCGAGTGAATCTGTGTGAGACCTAAAATGCGATTATGCTTGATAGGCTGTATCATATCCAACCACGTCAGTCTAGGGTAATTGCAAATTGGTAATTGATGTAAACACACATTAAAGTTATATCTGGCTTTATACTTTCTTGCACTTCAAGCACAGTTTAAAAGTTAAACCGCCAACGGTCTGGGTTTAAAATTTGCCTGGTGATTTGCAAGGACAAAAAATATTTACTGCTATGAACAAAAATAAGTTTTTTGTAACAGAACAGCGCCTTCTATATTCAATACCACATTTCAATATTTTTTTGATATTTTTTTGTGTATAAATATCATTTTCCCATTTTAAATCTTTCAAAATGATGAAAACTGAGAAGAGTTAAAAATTTTCCTTAACTAGGTTTGAACCAATTTTAGCCCGACTTTGGTGAAATAAATGGTGACAGATAAATTTGAACCCGAATTGGGTATTTTACAACCACCGCGCTACCCTCCTGACTCCTGAGCGTGAAGCGTCCAAGCTGTCCAAGCGTGAAGCATACGTCGTATGGGGATGTAGCAAGCTGATTTGAAATGCCTACACAATTAGATACTCATCATGTAAGTGCTTACTGCTTTGGTAATATAGGCTTAGATGAAGTAAAAAGTTCTAGGTATAGGTATTATATATTGCGAGTCATGTTTATTTTGACAGGAATCTGGACTATAGTCTGCATGTCTACCCATTTCACTTTACCATATGATATAGCTGCTATGAACATTACTTCAATAAACTTCAAGTATACATTATCTTTTGCGCTCAAGGGTTGAATCATTTGGACTATGCATGCCCGTGCCGCAATTGCCTCTCAGATCACAATCTCACAACTCTGAGGCATCTACCATATTTGACTTTGGGAGGTAAGCAGTCTTGTATGTGAATCTTATAGACATACTCATCTGTCTGTGGGTGCCAGCAGACTCCTATGAGAGGAATTTATTCGTATTATTTAGGAAAATTTGTATTTATACTCGTTTCGAGCACGTTTCGAGCAAATCAACACGTTTTTTGGTAACACTCGGGCCGTAGAGTAATTAGTTTGCGATTGTTTTTGAAAGTAGATAATTTTTAAAAAGTACCTATACGTTCAAAGTTCGTTGCGTTATTTCGATTTATATATATATATATATATATATATATATATATATATATATATATATATATATATATATATATATATATATATATATATATATATATATATATATATATATATATATATATAAATATGAATCTAAAATAGTGTTAACGCAGCTCCTTTAGTGGATGGACAAGAGTATGACACATTGCCCATAAGATATCAAGATTTTGCGCCGCAGGCGAAAAGTTTCCTTTTCCAACACAATTTTGACCACACCGGTGTGTGTTGAGGGGGGCGGGGGTATTATTTCAGTATGCAGGAGAAAGTTATAATATTTTTAAATCTCGATAAACGCCGTCCCCGGGCCGGCGCCCCAAAATGCGACTAATCATAACTTCAAACTTATTATAACCACACAAAAAAACATGTGAGAGCCCATAATCATTCATTTCTAAAGTGTTTAGACCGGAAAGATTTCGGAAGTCAATGCGAATTTATTAAAAATCTCGTGAACAATAATATTAATTGCTAGAATGAAAGGAAACTTTGTTTTATTTTACTATTTTGGGGGTCCCCGCGGCCGAAAAACATGGAAGCCCCCGCGGTCAAAAAGCTCGGGACCCCGCGGCCCCGCGGCGATCACCGCCTACCCGCCCTGGCCAGTCCGGCACTGCACCTATCCGTGCTCTTCTAGGTTTCTTACAAATTTGAAATAAAACATATTTTCTCAAGAGCATAGAAATTTACAGATGATAAGAACGTGTAAACTCGAATCGGAATACATTCATGGTCGAAGTAATGTGGTAAAACCTGCCTATTTTATTTTGTGTTGAAAAAGGCAGTTGTTGCTATTTAAAAACTCGTCTACTATTTAAAAACAACGTAAAATAAGAAAGTCTGTGACAAATTAGCTTAAAAATCGGAACTTTGGATATCTTCTTTTGAAAGACCTTCGATCACTGTAAGGCTAGTAAACTATTGTATACAGGATAGGCCCCATGTACAGTGTACACGTCTTGTCGGCTGTTTTGCTATTTCCTGGATGTTGGACGCTGTTCGCTCAATTGACATTGATTCCTGTGTTTCTTCCGTTCGGTGTGTATTTTTTCTATGCTCGGAATAGTTTTCAACAAATATTATTATGGTTAAAATGTAAATGCAATCGACTTGACGACTTCTAAATGTATAAATCAAATTCCATATAACAGTGGTATATAAAGCTATACGGAATACCGCTGGTTCAGCTGAATCAGCTGAATCTGCTGAACCAGCTGAATTAATAATTATGCCCCTGGAGTTTTTCGAGGGCCGTGAAACTACATCTCGCCGGCGCGCTATGTTCCTCTTAGCCAATTCTGTGGTGACTGGTGAAGAATGTTGTTTCTTTGAAATTCAGACTCCAGCCCCCATTGTCGAACTACATTTCGCATTACCACAGATCAAGCATTAGTTGGAAGCATCATTGGGTGAAACAAGAGGCAATTGTATGATAGTTACTCTTGCTCTCAGTTACGCGGTAGTCAGAGGCGTAGCGACCGCCCCCGCAGACCACGCGGCGCGGGGGGGGGGGGGGCGCCGAGGGGTGTGCAGGGGACGCAAATAAGTTTTTTTAGGGATTGCCCTTGGAAAATTAATTTCGGGAGACGTTTTTTAGGGATAGCCACTGGCGGTAGTCAAATGTTCGCGATCGCGTGGTGCATTGTTACATTAATTTTATAATACTTAGGTGTTACCTATACTGTAGGTAATAATGGTCAATGGATACAATCTTCCCGATTTGCGGAAGAATTTGGCACTCCTTTCCTGGCATCGTGAAAGGATGATTTTTTAAATCATATGGTTTGAGTTTGCCATTAATTCGGTACCTTTGCGCCGCATGCAAACATGGCTTTGGGCCACGATGATTTCAGTATCAATCGGGAAAAGGTTGTTGAAAATGGGATCAGATTAGTTGAAGTCGTCGTAGATAGAAATTGAATTTCTTAGACTCATTTCGGCTTTTTATATCTTCAGCATTAGTTTTCAGCAAAAAAACTTTTTCAATCTCGACTGACGTTGCGTTGACAGCGTAATCTAAAGAACCAATTAGGTATAGATAGTTTTCAGAGGAACCCGCGACGCGTATAGATACAAATATCGTTTAGTGAGCAATGAAATCGGGGGTATAAGCTACAAAAACAACATTTTCGCCTCCCTCTTCGCCCTAGCCCTGGGAGGGATCCTGCGGGCTCCAATGCTAGACCATAAGATTTGAAATTAATGCAATCACTTTCCAATAATTTTTCCATTGTATTTTGTAGTGGCGAAATGGAAGAAATTTGGCCCTCTTTCCTTGACCCAATTTCCCTATGGGCGAGGGAGGGGGAGGGGCTAGGAGGAAGAGGAGGACCCAACTTTTAATCTTGCACCGTAGCCCTGCAACACCGAACCATACGCCCCTGCGGCAGATAATAGGTAAATGTAATAATGTGTTATTTTTCAATACCATACCGGAGTACTAAGAAGAATGATCTGTCTGTAGAGCCTGCATGTGTCAGTATAAACTATAAAATATTTTCGCCTCATTTCAAAATTCAGGAAAAAGTGAATTGCATTAATTGGAATGTATCTTTGAAAGGAGAAATTGAGCCCGTTCGTAAAACATTTCCTAAATTCTGTGTTGCCAGGCTGAAGACTTTCCCACGGCTCTTGCCAGAAGTCCCTGAACGCACTGATAATGCGAAGATACGTAGCAAAGAGCACTCACTGTTTTTTTAGGGAATGCCCAAATTGTTATCAGGCTGTAAACGGAATGTTTTTCTTCAAACTGCTACCTTTTTCAAAGCCCGCGTTTTTTTTCAAGCAAACATTAATCGCCTTTCTTAAAAAATAAGTGTTTTCCATGGCACGAACATAGGTTCACAACAGACGATCGTTATATACAATCGTCCAGTACCTACATCAGTGATTTTACATAAATGTCACAGATTTGTCAGAGATTGGCCTACGAATATCTAAAAAAAAAAATTATATACATAAACTTTCAGTGACAGTCCAAAGCAAAATAGCTAGTACCCTATAGGTAATCTATAAGGCTTCCAATAATGTAAGAATCAGTTTTGTGTTATGACTTATGATTACATGATCAGTCTTGAAGAAAATTTAGAAAAGACTTCAAAACGTATTCAAATTAATTTGTGTCAGTTATTCTGAATTTCCAGCAAGCCTGATCATAACACGAAAATTACTTGTATTTTATATGATAACGTGAATAATAACCTAAGGTGTACGCTATTTTGTTTTGGGCTGCCCCGAATAGTTTGTCTGAAATAAAAATTTTGATGGACATTCGAACGCCTGGGGGTTCCCCCACCTTCAATCATTGTAAAAACTTTGGCCGCTAGTGCGACACTAGCAGCCACGCAACCACTAGCAACCGTGTCAAAGCTCAAGGTCGTTTGAGGGTGACATGTCAAAGGTGAATGCGTAGAGGTCGCGGTGTTCGATTCTTGCAGGAAGTCGGCCATTTTCCGAAAGAGTTAGTGGGCAGCTTACGGTACGCTTGGGTACACAGTTTTATTTTTGAGCTTTTCTGTGTTTTAGCTGTTGGAAATAGATCAGAAATATTGTTAACTGTGGCTTGGAAATACAGGCTTCTCGGGCGTGTTTTGATAACAAATTGAGTTGACCTCTACTGTGAAGATGTTTTGCTCTTATGATACTCTCCGTGAACTGAGTGTGGGAAAGTTCTCTACCATCTGGTTAGCAAGTGAGAAACCGAAGCTGGTCCAGCGAAGGTCTTCTTTTGACAACGCCGACGTCATGTCGGCTTGGTGAGTGTACCTATTTGAATTTTACGTGAAGATTATTTTCACTGAGTACCTACAACATAATATTAGGAAACATATTTTTGTATTCTATATATTAACTATTTATAACATATCTAGTTGGTTAACAGTCACGTATCTCCATTTTATAAGATGGAAACCCATCTCCTACCTAAGAATTTCAAAGCTTAGGTACCTCTTACAGCCTGCCTCAATAGGTTGAAAAAACTATTATATCGCGTTTGAGCAGTAGGTATTGAGCAAAGAAGCTATTATAATAATCATTCAGTTTTTAGGAGACTTTTGCTCATATCGAGGTAACAGCGGTAGAAAATGCATCCAATCTCCTTGATAGGCTGAAAGTAGTATTAACACAAAGGGTTTAATATCATTGAACTTTCCATCTAAAGTGCCCACAGTGATTTAGATTGCAATTTCTTTATTTTAAAATGTAAATTAAGTACCTTCTAGATGGACAGAAGTTAAGCCAAGGTACAGGTAGGTTGTCAGGGTGGTACCTGGACAGTGGCTCATAGCAGAGGTGCAAGCCAGCCCAGCAAGGCTTGGGCCACCCTGTCAGGGGGGGGGAGCACCAGGCAAGCTGTCAGTAAGTTTTTAAGAAGAAAAATAATTTCACGAACAACTATACAAGCCCGAAATAAAATATTATTAACTGCAACATCAAACTTTGCTGAAATGAGTTGTAAGACTTCTGACTTCGCAGAATGCCGAATGTGTGGGCTTTCAGCTTCAAAGATAGAAAGTATAACTTGTACTACATAGACTAGAGATAGCTCTCTTGAGTTCTAACTTCTAGCGTAACATAATTTTTCATGGAACATCAATGCTCGATGCAAAGCAAAACAATGTTTCATTGGATTTAGGTACATGCGAATCGTCGTAACTCAGTTAGTTCATTATGTATACCTACCATAAGTCTTATACCTACATGAACTCAGTAAACTAATAATATGTAACTGTTTCAGCGATTCCCTTCTGAAAATAGCTCGAATGAGGTCTCCACCCCTTGAATTTGTGGGACCAGGCCTTCGCCTCCCAGTTCCGCGGCCAAAATTGGCCTTTACCTGGATGGCCAACTTCTTGAAGGGAATAACAATTATTCATCGCCATCATACAGTCGTCCTCTTTGGTACCTTCTGTTTATATCATTTCCCTTTTTAATTAGGGATGAATAAAACTTCAACTTATAACTACTTATTAAACATACATGTGTTAAAATTTTAAGAACTAGGTAGACCACCTCAAAATGTCATGTCGACCCTGCCTATTTTTCAGATCTTTGTAGCGTATTGGTGAAGCAGATCTTTACTGGAATGTTGGAGCCTGCTGACACAGGTACCTATTATACTCTAATTGGTACATGAATATTCGTATTGCAGCCGGGTACGGTACGACACAGTGGCGTAACTTCGGTCAGGCAACCCGAGAAATGCCCGGGGACCTAGGCTCAGAGGGGCCTCACTGCAGAGGACCCCCTGGGTGTGCGATTTGAGTCACTTGAGTTATTACCAATCCACGGATTTGATATTTCCCTGACAATTTGTTGAAATTATATTTACATTATTGAGGTATTTGGAAAAGGATAGATGTTAGCTCTTTAGTATTTAAAGTGTTTGAGTTTTAGCGTCTAGGGGTTATTGCTGACTACAACTACGCCAACTAATGTGGTATTTAGAGCTCCCAATAATTTTCAACGCTGTAAGACTTTCCGCATCTAAATCTGACCGAAAAATTGTCGTTATCGACTAGTTTTCCCGATGAGTGCACTTCAAGTTTTTTCCTTACAACCCCAATTATAGTGACGAGCACAAATCCTGCAAAACATCTTTGTTGAAATTTGCGGAAACCATAGTTAGGCAAAAGTTTTATATTTACTTTATTATTTAGCCTGGGGGCCTCCAATTTGAAGTGTAGCCTCTGGTATGAAATTATGCCAAATTAGGCATAATGAAAGCACTGTGCCAGTCTATATTATCTCACTAGGGCTTCCCGGTTTTGCAAATTCACAATTCTGTTGCAATGAAGATGAGCGTAGCTACAAGTGTAGCAGATAGGAAAGTGAGTAACGGAATGTCGTAATTCATTCCATGTGATTTTGATTGAATTTCGTGTGAAAACCGCGAAACGTTGCTGAAAAACGATTTAATAATATTAATCAACGAGAAGAAAAGTCTTATATGTCTAAAACTTCAGAAATACTTTAGATAGGTATTTCAGTAGGTGCAAGTCTTTGCAAAGCTACGTGAAAAAATATTCAACAAATTTGGCTGTACAACATTACTCAGACAAATTTCATAAAATTTTGAAAATGCTTGTAAATTTTAATTGGCTCAAAATTAAAACTATCAGTTTGATTTTGCAGAAATGACTTCCCTGCAAATTTCCTCAAAATCAAAATTACAGTTTGGCCAGAGGAATGCAAACAAAAAACACTACCTAGTAACTTTTTGCAAGATCTTGCAAGTGGTAAAATATAAGATTTTACACAGCTTGCTTCTTTTGCTATGCTCATCAAAGAGGTTTTTGGCTTGACTTTGTATCAGATATAAACGATGATGCTAGGAAAGGTATAGTCGGTGCCACATCCCCTCCCGGGACACTTCCACTGGCATGCATGCCTAAATATTTGATCTGGGGTGCAATTGTGTAACGTGTAGTTTCAAAATAATTATTTTTCAATTTCACTGCCATGGTTTAAGAGGAAACGAAACGATAGTGTTTTTATCCTACGCGGAGGTTCACGCGGGAACTTCTCCTGGCCGCAAATACTAACACAGAGTTTTGGAAAAATAATACAAGTGTAGTTGAAGGGTTGTTTGATGTGGGATGGTGTGTTAGGTTATTATACTTTCAAAAATGACAGAGGTGTGCATTTTCAAAAAGTGCCTAAACTGCCTTTTATACGGCATTTTTACGTAGCTCGTATGCAAAAAGTATGCCATAACTTGTATTAAAACCAACCATCCGACATCAAGTGATTCTTTCTCGGTCTATTGGGTTTTATTCCAGAATTTTACATTAAAAATTCTTGGTGTAGGAAGTTCCCGCGTGAACCTCTGCACCTACCCCTAGCCACGCAGCGTGTCGTGTGAATCCAATCATTTGCAATGCTCTTAACATGGTCAGTGATTTAAAATCGAGTGATTTTGAGCCATATCAGAGGAAAAAATGTTACACAATTGCATCTTTGGTTTGGCAATTATTTGATTATGTTTGAGTTAGCACCTGATAACCAATTTACCACCGATGATAATTTACAGATTTCACAGCTATTTATGTTTTACTTGCTGGCTGAATCGAGATACCATCGATTATCTCGATGATAATCGAGAGATTATCATCTCTCGATTCCATTAATCTAACTGCGGTTTCATTCACTTACTAGTTTTGCTTATCTCCTCTGCAAAGGTGTGTCCATCGTTGAGATTGAAGACAATTACGATGGTCCGCCAAAGAAGCGTCGTCGTATGAAGGCAATTAAGCCAGCGGAGGGGACTCCAGAAATTGGTTTGAGTGCTGCACCAAACTTGCTAGATCTAAACATGAACAATATACGAGACTCTCGGGACATAACGATGGTGGAGCACTACACTCCCCCTCCTCAGGTAATTCTAGTTCTGTTAGCAAAGAGCAAACAATAATTTTGATTATTTTGACACTTAGGTACCTACGCATCCACTCAGATTCTTTGTACTTATTTCACCAACATTACGCTGCAATATAGAGCCATTTATTTTCGTTGTTTTCCCGTATTCTCAATGTTTTCTAATGCGAAATTACTGTTTCGTATTTTGTTTCTGAGGATGAGTATTATTAGGGATGCTGGATGGTAAATAAGTTTGTTTTGGCATAATGCGGTAGTTTAATTACAACACACATTAAGAAGTAATGTTCTTATACTGTATCTTATGTATATATATTCTTATATTTATATACTTCTATACTGTGTGCTTGCATTGGGGAGATAGGCACTGAAATCCAAGTTTACAGTGCTTCCATAATTAATATTTTTAACATGGTTCTCAGATGTTTTTGTTGGTCTATTTTGCAGGCTGAGACATTTGCTGACATGCCTTTAATGCAACCAGAGTAAGTGTTACAAAGAATTTTATATGTAGGATACGCCAATGAAAGTTTTGATATACGTACTCATCTTCACAGCGCAAGCTGAGTTGCCACGCATCGCTCTTCTAAATCCCATTACTTTTGTTATACTTACTAGTTAATACTCTCTGAGAAGTAAAAAGCAGTAACTCAATTATGCCTTTTTCCAGCGAAGCACGGCTGAGCCCAGGGGCAATGAGAGCGGTCGCAGACGCGAGAGCCAGTTCTCTGCGTCGCCAGAGTGACGATGCCTCGAACTCTCGTCAACCGCAAGTAAGTTCAAAACTGATAACTTTATATCGAGTGGCACATCAGCCAATGACATATTTTTGTGCTCTAGGGTTTGCACTTCCTAGCTCATTGAAATAACTTGGTTGTAGGTGGCATTTGAGCATAGCATCTCGCAGCCTCTAAATGAAAGCCGTGGCCCGATATTCTCTGAAAGATCGGGTGGACCAGACCCAGCGGAAGTGCTGCATACTGCTGAAGAGGTGCGCCCCGCCGAACAGGTGCGCCCTGCCGAACAGGTTCGCCCCACCGAAGAGGGCGAGTCCATGAACTCGTCAAGCATAACCCTACTGAGTGCTCAAGTAAGATCACGATCAGTCTTATAATATTAAAATATATAAATATAATATATATTTACGTCATCGGTGGTTTTTACCAAGAATCTCGTTTTTGTATAGACCAAGATGTAAGTGAGTACACATGTACTCATGTGGTCTACATTCTGCATTATAATTTACATTTTCTTCTTGATTTAGTTTGCTTATCAATTATATATACCTTGTAAGTTGTTGCATAAGCTGCAAATGTATTTGTCAATCGACTTCATAAATGGTTGATTTCAAGAGTAATACAATCACGAGCACACAAATGTAAAAGCTGCACTATTTCTGGTTCCGAGTGCTTAAGTTCTCTGCCTTCCAGAAACGGCAGAGGCGTGCAGCGGCCCGCCGCCGATGCCACCTGCCGATGAAAATATTCGTCAAGAGTCTCAGCAAAATGCGCGAGTATTCCAATTCCCCAGGCTACCTGCGCAAACTGCAAGCTTCAGAGGTAACTATAGTTTACCTGACAAGCATATTTCATTGAGGTGCATTGCAACGATTGTGATCCTTCAGTGCTTATTTTCTGCATAATCTCACTTCATTTGAAAAAGTGGTGGATGGGAAGGGTAGGAACAATTTTTACAACTTTACAATACTTGTCTGAAAACAGAAAAGGGACTAGGATAGGAAAAGTGTTGGTAAATGTTCAAAATGGAATGTGGAGAACTGGTAGTAGATACCTAAAGTAGAAATTCATTGATTAGATATACTCTACCAAATAATTTTTAATTTTTATAACCAGTGGTGTAGTGGTGTAGTTTTACGGGGGGGGGGGGGGGTAGTTTGTTAGCTTATAGATGGGAAGGCTTGATATCCAAACTCCACTCTTAAAGCCATTCCACGGCAAAAAGGGTACAATGCCATCACCGTCCTGCACCTTCCCTTCAAGGACACCTTAGCTGTCACTGGAATCTGGCATTACAAACAGCACCACTACTTCTTTGGTGTTGCTTTAATCGCACCTTTCTCGGATGGGGGGGGGGAGAGGGGAGCTGTTCTTTTTTGTTGGAAGAACTTTGCATGGGGTAATCGAGCTGCTTCTTCTTCGGCATTTCGACAGTTACCTAATGAAGCAAACTACTCATTGAACCTGGTTTGCTTGGAAAGTAAATACAACGAATGATATACAAATTTCAAATGCTCCGTCGAATTAGTCAACTAGGTACTAGGAAAGTAAACTCTTGCAGCCAGGTTGCGCTTGGCGAAAAGGCGAGAGGAGTGGTCTCACAGAGGCAGCGTGGTGTTCCGAGCTATCTAGAACCACGTCCAAGATAATGCGACCCTCAACTAAGTATGGACTACCCACTTTTTGTAACTTTACTTTTCGAGTTTTTACATTGCAGCTGTTTTGGCAAGAGTGAGAATCTTTGCAAAACACATTTCAAAGTTTTGCAAATATAATTTATTGAGCGTGTACTATGTCATTATTTTTTTGGGTATATGCACGGTGTCCAAAAGTTTTTTGGGTATGCAGCAGATACCCGTGTATACCCTCCACTACACCACTGCTTATAACCTACTGTTTTATATAAAGGTATTTTATTGATATTGCTATTAATTTTGTACAGAGGTACAATATTGTAACTTGTAAGGAAAATGGGTATCACTGAAAAGTCTCTCGGAGCTCCTATTAACTTTCGAAAAGTTGACCGAAAAGTACCAACGCGTTGAGTATATACCTAATGATGTTTTTCCTTACACAGTCTTGGCAAGATGCGATGGCCATTAAACCTTTTAAGTCCGTCGCGCAACTTTTGAACACGCCACACCGGCAGATTTCCGATCCTTTATATTTGAGCATGTTCTGTATGGAACGAATGCTACCTTTCAACGACAACGGCCAAGACCGATCGAGGATTGCCACTCCACCGAATATTTCTCTGCAAACAAGCCGATTCTTGTAAGTTTTAATGAATTTGTCTTGTTAACATTGCTGGGTTTCATTTTATTTGAACTAAATAACTAATTATTTATTTACCTTATTCATCTTTTTTAGGTATTCTCTAGATATTAAAGCAACTAAACACATGTAAAGCCATGTAAAGTGAACCAGTGAACCTTACAACAACCTTCAACAGCCATCCATTTCCATCAATTATGTTATTAACTAAAGTTTAATGATCCGATGTTGTAAAGCATATGCAGCAAAATAGAAAAAGACCACTTAATACCCTCCCACACATTCCTTAGTTATACATAACCATAGTTATAGTCCATAGTTATACATTGCCTTGTTCCCTAAGTTATATAAAAATGAACTTACCTGGGTTTCTTTTGCAGAGACTTCGAAAGTGCTGCGCCCAATGATGGACAACATCCAGGTAAGTTCAACGTGCTAAGCTCTTGGTATTTTTATATTAAAGTGTCATTGCATTTATTACCAATCCATCTTATCTCTTTAGTTGTCGATAGGGAACGTACTTAAAGTATGTCCTGCTTGCCGGGGTGGGTGGGGGGTTGCCAATGTGTGACAGGGGGGAGGGGGGGTGGACAGACAATTGTGACGTCCCACTTTGTTGTATATAAAAGCAAAATTTTTAAAGCAAAAAATCAAAAATTAATTGTTGCTACGTCAAAAAAGAACTTGCTGGCCACTTTAGATTCGCAATTCAGAAATAAACATAGTAAAATTTCTTAAAGGAGCCCTCCGAATTGCTTTTCAAAGAGCATATAGTGTACAGAATACCAATTAATTAAACCTCCCGTTTGAATTTTTTGAAAAAATTCAAACGGGATGTTTAATTAATTGGTTTACTGTACACTGCATGTTCTTTTAAAAGCAATTCAGAGGGCTCCTTTAAGGATAGCAATTTCTTAGTCAATTTTATATGCAGTTCCAAAGTCTGAATTTCATTTTAGAAAGTGTGTGACCCCCTTGGTCATAGATTGTGACATACTTTTAGGGGGGGTGGTTGCCAATATGTGACAGTTTGTGACAAGGGGGGCAGGGGGTGTCAAAAAGTGGCGTAAAAGGTGTGACATACTTTAGTACACTCCCATACAAACACTGAACAGGATTGGTATATATTTTTTCTTTTGCAATGATCTAAGTTTCGTTCATTTTTGTGTCACTTCACATGCATTGATGTAAAACACGTCATGGACTACCTAATCTTGTTTCTAGTCTAGTAGTTTCTAGTTTTTGCCAATGATAAATTGCTTTGATGTGAAGTAAAATTAAGTTCGTTATAGTTTATAAACGGTTGCAGGTTCGCTCCCCATAGGGTAACAAGACATATTTTAATTGTTGACAATATCGGTGACAATTATATATTATCTCCTTCTATTTTGTCATCGAACAGCTCGCAGCTCTTTATGATGTATTGCAATGCTAGAAATTTGTGCCTCAAGGACAGTGGTATATTTTGATATTTTTGCAGCCCACCTCCAAAAATATTCCCATAACCTTCTTCACAAGTGCTATATATCCAAGGTATTTTTAAGGTCAAATCTCCCTGAAACGCATCGATTTGCACCAAAAAATTTGTTAAATAAAAATTTATCTTGGGAATTGAACCCACAAACACCCTGCTTAGCACGCTGAGGTCACACATTTCCTTTGTATGGCCTGGTGGTCCTTTATATGGGGTGGTCACATGGTCACACCAAGAACAGCCACTCTAACTAGTTTGGGTATGGAAGGTAATCAAGGATAACAAGAACAAGTATATCATCTTGTGGACTTAAAGGAATTTACTTTTGCTACAAACTGCCCTCATCCTGCAAGCATCTCCATTGCTGCAAGATGCTTCCACTGCAAGATGGGAATCGTCAACGCTCCTCGAAGATCTGGGAAAATATGCTTAACAAACATAAAAATATGCTTTAAGCAGAAGATAGGGTTGGACCTACAGTGTTCTACACTCGGACAGCAACATTTTTGGATCTATAACCCCATGATTAAGAGTTGAAGAATAAAAAAGTATGAAGAATGGAATGTGACGTTATACCTGATGCTGGAGCCCTTCACAATTCTAGATGCAAGATTAAGATAATGTCTTAAAATGCAAGGTCACAAACAGACACAACATGTGGTGTCTACGATGGCTACATCCAATATCTCTGTTTAGCTCATCATCGACAGGAGTGAATTCCACCATATCAAGGTGACCAGATTGGATGAGCTTGCTTTAAAAGGAACCGACTGAATGATAATTCTCTTTGCGTATTGTTGGTAAGTAGGTTTTAGATGATTGCCTGGTATTGCGCCTGTCGGCATTCCGTCTTTGTCCTGCATGGGTCATTGTGGGGAAATATTCCGAAGCATGGACCCTCTAGCCTGGATGAAAGTCCCGTCCTGTGACGCAATCCCAAAATTCCAGCACAGTAAGAAGACTGCCAGTGAAATTATGAACCCGTCTTCTTTCCACAAGTTATTTAGACAATGAGCATGTTTGTACTATTTTTAAGGACCTTACTGTATTTTCCTTGGCAATGAAAAGATTATTTTGTTTGAAGAAGGCCATTATATTTTACCAGTGTGTGTGTTACGTATTTGTTTGTATATTACTTCTTTGGTATTATCTGAAAAGACTGCAATTCTCTGCACTACAACCTTGATATGGTACGTGGTTTTCTACGATAGGTAACATAGCTTAAAATTGCAATGAACTTGTTATTGCGATATCAAATTCTACTTATACAAGTGACTTTTTCACTATGTGGTTGTGTACAGACATACATTACCTGCAGGCACAAAACCACCAACAAAGTAGGTAGTCGTGATTTCAATGTTTTATTTGTGAGCTCTGGGATGTGGTAAATTACCAACAATTGTTTTGCATGTATTTCAGACACCTTTAAATCAATATGCCTGCACTAGCTGTGCACAAACCTGCCTGACCATGAATAACCCAATGGAAATTGCAAACAAACCTAATAACCCTGTGACAGTATGAAGGTGTAAATATTTTACATATATTCACCTGAACGTCCCCCTTCAATGAATGGCTGCCTGGGGATCTAATAGCCCCAATTACTATTGCTAAAGTTGGGAATATTTTTTCTTATCTTGCACATACCTTTGCAGGTGGTTTGCCCATGAGCCCTGGGATTGTGACCGGCATCCAGACCCTCGCTCGGACAGGTAGGCAACTCGACCAGCAGTAGCACTTGCAGTGGTTGCCATCGGCAATCATCTATTCTATGCGATGCTCATCAGTCATCAAGAATCAAGATGTGTTCAATATTTTGAATTGAAAATCATCCACCACTATTCCAAATGGAAATCTGAAATTTTAACAATTTGTTTTATAAGTTCCATAGTCAATTAGATTGGTTCTTTAAAACAAATTTCCATTAGATAAAAAAAAAGGTCACAGTCTAGGCTGCAAGTTTTGTTTTAGGTACAATAAGTATTGCAGGGCCTAATTATAAATAAGTTTCAATTTTATGTTATTCTCTATTTATTTTGAAATTGCGCTCTTCGGCCTAGGCGTGAGTGATGCTGGCCAGACTAGTGTTGCTGCAGATCCCACACTTCAAGACCAGCATGCAGTTACCCAAGCTGACGACATCAAAAATCCTGCTCCTCAGGAGCAAGTGGTGGAAAGCCAAGAGTCTCCGATGGACGGAGTGCCTGCCAAGCGACAGCGCCTGGACGAGTCACAATCCAGCATTGTGTGAGTTGGAAAATGGTACAATCGGTTTAACACCAGATGAAGAAAATGCAAGTGGGTTTGAATAGAGCTGATGGTCTAACTCAGGGGTGCATGCGGCCCGGCGCTTGCGTTTTTGCGGCCTACCTCCAAATATATTGTTTTATTTCAAATGCCAACTAAGCATGCAATTTTCATTGGAAAATATACTGATTTCAGATTTCCACTACCTTCATCACAGGTGCATATTTCCAAGGTATTTTTTAAGGTCGAATCTCCCTGAAACGCATAGATTTGCACCAAAAAATTATAAAAATAAATTTTTTTTTGGGATTGAACCCACAAACACCACATTATGTCATAAATAACTTTTTATCTTGTTTCGAGCGCAAGTTACGAAAATGTTTTCAATACCCACAAGTTACACAAATACATCTTGCAAATCGCAAGTTTTATGGTAAATTAATTACCCTTTGCAGCACGCTGAGGCCACACATTTCCTTTATTTGGCACGGTGAGAAAATATGTTGACTACCACTGGTCTCCGTCTAAGTCTAACTAGAGTGCGCTGGTGGTCTGCCTTCTGTGAACGGTTATTGTTGATTTTGTTGTAAAAACTGATATGGGGACAATTACAGTTCATGGGGATCTAGTCCTTAGTAGATCCCGGATCTACTAAGGACTAGGGTACACTTCTGAAGTAATAAAGTGAGCTAGCAAAATTTTACAAGTTCCAACGTATAGAAGTTAAAAACTGGTTAGGGCTCGATGAAATACCCACGTCCCAACGATTGCATGGTGGAGCCAAACGGTAGAGGCTTATCTAGATTTAGCCCATGACTGGTTTGGGTCGATCTGCTTTATTGAGTAGGCAAATAAAATACTAGCCGCCGAACATATTCCGCATCGGAATATGCACATACTAATTAAATTATGGCTCCACAGGACAGACCATCCAATTAATATTTTTGCAATGTATTGAAGTAATTTGTAAAATGGTATAAATCACCTAATCTCCCGTTCTTGTCATCTCCGACCTGCCTGGGCAAGCAAACATCAAAATGTTGGGTCTCGGTACGATCGACTACCTGATTGAGAGATAAGAGAAGCAATTCTCTTTTCTTATCCACAAAATAAGAATTGTTAAATCTCTTTCGTATATATTTACTTCGTATTAGTCTACTTAGGTTAATCATGTGTACACTTTATGTGTACTTAACTGTCAATAAATCATGTATTTACAAGATGAAAGACAATAAACTGAAACTGAAATTAAAATAATGCACGAAAAATAATGTTAAAAATCCATTTTTTCTCAAATAATGGAAAAGTAAAGCTAGATTTGTGTTAGTAGTGGGGGAAGATGCATAAACTATTTTTTATTTTAATTGTATCTTAAAAATTAGATTGTTTATAGGCAAGTAGATTTGTGCCAACATTGTGCAAAACTCCCGAGTAAACCGAATCATGAGTCTTTCCGATTGTCAAATTGCCAGAGCATTGCAGAATCTGATAACAAAACGGGTTTATCAAACAAGTCCGAAGCCCGCAAGGGCACATGGGTAGCCACGTGTTCAGCACCTTCCCCATACCTACACTGTTTTCAACCGAACCTGAAAAGAACTCGCATATTTTTTTCGACTGGTTCACTTTATGTTTTCGCAAGTGTATCTACTGACTTTTTCAGTTGGAATCAAGCAATTTTTGTTATTTACCATCAATCTACATATTTTTTATAATATTAATTGCACGTTCACTCCGAATAAATCGCTCTGACGTCAGATGATGTTCAAATGGACTAATTTTATCTTTGCAGACCAATAAGTTGCCAGTATTGTTCACCACTGTACCTTCACTAAAGAAAACACCAACTTCATGCCACCGTTAATTTTGTTTTCATGCAGGTCCCCAGGACGGCCATGGGATAGGTCTCTGCTGAAAGAACAAATCTCTCAACTGTGGTCCAGAAAAGGCAATCCAATCACATTCTACGATCTCTGTCCCAGGAATATAGGCAGCGTGAAAACTGCCTCTAGAGTCTTCTCTGCCCTTCTAGGTATGTGACTTTATACTAGGTAACCCTGCCAAAGTGTTAGCGTTGAAGATGAGCATAGCTGTTTGTAGCAGATAAGTTGAATGCAGAACGTCGTAAACAGCCGATGTGTTAATTAGTATTTCCAAGTTTGGTCACACACAAAGTCACAATCAATTTTTGGGAAAATTTGGAAATATACGCACTTTTAGATGAATTTCCGTATTTATCAAAATTTTCTCAATATTGAATAATGCTCTTTTTTCTAATTTTAAGGGGAGGGGTATGGAGGATTTTCTTGAAAACGCAGGGGGTCAAAGTTGAACAAAACTAGACACCCTGAAAATTTCATCGCAATCGACGCAGGCGTTTGGTCCGTAGAGAGCGCACAAACACACACATTTACAAAAAATAAATTAAAAAAAGTGTATTTTTTTACCAGTAGTGAAATTGAAGAATTTGCTTTGCTTGCTAAGCTCTTCAATAAGCCTAAACCTTAATGGAAGTACTCATGAGAAGCCAATTTCCTTGCAGATAACATGATAACTTGCAGATAACAATATATTAAAGGTTAAGCAAATAAAGAGGCATTCTGCCCTATTTAAATAGTAACAGACCTACACGTATTACTCTTTTAAAATAGGAAGTAGTAAAATGATTAAAAACTGATCACTGGCTGAATTGACTTAAGGTTCTGCATCGCGCTCAAACGCAAACTATTCTGCATCGGTTGAAGTCGCTGGTATCTGGAATTCGCCTCAAATAGTGCAGCCATTTACATTAGGATGGCGTTGTTACTGAGCTGCTCTGATAGGATATCTCAGTTGGTATTCCTAGCGTGAACATGGGCGCAAATGTGGAGTTCTCCTTCCATGATGGCATGACCCGTGAAAATATCCTCTGATTGCCCTAGGTATCTGAAAAGACCAGTTTTATTATCTGCAGTACGTAATAGGTATAGTAGGTACTTGCTTTTGTATTGTATTGTATTTATTGTTCTTCTTACAAATGTGCATCACTGCGCTGTGGCAAGGTAATACATTTAGTTTAATATTAATTTTACATATATCACTCTACAAACATCTTTCAATACGACTTATTACGATATAAAATACAATTTATTATAGAACTTATTAGTTTAATGTTTGGTTATAGCCAGGAACCACCGTACTCCGTAAGGTTATCGTTTTTCTAAAGACTTTTACCGTCTGGTCCCTTGCCTGTTTTCTTATCTGTTCCCCAAGCTTGTTCCAGTCGCGGATGGTTCTATTTACCTGCGTGAATTTTCCCACATCCCCCCTAGACCCTCTTTCCCTAAGCTTATGTCTTGGTCCTGTAGGTTCCAGCTCCTCCACCCACTCCTGCCAACCTTCGTTCCCTGCAACAGCATTTTTAAGGTTACACAGTCTATTTATTTTCCTCCTCTCTTGCAGCGATTCCCACCCTAGGCCTTTAACCATTTCTGATGGGCTTTCCCTGATTCCATCTTGTTTGTTCTTCCACATCCCATTTTGGCCCAGTACTCTTCTGGCCGCGATCCTCTGCACTCGCTCCAGGTCTTTGGTGTACTGCGCTTTGTGAGGGTCCCAAACAGCGGCTCCGTATTCCATTATTGGGCGGATCAACGTCTTGTATGCCGTTTCTTTGGTAGCTACTGTGGATCCTTTTAGGGCCGTCATGAGCTTTGCGAAGCTCATGAATTTGTTACGTCCTGCCAAGTTTTGTACGCGAATCCATCATACCCCTAACAACACCTAATTTTACAGTTGGAAGAAAAAATAAAAAACTTCTCGAATCTTCTCTTTTGAAGGAACACTTAAATGTCGCCACTTTTTTGGTATTAGAGAAAACATGTTTTTCCATTTCTTGATTTAATTTTATTTCCTTTAATTGAATGTGCTATCTTATAATCAAGTTAATAGTTACTACTGATACCCTTACCTTTCCGGTAGCTGTACCTCGCCCATTCGGGTCGGAGGTAATTATTTATTTTATTTTTATTTTATGAGTTTATTATTAGATTAGATACAAGTATCAGTTGCTAATACAGGTTGAATGTACAGAGTTACAAAGTTGTATAATATGTTCAAAGTAATATACCAAATACAAATTTCAGTTCAAGATGGTATTTAGCCAAAATGATCAGAAATTGTTGCCATGCTGGCTAATGCGAGTTAACAAAAGCAATAATGAAAATTAGATTCAATTGAAATATGAATTTACCAACTTTTACGCAGGTACCGAAAAATTGATGCAATAAATGTGTTTGTCATAAAGAGAAGATACAGGAAGCTTTTTGAATTTATTCTAAATTAAAAATTACGTATTTTATGCCATGGACGCGTGTCAAATCTCATGCAAAACTCAACTGTGCATTGATATGTAAGCTTGGTAGATTCACGACAAGGCAATTACAGATAAGAAACCTGGTTTATGAAAACGAGTTTTCGATCCCAAACAATACATCTATTTTTTGTTCATCCACGTGGTCGGTACATACGTATTGCAAATTGCCATGCACTCTCGGCTGCTTTGATTCAACGAAGTTTGTACGAATGACATGCTGCGTACGTAGGCTATAAAAAAAACCTGCTCTCGGAGAGTGACGTAATGCAATGAGATCCATCGAGTTCGGGTTTACGGTCCGTTTCAATCCCCGTAAGGTAGGCAATCATTTCAATAAAACACCAAAAATTGAATTTACATGCCCCCACGTTGGAGTCAACTCCGTCACCCTCGCCCCTGATAATGGTACAAATTTAAAAGAAATTTGTTCCTGAAGGTTCAATGCATTACTTGGTAATTTTTGAATTTGCCAAGTACTTTACTTTGAAATACACCTACAAAAACAGTGCATTTATTTGGTGCAGTTTTGAAAACTCAAAAAAGAAAAACTGTGAAAGTTGGGGCAAAGAAAAATACATGGATACATGTATCAGTGTTTTATCTATTAAGAAGATATAAAAAATGAATACTAAGTTATGAATGGTTTTGAGATAACAACCCTAACTTATTTCAGAATACAAGCTTACTTTTCCTAGCTTTCCCAGAAAAGCTAAGGAACTGTATGTTTTTAAGCACTGCTTACCACATCTATATAAGTGCATAAAATGTCCGTGATGCTCCACCTTAAAGAGTAAAAACCATAAAAAATAGCAAAACAGCACTACAAAAATATTAATAAAAAAAGATTGGAAAAAAGAATCTAAGATTTTCAGCTATGGGTAATAATCACATCAAGACCAACATATTATGTTCAAAACTTGGTGCACATATTTTTTCATATTTTAGATTTTTAAGAGATTAAAACCTTTGAAAAGGTAATAAAATGTATTAACTAGATATCAATTTATAAGAACATTTCTCATCCGACCATTTTCAAAAACGTAGCAGATTTACGTTTAGAAACAAGACAGATAGAAATGTACATAGCAGATCGCATTATTTTCTCCGGGTAGCTAGTCATATTGAAGTATTTGCTTGCTCATCCAATTATCCAACACTTATTTTCTTTTCAGACCTCCACTTGAAGAAGGAAGTGGCTCTAGAGCAGGAAAATGCCATCAAGTTCTCTCCGATTCGTATTTATGTGCCAGGAACACTGCCCTAGCTTGAGCCAGACCCATTTCTGATCTACTACTTTCAAATCTATAGTAGGTATTACATGAATACCTGATGCATGTTTTTGTAGCTCTAGAGTTAGGACTAGAGTAAATTAATTTTTATTTCTCTTGGTTTGAGGGTGTGCAATGACTTATCAATTTGTTTGCAAGTTGTTCCTCAGTTATAGGTGCATAAGTAGTTCATGAGGTACATCAATTATTCAGATAGTCAACCAGTCTAGTCAGATTTGCCATTTCTGTAGACCCCATGAAATAATTTGCAAGACATAAAAGTAGCACCATTGAGAACGGTTCACTATATCTCTTGATGCCAATACTTAATTATTTAACTGCTAAAATACTCTGGTTCTGTTTTATAAATTTAATTAAATTAAGATATTCACTTGATTCACAACTAACAGCATTAATGGCTAAATTTAGTAGCTAAGCGACTACAATTAATTGTGATAATAAGGTATCTTCAATAGGGTCATGGGTTCCCTGTGTTTTTGCCTTCAAGGTACACAAGACCTACCCTACCTATAGTGATGTTGACCATGTGATAGCCTTTTTTTCTCATGTATGCAATAAACGGCATTGTTGATTTAATGAAATTTACGAATCAGGCGGCCAATAGAGCTGAGATGTTTGTAACCATGCTCCTAAATTGAAATTGACAGCCTAACCTAAGCCCACTCCCAACAAATCCCATCAATGTTAAAATAAAAATTAGCACACCGCTAACTAGTCCCAGAAATAGTACACTTCTGGACTTTGAAATCCAACAAGTCAAATTTTGGATATGTCCTCAGAAAGGTTTGTCTGAAAAGAGCATAGGCAGGCCAGGTACCATGGCTACATGGGTGAACACATGGAGGAACTGGACGGCATGCTTAGGGGATTAAAGTATCGTTTTGACGAACCAGTTTTCTTATCAGCAGCTGCCTCGCTCTGTGAAATGAGAATCGACCAGGCTGATAGATCGGTTCACTGTCAAGTTATGCATTAGATTCATGCAAATCCAATGTCCTAAAATAGGTAATTTTTATGCTGGAAGATAATTCAAAAAGTTTCCTGCGTCTTCACTGTACTAAAAATACGTCTATGCATCACTTTTTTGGTACTAGCAAAGAGTTGGTATTCACATTGTGAAATAATTTAAATTGCATAATTGCTTTTGTTATCTCTCACTACCTCCCACCCGACTGGACGAGGTACAGCCTCCGGAAAGGTAGGGTATCGATCGGTAATAAGTAATAACCATCAACTTGATGTCGAATAAACGGAAGCAATTAATATAAATAGAATGGAATCGAGATATGAAAACATGTTTGCTTTAAAATTAAAATGTGACGACATGGAAGTGTTCTTATCATCGAGAGGATTAGAGAAGTTTTTTATTTTCTCTTCTTAATATAAAATTAGGTGTTTTATGCCAGTGGGGGTGAATCACGTAAAAAACTTGCCAGAGAACGAATTTGTGAGTTTTGCGAGGCAGGTACTGAAAATAAAACTTGTTTGTCAAACGAGATAATACCCCCAAAGCACACGTCATCCCATGCCTCCGTGAGCTCATCCGCACGTGGTCAGTACCTGCCTGCCTATGCTCTTTCCAGACAAACCTTTCTTAGGAAATAGCTAAAATTCGACTGGCTGGATTTCAAAGTCCTGGGGCTTTACCTAGCGGGGCCATTTGGAGCGGCTTATAAGCCGAGCTGGCGGTGTTATATAACCCGGACCTAGAGCGGCCATTTCAACAATGAGCAGTTAGTTGATTTCGTAGCACCACTAGCAACCAGTATTATGGTGGTGCTACAATGATAACATTATCCAGAAGGCATACTGCTTTTTAAACAATCATTGTGCAGTGAAGTCAAATCAACCAATCTCATGGCTTGTTACTTAAGTCAGAGTCGATGTGCCCCGGCTATATAACCCGGCCGTTAAACTGCCGCTCTAGGTCGGGGTTACTGCTTGGTGCTATGGTGGTATTAATTAACTACAAGTGGCCGCGCTAGGTAAGGCCCCAGAAGTGTACATATTTTGTCCCTTGAATCCAAACGTTAACAAAGATAGCCAGAGCTCATTGAACTCAGCGATGTGTGGGTGTCGGTGCCCCGGGGTCTATAATTTAAAGTTACACTTAAAATGAACACTGGGCCGAAAGCTGTTACAGCCAGTTTTTTGCCAATCTATATTACTGCTTTATTATCTATATTATGTTCGAGATTATATTACTATTTTTCAGATGTTTGAGATATATTTCAGATAATGGCCTTTTAAGAGTATTTGAAAAACTTGTTACATTGAAACATTTGGTCAGAGCACATGCATATGCATACTGCGTGTAACGCACACAGAAAATAAAAGCAATCGACCAATGCTATATTTGGAGGGCCGCTTATCAAAAATTATTAATTCGAAATTCTTTTGCGTAATCTTTGAGGTTGAATTTCAGCCCGTGGAAATCTCCAGATAGAGGAGCGATTGAAAATCGTAAATTAATCAATGTGCTTGTCAAGATTTTCTGTTTTAATGAACCCACCGGCCCATCTCAACCGTGGTCTGACCAATCGCGGGTCCGGTCCTAGACCCAACGGGGCTCAAACTATCTGGTCCCGCCTGATCAAGTATTTGTACAAATGAGCATCTGTCCGAAAGTCTGAACTCGTTGGAAAGCCTGAGGCCGTTCGAATGTCCAAAATTGATGAAAGTCTGAGCTATTCAAAAGTCCAAACATGTCCGTAGCTGTGCAAACATGTGTGAAGTTGTACGAACTTGTCCGAAAGTCTGACAGCACTTTTTTGAGAGTTCAACTCACCCCACACTATAGTTTCTAATGCCCTCTAGTGGTTTCCAAAGCCTCCCAGTGACTACACCGCAGTACCTGGTGGTATTAACCAAACCCCTACTTCCGAACCATCAACATCGACGTGACAGGTTGGAAGCCTGATACTGTCCAAAAGTCCCGACAGGACGCAAAAGTCCGACATCCCGAAGTCCTGGGACCCTGCCCGGCCCAGTCTGATGCCAAAAAATTGAAATAAACTCCGGACGGCCCAAAAGTCGGACCGGACTTTTCCCCCATCTCTACCCCCTAGCAACATTTGCGCCACAAGACCAATGGGAAACATTTTTATGCGAAAGGCCCTGGTTGTAAGCTCAGCAGATTTGAATTAAATTGTACTGTTGATGGCTGCCATGTCAGCGCTCTGCAGACATCACTTGCTTGTAGAGGTCACGGACATTGAAGGAAACAGCGTACTTTTTATGACTATAAGTGTGCTATGTTGCTGTTTGCATTTCATGGTTCCCATGTGTTCTTTATTACTATGTTCCCATGCGCTTGCCTAGGCCTCCAATCGCTACCCTCGCCTGTGCTTTTGTTAGGGGTGATTCTGGAGTAAACAGGAAATTACAACAAAATAATTACAGTTAACGGGAAAATTGGGTTTAGGATGATAAAAATGCAGTAGAGGAAATTCACACATCTTTTGTCTAATATTTATCAGCTATTTGGAGGCAATTGGAAAATTCTAACATGTGAAGACTGTAAAATCTCTTTCTGGCAGGGCTAACAGTTGGGGGCATACTTCTGGGTTCTGCCGTCCAAGTACAAAATCCGTTACCGCTCATCCTAGTGGCAGACATCCCATACCAAACAAGAAATGAAAGTGTAAATATTTTATTAATAATCACATAATATAATGTTTGCCACTAAGTCACCTGTTTCGAAACAAAAAATTGAAATGTAGAAAAATAAAAAAATATATGAACCAATAATTTGCAGAATCCTGGCTGCGAGTTGGTAATATCAAGAATCTTATCTATGGCCAACAAATCTTCTTTTTTGAAGATCTGCGATTTTCAATGGCACAATCCTTCGAATAAAGCTTGTAACGCACCTGGGTTGCACTCGGTTGTGGAGCGTTCACGAAATTAGATAAATGCATCCCACCAATGTGCAGGCGACC
Organism: Nemoura dubitans; assembly: GCA_921293005.1. Lineage (NCBI taxonomy): Eukaryota > Metazoa > Arthropoda > Insecta > Plecoptera > Nemouridae > Nemoura > Nemoura dubitans. The sequence continues at coordinate 18,867,695 of OV121073.1, read as the reverse complement.
CTCCCATGGCTGCTCCAATACCTCTTGATAATTTTGTTGCACCTCAACGTGTCTCTGCTTTTGCGCTCGATATTTCTGTTCTTGGTCTTGCGCTCGATATTTCTGTCCTTGGTCTTGCGCTCGATATTTCTGTCCTTGGTCTTGCGCTCGATATTTCTGTCCTTGGTCTTGCGCTCGATATTTCTGTCCCTGGTCTTGCACTCGATATTTCTGTCCTTGGTCTTGCACTCGATATTTCTGTCCTTGGTCTTGCACTCGATATTTCTGTCCTTGGTCTTGCACTAGATATTTCTGTCCTTGGTCTTGCACTAGATATTTCTGTCCTTGGTCTTGCGCTCGATAATCCGGATATCTATCCTTCCTTAGAGAATGATGTTCACTCTCTCTTCTGCGTTCATTCCGTCCTCTGTCTTCCACTTGATAATTTTGACCTTTACCTCGTGCTCCTCTCTCTTGCATTCGACTACAGTGACCGTGGCTGAAGACCTGATAATTGGGTCCTGAATTCTGGTCATTCGTCAGTGCAACTTTGCGTTCTCCTCCACAAAAATTTTGACCTCTGAAAGGCCGGCCTTGATTGCTAATCTTTCCTCGGTGCTTGGGATCGATATTCTGATTTTCCTTGACTGGTGGCCTGTTTCGAAAACCGCCACCTTGGCATATACTGTATGAGGGCTCCGTTGCAGAGACCCCTAGGGGATTTACCCCATACCCATAGGCCCAAACCGGATTTACCGGACCTTGGATTAAATTTTCCATAATTGGTAATGGATTTTCAAACACTTGCACTGTATGATTATCCAGCATCCCCATACCTGGAGAATTTTGTCTAAAACCCCGGCTGGACATACCCCCCCTGGGATTTCTGACTGGTTTCACTGGAGCTTCATACAGATTTGCCATAACAGACGTATTGCGTTCAGTTCCCTTTTCACGATTTGAAACATTGGGCAAACCATCAGACAAATCGTCAGAGACGTCTAACGGAAGCAAATCGTCAAATTCGGCTGGTAAACCACCGCTTTCACTACTGGACAAGCGTGGAGAACAGCTACCGCTGACTTCAATGTCTTCCAGCGTGAGGGTCGAGACTGGTTCCGAAAGCTTGGGATCAACCGAATGCCCGATCCACTTGGCAGATTCAACACAATCAATACGCATGCGAGCGTATTGACGAGCTCGCCCAGGAAGCTCGACCCCCAGCGAAACGCTGATGTGCGTTAGCAGTAGGTTTGTCAGATGACGAATCACAATCGGCTCCCAGTGGACACCATCAGTGGAGCGTCTATGGGAAAGAGCACTAAGTTAGCGCCTCTCTCAGGACCTAAGAGCACTTTGCACAGGTCCTATGACAAATCAAGATGGGCTCCCAGTGGACACCATCAGTGGAGATCTATGGGAAAGAGCACTAAGTTAGCGCCTCTCTCAGGTTCTGACAGCACTTTGCGCTGGTCCTATGACGAATCACGATGGGCTCCCAGTGGACACCATCAGTGGAGATCTATGGGAAAGAGCACTAAGTTAGCGCCTCTCTCAGGTTCTGACAGCACTTTGCGCTGGTCCTATGACGAATTACGATGGGCTCCCAGTGGACACCATCAGTGGAGATCTATGAGAAAGAGCACTAAGTTAGCGCCTCTCTCAGGTTCTGACAGCACTTTGCGCTGGTCCTATGACGAATTACGATGGGCTCCCAGTGGACACCATCAGTGGAGATCTATGGGAAAGAGCACTAAGTTAGCGCCTCTCTCAGGCTCTGACAGCACTTTGCGCTAATGCCAGTCAACGGGTCCTATGACGAATCACGATTGGCTCCTGTTGGACACCGTCAGAAGTGTACCTGTGGCAAAGAGCACTTCAGTTAGCACCTTTCACAGCACTTTAAAGATAAAGAATGAGGCTCTAAATATAATAGAAACCCTCTTCCCGCAATCCAATCGAGCTGGAGTTTGGTACATAATAGACTTGTTTCTGGTAACAATGCTTTCTATTAAATTTTTACCCTCGTCTTCTTACCACCCTTCAAATCACAAATTAACGAGCCTTTTTACAAATTGGGGAATATAAATTTCATAAACTTTTGTATTTTATTTTTCCAAATCTTCCACATATCTGATATGTGGTCATATGTGTGATTGGGAGAAGGGAATGGAGGACAGGCCTCAAAATTTAATAGAATGTATTGATCCTGCAAACTAGCCTGTGTACCAAATTTCAGCTCGGTTGGATGACGGGAAGTGGCTTAATTAGCCGTCACGTTCTTCTCTGCTCACTACTTTCTAACTATAAAAGTCTTAGCTATAAAAGTCTTACCTGTGAAGTTGAGATCGTAGATGAAAATGTAGATCAACCACATCAAATCCATGTGCAACGACTAGTGCTCGTATAAACTGATTTGCTTCCATAACATCAAACGGAATAGAGGTTTTTAGGAATTCGACTTCTGGCACCAAGAACGCGCCTTCCATCTTCAGGGAAACTGGCAACGTAGTGGTGAAAAGTACGAGTGTCTTCAGTGGCAAGCTGTTATGCATAATTAGCATCAACGCTGCCATATTTTTTTTGTACATGTCTACTCCATCAGGACCCCATCTGGTAAAACAAGAATTCAAGAGGACTTCAAGCATTGGTAACCTAGGACACAGGTACTACCAACAATATCTTATATCTCACCTTGATACATCCCAGAGACAGGAGTTGAAAATTATTATGTCAGGTGGAGGTTTCTCACCCGATTTAAACTCTGCAAACATGCATTTCACATTATATGAAATGCACTTAGTCACAAACATGAAGTATACATAGTTGGATTTATCCTGTGAAGAACACAATTAAATTTAATTACCCTACAGCTGAGCAAGGCTAGAAAGTATAAGTCCAAAATATTTTCCAAAAGATTCTGTTGGTAGGTACGTATAGGTACCAATTCCTAAAACTAAATGTAAACAAAACTACATGAAGCGATGGACATTATAGTGTAAGATGTAGTTGTTCTTATTCTGAATCAAAGATATTTATATACTGGCTTCTGGATGAAGTGTTTTTCTACATTGTCAACATGTAGGTAGACCTAGGTAATATAGGTACCTGGTACTCTCGCACTTCTCTGAAATCTCTCCCGCGGTGTAATGCACTACTGGACAGGAGAGAGTCCCCAGCAACTGATCGTTCCAGCTTTAAGAATTATTTGAACATTAGACAACACAGAACAACACACGCAACAACATGAGCTTAATGTGTGCATATTATAGTATTTTTACCTTGGATTTCAGACAATGTTCTGGAATTACTGTTTTGTTTTGTATCAACCATATCCAATCTTTATACATGGCTCTAACATCTTAAAACAAAAGTACTGTTAATTGAAGGGCAGTAATAATGACAGTGCAGCACTCCTTTCCTATTGAAATATAAATGATTACAAGAACTCACTTGAGTCTCCGATAAAGACAACCCTTTTGCCGACCAACAGTGATTTCATGTCCTCGGGAAGAAATATATCTGCCATATTCTCTGCTCATGAATTTCAGGTCACTTAAAAACAGTTCGAAACAGAGACCTAGAGAGGTTTGATACCATTGCTTCGCTATCGCTTATAATGACACTTTTCCAATTCAATTAGAAATTGTGAATAAACACATTCAGCATGTCTTCGCGTGCGCACTGTATTGTCCAGCGGGACGCTGGCACCGGCATGCGAAACACGTGATAGCTGAATCAGAACAACGTCGCTAGGTGTCCGTAGCTATAGGTGGCTATGGCGAGCACTACTTATATCAAATCACTTCCACAAAACAAATTATGTTACTTTAGAATTTTTTAAATAATTTCTTTGTGAACCTGGAGTATCAAATAGGTACACAGGAACAATATATTTAGCAATTTGAAATATGCCGTCATTTAACGTGAATGAACCTGGCGAGAATTGTTCATCGTTCGTTTGCACTTGCAGCGCTAATCCTAAATTATGACTTCCACAGAGCTCATTTAAACATTAGCTATCAAAGACCCAGATTGACGATTTAGAATGAGCATTGTGCCTTTTAGTATTCTAAATAATTTAATTTCCAATTTGTTTTTAATATATCTTCGCGTTCTTTGCTCATCTGTTTGAAGTCACTCACACACTAACGACATTAACATTTATTAAATGAGGTATTACCTGCATGTAGGTAGGTCATGCTGTGCCATTTTAAATTGATGCTTGATGTCCTGTCAAACTAATTGGCTCCGGACAGGTAGAATCGTAGCAATCAACAGGGCCAGTGTTCGGGGGCCGGTCTCAGCCCCCCTGAGAACAAGTGTTCCAGACTTCCAGCATGCCCGATGGGCGGCGACGATACTGCAATGTTGCAATTAACGTACAATTGACAGCGATATGACAAGATGTGAGTAGCTTGAAAAAGTATCTATGATCCTACGGGCAAGTGAAGAAAATAGGTAATCTGTCCAAAATTGAATCAATTGCTCTGCCGATACTTGGACCACACTCCACCACACCGCTCGGCAAGCGAGCAGGCTCTGATTTTATATTTGTTCTGTGCTGCCCAAAAGTTGGTTTGTCAGGGGCATCATGGATGAATTGGAGGCTTCTATAAGCCGATCAGAATAATTACGTGGTGCGGAAAAGCGTGGAATATTGCCGTCGTCGGACAAGGAAGCCATGAAGACAAGGCCATGGCCGAGTGACTGGTGTGACGACTCCTAACGCTACGCCAACCCCATTCCGGGTGAGGTGATCCGATCCTGGCTGGGGTACCTAGAGGCCACCGCCACCGGCATTTAGCAATCGGCAGTCGGCGGACTAGTGGCGTAACTCCAAATCGGAGGACCCATAGCAAAAAAAAACTGACGCCCCGATCCGGACTCGATTAAAGGTCATCGCCGGATATTTCGGTTTCACTTGTACGAAAAAGCTTGCTCATCCTTCCAGGAGCTCTGCGGCCTCCAGAAGTTTTCGTCTTTCGTATCGGGGGCCGCTGCGAGGCCCCCTTGAGCCCTAGCGAGCATCTCGACCGAATAGTTGAGGGATTTTTATCAAATATATTTCATATTTGAGTTTAGTGGCCAGTGGGGATGAATCATATAATGAAGCTATGTCCCAAGAAAAACAGATGCAAAAATTCCTGGAAGTTAAGCGTTTACTAAATGGCCCTGTTTTGTCGCCGCTGCCACAAAGGGCTGCGGCTTGCGCAGTGCTGGTGAAGAAATACTTCGATCTCTCCCAAAGATAATAACCTTCGGTTAACGTTGCTTTAAGCTCGTCGATGAATTCGCGGGAATTACAAATATTACAGCCAACCTTCGACGTAACGTTACATTCGACTTTCCTTGCTAGTTATTACGCATGAATAACTGTTGATCAACGGGATTAAATAAACCACTCACAAGAGCTGTACTTTCAATGTGAGATCCTAAAGCCACAGAAAGGCGAGTTTTGGCCCCGCGACTCACGAGTCACGTGTTCCGGCCCGAGTGAACCCGACCCGGGTTTGCATTTTGGGCGAAACTGGTGGACACAGGAAACATTGCCAGTACCCACCATTAACTGGGGGACGAGGAATAAAATCACCTGGGACAAGATCATCTTGCTTATTTTGCGACTGGATAAAGATCATCTACAAGATAACTGAAATCCATGGTAGAGAACCAGCCAACAAGAGCTATGTGCAAAAACCCACCGGGAGCATACTTACAGTATGTCACACTTTTTAGGCCACTTTTTGACACCCCCTCCCCCCCTTGTCAAAAACTGTCACACACTGTGGCAACAACCCCCCCCCCCCCTAAAAGTGTGTCACAATCTATGACCCCCCCCCCCCCCCTAACACATTTTCTACAGACTTTGGAACTGCATACAAAATTGACTTATAAAAGCTACCCTTAACAAATTTTACTATTTTTATGTCTAAATTGCAAAGCTAAAGTGGACAGCAAGTTTTTTTTTGACGTAGCAACAATTAATTTTGAATTTTTCGCTTTTTTGCTTCTAAAAATGTTGCTTCTATCTAGAACAAAGTGTGACGTCACTAATGTCCGTACACCCCCCCCCCCCCCCTCCCCCCTGTCACAAACTGTCACACATTGGCAACCCCCCCCCCCCCCACCCCTACCCCCTCAAGCGTGACATACTCTAAGTACGTTCCCACTGACTTATCCGTAGAATCTTTCCATGCAAGAAAATCACAGATCAGGATCACATTGCAGGAACAGGTTCAAGGCCGCGTTCATGAAGATGAAGAAATCAAATTTAAGGATGCAGCACAAGGGTTCCGCTGGAACAACAGCCAGGCCCCTCATTTCCCGTTCGCGTGGCCCCGTTACGTCTCACCCAACATCATATTCTGGGAGAATGGAACAAGAACGTTGAAAAGAAAATTCCCCAATACACAATGAGAAATGACTGAGATTTTACAGTGACAGACACGGTGCGGCCTCACTATACAAAATCCGAACAAACGTTATAAATGTGACATGTGTGCCATCACCAAGCAGATTTCGGATTGTAAGCCGATGGGTAATTCACAACGTCGCAGGGCAAAGGACCCTGCGTTGGCGTCGGCGGCTTGATGAAGCGACTGGCCCCATGGTCAAGGATAAGCCAAAATGCTTATTCCATGGGCTGGCTCAGGGGCGTCAGCTGCGAGTGGGCTTAATGGGCGCCTGCCCATCCAGAAATTATCAAATAAGCGAGCCGCGGCGCCAATTCGTTTTTTTTTGTTTGCGCTTAAAATAAAAATAAAATTTGAATACAAGATTGAGAATTAATTGCGTTAAGTTTGGTTAATATCCATTCCGATTGAGATTTAAAGTACCTGGGACTATACCAGGGAGATTTGGAAAAATAATTTAATTGGAAATTTGTATTTTCAGCACGTCTATATTTACCGTTGTGTCGCAAAATTGGCTTGCCTGACGCCCTTGGGCCGATCAACCCTGCTGCACCCTTACAATAGTCAGATCATGGCATTACAAGACCTCTTGCACATGGGCGTAAGATGTAAGATGCAGCAATCGCTTTTGAGAAAAAAACTTGCTGATCGCTTCATCGCCGTGCAGACATACATATTGCAGACTTGCCGGTCACCAACGCTATCACCAGGACCCAGATGCAGGTACACGTGAGGGTTGAGGACAGTCATTGGTGGTAAGTTTGCAGAATTATTTATATCGGCACATCCGAGCCGGGATTTTATACACACTTTGACATGATTACCGCCTGCAGCAACCGGGCCCGGTTTGCCCCGTAAGCTACGAAGTCACTGTTTGATTGATTGATTGATTGATTGATTTCCTTTATTGGCTTAAATAAATAAAACATTTACAAGCCATGAATCCCGTTAGGGACCTTCAGGATGGTACAGGAGCGGCTTCGAGTAACTTCGTCGCACGAGTGCAGTATGAAATAAAATGGTATGCACACAAATATAGACAAAATTTGCGGAACAGAGCAGAGATATACACCTCACATCACAGCCTCACATGTGTATCATGTGTATCGGTATAATCATATTCATGTCCTTGGCAGTTGTCCTATGTACTCAGCACTGCATTGGGGAAAAAATGTTCAGATTGGGTGTTGAATGCTATAAATAAAGCCAACAAAAAGACCAATGCTACCCTGCTCTTGTGGTCATCCTGATAGTCATGAGAATTGAGATTAGCAATAATGAATAAAGACAGCACATATAAAAACAGCACATAAAGAGACCAAGGCCCGAATGCAGAGTCGACACTGAGTGCACACTCACACTGAGTCCGCACTCAGTGCGCACTGAAGGGACGATTTATCATTGCAAATGCCAACTAAGCGTGCACTGAAGGGACGATTTATCATTGCAAATGCCAACTAAGCGTGCACTGAAGGGACGATTTATCATTGCAAATGCCAACTAAGCGTGCACTGAAGGGACGATTTATCATTGCAAATGCCAACTAAGCGTGCACTGAAGGGACGATTTATCATTGCAAATGCCAACTAAGCGTGCACTGAAGGGACGATTTATCATTGCAAATGCCAACTAAGCGTGCACTGAAGGGACGATTTATCATTGCAAATGCCAACTAAGCGTGCACTGAAGGGACGATTTATCATTGCAAATGCCAGCTAAGCGTGCACTGAGTACGGACTCTGAGTGCGCACTCAGTGTCGACTCTACATTCGGCCCCTAGACAGTAAAGCTACCCCCCTAATAAAGCTACTGGGTTCATACCCCATTTATAGAGGTTTTAATCCTCTTCTCTCTAATGGTTAACAATTCCACTAAATTTTTATTTTTATTAACACTAATAGGGGGAACATTAATTTATACTTCAGCTAATTCATGATTTGGCGCATGAATAGGATTAGAAATTAACTTACTTTCCTTTATTCCCTTAATAACTAATTCAAAAAATGTATTCTCTACAGAAGCTTCTTTAAAATATTTTTTAGTTCAAGCTTTAGCTTCAGCCACTCTATTATTAACTGTAATTTTAGGAGCTTTACTTTTAAACCCCAGGGACCTGGGACTCGTAGTTGCCCGACCCAGGACCCCAAAGACCCGAGACCCGAATTTTTATCAAGCTGAGAACAAGCTGTCCATCTGACAAAACTTTACGACTATCATAAATTCCCGACCGATGCCGCTTGACTTGCAACACATGGCAGTAATGAGTACAAAATAAACGCAGGTTCCAGCCTTCCTCCCTTCCCACATTTCGCCGCCTTGAAAGTTGAACAGCTCAGCTGCAAATCTCTACACAATAGAGTTTTACAATCCTCCAGGGACGAGACTCCACATTTGAACGTTTACCATGGCTTTTTTGGTGCTCTTTGTGCAATCAATATATATTTATCGTAAAAAGAATTTGGCCATGTTATCAGGGAGACAGCGAAGAAATTTAGAAATTAATAAGTTTATTCGAAATAGAAAGATTTAGTAGATAAATGACGACGGTAGGAATTTTTATTTGAAAGGGCCGAGGGGAGACACAACATTTCATGAGGGCGGCACGTGCTGACTTCTATCGAAAGGGGGGGGGGGGGGGCGGTTATTTCTCGTTTTTAACAGCAAATCTTTCGTTTTACAGGTTTTACTATTGTTAACAGGTTTGACCATATGTTTGTGTGCCGACGACGAAAATGTTGCACTTCCCGGTAATTCGTGCAGTTTTTGAGTCTCACGTCACAATTTTTTTATATTTTAGCTCTGTATGATGTAGTTTTATATTGACGATAATTTGAACAGCTTGTGGAGCCTTTTCTGATGCAGGTCAAGATTGTGTTTGAAATCCCAGATTAGGGAATGATACAGCAAGAAAATTTGTGTTCGTCAATTGTGTTCGTCAATTGTCCTCCGCAGTACCCCGTGCCCAGTTATGTAGTCGGGCGGGTAGCCAGACTGCCGGAAAGACCGGGGAAATGAGTATCTCTCCCTACATGGCACTGTTGTTTGAACGTTGATACTCGAAGAGCTTGCCAGTCATGGGCGGATCCAGCTCTGATTTGGGGGGGGGGGGCGGTTGACAAAATTTTCCCTACCCAAAATACATGACGCCGCTCGGGGGGGGGGGGGGGGGGGGGGGGGGTCGTGAAATGAAAGTAATTTAGAAGCAATCTGCACGGCTAGGTAATATAAGGTTCTGTTACCACTAGCCAATAAAGGTAATCTATAATAATCAACAATTTGTAAAAGCAACAAGTTTTAGATGAGAGGAATTTGTCAAATGATTCTTTACTTCGAGCCCAACAGGCTGTGGAAATCTTAGGCTAACACGACTTTATACGTCAATTCATACTGTTTGAGAAATCTTTAATTCTCAATTCTTCAAACCTAAATGCATTCATTAGAATTTCCACACCAGTTCAATTTTCATTAAATTACATTTTTGAATGATCCATCCATAGTGAACCAATTTTATCGACGCCAAACTTTTGAATTCCTCGATAATGTTCGGAACTGTTCGGTCGTGTTCGTTGCGGGTCGGAGAGCGAGCGAATTGCGAAGCTTTCTCAAGCGGGCGAAGGCTTTCCTGAATCCTGATTCCTGGTTCTGTGTGAAAATGGAGTCGGACGTTGTATATTGTCTTTGCAGACAAACTTATGATCCTCTCAGAGAGATGGTCCAGTGTTCGCACTGTGAAGACTGGTTTCATACCAGGTAATGCAGATGTCATTCTTTGTATTCGGCTAATTAATGTCGTGCGATATTTTTTCAAACTCTTCATCTCCGACATTCCGACAAAATTTTGGCAAACCATGGTTTCAAAATGATGCTTTGATGGACATAACCCTAAATACAGCTTCTGCTGGCTATTTATCATATAATAATGGTTAATTAACATTTGCTATAGCCTTATCTAACTCCTGCATGCATGCCCTTAGAGTCTCATTACCTTTTGACGTTTCAGCTGTGTTGGTATGGAGAGCCATCAAATCGTTGAAATCGAGAAGTATCATTGTCCGAACTGCGAACCGACCAGGGGAGCTTCTTTATGTATGTTTAATCCTCATTATACCTACCTATACTCTCTATCAAATCAAACACAACTTCCTTGATGTGGCTGTTATCTGGGCAAATGAAGCTAACGATAGCACAACCTAACCTATGTGGCTAGGCCTTGTTATTTGTATATTGTGATGTCAACGCTCCTTGAGTAATGAGACGAATGAAATGTGAAAATACTAAGATTGTATGCTACCATATTTTATATGCATGTGTTGTCACGTTGGCGTTGCTGCGATGTAATCAATCAATATAGGTAGGCAAAGGGATGGGTCAGGAGCCTTTTTGCCCTAATTTATAATTACATTTTTTGGTACCTACCTAATAACGGGAAATTTTGTTTTATTACTTCTACACTTATTTCACAGCTATTCACTACTCTTGTATTGAACGGTTTCTCATAGCTTCAGATCTTTGTCCAATACCTTCCAGCTAATGTGACCTTGTTGCCTTTTTATAGTTAAAAATTAAATATGCCTCTTAATGTACCATGGTGTATAGTGGTACAAATGAATTAACTAACCGCAACCATAGACACTCCTAATAATTTAGGGGAATTTGCATGATTTGTGCCTACCAAGGTCTTTTTTTGTCACGAAATGGGAACATATCATCTGCATGCAATCGAAGAATCTTTAAATCACCAAGCTGTTGATTGCACTATGTTGTCCAGTAATTAAATATGGAGGAAAATTTTATTGTAGGTTGTACCATTGATTAACGATAGGTAGGCCTATCTTGGTGCCTATCTTGATGCCTACCTATCGTTAATCAATGGTTGTACGCTTCTGGACACAGATAGGCCAGCTACCGACCTCGTGAACGATCACATGAAGATTAGGGATGCAATGTCCTTCAGGGGTTCAAGCCTTGTTTTGATAAACCAGTGTTCGTATCAGCAGCTCCCTTGCTCCATAAAATGAGAATTGACCGAAACACTGACAAATCGGTTCACTCTAGGTATAGGTACCTATAGGAAATACCAGTTCGACAGAGAAGAAAGATTTTGGGGCATTGCGATCAATGGGGCTGTTTGTGTTGATCTTCTGGCAGTAAACAAATGAATTTGTACCAAATTGGAGTGAGTAACTCGAAACATTGGTTCTCTAAATTGTGTTTCGCATGCAATGCTATCATGCCGCACTAGCCAAATTACCTCAAGGAAGCAATTTTACAAGTATTGGAAGCAAGTTACAAGAAAAATGAAACCACTTCCTGCGTCTTTTCTGCACGACAAACTTATTTATTGCATCACTATTTTGGTATTTGCAAAAATATTGGTACGTTCACGGTGCGATTAAATTAAATTTTCATAATTGCTTTTGCTATCTTGCATTACCTCCAGGACCCGTGGAGACAATGGTAGGGTCTTGATGCCAACCATGATTAACCTGATTCTGAGATCTAAAGGCTGGTTTACAACAAACTTAGCAGTAACGTTCTATCTTACGTTAATTCTTACGTTAACTAATCTGTTTACAATGACAACTTAATTCCTTACGGTAAACCAATCAAATCGTGACAAAATCAACAATGCTTAACCTTAATTTTTCTTAAATATGGCAGGAAATCATTCAACAGGTCGACAAAATGAATTGGATTGGTTCGCCGCTAAGTTTTGACTTAAACTTTCCGTAAGAGTTTGGCATGGCCAAACATTATTCTTACGTTAACGTAAGAATCTGGTTTATCAATATGAGATTTGGACCCACCAAATCACGGCTTCCCGTACCTCCGTGTGCTCACTTAGGTGGTCGGTACCTGGCTGAACCCGGCTCTTTTCAAACATCTTTCTGTGGACATAGCTGAATTTCGAAGGGATCGATTCCAGTGTCCATTAGTGAAGATAGCCATCTGCAAAATTTCAGCTAAATAAGCACAACCATTGTCCCTGAACTTAATGTGATACTCGTTTCTTCTTTTTCAGACCGGCAACGGAAAAACTGGCATCGACTTAATTACTGGGAGACCGATGCAGAATCGAAACCAGTTCAAACTGGAACAGCTATATTTATAAAAGAGTTGAAAACTCGACATTTTCCGGGTTGTGAAAGTATAATAAAGTATATGAAAGGATGCGACTTGACACAAACATACATGCACCAACATGGGTTCGATGTTCCCATTTTGATCAGCGAGAAAGACGGCTTGGGTATTGTGGTACCTGGAGTAGAGTTTGGTGTCAATGAGGTTGAAACTCTAGTGGGTATGAAACTATTCTCATATTATTACCTTACATAGTTTTTACTGATTATTTCTGACAACCTACTTCACAATTACTTGAATTCGACAATGGTATGTGCTTGCCTCAATAATTATATAAATGTGTTCTGGCAATTATGAGGTGTGCTGCATACAGAAGATGACAACTAAATTTTATTTTTCAAAGAATCAAGTTATTTTATCCAGTTAAACAGCACTTACAATGCTCAGATCACATATTTTATGGTTTCCGTTTGTATCGAGAATATTTGAAGTAGCTTAACTTAACTCCTGTCAATGCTAATTAGTTTTAGTGTTGTAGTTTCCAAGAAACTTTGATATAATAGTTTTATAATTCATAATAAAACATACATTTTTTTATATGCTAGGAGTACAAAACTCCATAACATATTCCATGGTGTATAGAGTCTTTTCTTTGTAAGTACCATGATTCTGCGTGGATGGTTTTTACACAATTGGTAGTTTGTAATCACAATGTTTCTCTTGTTGGTTTTATATTCTCACAACTCTGGTCTGGACAATTTTACAACTCTCAATGTCTAGCGTTTATTTACATGAAAAGGTTATAAAGAAGCAATATCAATAGCAGTAAACTTAGAATTGCAGTGCAGATGGTATATTTGGCACCGACTGTTGAATTATGCACCCTCTACAATGGGATTGCGGTTTAGGTTCTGACTACATTCTGGACGTAATCGATGTTGCGCGGCAAGTCAACATTCGATTGAAGCTCGCCGAGTTCGTAAGGTACTTCACCAGTCCCACTCGAGTGACAACACTGAATGTCATCAGCCTCGAGTTCTCAAGAACCAAGTAAGTGTTTTTACTTTTTACCTTTTTTCAGCATCTGGCATCTGGGAGGAAACGACGTAATGTTCGACATTCATTTAAGTTAGCTTGTCTCCTCACCCCAAAGAATCCATTACCAGTTAACGTATGCTAAACTGCTGTGACAATGATTGGTTTGTCAAACTTAAACGAATGTGAAACCACGTTAACCAAGTTTGGTTTTGAGATAAATTCAAGTGCAGCAGCCTCTCTGCTCTTGTACTCACCTTTGAGACCCTCTTATGAATTTACTGGCAATATTGACAGGTTTGATTTTTTCCCCGTTCGCATATTTTAAGGTCTCGATACGATATTTATGAAGTACCTAATGCTGTACGGCAACATAATGCTGGTGCACTGAAAACAGATATGTTACCCAGGAATCCAAACTATCAATACCTGGTCTGGAATTGGTTCCTGAAAGTTCGAATAATGGTTGCAGCCTTTAAATTAGTAAAATAATGGTCCTGGCTCCGTTTTGGTTCTTCAAAAGTTTTGGTGGTTGATATCTGTTCTACAAAATAGTGAGTTACATTCTTTTGGGTTTCGATTTCTGCTGCTGTTTGGTTCGCAGAAAAGAATCCTTGTTTCCTTGTTCGGATCCCCGGTGTAAACGCTGTCCCCCTCGAATGAAATCTGGTGTCGCTGACGAAACGATCGTTGAATGGAAAACAATTTGCAGGTTAGCCCCGCTGGTGGAAGCACCCAAAGTGGCGCGCACTCTGGACTGGGTGTCTTACGTGTGGCCCAAGGCCCTGCCCGGAGAAGACAATGGCCGACCCTGTGTGCAGAAGTACTGTTTAATAAGCATGAAGGATTCGTTCACGGACTTCCACATTGACTTCGGCGGATCGTCTGTATGGTATCATGTTCTCTGGGTGAGAGCTTATGAAACGAAACAAATGTCATCATACTGATTTTGAATCCACTTGTATCTACTTCTACTGACCAACATATATTTTACTTCACTCGATTTGCTCATTGCTCTAAACTTAATTTTTCAGTTTCATATCTGCAATGCAAGTGCATTCTAATTTAATCATTCAGCATTCGTATCTGTTCTTAATGCATCTAACACTCTCCCTCTGTGATTCAAACCTTTGTCTGCTTTTCTGGTTGACTTGGCCAAAAAACTGTTAATTTAATTGTATTTTAGATTAAGTTTAAGACACTTGCTGTGATTTGGTATGCTAGGTAGTGCTGGTGTGGAAACTTTTGGCACAAAAATATTAGCTTTGTTTGATGAACTTGGTGTGTTTCTTTGCAGGGAGAAAAGGTATTCTACCTTATCAAGCCAACACCAGCCAATTTGTCCCTGTACCAACGGTGGCAGTACTCCTCCACAATGTCGGAAGACTTCTTTGGTGACCAGGTACCTACAGTTTATATTAATATGCAGGGTATGCAGAACTGATTGACCCGCTAGATTGGCAATGGCAATAGCAGGTAATATTGCCGTTTTGTACCTTTACTTACTGATCAATATTATTCAACATTCAAAAATATTTTTTAAATGATGCAACCAAACAAAATCTCTAAATTTGCACACACTTGAGCTGTCATTCACAAACACTGTCAAAACTGCTCCTACCATTGCCGAACTCCAGCCTACTCGAGAAAGCAACGAAACAAACTTGTTTCCCATGCTGCATTTTAAATGTTTTCCAGGTTTTTTCAAACATAAGACGGGTGGCATATGTTATGTGTAACTAACCAAGAAGTATGTCAACAAACAATAATAAGGTGTAGAGCATCAGATTGCATTCAATTTTGATGCCCTGGTTGTGACAGTGTATCAAGACTTTATGGCTGAACTCATGAAAAATTTATAAAATCCCATCAGGAATATAACGGTCTAGAAGAACTTGTGCCGGGTGTGTCGCCCTCCAGAGACGTACTGGTGGTGACTGTTGTTTTGCTCGGCAGGTGGACATGTGCTACAAATGTGTGGTGCGCCAGGGGCAGACGATGTTGATACCGACCGGATGGATCCACGCTGTCTTCACCCCAATGGACACCCTCGTCTTCGGTGGCAACTTCCTGCACAGCCTCAACTTGCCGTTGCAGCTGCAGTGAGTGCCGCGTGACGTCTGTTAATGGACGACTACGGTTCTAGAGTTCTAGACCTATGTCGGCATATAAACGCAATACTTTTATAATGGCAATTATTTTCTCACACGCTCTGACCGGAGAGAGAATACACTTTCTGCTGTAGCGTTGGTGTGACAATTGCATGCCTTGTGTTACTGAAAGGGATGCCATCTTGGAGGTGGATGGGCAAAACGCTTGGAAAAGTTGCACTAGCACTGCAGCGGAAAGTATATTCTCTCATGGAACCGAGAGTAAGGATCGACTCCGGAACTGTAGCGATCCAATGCCGCTTCCTCTGGGTTAACTTTTAGGGTCCAGATTCACTGAATGGTCTTATTAAAACACTCAGAGCAGTTTGTATCGGCAACGTGAAATCTGGAGGGAGTTCAATTCCTTGCACTCAAATTAGGTTTTCTTTCACTAAGAGCAAAGTAGGTTAGAGAATCCAATTTTAGGATGTTGGCCACTGTTATTATATCTAGGGATGTCAAACGATTATTTTTTTCAAATCGATTATCGAATCGAAATGAAAACTGATAATTGATTAATTATCGATTTATTGATTAATCAATTTTTTCGATTTTTCTGCAAAAAATCGTGGAATTGAGGCAGAAACTGATGTATTCTGTAAATTGGAGGTATTTTCACTTTTCAGGTTCACATTTACCCTGTAATAAATATCTAAAACAGCACTTTTTCAATTTATCTGAAAAGACGCACTCTTAAATTTGAGGTTAGAGTCACGAGAATGATTCCCTCCATTGCTACAAAAAGCTACAGATAAGCCAGCGCTACACAGCTGTGTGGGATTTTGTGAAACTAACATTTAAAAAAGTGCGCCTCCAGCAAATTTTTGCGTTTCTGACGATTTTGTTGGAATTTTGATTTTTTCGATTATTTTAGTGAAATCGATTAATCGTTTTTTTCTCATAATCGATTAATCGAATCGGTTAATCGTAATCGATTGACACCTCTAATTATATCTGTTTAACACCTTGCTGATACAATTCTCTTTGTCACAACTTAGTGTGCGTTCCTCATTTAACTATGTAGCTAGCCACAAGTTGTCCCTTGAAGTCATTGCTCGGTGAACTGGCTGGGTGTAGATCAGTGGTTGTAGCGTGGTTCTGGGAGTTGGACCTAATTAGTATGATGCGTTAAATACATTTATTTGGTGTCTAGAGAGTAGGACCCCACACCTGGGCTAGTTTGTGTGACCTGTGTGACTTCAAAGACCAGCAGACCTTGTTTATAGAACTGTTCATTTTGAGAAATAGTTTTTCACAACACAGAGTTCAAGTACTGTCGGAATGGGTTCGTTAACGCTGTGATTTCTTCCCCAGGGTCTATGAAATCGAGAAGAAGATAGGTGTGCCGTCCAAGTTTCTATTCCCTAGCTTCGAAGTGATTAACTGGTATGCAGCCAAAGTGCTGCTGGAGGAGTTGAAATCTATAAACAGTATTAGTGGGCTAAGTCCCCCACCACACCTGCTTGCTGGTGTCAAGGCTCTCACAATCACCCTCAAGACTTGGATAAACGAGAAAGATGTGAGTGTACCAAGTCTTCACTGGAAGGGTAGCTGAGCTGTAAAATGTGCAAGCACACCGGTCCTGGATTCTGTTGCACATTTTTCCAGCTTTCCCACCCTTCCATCCATTGCACACTGGTATCTGCTTAAACCAATAACAATGTACGTCTCAAGTCTACATAGCTGGTCTTGTCAGGGTGCATTTACACAGACTAGATCACAATTTGATTGCACTTGTCTAGACCTCGAAATGCCAGCGTATTTAGCTGGTTTTACCCAAACTCTTTTTCATTAATGAATTGATGGAAACTTTAAAATCATAGCAAAAGTTATTCTGTTTTGAAAATTGCAATTAAAGTGGTGGTCGTAGTTTGTCAACTGTAGTCATTCGCATCTTTAGTCGTAATTGGAACAAAATTATATACATATATATATAAGAAATAACTTGTTATTGTACCTAGGTACACCTCTAGACTTTAAAAGCGTGCCAGTCGAATTTCGGCTATGTCCTCAGAAAGGTTTGACTGAAAACAACATAGGTAGACCAGGTTCCGACCACGTGGAGGAACGTGGAGTAACTGGATGGCATGCATAGAGGGTCCAAATCTCGTAATGACAAACCAGTTTGCTTATCGGCAACTGCCTTGCTCCGTGAAATATGAATCGACCAAGCTGATAGTTCGGTCCACTGTCGAGTTTTGCAATGGGTTTCACGCAATTCTAATGGCCTAAATGCCGTAATTTTGAAGCTAGAAGAAAATTAAAAAAGCCTCCTGCTCTGTACGAAAGCACATAAATGACATCATTTTTTCCGTACTTGCATAAAAGTTGGTATTCACAATGTGACTTATTTTATTTTCTATAATTGCTTTAATTAATATCTCATCATCTCCGACCCAACTGGGCAAGGTAACCACCGTAACGCCATCGGAAAGGTATAGGGTATCGGTAATAAGTAATAACCATTAACTTGGTTGAAAGATAACAGAAGCAATTAACAGAAATATAATGGAATCTGAATATGGAAACATGTGTTTTCTTCAATATTAACAAAGTGGTCATACAGAAGTGTTCACAGCAAAGAGAAGATGGGAGGGGTTTATAATTTTCTTTTTCTAACTGTAAAATTAGGTGTATTAGGCCAGTGCGGCTGTGTGAAATCTGATAAAAAACTTGTCAGAGAACACACATGTGAGTTTTGCAAGGCAGGTACTGACAGTTAAACTGGTTTGACAAAACTAGATTGCGACCGATCAACGAACATGGCATCTCCTGCCACCATGTGCTCATCCACGTTGTCGGTACCTGGCCTGCCTAAGCTCTTTTCAGACAAACCTTTCTGAGCAGATAGCCGAAAATTAACTGGCACGCTTTCTAAGTCCAGAAGTGTACATATATTTTTTAATTTTTGCTTTGTTGTATCTGGCTTGGAAGTCAAATTTATACAACAGATTTTGGAACACCTGTGAACAGTAGTTCAACAATCTACCTGGGACATTCTTGGTTCAACATGCTTTTGATTTGTTGCAGTCGAATCGCAACAAGCATGACGACATCCCCACCTCGATAATGGGCTACAAGATCTGCAAAGAGCTAAACAAGGAAGTTCGGGTTGCTGAACGCATGCTTAATCTTCTAAACCCTCCCAAACCGGAGCGTGAGTCGAAACGCAAGAAAAAGAAACCAATGAACAAGGATTTTGTTGACTTCTCCCACAACGAAGAAGCCGTAAGTAACAAATAGTTATGTTATGCAACCTATCTCTTTGCTTCCCATTTCCTTTGCACTCCTCCTCACTTAACCGTTCCCGCTCTCGCTCCCATTCACAGCCTATGCTTGCTATGCTATCTACGCTTTGGAACTGGCATGATTTCCCATCACAACAAGACATGTGCTTTGCGAAGTGTTCAACGGCACAAATTCAATCTTGGTAAGTTGCACATTCCATTCTTCTCCTTTCCTATCATTATGAGCCCAGCCTAGCCCTTGGCCAGCTGTCCCCTTGGCACACGTTAGGATGTACCCGCCACTAACATCACTCCTGTCTCTTTTCGCTGCCTCCTCCGCGCAGTCGTATTCTAAACTGCGACATGCAATCAAATTATTTGTGTGTCGCTGCCATAATTGGGTATAGGTATCCTATTGTGACCTATTACAGTGACCTATTATCTAACATTTGTTTTATCAAGGAATTGCAATGTAGAAAACTGTAGTCTACGTTAATTAATCACGGTTGTGTGGCAGTGGTAGCCTGCTTGCATGCTTTACAATGGCCCTTTGGGAAGGATCTGAAATAACATTCCCTACCTAGCTGCAAATGGTCAGGATAGCTTTGTCCATAGGTGAAAAGCTCTCCTTCCATGGAATATACTTTGTTCTTTCCTACATATTCAAGTCCTTTGTATGGGGAACGTGGCAACTGGCCGAAAATCAACTGGCCGAAAACCTAACTGGCGGAAAAAAAACTGGCCGAAAAAAAACTGGCCGAAAATAAAACTGGCCGAAAAAAAACTGGCCGAATTTTATATATTGCACTGTGACTGTACTGAGCCGGTGGTAGGGGAAAACTATTACCCCTTTCGAAAACATTGTCTCTTAAATAACTTGGAGACCATTGGTCTTATGGGAAATCGAGTCGTGGTCGGGTCCCTCAGGTGGTTGGCGGGCGGCGAAGCCGTCGCGGCCGGGAGAGTCGTCGGCGTTGGGTGAACTTCAGATCACCGACGTCGCAGGACGGCGACTCTCAGTTGTCGGGGCGTCTGACGACGCTGGCGGGCGGGCAACGATGCCCGCCCGTCAAGTGCGTCGTCGCTGGGACTTGTGCAAAGTGAGGCGACTGACGGCGTTGGCGGGCAGGGAAGGCTGCCTTGCCGCGAAGGCGTTGCGACCGGTGAAGTCAAGGTCAAGCCTAAGATTAATAATAGTGAGGGCGTTGACGAGGTCAGTTCTATCGCCGGGACCACTTGTCGACGACCGGACTTTGAGAAAAAGTGCGGGCGCTGACGGGGTGAGTGCAATTGCCGGGACCACTTGTCGACGACCGGACTTTGAGAAAAAGTGCGGGCGCTGACGGGGTGAGTGCAATTGCCGGGACCACTTGTCGACGACCGGACTCGAAAAACGACAAAGTCATTTAACATGGCTCTTATGGGCCCGGCCAGGACATAGCCGAAATTCGGGTCGAAAAGGTCGCGCCGCTGCCGCGGAACTAGCATCGTATTCAGAGCGTTTAAAAAATTCGCCCGGTTTGTTTATCGCCCAGGTAATATCTCGCCAAGTTTTTTAGTCTCCAAGTTATTTCAGAGAAAATGTTTTCGAAAGGGGTAATAGTTTTCCCCTACCACCGGCTCAGTACAGTCACAGCACAAAATATAACATTCGGCAAGTTGTTTTTTCGGCCAGTTGGTTTGTCGGCCAGTGTTTTTTCGGCCAGTTTTTTTTCGGCCAGTTAGGTTTTCGGCCAGTTGATTTTCGGCCAGTTGACACCTTCCCCTTTGTATGCGTCACAGTCATCAGTGAGGCCCATAGCGAGATTACCGAGTTATGCTTTTTGTCCTTGGTATTTGATCATTTGACCCCTTTGGATCTCATGGCTTGTTTGTGGTTTTGTGACACTTTTGTGACGTTCTATGCCAATTCGCCCCCCCCCCCCCCCCTGCATTAAGACAGGTCAAAACTGAAAGGATAGTTGCAGCTAAAAACGGAAGAAATTAATT
Source organism: Nemoura dubitans (assembly GCA_921293005.1). Classification (NCBI taxonomy): domain Eukaryota; kingdom Metazoa; phylum Arthropoda; class Insecta; order Plecoptera; family Nemouridae; genus Nemoura; species Nemoura dubitans. Next base: position 18,846,821 of record OV121073.1, on the reverse strand, counting down.
GAAGGTTAACCTTGAAGTTGATCATTTTAAGATGATAAATATTAATCTTCCAGTTTAAATTGTAGAAATGGCCCATAGTCATCACGGCCATGCCATAGTAAAATCGCAATTCCCTGCTTGACGCTGCTTTCAAGGTTACATGCCTAGGTATGCGTTTGTTTTGTCTAGGTTGCCCATCCAAGCCACTATTGCTCATCAGCCTGCTTATCTTGCTAGAGGAAACAAAGTTAGTAATGTGAGGAGAGTGAGATATATAGTTGCTAGGTGCTGGCCAGTTCAGATGTGTTATAGCGAACTTTAGCTCAGTTTGTGGAAAGGCTTGCTAGAGACATTGTATTACTTCAACTTTGTTAGCTGAACAATAGAATAGCAAATCAATTGGCGACAAGGATCAAACAATATTTAGTGTTTATTTTTATATCGATCTAACAGCTGATTGATGAACTATGCTTTTAAATAGTGAACGAATGATTTGTTTGTCGGTATAGTCTTGACCAGGCTGCAAGCAATAGCTGTCATATACTAGCTTCCTTACCACACAAACTTTTTCTGTGCAGTTTAAAACCATCTCTTGCATTCAAACACCAAATCACCATGTCTTGGGTTGTCCAGTACGAGGCAAAACAACCCCTGAAGCTGACCATCAAGGCGGTGAAGCCATTGCCCACAACGCCGATTCCGACCAGCCCTGGGGGCACCCGGCCCGGCATTCGACTCACCCTGCCTAGGCCAAGCACCTACCCGTACACGACGCAGCCCGGGACTCCAGATCGTGTCAAGGTACGATCATTGCCTCGTAAACTTGGTACAGAGGAAGCTAAGATTTCTTACCACTGTTGAAAACTTCAGGGCTTTCTATTGATTTAATGTTCTAACGGAAGGATTTGTGAGCAGCATTCCAAACAGTGCATGGGAAGGAGGCAAAGCTGGAAACATGTGCACCTGAGCTGAGATATGGACCCAGGACCCCCCCTGACCACCTGGGTGCTTACCGCTGATCTATTTGGTCACAAATTCTCCTCCGTTTGCGAAAAAGGCGGAGCAATTAGTATCCCTGTTTGGTTGCACATGTTTCTAGCTTCGTCTTTCTTTCCAGAGTGTTCCTGATGAGAATTATATACATTAACCGGTCGAGCTACTATACTCAAGGGAACGTAGAACCTGCGTTGTAGGTTATGTACACAACACGGTAGTAACCTACCGCATTACAGCGAAAAGAGTTTATTACTCACTTTAGAGTTTCACGGCTCTTAAAGCAAGATTTTTCTGCAATGTTTGAAGAATCAGACATCTATCAAACACTAATATCATAATGGCCATCATGATATGTCATCGCTTTCCTTTATCATAATCATAATCGGCGCCCAGTTACACAAATCAGTTACATCTCTGGAGCCGTAACCAAAAATCTAGTTCACAACCAGTTCACAACCAAAACTCCGGGACAAACGAACACTTCGTAACCGGAACCAGGTAGCCATTTTGTGCAAACGAACGCCATGAAACTAGTTTTCTAGTTTCGTAACTGATTTTGTGTGGACAGACGAACATAACTTATATTTTTAAAAGCAATGTGATAAGCTTTGTAACAGCACTTGCCTAAAATGGTTGTGGAAAATCATAGAAAACCAATACCATAATATTCAGCCACAAGGATCGAGCTTAGGACATCTTTAGAGCAAGGCAGATCTCCGTGATTGGTGACTGTTTCTTACGGACACATACTTATTTCACATTTTGACCATTACATTTTCATCAACCACAACACACCCAAGTTCACGTTATGGAAATATTGACATAAACTTGGGATGCAGTAACTACTGTTATTTTATCGTTATTATACCCGTTCTACCGATCATCGCTTTAAAGTTCTCAATCTATATCTCATGACTGGGGATAGGTGATACCCACCTAACCATCATCAGTGTTTCTTGCGTTTTTCTCCAAAAGATAGACTTTCTGCGCGTAACTCATCTGTGATTCCGATTTGTGTCCGTAGGTCGACTCGTCAGAGGAGAGCACCCAGCCACAGGGGTCTGCTGCCGACGCGGAGAGCCCAGTGCTTGTAGAGAATCGCGACAAGAGTGCTCGCCGGCCCTGGACGGTGCTCATCAAGCAGGTGCCGCCGACAGGCACCGACGAGAATTCCACGCTGGACGGCGTGGCTGCTGGCGCCGATGGAGCCAAGAAGGGACCATTTCTCAAGTTCAAGCTGGGGTATGTGGTCCGCCAGTGTGGGAACGCCATGGCTGAACATGCACTGAATAGAAAATAATTCGGACATAAATCAGACAAAAGGAAATGGCATTTGATCTCGAAACTTCCAAAAACGAGAAACACGAGTGATCGTTTAAGCGGATCCTAATTAACTTTCCATCTCCAAGCAAGTGGGCTTAGCTTGCATGTGTACTCCTTGGCTACAGCATCACTAAGTAGGTAGGAGGGCAATAAGTAAGCAAGTACGGCTGAGCTGCTAGTGATTCTTGTGATTCAAATGGTCATAGGCTTGTTGTATTTTTCCATTATTTCCTGCAAAGTGCATTTTAGGGATGCCTTCGGGTAGCTTTTTTGAGGCCAGATATCCATCCGAAATATCCAGATACTATCCAGATATCGCAAAAAACGCAAAAAAAATTTTAAATCAAAAACTTGAAATTGAAACTTGAAGTTAAAATAGAGGAAAAAACATTAAAATCCACGAAAACTAGGTTCTTACTACTTACTAGCATGCGCGGCTTCCACCCTGTTGAACCAACCGCAAGCGATTATAGTATGCTGAGGGAGATGGGCAAAGGAGATGACCGAGACCAGGGTTACTGGGAGATACCAGAAGCTCCAGAGGTGGAGATGGCATGCCTAGCAATGTTCTCTCGTAAACAAAATAATGCTTCTTTTTAATGGAGGTACGAGTTGTTTGATTTGTAGGCTATGGCTGGTTCGGTTTATATTTGGTTACTATCCGGTTATCCGCCGGCATCCCTTGTACCTTTAAAGAATGGCAACTCCATCCGCCTTCCTTTCCAAATACTCAATGCCATAGCTTAGAGGCTTAGGGGTTTATATTGCTAATCTTTTATTGTGGTGTATGGTCTTTTGGTTGGTTAACTTTTTGTTTTGTGGAAGCAGCCGTGAGCCCGAGAAGATGGATTCTGTCTACGACTTCCACGACGACAGCAACGACGAAGACTGCCTGATGATCGATGAGCTACCGAAACGCAAGCGGAGATACAGCATTGCTTCAGGACCTTCTGGCTCACTCAAGATGAGACTTCCCAGTGAGTTTTCGCATTATCCACTTTTTGCTCTTTTGCTATTTACCATCTATGAAATGAAAATTAGAAATGAGGATGAATGAATCATAAATTATGAGATTCCTGGGAAGACTTTTTCCGGAATTCTGTGCAGGATGTATTTGTCGGTACAGCTTACATGGGTTGACAGCCGTGGAGGTCTTGAGATAGTCTCCCACGGCTTTTCAATTTTGCTATTTTATGTTCACGATAAACCCTCGGTAACATACACCAATAGGCAATAATGTCACTGCTCTTTCTGATGTCAAATTTTGCCTGCTGGAATGCACACTTCGAGTTTGCTAAAACTACGTTCAGAAGCAGGGAAATCAGCGGCATGCTGAGAACTGCCGTTGCGATTGTTCTTAGTGCATTTGCACACTGCCTTTTACGAAGTGAGAGAGTTCAGAGGCCCGGAGGTTTCCTCCACATACGACTTTCCCGAGAATCCCACCTTTTCTTAAAAATTAGCAATGAATAAGATTGTTGTAGGGATCCAGAATTCAAATATGCCAGAATATGCTCCAGAGCGTATTCTCCCTCAATAGTCTGAATCGAGGGTACAGCCACAAGGGATAATTAAGCATAATTTATTTCAGTACCTAGTTGCGACTTGTGTTTATATTGCAATACTCAATGTCGGTAATTTAACAGCTTAAAAACCCGCCTCTTAAAAACCGCAGTCGTTTCAGGAAATAAAAAAGCCACCTCTAGTCACCACTCACCAGCCACTTGGTTGCTTGTTTACAGACTTGTATAGCGGCAAGAAACTTGGCCTGACGCTGTCGACTGACTTGGATAGTAGTGCCGAGGTAGACGTCGTTTCGGACCTTCCCAAGAACGGCATCGAGGAGCTTCTCAAGGCATCTTGCTATGCCAACGAGCCTGTCCCTCAGGCGGCCCACCTCGAAGACATAGAGTAAGTGAAGCTTTCTACTGTAAAATCAGTTTCTGGTGGAGAAAATTGGCACACTCTGCTACCATGCTGATGCTAGTAGATGTTTGTTTGCTTTTATCTCAGACACACTACCTGGAAATGCCATGCTTATGTACATAAAAATTGTGTCTGATAGTTGGCAATCATGCCAAATTCACCAAAGTATTTAGTATTGGATAGTAAGAGATTTCTAGCTAAACTCCATTTCATGTTAAGAAGGGAAGTGGATTTGCATCTTCCTCGAGGACTCGTTGCTGCTAGACAAGGACTAAGAGTTAGAGAAAAATCGAAAAAATCGATCAGTTTTCATTTCGATTCGATAATCGAATTGAAAAAAATAATCGTTTGACATCCCTAATAATATTCTGTCTTCTAGACCGACACTAAAAATCCGAAAAATTTTCTTCCTTCCTTTTTTTTTACGACATATTGGTCTTGACTCGTGACGTCACCATTTCCCTTAAATAATTGGTAAAAACGATGAGAACTCTCTGGTAAAAACACTTGGTTTTGATACCCCTTAAGGTGAAATGAAGTACAGAAAAGGACCAGGTACTAGGTAGACTCAGCAAATCAGTTAAATTTTGGCAGGCATGCTATACACATGCTATGATGGAATGTGTCTTTACTGTTAGTAATAAATGTGTACACCGAATAATGAACAATCAAAAGATAATCTAAAGAAGACGTGATGATAAAGATGATATAATAATGAAATCAAACGGACTGTTAACCTAACAGCAAATAATAGCAGTAACAATAAAAATATCAGGATATTGGGAGAACTCTTTGTGCACTAGTAATGATGAATAGCTGTTGATGTTTGCAGTGAAGATAATGAAAATTCAAAACTTAATTTTATCAGAACAGTTGCTCTGGTGGTGCTTGTACCATACCAGAAACATAAGCTCATAGATATATCTCCCTGCATTGCCATCAAAAGGGCAGCTCTAGCAGTCGAAGGATATTTAGCCGCTAATTTATTGACACGTCTACTGTACCCCCAGGTCTGGCCCTGCATCGCCAACAAAAGGGCAGCTCTAGCAGTCGAAGAATATCTGGCCGCTAATTTATTGGCACGTCTACTGTATCCCAGGTCTGGCCGCGCATCGCCATCAACTCGCGAGGCAATCGCGGGGATGCTGTCGATCAGCCGCTCGTACGTCCGCGAAGACGAGGGCAAGAACCAGCCGGCCGGTTCGAGGTCGCCGCGGCATCAGCGCAAGTTCCGATTCTCCGACGACTACGGAGAAAACATGGACAAAGTCCACCAAGACGACGAATACGGTGAGCGATTTGCCATTTGCTTCTTACTTACCTCGCGTTCCGTTTGTGATGAAGGAAAGTCACCTTTGCGGCACAAGTCACAATTTAGTTGAAAATACCCAAAGAAGTCTTAGAATTTCTTAGGAAAAATAGGTTATATTGATCTACTTTCAAGGCAGTATGTGAATGCCATGGAGACATGGGCAATTATCTATCTTTCTAGCAGTAACCCTGTGCTGTCCCATTCCACGTGTTGTTACTTGTTCTGAATATTTTACATGAATGATCTGTCCAGACTGCAGTTGATACTGTAGAGAATCTCTTGAAATCAGCGATTGCGTCAAGCCCACATATCATTTTTTAGAATCAGTAACAGAAAATAGGGTCGGGGACAAAATAAAGTATAGCCCTCTTTCCTTCTCTTTCACCCCACTTTGGCCAATGTACTTACTGGGAGCCGCCCCTGCCAGGTCAGTTTTTTGCAGCTGGCTGATAATTTTGGTTTTTCAGCAATGCCTAACTAAAACAATATAAGATCTTCAAGCAACTTTTCTCACCTCCATGGTACAAGTCACCTTGGTACCAACATGATTTCGTGTGTATATACGATTCTTAATTATGAGTAAGTTACCCAAAGCCTAACATTGCTATAGACGCAAGGCGGCGTACATGGTAGCATGGTGAAGAATGGCGCTGCTCTTATAATGTAATATTTTGTCTGATTTCCGCAAAACAACTACCTAAGTGACGGTTTTTTTCAAATTACAAAGTTTTAAGGAAAATCGGACTTTCTATTCGCACTATTATACCGTATACGTGTGCAACTAATTCACTTTGAGCCTATTCACACTCTAATAAGTGTGCGCATATAGGTTATTCGCACATCTAACTTGACCGCGCAACCCACTAGGAAGATATTCGCACCCAGGCAGGTGTGTGACCAATGCACTAGGGGCCTATTCGCACTCTTGCTGGAAGGTTATTCGTGCACCTAAGTCGGAAGGTATTCGCACACACATAATTGTGCGACCAATTTACTATTGGCCTATTCGCACCCTTTTAGCTGCAGCATAGCCCCCCCCCCCCCCACACACACCCTCTTTTGCAAGCATGCTCAGAGAATTGGTGGTAAAAGTAGTGAAATTCTCACTGTGATAAGTATGCGAATAGCATTTCGAAACATTTTGCGCACAAGTCCAGGTGTGCGAATAAGCTTTTAGCTAGATGCGCGCACTCCCCCGTTCTGCGAATAGCCTATCTCGGAGAAGCGTGCACACTTAGGAGTGCGAATAGGCTTTCCGCGAGTATGGCGCACACCTAGGTGTGCGAATAGGCCCGGCCAAGGAAAATGGCGAGTTGGCCGCATTATGCCGCCTCTGAAATTTGCTGCCGTAGGCCTAGTACGCCTAGGCCTTAAACCGGCCCTGAGTAGATACATTCTCTGGCAATAGTTTTTGAACCTGTAAGTTGGTAAAGACTTGATAGTAATATTTGGAAGGTTGGATTTTTGCTGATTTACACTGCCATTTTTATGCTAATCAAAAATCGATTCTAGTTATACTATCAAAAAACAACCAAGAGCTCGCGGTAGCTCGATGTCAAGTCATGAGAGAGAGAACTGTGTAGCGATGAATGACAGAGCGTGTGAAAAAGATTACCGAATATAGTGACATATCTCTTCATTATTTTCTCGATCAATTTCACTACCCACACGATTTTGCCTCGCAAGCTTTAGTAAAGCATAGAATATTTGGGTACCTCTTTCTTTGATTGAACGAAAATGGAGACGAAGTACCGCCACAAGTATCGCCACATCTTCTGAATGAGGTTTTCTGTTGGACAGTGTACCCGACTCTGGATGCTTCGGACGATGAAGAAGCCGTTTTCAAGCCGCGTGGACGTCGGAAGCAAGACGAGCCATGGAATCCCAAGGCACGCGTCGGGCCTTTGGTACCGAAGACAGATCGGCCGCTGCGTGAAGGCACCAAAAAGCAGGCGGTGGAAAAAGGACTGGAAGCCGCAGCAGCCAAGCGAGCTGGACTGCCGGTCAGTGGTCCATTAAATAACATATTGACATACTATAGTTGGCAATTATTTTTATTTGCTCAAAGCAGCAGGATAACCATGGGATGTTGTAATTCTAATTGAATGCCAGAAGTTTTTCTAGCATTATTAGTAGGGAAAAGGGGAGTGTGTGTGCCACTTTTCACTAATTTACCAATATTTCAGAATCCTGCTATATCATCCATTTATAATATAATATTAATCTCAAAGTTTGGACTTTTGGCCCCATATCATGTCAATATGCTCAATTGTTTGTAACAGTGCTAAGTGTTGATTTTATAACATGTCAACAAAGTGGCCCATGCCTCCCACCCCCTGGGAGACTTGGGCCACTCTCCAGGGAAGTGTGGGCCATCAGTTTAAATGAAAATTAACATTGGTTTGCAGAGCTGATGAATACGTAAGATGCTCCAGATCCATTCATAGCTTTAACTTTTGCATAGACTTGGCTCAAGTTGACATAGACGAGAACCACAGAACTCGTTAACTAGTTTTTTTTTAATGCAGTTGATCGAGACAAACTAGTTGCCCCTGGAGCTCTCAACAACAGATCTAAGTGTTGTTGCATAAAAACTTATTGCCTGTCTACCCATGATGATTGATTTTCGTCCCACGTCACTAGTTAACAGTGCGAATTCTTAGCTGAGAATTCGAATGCTACCCTGCGCGTCTGCTTGGAGCCCACGGTGGAGCTGACAGAAATTAATTATGTACTCTTTTAGCATTCTTTCTTGTTCCTCATTATTCACTTGAGAGCTGCTTTAATTAGGCATAAAACTAGGTGCTCCCATGCCATCATTCAACAATGCTTTGAATGATGTAATTTTGAACATGTCGCTGAAGAGTGGCTCTTGCGATGCCATATTCTTCAGCCGTGGCTCTTTGGGAAGCGATGAAATTAACCACTGCCTTCAAAGGTGCTTCCATAAGAGCCTGCTGATGGTTTCCTGTCTGTTTTTGTGGCAAAATCTCTTTATAACAGTGGCCTTAAAAAAGGGTTAAATTATAAATTATAATGATCATATATCTTACCAGGATTTGAAACTGGTGTCATCGAAAAAAGGAAAAACTGTAGGACAAAACTTCTCCAAAAAGAGTGGCAAGTTTGAAAACATGCTGCCAAAGTGCTGTTTCTTGTTCAATGGAAGTTATACTACATTTGAGTCAAGCAAGCCTATAAAAATTTGCTTTCCGATCGTTGCCGGAATCTGACGCCAGAAAACATCAAGATGATGCTTGCTAGCCATTGTGCAGCAAGATTTAAACTGCCCAATCTGTAGTGATGTATATGTGATGTAAATTATGATAAAGGAACTCTTTTACCAAAAGTCCGCATTTCTTTTAAATTGACATGATTAGCGAAAATTAGTGATTTTATTTGATACTGCATACTTGCATGTTTTGGCTCCAGTAATTATGAATGATAAATATACCTACCAAACATCAGGAACCGGAACCCAAACCCTTTGAGATCAAATTTGTTGGACCGGAATCGGAACTGTAATGAGTTACGGTTCCAATCCCTGGTTTTCAGCAAAACACTAGAAATTTCTCTGTGGCATAAAGGCTTAAATGTTCTTTCGTCGTGCCATGCCTTTAAAAGTTAGTACTTTGTTTTAGCCATTGTCTCTGCCAAAGATATGCATGGCAATATGTCTGATTTCAGCCTGCGAAACGACCGTACAACCGCAAGAAGGTGAAGCAGGAGCCAGTTCCTGTAACCCCTGTGCCAGTTGTCGAGAAGAAAATCAAGATTGACACCAAATGTAAGTTACGGACAATTTAAAGCTTCTCCGAGAACATTGCTACAGTATTATTAATGTTTGGTTATCATTCCACAGCCTTCTAGCAATGCAAATGGCCATAAGAGCCGATTTATAACAGCTACGGTTAGAAGGCTTTGATATGGTAAACTCAAATTAATTCTAGTGTACGGTGGCCCGCTATCGATGCTAATGATTTATGAATTATGTTTTACTCTTTCAGCACGCAAACCTAGAAAGGGAATGGCCACTGCTAAACAACGATTAGGGAAAATACTAAAAATTCACAAGATGAAGTTCTAAACTTTCACTTAAAATTTAGTTTTGCTGTGTTGTGCTCACCGACTCCCAAATTGGCTTTTTTAATGCAATCGTTGGGTTGCCATGAGACGAAGAGGAGGCCAGCTGAGTGTCTATGTCTTATACAGATGCTAGGAGTTATTTTCATACTTACTGCAAACGGAGGCTGATTCTGCATAATTAAAGCAGTATACTGTATTGTATTTGTATGTATTGTAGAATATTACCTAATGTGGGTAGGTACATAATAGATATCTAGGTTTAGTTAGGAAATTATGGTACTGTTTAGTACAAGATTATTCATCTAATATTTTCCAATGAGCGAGTGCGACAATTTATTATTTATCTACGAAGCGAGAATTGTTTCAAATCTTTTACCTGCTAGCATAGAGGTTAAGAGTGGAAGAGTATATATGCTGGTTAAGTGCAGGCTACTAGGAGGAAATCCTTTTCATGATGGGCTAATCAGAATCCGTTCTTGATTAATATTGCCATTGTGAGCTCCTTGGCTGTTATTCTATTTTATTTTATTTTACTTTACTTACAAATTGATGATGTTTTGTTTTCTTTTGATAGTTTACAGTGATTTGTTTCTTTTCTAGATAGCACGAATTTCTTTTAGATCTCACAATGCAATTATCCCTAACAAATGTATTTGGAGCCTTTTTATTATTATGTACACAAATTAGCCTCCCAAAAGTGTTGTCCATTCCGGGATTTGAACCCGGGTCCCCAACTTTCGCGGCTGGTGCTCTAACCGCTGAGCTAAATGGCCATTAAATTTGGTTGCAGTATAGCATCACGCGGTACCAGAGCCACTATGAGTATTCGTAGACTCTGGACCATACCCCCCTGGGGACATTCAATTCTCACCCTGTATGCAAATTACTTCTCCCAAATTTAATGGCCATTTAGCTCAGCGGTTAGAGCACCAGCCGCGAAAGTTGGGGACCCGGGTTCAAATCCCGGAATGGACAACACTTTTGGGAGGCTAATTTGTGTACATAATAATAAAATGAATAGCCAATTACGAGCTTTCGTAATTTAAATAAGATTAAAAGAGTATTTGGAGCCTCTTTGTCAGAAATTAACGTCATTTATATTTGCGTGAAATTTTGCAAACTAACGATGGTTACTTATAAAGTTATAACATGCTGGTCTTAACAAAGCAGAGTTGGCTAATGTTATGCAACCACCATTACGCCAACGAATATTTACATAGATGAAAATGTCCATCATCTGGAATCTTTTGTAATATTACGGTTGTGAACTTTTAAAACCGAAACAATATTGTAGCTGCATGTAGAGATGTGAAATTAACAGTAATTTAAAAAATGGTAATATTATTTACATTTCAAAGTACCATGTCTGCTTAGTGTTCAAACTCCAAATTAAATTTTTTTGGCATCATTATTGATCATCTCATCTGTAATACCTGAGTGATAACCATTAATTTTTGTTAGGTATTTCACTAAATACACTATTGTTATTGAATGTCCTGAAGTTCACTAATTACACTTATTTACATCTTATATTACAAAAAAGTAGTAAAATTACTAAAATTAAAAAAACTAAAATTACTTGGCACACAATAATTGACAGACCAAAAATCTGTATTTTTTAACATAAGATCACTTTTGCAATAATCAACAATTTTCAGCCCCCAGAGCATTTAGATGCATGGGTAGGGTTCATTATTTATACACTATGTGAATCCCAAATATTTGCAAATATTATGAAATTATTTAAAAAAATTGTAGTCAACCGTTATTAAATTTCTACAAAATTGTTGTAATGCTATTTAATAAATATAAATATAATAATATTACCATGTTAAAATTAAATTACCGATTTACATCTCTACTGCATAGGAGGTAGAACCATCGTTGCTTGCAAAAATTTGCGGCTAGTGCAAATACTTCGCTAGTGGGCCTTATGAGTTCTGTGTTGTAGGTGTCAAATTTGTTCTTATGTTAGGTATGTATATATGCATTTTATATCCCTTTTGCCTGGGCTGTTCTACTACTGGTGATTCAAACCAAACATTGAAACTTTTAGGGGAGAGAGATTTAAAATCTCCAAAAAGCCTTGATGAAAAATCTGAAGAAGTAAACATTGGGTTGACTTAAAATTTGAGTCCAATTTTGTCCAATCTATGTCGATTCTGTTGACCATAGTTTTTTGCTCTTGTCCTTTTGTGCAGGAACATAGATATAGTACATAATTTACAAAATATTTTATTTGGGAGTAAAGAAATATTTACTCATTTGAAGAGAGATGTCCCTCTGCTTTCATTTCACTTTTGTGATGAAACTGCTCGTGCCAGAAAATCAACTCTATAAGTTTTACCACTTCATCCAGCTTTGGGGTGGGCGTCAGCTGTCACCCACAAGCAAGTTACTTTGATCAAAATATGCTCTTGGAAGTTCACACTGGAACTGAGGGCAAGAAAACGTTACATTGATCATTGATAACAGTTTCTTAATTTATGGTATTGGAAATTTGTACACACATTTTAAAGCCAAATTGGCATTATCACATTAAATGGAATGGCGACGGCAATTGTTCAATTGGGTTCAATTGCTGAATCAATTGGTTGGAGATAGTATATGATTTTAATCCCAAATCATTGCAAAACTTCTTTGTTAAATCTTGAATGTGTAGCATTGTATGTCAAAATCCAATTCCATCTTTTGATTTTAAAAAATAAGAATTATAATAGAATGTGTTACTATTTGCCATCTCACTTCCATTAGCTCTGTTTATAATCTGCCAGGTCTCTGTCTGAATTGTATATCTCTAATCCTAGGTGAATGTCATCCTTTCAATCGATTCCAAAAAATGAAACTTGTGATAGAACTATTTTTCCATGACGATACGACCCTTAATTTTGTCAGATGAGATGACTTACGTTATGATAATACTATATACCTAATACTCGTAATTTATATCTAATATTGTACTTTCACTTCTGTGATCCACAAATTCTCTTCTCTGGTTGGCACTTTGTAAAAACAGATATCAATCAACAATCAGCATGAAAATGATGATAGATTTTTCTTTGTAACATGCGTGGGTATTGAACATTTTCTTCTGTTCATCTAGTGTGTTCCTTGTTATGCTAAAGTATATAATATGTATCCCATTATTTGCACATGCAGAACTATAATATGATTAAAAATTAAAAATTATGATTGAATCAAAAAACTTTTGATAAAAATTCAATGATTCTCATTGAACCTGTTTCATGACTACATATTATCTTCCTGGAGATGTGATCCATTGTGCTCTTATCCATTCCCAGAACGGGATTGCGGGACTGCGCTGCAGGCCCCAGTTCATATCCTGCAGGTGACTGGCTTTAATGTGATTGTGGGATTCCTCGCTAGATACGTTATTCCAGGCAATTTTGGGGATAATCCTTCCCGAAATATGTTTTTACTCTGCTAAGACACTGGAAATTATCCTCAGCTTATACTTTTCTTAATTGCTTTCTTCTGGCTTTGAAAACCATCTACCCAATTTCTTAGTTCTTAATGACTGAGACTTAATGACTTAATTGTGAGACATGGTTCAAACTGAGTTAGCAAAATTATTTAATTGTGAGTTAACAATGGAATAGATAAATACATCTAACTTCATAACTATCTTGCATGGAATCCGCTTGCCGAAAATTAATAGATTGAAAAGTCATCCTAAATAATTGTGAAACATTTTGATTAGCAATATTAGTGGGAAAATGGGGTGGGAATTAGTAGGTAATAGGTATACTTTAAATCTACTTAAGACATTTATGATCATTGTGTAAATGTTTGTGGTACTTGTGGGAAAAATGATATCCTTTTCTAGAGATCAACCCACATGTATTCAAAGCAGGGCTTTGAACCGAACCGAAAACCGGAAAAACCGCAATTTTCAGCCGAACCGGAAACGAAATAATAAAAAGTGGCCTGAAACGAAACCGAAATTTTATAGTGGTTTTTTTCGGTTCATTTCGGTTTACGATTTGGAGAAATTTGCCTGTAAAATAGTTTTTTCTCTTTACCATAATAGATCCCAAATCATGGTATGTGATCCCAAATGACTTATTAACCTCTTTTTGTATTCTAAACGTATCTTTTGTATACTCATTTCTGATTTCTGACTGAGAACTTCCGTCAAAATGTATCTCTCAAACCTTGCAAAGACACTACAATGCCAAAGAAACAATCAAAGGAAACACTGATTGTTGCCAAATGAATTTGCCGTGATGCTTGCAATCAAAAGACCAAGTGCGTTTGGTGGAGTGGGCATCGGATGGGTGGCCATTGTTGTAATGACGAATGGATCATGGCGCACACTGAAAGTACACTCTCATGTCCCGAGCTTTCTGATTGTATTATTCGCAATATTTCCCACGTAAAACACAGTTTTAAGAACTTGCAGTTTTATCTCTGCTTCATTTTGGGCATGGCAAGTGACGACATGTCGTCAGAATTTAGTAATGTGTGTAGTTTAGTGCAACCCCACCGCAGGGATGCTATTTTGGGTGCCTACACGATAGGGGCAAATTTTCCTTCCGAACCGAAAGAACTGAAACGAAAACCGCAAAAAATAGGAGTTCGAACCGGAACGAAATTTATTTTTTGGTCGAACCGAACCGAAAACCGAGCTGAAATAGTTCCCCGAACCGTAACCATAACCGAAACGAAAAAACGTTCGGTTCAAAGCCCTGATTCAAAGTCTGGGCGCACACATGCTGGGTGTTTTTCTGAATCTTCAAAGCAAAGCAAAGTCTTCAATATCACTAGCCCCAAAAAAAAGTAATTGTTAATGTTTTTGTGTGTGTGTTTGTTTGCAGTCTACTGGTCATACGGTTGATCCGATTTTCATCAAATTTGAAGAGATCTAGCCATTGGGGACCTTGTGCTCTTTTCAGCAAAATCGATATGATAGTTTTTACGCCATTCAAAATTCTACAAAAAATACATAATTTCCACAACTTTGTCCAAGCTATATGACCAAAATTTCTCATTATTCTTGCATGAAATTTTACAAAGTTATGAATCGTCATGAAACCGAACATTTCTGAAGTTTTCGGGACTTTTACGACTTTGCATTCTCTTTATATTTATATCTTTCAACATTTATTAACATATATTTTTGTGATTTGAAGTAAAATTCAGTCAAAATAGTTTTGGAATAAGACAGCTTCCTTGACCCTATATATCAATGAAAAAGTTATTTCGCACATTGGCATTCTCTTTTTGACACGTGTAAACGATTGGAGGTACCTCCAATCTTCTATCCGCTGAGCATAGCAGTTTGTTAACAAACTGCTATGCTCATCTTGAACGCAACACGAATAGCTTTCGCAAAGCACTAGTTTACAACGATAGTAAAATGGTATGATTATGAAGATATTTATTTATTAAACTAAATTGATCAGATTGCAATATAATTGCATTACCCAATATCATCTTCATATGCTGGCAAGCTATTTTTATAATAGTATCCAAATTTAATTACATAGTTAAACCTAGCATCATTACAGCTAATATACCTACCTACGTAATTTTTTCAGCAACATTGGGCGGGCAATCAAATAGCCTTCCTGTTGGCATTGAATTTATATGCTGTTGGTATGATTGTTGACGTTTAGAATTTAGATTCGGCGAGTTCTGTGTTGGGTTTCATGAGAAGATTGTTGTGTTCAAAGTACACTAAAAGTAAAACCAGAAAACAGGCATCATCAAGTTGCTTTAGCAGGTTAGTATAAATGGACACGCAAATGAATAATTTTTTTATGTGGTTTATTGTACTACGTGAAGTTTGTAGGTTACACTGCTCGGTACACTGCTTGTACCCAGAGTCTTACCATTGATTGTAGCATTGATTAACGATAGGTAGATTGTAGTATCTTTGATTGAAAGAAATATTGAATATTATTGAATCAAATGAATGCCATCTTCTTGTCAGTTTCTTTTTGGGATTTGATTAATTTAAAATTAATTTTCTTCGCTTATTCTATCTACGTTTGAACTCTGACTTGTCTGGTTCAGTCCACCTTGCATAGAGTTTACATTACAAAGGTTTGCCTATGGTTTCATGATTTCAAGCTATTTGTGTTTAATTGTTCTGCAGGATTATTTTAAAAAGCTTTTTCATCAAACCATTGCCATGACGGTGACCAATCTAGAAGAGTGCTCGTATCAAAATTGGTACCCTAGCCTACGCAACCATACGTGTGAATCGATTCTTATACCGATCCCAGATTGCGTAGTGGAATATCTTCTCTCCGACACTGTTGTCTTGCCTAAAGAATCAGTTCATGAACGAGTTACCAAACCCACTTCGTCCAGTTCTGAGTGGGGCAGCGATGAAGAAGATGCTCCAGAACTAACAGTATGAAAGATCCGTTTATTACTTTATAATAATGTCACGTCACGTACTTACTTAGAAAGTATGCTGTCAGCATGTTAGCCCAAAATGTAGAGTCGATAGCCCAACGACTCCTCCAGGGTTTGATCTCTCGCCGTTATCAAACTTGTCGGTAAAGTTATTGGTTTAAATGCTCAAAAATGATAGTTTTCAGTTTGACTTATGACATGAATCTATGCTATTTCTGAAGCATACTTGTATAAATATAGTCTGCTAAGATATATTGTCTTCAAAAACTACGTTTGCCTTGTCACTTTCAAATTCCAAATGCTAAGGAATCGGTAGGTACTCCCCCATAATGCACCTCTGCGTTCGAAAAAAATATTTGCTCTTAAAAGCGTAAAGTTTTCACCTGTGGCGCCAAGGTAATGGAAAACTTTAGCCAGGTATACAGTTTATTTTATATCTCATTAACAGCATTCCTCTACTAATTCATTCAAGTGGGTTGACGAGCAATTGGATAGTGAAACTAAAAATAATAAATCCCTCTTATTCCTCCAACTCCTGTCCTAAAGAAGCACACTGTTCTTTATCTTCAGCATGATCTCACGACAAACCATTGTTTAATTTCAGGTACCAAGCTTTCCTGAGTTCAGTAAAAAGCTCCAGGATGGTATAAACCAACTTGGAGGTTCAGTTTTTGTGAAACTAAATTGGAGTGCCCCAAAGGATGCTGCTTGGATTACCGCTGACAAAACCCTTAAGTGCACAAACCTGGAGGACATTTACTTATTGCTTAAGAGCTCAGAGTCGATTGCTCATGACTTGTCCTATCGCTTCAGAAATGCACACTCAGACCAAAATAGTTTTTATGTGGTTCTCAAAAGATGGCAAGAAATACATCCTGGAAGTGAATATAGGTGCTTTGTGATGCAGAAGAAACTGGTTGGCAAGTATATTTGACTAAATTTTAACAACACTCCTCATCCATGCAAATCTTCAGTAAAAACACCATGCTAGTTTAAATTGCTTTCTTAGTATGATGTAGGTATTAGCTATAGGTGTGAGTACTTCATAACTACAATTGGGTTCAATTCGAAAAGAACATCATCAGATAAATATAAATTGTTATACCCCGTTCACACTGGGGAAGTTAATCACTGTTAGCGGCTTAACTATGATCAAGAGGCCAGTGTGAACGGAACGCTGTTAGCGTTAACTCGGATTTGGCGTTAACAACGTTTCCAGAACGTGATTAAGAGCTAACTCAGTTAGTTTGCTGACCGCCCACCGGAACTGCGCTGCAGGAACGTTTTGTAGGATTGGGGAAGGCTGTGCAGTGTTCATTTTGTTTTTTTAAATGGCGTCAACGAGAGATATTGTGTGCGAAGCAAAAGATGGGAAAAGAAAGGGCAATTGACGGACCACGAGGTGTTATTATTGATTCACGTGTGAGAGTCGCACGTGAACAGGCTCCAGGCCAACAAAAGAAATGGCCCGATTTATAAAGATATGGAGCTCGAATTATAAATCAAACTAAATACATATTATGCATTAGATCAAGATGCCTTTTACTTCTCCAATGCACAAAATGTACTGGCTAATCAGCAGTAACAAAACTCGCAGCACATCTTCATTTTCCATGATTGAAACGGTCGAAATCGGAGTTTTAGAAGGTTATGTATGTGGACGAACAGATTTGGAAAACAATGGCCGCTACGGCGTTAACCCCGTTTCATTGTGAACGCTCAATTCAAACTCGAACACAGTTAGCCCACAATGCAGTGCGCATAGCTGATCATAGTTAAACCTAACAGTGATTAACTTCCCCAGTGTGAATGGGGTATTAAAAAGATCAAGATTGTCATCAAAAAACAATCTTTTAAAAAGATCGAAGTTCGCAATCTTTTTTTTATAAATTCAAATTCAAGACCGTTTTAGAAAAAGATCAATTCGTTTAAAAGATTGTTTCAGAAAATAAATGGGAAAATGGTTCATTTTTGTCCGGCAATGGACCACTAATTGAAGATTCATTGCCTCTGTTCCGGCTTGTCCCAGAATAACCGCTCAAATTTGGAGGTAATGTTGTAGGCTGAAATCCTATATTAAGTATCTCTGTAAAACACACAGAATTTAATACACGTGCTTCTGAAACACACATGTATAGGCACTGGCGTAGGAACAGGGGGGGCAAGGGGGGCAATGCCCCCCCCCCCCCAACTTTTAGGCATAGGGGGCAACTGGGGGGCAAATTTTATAGTTGAAATCATTCATTTTGTCTGCTGCTCAGAGTTGAGTATACCTTTCTGCTTAGCTGATGTTGAACGACATTTTTTGACTCGTAAAAACAAATCACTTCCAGGAATATGACTATAGCAGTAGCAGAAATGCAGACTAACACTGTTTATGTTATAGTCTGAGTCATACATGCACCCAGACTGAGAGACGGAGAGGAAGAATTTTGTATTGCTAGTGTAGAGCTGGAATTCGCCAGGGCAAGACGCTCTGCTGTATTCGATGTGCGATATTTACAGGCATCACAGAAAACAAGATAGTAATTTTCGTAATACGTTAATTTGATATCTTTAAATTAAGTATTCTAAATGTATATTTCTTACCCCCATGTTCCCAGGCTGCAATTTTATCTCAAACCCTCCGATTTGCTTTAAAAAATATAGCCCCCCTCCCCTCCCCTCCCCTCCCCCCCCCACAGTCCGGGTTTCACCACTGTCTGTCTTGCAGCTTGCCCCCCCCCCCCCCCCCCCCCAACTTGAAAAGCGTTCCTACGCTCCTGTGTATAGGCATTGTGAAACGATCCAATCTTTTAAAACAATATTTTTAAAAAGATTGTGGGAAGAAAATCTCGATCGAATTAAAAGATCATAATATAAAAAACAATCGCGATCAGTTCTAAGATCACTAAAAAAGGATCTCGATCGCACGATTTCGATCTTTTTAAAAGATCCTTCCCCAACTATGGGGGCAAGTAGGGTAAATTGTTCTTCACTGGTTGAACCCAACTATAGCAGAACTGTTGATAGCTAGAGCCTACCATACTATTATTAATTATAATTACATAATTAGGTACTTCTCATGTCATTTTCAGGTATATGCCAGCGGGACTGTAAAGCATACTATGTGCATAATTCTACGTCCAAGTTTGATATAATTGAGGATATCACAAGCTTCTTCCAAGCTATCATTAAGGACCCAATTGCTTTATCCAGCTGTAAGTGGAAATCATATACTTATTCATTTTTTTTTGCTGTCAAAGATAAACACAGACGTTAACAGATCTACCTGCATTCTCTGATTGCTTTGCCTTTAGTTCTTACTTTAATGAATTAAAACAATCCCCTACCTTTAAAACCCAGACTGCCTTCCGAGTCTGAACTCCTTTTGCAATCAGAACATTATTATAATTCTTATATATATATACTGGTAATATTTAAAAACCTTGAATTTACTTCCAGATACATTTGATCTAATAAGAGAGAGTAGGAACCACATCACTATCCTCGATGTGAGTCCGTTAGATTCGAAAACCAAATCGATCCTTTTCTCATGGGAGGAACTGAGATTGTTGGAGAACAATCGCCAATCGAATGCTTTGGGAACGGCAGAGTTTCGTTTCCTGGGAGAAGAGCCGGGTTTCCAGCCAAACTCTTTTGGGATACCTGCAGATGTGGTTGACATTTGTGCCAGAAGGAGTTCGCTCTCGCTCATTGAATACATTGCCAAGGTATAACAGATAAGATTCTATTATATATTTTTCTTTACATCAAATTTTGTTCCAATCTTCGAGTAACGTTATCCGTACTCGATAGTAGGTGCAGGTCCACAGTTGAGGCACTTATGATGGTAGTTTAGGTACTAGCAAAGCACAGCTGTGATATGATGCTGAAAGCTTGACATCCTCTTCTCTGAGATCTCTCTTTGAATCCTTTTTTTTCATGCCTAATACATTTTTTCAGAGTTTTTTTTGTTGTTGGCATTTTGATTTAACAATATATACACTTGCAATAAAAGCAGATACAGTCTATAAACAAATGAGTAACTTTCCACTGTATGTGAGCACTTCTTTTGGACTTTTGTGGTAATTACCACACTTAAGTGTACAAATAATGCCTAGGGCTAGAGGTAGTACGGAAAACTCGCATTAACAATAAACGCGATTAAATTTAAATAGTCATTTAGGATGATTTTTTCATCATATCTTCACGATGCACTTATCTTTGAAAGCATTTGACGCACACTTTACTTCCGCGATTAAACGCGATAAACATCATTTTTGAGATATAGACACGAAATAGCCGAGTTGGGAGGCCTGTCAACAAGCTTCTGTTTGTCATATTATGTTAAAATTTAAACTACATAAGAACCACTTTTATTTCTATTAGGTGTAAAAATTTCATTAAGTTTTGATGGATATCTTCATTGATGCAAAGGTTTCAAATGAGGGCAATTTTAATGCAAAGTCCATAAGACCTCACAACCTTTCCCACACCCTGGCATCGGCCTTCAAGCGAAAACACATGGCTCCTAGGGCTGCTCCTCCCATCTGGACTTGTCCATTGGTTCTCAAATACCAAGTTTTTGGGCATTTGGTTGTCATACCTAGGTTCTCAATCTGTCTGAAGGTATGGGGAAAACCTTGTTCCTAGTAAGAGATAAATTCTACGCAGGAAGCGTCCAAGTGCACCGTTCAATGAATCGGCTCAACTTTGTTACCCCAGACAGCCACTTTGTTGGGTAACTTGTTAAAAATCACCTTCTTTCCTTGCTTCTCTTCTACCATTTTGCATTTTGCCATTTTGCCGTTTTGCATTTTGTACAGCTTGCCGGGTGCCCAACCTTTTACTACATACAGATGTTCTCTTTTCTTTCAGGAGGTACAGGCTCAAACTCATGAGATTTCGACACTTAACAAACCAGAGACTTGATTTTATTAAAATTTTTTATTTCACTTTGTTTAGGCTAAACATTTATCTTTTATTTGTCAATACAATTTTTGGAACATGCAATCTATTATCATTGGCAGTGAATACCTTCTTCATGCCAGCACACTTAAAAAAGGTGTTCTCTCACAAACAGCTACACCCTTTGTTGAGCGCATTATTTATTTGCCATTTGAAGCTGTAGAAATGTGCAAAGCTTTTAAATAAAAGTGCCTGATTCTTAACTGATTTTTCACACTCAGTTTTAGGGTTCAATAATAAGTTATGAGCAATCTAGGTGCAAATCTAGGTAGGTTCTTAAGTGCAGGTGCAAAAATTTCATACTTCCCATGTCCAGTATTTGCTTAGGAATATTCAACACTTTCATCTAAAATTCTGTGATCGCTAATAGAATATTTTGTTGTTTCTTTTCTCACTGAAACTTTTTCTGTTAAAGTTAACCGTTTAACGACTGAACATATTCTCAAGCTCTGTGCGTGTGAGCTTGATGTTTCGTTCTGTCTCATTGATAGGCGGAGCTCGGTCACCCGTCAAAAGTCCTTTCCGGACTTCATTGCATCTTAGATTTATCATTAATGAGTGTTTCTTGTCACTTATATCATCATCGATTTTTTTCAAGTGCATTGCCGATACATTGAAGGACTCCCTGAAACATAGAGTTAGATTGGTGCTTTTAAAATGGGGCTTGTACAAGTTCCTTTTGTGAGCAATAGAAAAGTGCTTATAAGGAATTTTTCAAATGTACAAAATTGCAATTTATGTTAAACAAAATTATTGGCCAGAATCTAAAACCTATGGCGTAAATATTAATTGTTCCGAATAATGATTTCGATTTTAGTTGCACAGTTGGTTTTGCGAGTTTTTTTGTGTGTGTAAATTCAACGCCACTTTTATTTAGAATAACATTTTGGCATGTTACCTGCAAGACATGATCTGTGCAACCAACTCTTGTTTTGATATTCGTAATCTCAATATCTGATCAGTGAGTGTTGTTTGAGCATCGTCGTGCACTAGCTCTCTTGCCGGTCTCCAAAGCCGCATCTCAAGACGTGTTTCTGTTTGCTTGCTCACATCTGTCTTCATATTCAAGGCCACCTCCAGCTCTGCTATCTCTTGAGTGATTTTTTCCATCTCCGTGATCATCTAATAAAGTTTCAAGAGTCATTGTTTTACTTGAGCATCAGAATTATTTTTAATTTCAGGATATTGATAGGTCTTCAACAAAATTCTTTCAAAATATAGTTTCCACCTCTGCCGATTTTGAGTACCCTATTGGTCAAGTACATTGGAAAAGTTATACTGTGTCCAACATTTGCCTTGCATGGCTGTGGAAAGCAGGATAGACGAAATCATTTGCCATGGCTATCCATCTTGAACTAAGACTCATGCTTTCAAAAGAGTCACCTTTGCTCGTTGCCACTCTAGCTCTGTGTTTGCCCGTTCTAATTGATATATTCTTCTCCGTAACGCAAAGTTAGTAGCTTCGTGCTGAGCCATCAGATTGTTACGAGCTCTTTCTCGAGCGCAGAAGAGTTTTTCGCGCAATATCTGTGACTCGGATATCTCTTGGCCTGCTCTGATGGTGTTGAAACGGGTGTGCTCCACCCAACTCAGTATTGGAATGCAACTGTTGAGAAAGAATTTTACAATTAACAGAATAAGGAACATTGCACATGCCAGTGCCCTATCTATATGGTCTTGTTGAACTGAACTGATGATGCAGTGATATGAATAAAGCGTCTATGAACCCAATAAAAAAGTATAATGTAAGAGCCATACTTGGACACGAAGCGCCTGCGTTTTAATTTGGTGGTTTCATGAACGATGATATTTTTTTCTGTGTTTCTACATGGGAATGCCATCAATTTGGGAGGTTTGAGGTGGAGCCCAATAAAAAAAAAAAATCAATTTCAAGGTGATTTTTGGAGAAAATCTATGCGTTTGTGATGGAATTACGGCCAGAGTGTGTCTAGTCCAAATCTCGATTCCAAAGGATATGAATTTGAAAAAAATAATTACGTTTGTCATGGACCATATTTACATGTTGTCACACAGTTCAAATTTCATAAGATTTACCATTTTGTAATCCTTAAAAATGTTAGTGGCTGGGAAAGAATGGACACATTTTAAAAATATAACTTAACGTTCCTGCGCCGAAGGCGAAATTTTTCATTTTTAAATTGTGACAGATGTGGGTGAGGTGGGAGTCGAGGAGAGGCGGAGGTATACCCATTTCCTTCGCCTCTTTATATTGAAGTTTTCGTTTGGTTTTTAGTATGCAGGAGTTGTCTAGAATTGCAAATTTGTTTGTTTTAAAGGGAAATTTTCTAATATTTAAAAATATTGACAGGTGCCCGTGGTGCCCGTGCCTACCTTTAGATCTGACAGTGATACCAGTTGACTTTCAAATTCACTTG
Source organism: Nemoura dubitans (assembly GCA_921293005.1). Lineage (NCBI taxonomy): Eukaryota > Metazoa > Arthropoda > Insecta > Plecoptera > Nemouridae > Nemoura > Nemoura dubitans. Next base: position 18,823,466 of record OV121073.1, on the reverse strand, counting down.
TTCGATTATTTGATGGTTGTACAATAGAGAGTGGTAGCAGGGAAATATTGAAAAATAATTAATCCTGACACTTTCAACTGACTTACTATTGTGCGACCATAGTGCTATGTCATTTTCAGGCTATAGAAATGCCATCCCAGAAAGTTTTACAATTCTTTACTACAGTTTTTTGCAAATCTCAACTGTTTGATTTCCTCCAATTGCAACATTTGATATATAGTACCTAATGTCAAATCATCTAAATTGGGGTGACTCACGAATTTGGCACCCTGGTCGGGTCTGGCTTGTAGCTAATACCAGAGCAATTGGGCCCTGTCTCCAGCTGGGCATTGTCGATTTGGAATGCTGTCTCCTTGTCCTGCCAGTCGACCATCAAACTCGAGTGCTCGTCCTGAAGACGGTTGCTTTGTTCCCACGCTGCCAAGCACATTTTGATCAAATCTCCTTTTAGGTCTTCGATCACTGCCAGCTCCTGCAATGTGGCCCGGAATGTGAATGCTGATGTTTCTCTTCATTGAAGACAATGCAGTCAGAATCGGGGGAAATTATCCACGGCTAGTAATAAATTTTTACTGTAGCTATCTTGGGCTGTTTGCCATTTTAAAGCTGTAAGCTGATGCTGGACGCTCTTATTCTCCAAATCTCGTTGTAGACCATTAGAAACCTGTCTCGAACACCTGCAATTGTTCTTACTGACCACAGAATTCTTAATTCTTACCTAATTCTTGAAATAACATTTTTGAATATGAGTGGAATCCTTGTAATCCGAATATGTAATCTGTGTATTTAGTTGAACACCAAGCTTAATATTGTAGGTTTATAAAGTCTTATTATTTATGTTAGAAGCAAACCCTTTTCAGATGAGTGTAGACGTCGTCTTGGTTCAGATCATTTCCCTTCCTTTGATCTCTCAACGTCATGCATTCGTTAACAACAAAAAGAGGTATATTGGTTCCATGCTCTAACGCTTTGTCGGTGAGGTTCTTTTCTTCCTTGAGAAGATCCATTTCTTTTTTCACTGCTGTCAAGGATCGTTGCAGTACTTCCCTCCATCTGGTGATTTCTGACACCCTGAAAGTACAACTTTTCAATTAATTGAATGTTATAATTTTTATGTGTTGTTTCAATCTGGAGTACTCGTAGATACCATTTGGTTATAGCTATTTTAAAGCATTAATTTTTCATAAAATTTTTCACAAAATATGTGGGTCCTCATAAATTTAAAATTTGCTTCTCTTCCAAAAGCAATATAAAGTTATGATTGTGTATGAATGCCAAAGAATCCAGCACAACATGGCCAAAAAAAGGCTTTCACAAAATTTTACGGAAGTTTCAAGGCCACACCGTTGCCCAGTGGCATAACTTCAAACCGGAGGCCCCCCTACTCTATACCTATGCACCTACCAGGTATACCGACTTGAAAAAATCACCAAAACGTATTTCGTCTGGCTTTTGTTTCCGCGAAGACTTTGACAATGTCCTGTGTGGCAATTGTGTAACGTTATCGACAAGTTATCGATGTTGATCGGTAGCACGTACAGTCCATTGAAATAAGCAGGCAACACTTACCTATCAATCGGTTGCCCTTAGCTACCGATCAATAAATTATTACACTATCTCTACCCAGGAGACATTTCAAACGCAATGTTCTCGCAATTTAGAGTTCCAATATGACAGTAGCTGTATAGTATAAGCTGTAATATAAGTAAACAGGAATAAAAAGTTGCTAATATACCTTTAAGCTAATACCCAAAGGCTTTAAGTACTGAAAATGACTGTATCCTGTCTCAAAATTGTTATTTTAACTTTTACGAAATTGCATAGAAATAACAAATCCGTGGATCGGTAATAAGTCAGAAAGCATACATCACTTGCTCTGAGGGGGGGGGGGGAGGGCTGCTGCGGCCCCCAGAAACTAATGTCTTTCCTATCTCTAATACATTGTTTCATATTTTATAAAATTTTGGAGAAGTAACAACTCATTGGATAGGAAATAACTCTGCGAGGACCCCCTGAGCCCGAGGCCCCAAAGCACTGGCCCAAAGCTCCCCTCTAGTTATGCCCCTGCTGTTACCGAACTAGCATTCTTATATTCCATTATGTGCTTTAGACATAAGACATACGATGAGAAAACACAACCTTTTTTAGAAAATTTACATCTGAAATAATCTAGTTAGGTACCCCAAAAATATTAATTTCTGTTAAAAATAAGTGCGTGTGCATACAACGGGCGTATGCGAGCTTTCGCCCAAATTAGCCAGCGCACGGAAGTGTCTTATCTCAGCAAGCACTGCTTTCCTGTTGGTAAGACTGCACTGCAGATGAAATTTGAAACATCAAAGCATAGAATGTGAAGGCTATAGAAGCTCAGCGCTTATGTAAGGTGGGTCACTTGGAATGTGCTGTGGTTGAGCCGAAAAAGAGCTATATCTAGTGCAACGCTAGTAGTAGCGCTCGACAATTTTTCCACATGACAGGTGGTCAAATTGTCGAGCGCTACTACTAGCGCTGCAATAGATATAGCTCGTTTTCGGCTCAAATACAGCACATTTCAAGTGACCCACCTTACATAAGCGCTGAGCTTCTATAGCCTTCAAATTCTATGATCAAAGTATATACAGACGATGCATAAAAAATTGAATAAAGTGATATCATCAAGTACCTGTCTCGAAGGCGAGCATCACTATGTTCTCCATCCCACTTAGTCTGAATGGCAGTCTCATTACGTGTCAGCCTTCCCTGGGCTCGTAATTTTAGCGACTCTGCTCGACGAGAATCGGCTGTGATGCCGAGCTCCCAGATACGATTGTGCCAATCTGCCACTGACACAACTGGTCTCGGCTTTTCAAGCGTCGCTATCGACATGGAATTTGATTATTGAAACCAAAAAAAAAATTTCTCTCTTAGGAGCAACTTGCCCAATGATATATTGATCAATTAGACCATAGCAACAGAAATCAATATCTGGTGAGTTTGCTAGAAGTTGTTTGCAATGTCTGATGAGTGTATATTCTTACCATTTTCTATGCTAGCTCCTGCATAATTGTGTATAAACTTCAGTTCTAAATATCAATGTGTATGTAAATTCAAGGTACATTGCTATGCTATGGCTACCTGTGCGATATTATAGCAATTCTGTCGCTATGCAATGTGCATTAAAAACATTGCTTGTCAATCATAATATTACAAATTATTGACGCAAATATACTGCTTACATTTTAAAATTCATAAATTACAGGATCTAGTACAATGCGATTTGCAGTATAAGTTTCAGGAATCAGTATCTAAATAAAATAAATTTGATCCGCAATTCTTGGAACATTTTCGGTTAATAATTTACCTTTTCTTGTAGCCCATAGATTTATTTGTAAATAAAATATACATCGAAATAATATTTTAATGGTTTTTTCATACATTCGTAATCTTATTGTTTTATTTTATTGTAATTTATAATAATTATTTCTATAATGGAATCAAATTCACGAAAGATTGCGCTGTGAGTTTGAATGTAGTTCGCCAATGCACATGAAGGGGAACCACAGCATTCCACAGAAGCGGCTGCTGCTGGCCGGAGGGAGCCGTTGAGTCTGTCAGTTCAGTTTGTCATAGTACAAATGGCGGATGCTCTGCCCGAGTCGCCGCAGTTAGTGAAACGATATGGCGTCGAACGGTGAACAGATATCTGTGAATAGTGAACCATTGAATAGCGGATCTAATAAATTCAACCAGATAAGTGGCATTAAGAAGGTAATTTGCATTACAGACATAATTAACATCCATCACGTGAGCTCTGGGTCCAGTTTGACAGTACGCGTGCAGGGTAGTTTCGTGTTGTTATGAGTAGGCTGGCCATCCGCCATGTTAATTCTCTCTATCTCAAATACTAGGCCTATTCCCTGCTGAGATGCACATTAGATACTGGGGTATTATTCATTTGTGGTACGTTCGCCATGCGTACGAAATTATTTTGGAATTGCTCGCGATATACGCTTGTTTTCTTGTGATAACTTTGTTTATGTCCTTCAGTCAGTTTTAAAGAGCAAGAGTAAGCACTGGCTGCAATGGTATATTACCTATGTTACCAACAGAACGTTCTAGGCCTGAACTTTTACTGCCCAAAGGGCACACATATCATGATAAACTTTGAATAAGGGTGCATTTCGTTAATAAATTTATCAGCAAAAGAAAATGTTTGCTAAGGTAAAGTACTGAACCAAAATATCAGTAGATTAGTTATTTGGGCTGATGGCCAATACTGTTGTCTTTGAAGAGTGTGAGTACTAGTTATTATGTTTGATGAATGGAGTTTGCGGCTGTCAAAAGGGCAGTAGTACTGCGGCTGCTTGACAAAGTTAGCATAATGAACGATGAACTCTTCTAAAAAATAGTCATACCAATGTAGGTGATCACTTTATCCTGTGAAATAGCAGGTACTGTAAGCATGGCAGGCTTTCGATGTTCTGTGAAATACTTACGGCTGCCTTTTGCCTAACCTTTTTGGTAAGGTTACTATCAAATTGGTTACACTAGGGCTTCGCGAACGCAATTTGTGTTGCGTTGAAGATGAGCGTAGCGATGTGTATTTAGAGCATAAAAAGATTGGTGCAAGAAGCTTCAATCATGAAGCAGCAAGCCGGACTATTGCTTAATCAAAAATTCTGATCACTTGAAAATGTAAACGATTCTGACCTTTCTTTGTTTCTGTTCGAGCTGTCGGGTAGCGGCAGGGATGGGCAAGATACTCCAAAAAAGTATCTGAGATACGAGATACAAGATACTATTAAGAAAAGTATCTGAGATACAGATACAAGATACTTCGTTAAAAAGTATCTCAAGATAGAAGATACATAAGTATCTTGAAAATACTCAAGATACTAGATACAATTTTTTATGTAAAAAATTTAACGGTGCATTAATTTTGTTGATCAAGAAATTATAGGGGAGGATTGAGAAGGAAAACAGAATACATAATGGCATTGTTATAGCCGATTATAGCTTTTACCACGATTTGGTGAATATCATCAGATATACCTATCTGATCTCCGGCATGAGTTTCCATGGTCAATATTACGGTTGATTAGCAGCGGCTGGCTTGATAGATGTCAAAGAATTAGAAATGTATTCTTAGACATTCCTGAATACAAAAAGATCCCAACAGTAGCTTAAAAGTATCTTGTGTTCTGCAAGATACAAATATACTTTTAAATACTATCTGAGATACAATACCAAGATACTTCTCAACAAAGTATCTCAGATACAGATACCAAGATACTTTTGTATCTTGGGATACGTATCTCAGATATTTGTATCTCAATACTGCCCATCCCTGGGTAGCGGAAATATGCTCATTTTGAGATCATTGAGCAATGTGCATGTTAATTAGCGGGCGCAAACACACAACATACAAAAAAAAAACACACACACACAAGCGGTTTTTTAGCAGTAGTGAAATTGATGATTTCGCTTCGCTCGCTACGCTCATCAATAACAGAATGGGGCTGTTTGTTATCATAGTTATCCATGGCAATAAGCATACCAATCACTTTCCTCCAAAGCTACAAAAACAAAGTACCGACTACTCTGAATGCCTACGATCCATGAAGAATCTTCATAATGTTTTGTTCAAATTAAGCTTAAAAAGGGTTCAGATTTAATGGGAAATGCAGTGCTTCTTCAATTTTTATTATTAGACACAAAACTGGCAGGATTTGCTATAGTGTCTGACTTAGACAATGTAGATACGTTCTACCTACCTATATATTTTGCCAACCGCTACTATTACTACTACGAGCTAGCATCACTAGGTGATGCTCAAATTTAAAGGTGAAGGAAGTACCTAAACTGTTGTTGTTGAAAGAATTGTCAGCTTAAAGATTGTCTCTACTCTTTTGAGTTTGCCCATTTCCTTCAAAGTATGTATTTCAATACATACCTAACCTTGTTTTGGCCAACCCATTAAGGAAGCTATTTGTTTATTTTCCTGTAATCCCTCCAGGAGTTGCGGAGGATAATTTTCTCACCACTGGTACCAGACCACCTTAGTAGCCAGTACAGTATATACAAACTAACTTCCTATCTTTGTTATAATTTAATTATTATACAACAATGATACCAACAGCTACATTGTTTTTAAAACCGATTGGCAGTTACCTATGCAATATTTAAGCCTATTATATTTATATTTATATATATATATATATATATATATATATATATATATATATATATATATATATATATATATATATATATATATATATATATATATATATATATATATATATATATATATTTAAGCCTAACTGCAAATATTAGGTGGAAACAATGGGGATAAAACTCAAATGTGATAAGGCTAAGTTGTTGGATGCAACTTTTACAATGGTTTAATGCTATGTCATAGCTATCAACTCTTCCACCCATTCTCGATTTGAGAGGATAAGGTTTGGCTGCAGCCTGATCCTGGGGTAGGTACTCAGGTTATACCTTTTAGATTAACCTGGCTAAAACAGCCCATCCTGGTTGGTCGCATTTCAGCCCCTGGCTGCCAAAGAAACTGTTTAAATATTTCCACCAGATAAATAACTACAAGTGTGCCATTGTCTGCTGCCTTTAAACAATAGCTGCATCTTTAATTTCGGTGAATCCCAAACTTGTGGAAAAGTTGAAAACTGCTCATCATCCAAACATTTGGATGATCAATTTCATATGTCTGACTTCCGTAGCATAGTACTTTTCAAGTATCACAACACTGTACTTAAGATCTGCTTCTACATTTGAATCTTTTGCTTTTTTACCAGAACATCCGCAAACTCGGTATTGGCAACAACCAATGCCAGTAACTTGGCCGTGCCTGCCGGTGGAACGGCCTCCCTTTTCTAAAGTTAGTGCATGCATGTGTAGCTGGTCGAGCCTGTCAGGTCACAGGGTATCCCTCGTAAGGATAGTAGTAGAATAGATAGAATTTGTGGAGCAGGTATAATTAAGGGATGACAGCACGTTGTAACACCTCTTCTTGTAAGTTTCTCATATTTACTGGCTAGGTAGTAGAAAGTAGTGTGTCAACTTTTGAAAACATTTGGTTATTATTACAACTCTGTGTCAGTTGAAACGGCTTCAGTAGCCTTCTACAGCTCGGCATGCCGTGATGCAGCAGGAATGCAGGAGGAACGCGGATTCGCAGGTGTAAAGAAAGCTTTCAGGGCAGGGTACTTCTCTGGTCCATTTTTTTACCAAACTATTTTAGAATCATATACATTTTTCAACACAAATCTTGGAGAACTTGAACTGTCTAGAGGTGAGATGAAATTGCCGTTGGCGTCTAAGGTGATCCTCTCGTAGCAAGGGGCCAAGTTGACCAGGTGTTTCTAGAATAAAACTTTGTTGGAGGCTCATATTGCCTGTCTCTAGCTCTGTAATTGTTGCAATCACCTGCTGTGGCCCATTTTTGCTACCTATTTGCGGTTGAGTTTGTCAGCTGATTTCTTTAGACGGTAGAATGTGCACATTTTGATCCTGCATTTGCTACAGTCTGCATTTCAATAATTGTAACAATAATTGTCACTCGGGTGAGAACATCACTAGGCTCCAAGTTTTGTTTCTACAAAGTCTAACATCTCTTGCCCTTCAATTGATACATTTGCAACATGAGCACTTTTCAGAAGAAGCCATCTGAAAAGAACAATTCCTAATATTTGGAGCCTTGCTTCTGGAACTAAATAAGTGTTTGGCAGTTGTTTAAAAAATGCAACATAAATTTAATTTTGCGATTCGCTTGTTAAGGTGCAAAAAGATCGCAACCAATCACAAGTGGAGTTTCTCAACTTTATGTGCTTTCTACACTTGCTCCTAACAATCGGATCCTTGTGCAAATTGTTTGCGTCAATTGGTAACCATGGTATGGTCGATGGGGTTCGGTCTATTGGGTACTTCAGCTATATGTCCATTGATGTTGGCATAACAATGTGTAGGTATTCATCAATTTATTTTGTTTCGTGATAACTTTTTGGCTGTGTTCTTTATCTCACCATTTATAAAAGCGTGAAGTCAGCTCAGTTTTATCGAGCAATCATTTTCATTATTGTCGACATAGTGGATTCATTGCCAGTAGCTTCACTCACAATTACCTGCCAATACAAAAGGGCCAGACTATGGTAAATCCAACAGGCAAAAAAAATCATACTTTTGGCACAGGTGGTTGTAGAAATAAAGAACTTCATATTTACTGTTTTCTCCAAGACACATAGGGCCACGATATTAGTTACCTGTTTGTTGATGATTAGAATTGATCAGGGATTTGCCTAATTGGGCTGATAATATGATCTTTGGATGGCTCAATTGCTTCAAAGTATATGTTGGAAAACAAGAACTCCTAGCCAACTTGTCTTTAAGAGAGCTTGCTTATCAAATATACTAGACAGCATGATACTTTTTTCTTTTTATCTTAGCTTGGGGGAACTAGTTTTTACTTTTAGAAATCACATTTTTAATCATACTCCAAGTGGGAACAGGCACTCATTTATTTGCAAGATGTATAAATGGGCATATTTTGTTTGCTCAAGTAGATGCTTTCTGGCAGTGGCCAAGTAAGTTTCCCACATCATTGTTAGTCAGGATATTGGTCTGGTTGGTCTTGGAATCTGCGGGATATTATTTTTAAATCTCTTTGATTCCAGTCTAGTTACTTTTACAGAGAATTCTGAACTCTGTCTTGATCATTATCAACACAGTACCAGATTGAAGTAAATCTAATATGCTCTAATCCATTCTCTAATATATCCACTTTGCCATTTTATTAATTGTTTTTCAGAAAAAAGATTAAACAAATTATGGGCATGATTTACTACTGTTCTAAGTACCTATATTTTATTTTTGCAGCTGAGATTTATTTCACACTAATAAAACCAGCTTGGGACAGCTAGGCTGTATGCCATCATAGCAAGGAATTCTTAAGAACTCTAACCCACCTGCTTTGCTTCACATGCTTGCCATGAATTAATATTTTCCCAGACCAATGCTGCATCCTGGGAGTACAAACAGCAAAAATGTTCCTGAAAGATCTTTTAATGCTCATTTAATCTCATTCCAGACCCATTTCAGTACCCTATGCAATATTTAGTCTATATTTGAGCTCTACTTGGCAATTGACATTCCTATATTGGATTAGGTACTGTAGTATAAGTTATGTTGATGCAAGGGGAAATTATTATTTACACAATTATTGCTGAAGGGTAACCCTGCTTTTTTGTGTTCAACTTTTTAGTCAAGTGCTTTGAGCAAAAATCACTGCTATTGGTTTTTAATAGTTTAACGCTGTATATATTTTTTTAGAACTATTGGGAGCCAAAAGAGGGGTGTCTAAAGAGCAGGGAGGGATGTTAGGTCGAGGGAACAAAAGGCCTGGGGGTTGACTGAAAAAGAGACTGAAACCAAATGTCATAAAAACCCGAAAAAACCGTAATTCTGTGTTGAACCGAAACCGGAATCCGGAAATTTGAAAACCCGAATCTGTATTATTTTTCGGGGTTTTCCGCGGTTTTCAACACCTTGCAGATAATTCAGTTTTGTGCGGCATCCTTTCAGGAGTGTTGAATGGATTTGTTGAGAAGTTTTCCGAAAAGAGACCCATGGCGATTTTTTTTGTGAATGGATTATTCGGAAAGTTAATAAGGCGATGACGTTTTTTTAGGGAATCGATTTTTTGAAGTTAGGAGTCCACCGAACCCGTAGCCTGAAAAGACCGTAAAAAAAACGTAACGCCCAACCGTTCCGGTTGCAGTTTCAAGAAAAATAACTGTTTTGGGTTCTGGTTCGGATCTACATTACCGTTAGCAACATAGCAGGGCTAAGCACCTCCTTATTTTTTACCCTTACCGATGGCCCCAGCCCCAATACATGTTTGACGTATAATGATATCTAGCTATTTAATCCATCTTTTGTTCCTGGTTAAACTTGCTATATTTGGGGGCCTCGTACAATTGGTCGGCATCTGACTGCGTGTTTGCGACTTTCCAGGGCTTGGAGAGCGTTATCGCCGACTCACGCAAGTCATACGAGGACAAATTCGGATCGCTGGTCTCATCTTGGGACTGCCTCTCTAGCTTCGCCTCCTCGAAGAAACTCTGCCCTTCGCACCAGTCTAACATAACTAGTCTCATAAAATGGATTCATCCGTAAGTGTGCTAATTCTTTGGCCAGGCTTTCAAGAACCTGCTGGCGTTTTGTCCTCTCCTTTCCCTCCCGCCTTGACTTAGTAGGTAGTGCAATTGTGTGCTTGTGTTGAATTAGTAGGTATAGTACGTCTCACGATTTTTGGCAGCGCCTCGGGGCACTGGGCCTGTACTATAACGTTGTAGAAAACCGGTTTGTTGCTGCCATCTGAACCTGAGACGTACTATAGTGATTGTGATGAATTGTGTTATGCTACTAAATTGTTACCAGTGACATCTCCAAGGAACACATTATGCTCAATATCTTATGTGGAACAAAAAAGTTGAAAATAAAATAAGAACAGTCGTTCGTAACACAGAATTGACAAATTTCTACCTAGATCTGCCTTCTGTCGTATATATGGTTCTAGATTGTGATGATTTTATATTAACAATGAGTTGCTCACTCCCCTTTGAAAGTAGATTCGTGGAAAAGCTATAATATTTCTTTGCTGCCAATGGTCTTTTTGTTTGTTGCAGGATCACCGTAAGACTCGTGATCCACACTGGCTGGCAAAAGTTGCGAAACATTTCCAAGAAGACAATATCCCACGCTCTACATCGGTGTCTTACGCTGGTGAAAGCGCCCGAAGACATTCAGGTTTTGGAGAGCCTGCAGGCTCTTATCAAAGACCCTTGGAGCGATCCGATACTCATAAAATTATTTGATAAGTCAAAGCTCAACATAGACCATGTCAAAGACAGTGAAGGTGAGTGCAGCAATTAAACTTTCATACTGTGTAGGTAGCGACTTTTTTAACATGGCAGTAGGCCCGGACTAGTGTGGCCCCTCCATAACCCTGATGCATTGTCTGCTCTTGGTAAGACCCCTGTGAATAACCAGTCAAAAACATCCTTTTCAGTCCTTTTTAGGTTTGATAACAGTATAGATAAGCCAGTTACGGAACGCATTGTAGGTTTGGATCTAGTTTAATGGACCTGTTAAATTGCGAAACGGAAATTCTCGTAATTTCGTTCACTCCGGAGTGAATGCCAATTTTTTCTCTAATACCAAAAAATGTATGCAATAAATTTGTTCGTCGTACAGAGAAGACCCAGGAGCTGATTTAAAATTCCTTGTAGCTAAAAAATATCATCTTTTAGTCGTTTTGGTACGTTTGCAATGCATGTACTAGTGGACCAGCTTGTCAGTTTGGTCCTTTCTCATTTCATGGAGCAAGGCATCTGCAGATATAAAAATAGGTTTCAAAATAAACTGGATCATAATTAGATTTAGACCTGCAAAGCATGTCATCCAGTTCTATGTGCTCATCCACAGTACTTGGCCTGTACCAATGCTCTTATCTGTTATTGTTTTCAGTGTCCAAAAGTATACCTAGGTAGACTGACATGTTGAGCATTTTAACAATAGTTAATGGCACAATTTAAGTCCAATTATCGCTCTCCGAAGCGGGTATGTTTGGCTTCTATTGTTTTATCGATATTAAAACAGCTTAGCAATATCAATTTTGCCATACTGATAACGACCCAAACCTGTAATGAGTTGAATCTGAGCCTCTTTCAGATAATTGTTCTTTAATAGCGGCCTAACCAGTTTCGAAACGTAGGGGCTTGTAAAATTTTGGGTCTGTAATATTTGAAAACTGAGTAGGTGGTGTGAAGCATTAAAATTCACAGGACAAATTAATTCAATACAAAACATCTGACCGTAGATCTTGGACGCAGTTCCTGCAATGGCATTGTCACTCATGAGTCATGAGTCATGATAGCCACCAAGTGTACTCGCTGCCGGCGCCGCTGACCCTATGTAACCTTGTCGGTGTGTGCTTTGCAGTGCTGGCGTTCTGCAACAGCCAGGGAGCAATGACCCTGGCGTTGAGACTCGAAGCACTTAGCAACTCGAATTGCGACCACCTATGTGGAAACCTCTCGGAAGCGTGCATGCGCTGCTTGACGCTGGACGGGTGCAACCTCGGGGAGCTGGGCGTGGACGGGGATAAGCGATACATCCACTTCATCATCGACATCAGGCTCGCAGTACTCGTCAAGCGGAAGGAGATAAGAAGGGTCTTTGGGCAGGTAATGCCAATTTTTGTTGAACTGGCTAAATTTCTTATGGGGAATGAGTGTGAGCCTTGAAACGATAGATCTAATGTGGTTTCAGATCATTGACTGCAAGCTTTCAATGTACACGGTAGATTTCTTTGCCACTTAAAATGTTGTGTTATGTTAGTTTCAATGTATCGTGGCCCTTTTTCTGTCTGTAATTCTTACATTAGGTTTATGGTCATTTGTCAAGATAAGACATGATAAAACAGTGCAACCAGTTAATGGTCTGTTTCTCTGTCCACAGCTTAATAAATATGGCCTGGAAGCAGCTCTGAAGCTTGTGCAAAGGTTCCGAGCACGAATTCCTACCAACATTTCAAATGAGAAGCCCACCTTGTGGTCATTCACCGGTGACGTTACGATGATCGTAGCCCAGTACTGCCTTGTCAAGGCTATGGTGGCGCCTGTTAACAACGTTGAGCTAGTCATTTCCGTGATGACCATTTGGGTCGAGGAGTATGCATACCTCCGCGACTCGTTTCCTAGCGTGGCCGAGAATATCGTTAAGACTGCAGCTTCGTCAAGACACGTCTTCCTATTTGCTGACGTTTTGAAACGAAAGGTTAGTGTGCAAGCTGGCTTCTTTAGTGAATGTGGTTTTGTAACTGTAGGTATAAAAAATCTGACTATAAATATTATTTTTCTGTTCATGTGCTCTAACTTCATTTTGTTTTGTTATAATTCCTTATTTTCTGAAAGAGCATAATTGGACAGCAACCAGTGGGAGGGGAACCATGCTTCTATTTGAATTTGGTGATGTCTAGACACCAACATTCTGCATTAATGAAAGGCAAGCCAATACCTTTGTTGTGGTGACCCTATTTGGAGTAGTACTATTTTTTTAGATTTTCTCTATACATTTTGCAATGTTATTGGGTGGTGGAAGGATACATATTTTGGATGAATGGTTAGGGGGGGGGGGGAGAGGAAGGAAATCATGTAATTTCCATTCTCAATTTATAAATATATCAATTTGCATTTGCATGGATGTTGTTCTAAACACCAATCGTGTCGAGCGGTGCCATCATCACAGGTGTGATTTAATAGCCATACTGCTTATGAGCTTAAGAGCTTTAAATGTTGGCTCTGGAGAAAGTGCTTGGTTCTCTGTTGTTGAACTGCATGCAGCTGGTTAGATTCACCTTCATTAAGGGTAGGTAGTTGTTACCAGTAAAATGCTGTCCCAAAATGTTCAAAAACAAATTGTTTCCACAGTCCTCGCTCATAAAAAACACCTCATTCGATTTCAGTTTGGTGCCCAGTACACTTCACTATACATCGTGTACTATATCCGTGGCCTACTGCTGAGCGTAAACGAACTGGAGTACCTCAAGACGTTCAAAGAGAAGAACCTTACTCTGATTCGTGAGATGGAAGTCCGAATGTCCGACGGTTTTATCCATCTCGCAAACTTGTCGAAAGTGAACGAGGTTGTGTACGGCGAGTGCTTCCTGACAGCATTCTCACTGAATCCTACAAAAGAGTGCCTGGACGAGCTAAAACGCATTGGCGAGCGGCGACACAAGAAGAACCCGTCAGCTGGCTGTACCGTTCCGCACGTTTGCGTCCCTCCCGCCGACTACTCTGCCGACCGTGTGATTGCAAACGACAATGGTAGTGTTCTTGCAGCCAATAACAATGAAGTCGATGCCATTAATAAGGTAATCGTCAAATGCGAGTTGGCTGGCGACGAGAAAGCGGTCATTGACGTTTGTGGCGACAGGCCTAAAGACAGTGTTAAAAGCGAAACTAGTTCAGAGGGTTTGAAAGCAGGCGTTTTGTGCTCTATGTGCGGTAGTTTTCTGCCCGAAGAAACTTCGCAAAATGTGGGTTCCTGGGGCCCAGTGTCTGTTGATAACGAAGGTCTCGGTTTAAGTTCTGATGTTTTGGATGATCTGCTAGTCGTTTTAAGCAGTCCTCGGTGGCGGCTGCTTTCATGGCTGCTATCATGGCCAGAGCTCGAGAAAGCATGCGAGCTTTACTTGCAGAACGCCCCGTCACGAAACACCGAGAAGGAGTTGACTTTTCTCAACAAGAACATTGACTATGACCAGTTTGACTGCTGGAAGTATCCAAAAGTGTGTGATGAGGAATATCCTGGGATCGAAAAGGGATACGAAAATTGCCTGCTTGCGGAAGAAGATGAGGAGGAAGAAGAGATCGAAGAGCCGCCGCGCAAAACAAAGACAGTGAAAAAGCAGAACAGTTTTATCGATTCGGACTCTTCGGCAGACCGTAGGAAGAAAGCTCGCCGGAAGTGGAAAAAATCGGACGACGTAGATTATAAAGTGCGGCCACACGCCAAGCCACGAGTTGCCAAGAAGCGGAACCTCTTTCTGTCATCGGTCTCCGAATATGAGACCACAACTCAGGACAGTGTTCGGACAGAGGGAAACAGCGATACCTATAGTCTATCGCCGGTGGAAATGGACCGGAGTCCCACCTCTCGGAATATGGATATCGGTCTTGACTCCCTGCCACTCAAGCTTCCTCCCATTGCATTTGGATTCGACGAGAACGGCAAGAAGTTTACAAATATCGTCGACAGCAAGCATCTGAGCGATCCAAAGACGCTCAAGTCACTCCGCATGTTCCGGAATCCGGCAAAGAAACCTACTGCGGAGAAAAAAGACAAAGATGTTAACCACAAGTACGCACCGATGCTTAGCACGCTTGACCTGAACCCACGCATTGTACTACACAGAACTGAGGAGACATCGCCCGCCAAAAAGCTGCCCACCCCTCTCTCGTCAAAGAATGTGATCCGGGCGTCGCTGGAAAACTATTTGCCTCGATCTGACCGCGTCTCCGCAGCCGTCAGCCCCGCCTCCGCCAAATCGCGGCCCGTGACGGGCCTAGACTTCCTGACCTCCGTGCTGCTTGCACAGGAACGGCTCAGCATTGAAGAGGAAACCGAAGACCGGCTACTCATGAAAGCGCACATTCCCGGGTTGACCACCCTAGACATGATAGTTCCACTCCCTGCCGAAACTTCTGTGCACATCGTGCAGCTGCCGCAGAGTGTGGCTTCTACTGGTGGGGGGCAGGGGAGCGGGCAGTCTGTGCCGCCACCTAAACCGGCTGCGCAGACGTCAACACAGCCCACTCCGCCCACAACCCAACCGCCTGTTATTGCCGTCCCCACCCCACCGAGAGCAGCGCGCGAACGCGTTACCATAACCTCCCTTCTCCAAAGCCAGCCGGGGCTGAACTATGCAATACGCAGTGTCCAGGTGGCACCCGTGCCCAAGGCCAGTAACGAGACCGCAACAAGTGAAATGGCCAAACCCACCGAGGAGGTCCCGCCGGCTGAAGCTACTTTGAGTCAGACGGATGCCAACGAAAGTTTGCCAAAGTTCCACCAGGCTTTTACCAAGACTAGTCGCGTCCTCTACTGTCAGCCGAGTGGCGCGGTGGCGACAACAAGCCAGGAGACTGCAGCTCCTCCCGAAGATGTACCCGAAGCGGTTCCAAGCAGTCCCGTGGTCGCTGTGGCAAAAGAAGGTCAGGCTGGAAAAGCCCAAGTGAACCCGACCGGCCAAGTGAGGCAACCGCTTCAAGTCCATGTAGCTCCGATCAGGCCGCCTGGGCAAGTGGTACAAATCGGGACCAGCCAAAGCAGGCCGCCCAATCAAGTTGTGCAAATCGGTCCTAGTGGGCAGTTGCGTCAACCGGGCGTCGTTCAGCTTGGACCTGCCGGTCAAATGAAGCAAGCCAGTCAGATCGTTGAAGTGAGCTCTGCTGGGCAAATCAGTCGCGCCGTTCAAATGACCCAAGTGATCCAATCGCCCCAAGCCTCTGGGAGTCCGGTCGGACAGATAACGACTAGCGGCATAATCGGACAGACAAGCCAAGTGATATCTGGTCAAATTGCCCAAGCAAACCAGCCTGGTCAATCAATCGGCAATCTGAACCTGGTGATGTCGATGCCCCCCATACTTCGCATGGTTCAAAACCCGACCGTTTATATTGGTCAGATTTCCGCGGCTGCCAAAACGAGCTTCTTAGCCTCTTCCGGGGACTCGGCGAGTCCTTCCATGTCCATTGTGCTCTCAAAAGAAACGCGGCCAGGATTCGTTAACCGTTCGACAGCAGCCCCACCAGAAAGTTCGTCGGACGATGAAGCAAGCTTGCCAAAGCCGCCCAATTATGCGTCTGCCGCAGGAGATGAAATTGCAACGAGCGCCGGTGATCTCTCACCAAGATCTACTTCAACGTATGAGCAACTTCAAGAATTTGAGTCCGTTCTTAAACAGATCAAGGAGAAGGGCGAGATCCAAGGCGACGCCACATCACCGGTAGCTTCAACAGCGGTCATACACGCTGTTCAAGCAGGTGCCATTGGCACAATTCCGTGCGTCAAGGTTCCCATGTCGCGTATTCCGACCGCTGCTAGCGTCGCAGCTGCTAACGCTCTCAAGACTGTTGGTGCAAAAGGCACAAAGCTTCTAATGGTGACGACTAGCTGTCCAAGTTTGACTGCCCCTGCGACCTCCACTGTTGCCTCGCCGGGTAAGACCCCCCCGAAGTCCGGCAAGACTTCAAAGCCCAAGTCGGCCAAGACGAGTCCGACGACTGCGGCTGCAGCAGCAACGGCTGCCAAGTCTTCCCCCATTGCGAAGCCGCAGCAGAAGCCGCAGGAAGACGAGCAGACAACGCAACGCATCTACGACATACTAAACCAGTATGCGGAGCAGCTCCGCAACTCGCCCGATCTCAACAACAAGCCTGCGCCAAGGAGGAGATCAAATCCTCCGACCAATCCCGGCCCGTCGAAACGGAAGAAGTCGGCGGCGAAGACGAAGTCTACGACGGCCGAAATGAGTCCTGGCGTCGACGATCCTGCCGCCGACGAGGACGACAGCTCTAGCACGACGCTGATCCACATGGGTGGGGTACACGACTCGCCAGCGCCCTCCCAACAAAGCGCAGACGAAGGGCAGAGTCAGAGCGTGGGTGCCTCTTTGGAAGCGTCGACGGAAGGTGGGAATCTCAAGAGCGTGGTAATGGATCCGCAAGAATCGAACAAAGAAAAGGTGGTTGAGGCCGACGCCAATCCCAGTCCGGCGGGTGGTAAACCCACGGTCGTTGCGAGTTCGAGCGGCACTGGCCACTTTCTTATGAACAGCAACATTGGGCAGCTATTGTCGATCATGAAGAGCCCAGGCAAAGTTATCCTAAGGGGTCACAATATGCAGTTGATCGTGCGGCAGGCGGCCTCTGCTGGAAAGGCGCAGGGACTGACGGCGTTGTGCGGAGGTGGTCATCAACGGCTTGATCACGACTCTATCACCCTTGGTAAGTTAAATACAATGATACAGTTATGGTGGTGTTGTGTACGTTCTTGCTCTGATAAAAGTGACTTGCGGTCCTAATAAGGACCTGGGTCGACATTTCGTCGGCGTTGGCGCCGACAGTTATCCCATACGGTTTCATGTCGTCTGAGTGAAAATATAAAATTTTAAAGCGGAAGACGAGTAATGTCTCGGATAGCATAATTTTCCCCACCTTGTTTAATTCTGCTGCATTACGATTTACGGCAATAGCGGCCATCTTTCTCAATGTCGTCCGACAATGCAATGCTCTGCACTCGGGCGGCCGAAAGTTTGGCAGGTGCATTGTTATGCCAAAATGTGTGATTTGTGGAAAATTAGAGTTTCAGAGACATTTTCTCAGTTCAACCCGCAGAGGGCACGTGTTGAGAAGCCCATCGGGGAGCATCACTAAATCACTAAGAGCCAACATTTAGCTAAGCTTGGCTTAAGATGCGCTTTGGTAAGTGCAGCTTCGCAGATAAGCTCGCCTCAAATCTAGAATTTGTGTGTGCCGTTTCACCAAAGAGTTTAAGTTCTGCCTAGCAAAGCTTTGGCTTTTATTTGAACGGCGCACAGTGTTGCTAAATTCCCGTTGTCACTGCCTTCTAACTGACTATATGTCAAAGTAAAATTGGTCAGAACAATATGGCTGTGACTGTGAGTTATGAAGATGATTCTGATTGGTTGCAAATAGGAACGAATGGTCAAACTGAAATTTTTGTTTTGAGTTTGACAGCATGGCGACGGACTGAAATTCTATAATATATAATGCGCAAGCACAAAATTGGAACTACATCCAACAAGAACAATAATATAACAAATAATTACTCAGAACAATCTTGTATTATCGTATTTCTTACCTTTATAACGCATAGTCACTTTTATTAAATCGTAAGTTACTTTCAGTTTTGTGAATAATCGAACTGACGTTCGACCAAAGATGAGCGACTGATGCTTCCTGGCAGCTAAAAATTTCGACCGCCTATAATAAAGTTGAGCTCCGCTTATTCTTTGGTGAAACGCACTACTAAAACTAAGGTCCGCTTAAAAGGCTGAAGCCGAGCTTAAGCCAAGCTCAAATCTTGGTGAAACCGGCCCTAAATCAATCACTCGATTCAGGTACCTACGAGCAATTGGGGTTATAAGCCACCTAGCAAAACCCGTATGCTCTGCACATGGGCAGGGTCTCGCCTTTTCCAGTCTCGCATTTTCCATGTGTTCGTGTAGATAGCAAGCAACACATTTTGGATGGCTGCACACTGGGAAATATTGTGTTGTCATACCCCATTGACCATCATTTGCTAGAAGGTTCTGAACCTGAACCTTCACCTTTGCTAGAAGGTACTGAACCTTCTAGCAAATTTTAGTCAATGGGGTAAACATGACAACACAATAGTTTCAAGTGTGCAGCCATCCAAAATGTGTTGGGGTCCATGTAGTCCCTCCACGTTTTGTTAATAATTAATCTATGATGCAACTTTTCATGCAAAATATTTTCAATTTTCAGGTAATTTGGCTCATTTTAAAACACAATTCTTAGAGATATGATTCATTCTATGCAAATTGGCTGTGTTTACAAGGAATTTTTCATTTTTTAAGAAAAATTTTAAACATTTGATAATTACTTCAAAGTGAGATTATGAATCAAGTTGTCTTTGTGTTTCCGTTTTATTGGCTTTTATCTCTAAGATGCTGCTAGATAAGCTCGACTTTTAAGTTCTCGAAAGTCTTGTAGGTCATAGGTATGGGCAAAAAACATTGATATTTAGTGATATCGATATTTTGCTTTCGATATATTTCCTGTATATTTCGATATATGTCATTTGATATCACGCTTTCAATTTCCTGTCGGGTCGAGCTCAAGGTTGGCTTGACATGCCAACCAGGCTATTCCACTACAAACTCCCGACCAGCCAACCTGCGAGCTTGCGCATTTACCCGCGCTCCACTTCAAGCAAAAGCAACATAGCTTTTTAGCAGATTTTGATAAGTGACAGTCCGAGAAGTCAAATTTTTTGAGAAGATTGTAAATTCGTAAAAGTTTAGATATTTACTTCAAAACCATAATGTGAAGCAAAGTACGTGTGTGATTAGCCTCCTCATGTGCCGATAATTTGATTGCAGCATGTGTTAGCTGACTAAATAGCTACTATTTAACAACATGAATCATGGCTTAAAAATAGTTAATGTGGCTTTAGCAAGCAGTTTGTGTCTGCCTAATGATTTTTTAATTTATTAATAAAATAAATAAACAGAAACATATATATGGAAATAGGTAAAACATGTCTCTCCCAAGCTGTTTATTTAAATTGAAATCAATCTAGAGGAAAGAATTAGAAAACAAACAGTGAACAGCACATGGTGTCCAGTAGCTCTCTACTATTCCACCATCAAATACGTATATTTGTTTCAATATTTTAAATGTATCCATGAAAAAAGCTGAAAACACCATTTTCCATGAGAAAATGGGTCGCTCCGATCCAGTACCTAGCGGGCAAAATGGCTGCCAGTTTCCCTACTCTTACCGATATCTGTGTAAGAATCTATTGCCCCTTGCCATAACACCTTCACTTCAAGCAGCTCATAAAATTACATGAAATTTTAAATTGCCACTCATAATACTAATACAATCATGCTCCCGTTTCCTTACCACAGGCTTATCTCCGATCCGATCCTCGCTCTCGTCTGCGACTGTTTCGGCCGTCACGTCGACGCCGTTACTAACCAAAAGTCAGCTAGAAACAGCTCAAGCTTCGCGACGCGACGTCTTCCAGTGCGGCGGCATGGAAGTGATGCTGAAGGATATACCGCAAATGTTTGCGGAAGCAGCTGCTGTCGCCACGACTCCTGCTGCGATCACAGCCATTCAATCGCTGCCGGAGAAGGTAAAGGTGACGCAATCGACTCACAAGGGACCAGATAAAATGTAAAATGGATGCTGGAAGTAGGTTGACTGTAATTGGATTAAATATTAATAACATTGATTGCATTTGTTGAAGGTCAATTGCCTTTGTCATAACCTGCGCTAATTCAACAGTTCTGCTAGAGCGCTAGAGTTTTTTTGCAAACGTTTTGTTTTTAAACCCGAAAGTAAATTCTAGCGCTACCTACACCACTCATAACTGCCTGCGTTCACTGCAGCGTAAGTCTAAGTAAGGAAAAGTAGAAGCGGGTGATTTATTTCCTGGTTTTGCAGCAGTTTGATACAAATCGTTGGGTTTAGAGGTTAAGGGAGAGCCACACCGCTAATGCTAGAGGTTCTGCTGAGCCACCGAGCATGCAACCCGAATTGTCGGTTTCTCTTGCCTGATAGCGCCAGCAACTTGTCAAAATCCACACTGAGTGGCCGGGCGCTGGTTTTCGAACGTGCCTTGAGAGCAGCGATTGCTATGACGTAGCGGCGCGGTATAAAGAGCGGAAATCTCGTCTGAGCTGGGAGGTAGTGCGAACTTGGTCCGCGCGTGGTGCGACAGAGATGAACGAAAACAAACTAAATTTTCTCTATCTTCAGCTTATGACGTGACTGTTAGAGGATTACATGCTAAGCAACTATTTTTGCCACCATAAAGCAAAGTATTGCAGTAAGAAATAATATCAAGCTCCTGCGATGAGTATCCTTTGTACAACATAAATACAAATGCAAATCGTATATTTTTCTATGATTGCAATGCCAATTTGTTTCAATTCAGTTTCATTGCATTTATTTTTAAGTAAATCTACACGCAATCTTACATCTCGCTATAGACATAATCGAGTTCGCTATACCGAAAGTCTAGCATGCACTTTTGACCTATATAAGCTCTCATTTCCAGCAATCGGATTTTATTTGCATAATCCTTGTTGGCCTGGCATCGTGTGCCATCAGTTCGAATAAGTAAGTCAACGCCGCGCGCTCAGCCTACCGAAGGCTAGGCGAGCTCAATGCGCCGCTTGAAACTTGCTCGTTGTAACGCGGACGCCGCGCATTCGCTTTGCGATCGTCGGAGCTAAGCGATCAGGGTCTGTATAAGCGAGTCTTCGCAAAGGCAGCTACGCTCACAAAGAAACGCAATATTTTCATCGCGGCGGACAAACAATATTTGTAACCTACACGCGAAAATGTTTTCGGTCGACATCGAGCTAGGGCAACTGTCGACTCACTTCACGGCGCGACATTCGCGATGCCTCTTATTAGATTGAAGTGCAGCGCTCGCACGAGGGGCCATGCGCCTTTTCTCTCTACTTATCGCTCCGAATTCTTTCGAATGCATGCAGTGCGGGTTTATCCGAGTCGACGGCGGCATTCAAGGACCAAGCGCTAGCCGCGAACTCTGCTTTAGTGGTGTGGTCATAAACTTTTGTTCGGGGTGGGTGGGTGGTTTTGTTTTGGGTTCTGGGTTCGGCTCTAGATTCAGCCGAGTAAGCACATGTAATCATCACGAGATAACGAATCGATATCCTCTAGCAGAGCTACTTATTTCAGCAGTCCGCTGGCCTGGTCATGGTTTTTCATTTTCATCTAGCGATCCTAAACTAGCGAAGAAATGAATAACGTTCTGTTGTTACTGCAATTTCCTCACCCCCACCCGTCTCACTGGAATATTTCGGTTTAATAGTTAGTAGGTTTGAGGAATGGCTAGTTTTTATCGAGGGCAGACGAACTTTATGCTTTATCGGATATTTAAAGAAATTGAAATCTATGGATTTGTCTAGATGTGAATATTGATTTACAGACATTAAGATTGATTTAGGTTTGGCTATTAGTCAAATGTACTTGCCGCTCGATGACTGTCAATATTTTGTTAACAATAATAAAACTTATGCAGGCAGTTGACCTTGAAAATGAAACTGAGCGTCAGCTGAACTGATTCAAGCGTTCCAGCATGCATAGTGGTTTTGCAAATCATCAACTGAAAAAATCTATTTGTGCCACTTTGTTTATAAGAATTTCCGACTTGCCGACCCGAGTTCTAGTAGCCCGAAGGTCGCATCTTCCGGCTGAAATGTGCTTGCCAGGCCCCCTGCTCCACCCGATTTCCCCTCTTTTCCTACCGCACCACTACGTCATAGTAATCACCGCTTTTAAGGCACGCTAGAAAATCAGGCCCGGGCCCCTCAGTGTGGATATTTCTGGTAGTGCAGTCAAAGTGCAGCTAAAAGGCTGCTAGAGCTATCTAGCGAGAGAAACCGGCACTGGGGTTGCAGCTCGTGGCTCTGCCTAAACCTAAGAACTCAATGTACAAATCCAAACATTCAATACCTTTTTTTTATAAGGACCTAAATTATACACAGTTCTAGGAAAGCAAGCATTCTAAATATGTATCTAAATTTCTTGCTATGGTCGATCATCAGTGCTTATTTTGCTCTCTAAATATTTTATATAATATATATATGAGAGGAAATTGTTACTGGTTTCAGCAGTTACCAGTATGCAATTGATTGAAGGGAGGCGAAAGCTGGAAAAATGTGCACCCGAACCGGGATACGAACCCGGGACCTGCTTGCCAGGCAGGTAGAGCACCTGCCCGGCAAGCAGGAGGTCCCGGGTTCGTATCCCGGTTCGGGTGGACATTTTTTCAGCTTCGCCTCCCTTCCATATATGATTATGTGTATTTTACAGGAACCTGTGTGATTTCAACCTTTCTGTTCCACTCTCATTGAAAAGTTTAATCTGCTATGGACTTTTTGCCTACTTATCCCAAGTGACTGCATCACTAATAGTGCTATTTTGACCGGGCCAGGAGGAGACTGTGAAGGCTGGCGCGACATCAGCGACCGGCTTGCTGGAGGGAGCAGTGCCGGACGAGGTGGCTGCGGAAGATGCCACAGAAGACGTGGCTGCAATGAGCTTCGCAACTGGGCAGCAAATCGATGTGGACGTCACTCCCAGCCAAACGCACCCAGATTTGGAAGTGGACTCGGCAAGCACTGGTGAGTTGGATCTATACTTCAGTAGACATTTTTGAATTTTTGCTGATCATTGAATCGGCTTCTATAGATTTTATCTGCTTGTTTTATTGGTTACCATTACCAATACATTTCTTGGCTGGAGAATGTGATCATTATTGTGACTTGTGAATGTGATTGTTTTCATCGATCGCCTCCAAAATCAAAAGTTATCCTGTGGTCTCTTTCAGAGTTGTCTGAGGCTCAGAAGATGTTTGAATGCGCTGATAAGGCAACCGATGAGGAGGAAGATGATGATGAGAATGTGGATCGGGAAGAAATGGAAGGAGATGAAAATACAGAACCAGAAACATGTAAGTAAAGAACATATCTGTATTATCACTTTGATTTTACTGCTCCATTAGTCAATAGGCTTCACTGGACAATAAACCATCAGTACCATGTTAATTAGAACATAGAGTATGACAAAACTGGTTGTAGAAAAGTTAAAGGAGGTTCTATTCAGTTGGAGCTCTGGCTAGTGTTTTTAGTGTTTTTTTATCGGTGTTTTTTTCTACTGCCACCTTCATTATATATTAATTTTAAACCAATTAACCTTGAATGTTGGTGGTGTGCTTCCAGTGGGATCGCGAACAGCTTGTTCCACTCCTGCGACAGCACCCGTTGTGTCGAAATCTGTGCCGGCCAACCCAGAAGCAGTCACCTTCCTAGCTGGCATTATTGATGCCAACCCAGGAGGTCAGTAGTTATTCAAGAGATCTACTCCTGAACAAATCCTCCCCATTTAAATGCCATTGTGGGAGTGGCTAATGACTAATGAGTAATGCTAATGATTATTGACAATTGAGTAATGGTTGCTTTGTGAGGTAATAGAAACTTCTGTGAAATAGCCTAGTTTTCCTTATAGCTGATATATTATATGATGGCTGTCGATACTCCCAATTTTCAAGCCTTTGTCACTACCCCTGCAGCCTCTTTAAGATTTTCCTGTTGTTTTGTTAACATAACTGTTTCTTACAGGCACGACAGTTCTCACCGCTGGAACTTCACGTAAACTTGCATCAATGCTCTCGAGCCCTGGCGGCTCGCAAATTCCGCGAGCAGCTCCCAAGGCCACTGACGGAAGCTCCGAAGACGAGGCTACTCCGTTTGCGCACCTCGATACTGCCGCTGCCAAGCCTGGTTTCTCCGGGGCCGCTGACGGTGCTCAGAAACATTTCCACGAGGCTAAGCCAGAGTCGTCACGACCGATTCTTTCCAAGAATCTTTCTGGAGTGGTTCGAAAGTATAAGGGAAAACGGCCCGTTGCAAATCTTATTGACAACGCTGTTAACACCTTTTCTCGGAAAGTGGCGATAGCATTGAGGGCGAGCTCTCGGCCGTACAACGCTCAACCGCTTCCCAAGAGTTTGTCAGAGGAGTGTGAAGACTTGGGTGTTGACTGCCCGAGCACCAACGATCTCTTCCCTGAAACGCTACTCATGATGGATGCTGACACGAGCTCGAGTCCTGGCTTCGAAATGGCTGCTGTCGTCCCTTGTCCTATTGATCTCAACAAGCACGTGCCGATGTTCTCGGGAGCCACCATCGGAGAAAATATAGAAATCGCATCCAACGTCGAGATAGGATCAAGCATCGAGATCGAGTCAAATGTCGAAATCGATTCCAACGTGGAAATGGACACTACCATGGAGATTGCATCAAACGTCGAGATAGGATCAAACGTTGAGCATGGTTGGAATGGGTCCAACGACGATAGCCAGCTCCCAAGAAGTCGAGCATCGTCTACCTCTTCGTCGTCTTCTTCGAGCCGCAGCTCCAGCTCTAGCAGCTCGAGCAGTTCGAGCGGAGGAAAGCCGCTGTCGGACGAATTCACTCCTGTTCGCGAGTCTACAGCATTCTCACCTGCTCTGGAATCAACAGAAATAACAACGATTGTTGAGTCTTCACCAAGTGCACCAGGTGCTTCGAAGGCCGACGCTTCACCAGCTCCAGAAGTTCCGATTATTCCTGTGCAGACCACCGCCAAAACAGCTGAAGAGACAATACGACTCGCTGAAGTGGTTCAATGTGTGGTCTCTAACCAATCGGCGACAGGGGAATCGAACAGAGCAGCTGCTGTTGTGATTTCGCTCCCAGAGGAAGACAGAGTTACCACTGCCGAACATTTGCAAACCGAGTCACAGTGTTGGTCGGTAGTTGTATCTTCCACCCCAGATACTGCTTCATCCACTTCAAACCCCATAGTCGATCTTGGTGCTGGTGGTGCAGAATCTTCTGCGGGTCTATCCT
Organism: Nemoura dubitans; assembly: GCA_921293005.1. Lineage (NCBI taxonomy): Eukaryota > Metazoa > Arthropoda > Insecta > Plecoptera > Nemouridae > Nemoura > Nemoura dubitans. The sequence goes on along the minus strand of OV121073.1, from coordinate 18,797,698 downwards.
TTGTGACATCTCCACCTGGGCAACCTGCCATGTCCGAATGCCACTCCATTGTGGCAAAGCTCTCAAAGGCCAGCGGTTCTCCCTCTCCAAATCTTTCCGAGAAACTGGTACAAAATTCTTCCGACGCCATTGACGATGCTGCCGAAGAAGATACCTCAAAAACATGTGCCAGAGGACTAACGCAATCGGTTACAGACATAAAAGAACAGGCATCCAGCCAAGGCCAAAGGCGGTCCTCGGTTATCGTCACGACTAGTGTTGCTGAGACCGAGTCAGAAGCAGATGATACTTTTCTGTCCACCTCATCGTATTCTGCCCACTTCACCACAGCACTTGACTTCACTGCTGTTGGTGAAGATACTGAAATCATTGAAACTACACTGGAGGAAGAGTCACGCTCAGATACTGATGAAGCTGCAGTGATGGAGCAAGGTAATGAGACCTTAGTGATGGATTATGAATCGGAAAAGGCTGATACTAATATCCTCGTTCAGGAAAATGACCCAGCAGTTGAGTCAATTGTGCACAAAAGTACCGCTGAGGGTGAGGATACAGCAGAATCTAAAAATTCTGATGAAGAAGATGATGATGATGTCCTGGAAAAGAATGCTGTTTTGGCAGAGGCTGAAGATACACAAACACAGACTTCTTCAGATGCTGATTGTCCTCCTACAACTGGCCAGACTTTAATTCTGAATGAAAACATAGCTCCATCTTGTGCAGCCTCGACTGATTTTTCTGACGTGACTGAAGCACATGATAGCCTGAATGTTTCTTCCGCAGCACCAGATACTGTCGCCCCTCAGTCTTTAAACTTTGGTCCCCCAGGATCTACTGACCAAAATAATTGTGAACCAGAAGATGTACTTGTTTCTGATAATGCAGAAGAATCTTGTGACAATATGAAGCGAGACGAAGATACTTCTGTTTTTCTTGAGGAGGTTGCGAATGTGTACCCAGTTCAGGATGAAAATCCACCAAGTGAACCAAGCTTGCACTCAGTGGATGTTGTTCCTGCTTTGGACAACGATCCCGTTGAGGTTGGTAAGTTAGAAGCTGTGCCAACACAGATACTGTCAGATGCCATCTGCCCACCTACATTTACTCCTAAAAAGAATGATGGAAATATTCCTACTTTCGAAGCAACAGTTGAGTGCTCAGAAAGAGTACAGGGAACAGTAAAAGACCTGAGTATTTCATCTCCAGAACCTGATATTGCCGCCTTACAGGCTGGAAGTGTTTCTCCCGGGTCGTCTGGACAATATAACTACGATGCAGAAGATTCCAATGGAGTTGATTTGTCGAGTGTTTCCATCCCAGGGGAAGCAGAACATCTCTCTGAGCAAGATGTGAGTGAAGATGATCCTCATTCGCCAAGTTCCAATACGAATGACGGGACTAAAGCACTGCCGCCAAGGTACAAAGTAGCTCCAGTTGAACGTGTCAACACCCGCAGCCTTTCCCGCGGTTATTCTCGCAGTCAGTCAAGTCAGGATGGCTCTGTTTCTGTCGAGCAGCCAGAAGTAGCTGATCCCCCAAAGAAACGTTTAATTAAAAGAGGAAAACCTGCTTGGAGCGACATTTTTCCTAGAAAGAAGTTGCGGACTATCGGTAGGAAGAAAATGAAAATATCTGCTGCGGCATCGACGGATGACACTACCACAAGTGATGAGGAGGTGCCAAAACGTAGATTCCCTTTGCCAGCAAATGTGGAAGAAACTTCGCTTAAGCTGCCTACGCTTGCAGAAGACCCAGATGAAGAATCGGCGATAGCGGAAGTCCAACCACGTAAACAGCCATCAGTTGTGAAAGGGTCCACGATTGCCGAAGAGTTGCCAAGTAGGAAACCTTTGTCAATAACAACATCTCCTATTATTGAACCTGAACAGGAAACCGCAACAATAATGCCAATTCCAGTAGATCAAGTAGCAAACAAACCTAAGAAAAGGGGCCGGAAACCTCGGGCGACTGTGAGTGCAGCGGCAGTGACAGAAGTTCGAACCGCTGGCGATGCTCGGGCACTGCCTACGATTATGGAAGTGGCCCTGGAGGTTACTCCTTCTGCAGCAACCATGAAGGCCAAACCAAAACGTGCCCCCGTCAATTGGACTGACAAAGATAAAGCAATCAAGTTGGCCAAAGAACGAGAGAACGACTCTACGACCCAACCTGGCACACGACAGAAGCGCCGCAAAAAAGAAGCAGGCAGCAAGGTCAAAATGGCGAAGGTCGACAATCTTAATGGTGGCCCGGGTGGCCCCAGCTGTTCCTCTGGCTCGACCGTGCCACCCGAGATACCAGTCATCAACGGAGACACGATCAGCATGGCGATTGAGGCTGTGGTCGCCGAGGCTGCACTCGACGATATCTTGCCTCGGCCAAGTGAAGATAATGTGCCAGGTTTGCGGGTGTGTGACTCCCATGAGCCAGTAGTGGGTGTGTGCTTGCAGCAAGATCAAAATTCCGACAGCAACGAATTCATTCCTGGACGCAGCAATGCCAGTGCCAATGGCTTGCCTCAACAGGGTGCACCCCCAGTCCCTAAAAGACGGGGCAGGAAGAAGTTCCTCCGTGAAGAGATGACAGAGGCGTCGGAGGCCGAGGGCTCAGATCGCGGCGGCAGGAAGAAGATTAAAATGGACTGCGAACACATCTTGGATGCCACGGCTGGTGCAAGTTCGTCCATGGTCAAGCGCTCGCAGCGCTCTCACAAGGTCAAGGGGTGTAACTGCTGTAATGGCGCCAGTACCAAGAAGTCAGTTTCTGGTCTTGCTTTGAGGAAGGAACCAACAAAAATAGAGAAAGTGGATGCTACAAAAGGAGAAAAAAAAAATGAAAAGGAGCCCAAGTCTGAAAATAAGGAAATTAAACCCGAAAAATCTGATAAGGATCCTAGGCCCGAAAAGGATATTAACCCGGAGAAGGCCTCGACATGTAAGGCCGAGAAGAGAGACGGATCATCAAGCGTAGAGCGAAGGGAGTTGACCAAGCTCGAGCCGGAGGAGCCAGAAAAGTGTCCAGGAAATGTGGAGAAAGCGAAGAAAACATCAGCATCCACCAAAATCCCAGTTAAGTTGAACAACAACCGTAAAAGATAGTTCAGTTCAAAGGGAGTGTATATAGCAGAATTTTTTTAAATACCCCATCAGGTGTGCATATAAAGACGTTCAGCCAAAGCTAGCTGCGATTTAGTTAAGTTGCTAGCGACATGAAAAGAAATGACTTTTTTTTGTATTGCGTGTGTCGATTTTGTAGTGTCAAATTAAAATACACTACGATTCCAAAATGGTATCCATATCCAGGAAGCCATGCCTAGTCAAGCGGTCACACTAGAGCCTGCATTGAGCTCGAGGTGCACAACACTGACTCTAGTACAAAGTTTAAACAATTAGTTACTAGATTTTCGAAGGATTGCCCGCCGACGGACAGTGTTGACAGCGTGGCCACCAGGAAATTACCAGCGGAGATGCAAGGCTTTTGAACCGGCGGCGTAACATTGGCGTGATCACACATACAGAATGTGCAGTATTAAGTCATAACTCTACAGAGATATTACGTAGCAATCGAGCGACAATACTCACGAAGGGAAATTTTGGTAGCGCCTACCTGCCAAAAACGTTAGTGGTCAGGAAACTCTGGATGCGTCGCTGCTTGCGTTGAATATTCTCCTTGTGAATCAGGCATGATTGAAATGATGCGTTGTATGTTACCAAATTATTGTTTTATTTTTATTTTCTAAGCATTGATGTGCGTTTTTGACTTTTGTCCAGATGTTTGATTATTTGTCCTTTTTTTATTCAACATTAAACCCATTTACGACTTTCTGTGACATTTTGCCATTGTGGTTCAGTGGTCACTTCTCATTCATCATTTTCGATTGCGATTCCGTGTAGCTTCATGCAGCCTTTCGATCAAAGTCTTAACCAGGATTATTGTTGAATAAACAGTTTAAAACCAGGGCTCCACTTTCTTCCTGTCTGTCCTGCAGTATTTGCTTGTTGGCCTTAGACACCGATTTGGCGGTCAAATGCTTACTCTGTTCTTTCTGATAAACCTGTCAAATTGACTCGCCCAATGGTGAATCTAGTGTTATCAATAATTTTATTTGTCAATCCAACCTTTATTTTTATTCGTCTGAAGACAATATATTTTAATTAATATGCTATAGCACAACAACCATTGAGAGTTTATTTTCGAGTGTTTTTTATTTATTATACCACAGCAATAATAAGGAGGTAATATTTTTGCACGCAATTTTGGTGTTTTGTTCGAAAAAGATTACTTAAATATTTTTTTCTAGATTCTACTCGAAAAGTTTTTATTTAAGTTGATCAAAAAGCGTTTGAAAACATTGCGTCTTTGTTTAATTTTGAATCTTTTGTGTGGGCCAAGGTTGCTCAAAACGGGTCATGTTTTGTAGTACTACTGTGTACTTATTTTAGTTTCCACCTAATGGTGTTCGTTTTCTATGAATAAATCAAAGTTACTTTATTCAAACAATCAAAAACGGTTTAATTAAGTGGCAACGTATTCAGTGCCATGTCTTTGTATTTTTTTATGTGACTAGAAGCTTATTTCCATTGTACATGTATTTTCGTTAGAGATTTTACGCCAAACATGAAAAATGGATTTCGTTCATTGGTCACTCGGATCAGATCGCACTTGATGTATGGATGCCCAATGAAGCAATGCTATCAACAACATTTTTTATACCTTTTGTAAGAGCCAGGTTTGCCCATTTCTTCCATTATAACGTTTCATATGTATGCTAGTAAAATTTTATACAGTACAGGTTTAGTAATATTGTAGCGTACCTATTTTTTTAAGTACCTATTCTCAAAACCTACAGGACGGTATTAAAACTCATACTTAAATGCTAGTTGATCAAAGTATGCATCATCATCTTATCTAATTCACTTGTTATGTATCAGTATGATTGCTTGATGCTAGATCTAATTAAACATTGAAGAGTTGCACAAAAAATTGATGTTTTTTTTTTTAATCGGTTCATTTTTAAAATTTTATTTGCCTAGCTTATCATATGTTGGTATCTTTTGAACAGTTTCCATTTCTTAGGACCCAGGATTGCCTATACCACAGTCTACGTCTTTCTACCTACGGAGCACTTTTTCTTGCCGGGATGTTGAGCATGCTTTCCCTCTTTGAATAAGGTAAGTTCCTAAGGGATCAATACTAGAGTCTTAAAGTTGCTATTATTTTACCTAACCGTTGTGAAGCAGACAAATTGGCCATGGGCTTCGATGCATTGTTTGTTAAAGGAAACCCAAAAATTCGTCGTGTCCATTTTTCGTTTGAGACCTTATCGTAGTTTTATTAAGCAGTAACCCAAGGAGCATTTTGATCATTGGGACCAAGTGGTACAACTTATGTAAAGGAGCTATATGGAAGATTTTGCAGCATCACAGCTTTTAGCTTTAGTATCCAGCATGGAGCTAAGTTGGGGGTGGGGATGCCAAGAGCTGGTTATTTTGCATCTATTTAAAACAGGCAAAGCTTTGCAACTGCATTTCATTTAAAAAATGTCAGCGAAAGGCTTGCGGCCATAGCATGACCCTCTTGGTGATCACCGATCTGGTCATCACAGTAAATTGTATATGTCCAATTCAGTAGTGGCATAGCTACTGCTAAATTGTATATGTCCAATTCAGCAGTGGCATAGCTACTGCTTGTGCAGTTCCACCAGGCCCCTGGAGCTTTTTCCAGGCAGGCGGGCCTACGAGCATTGTCTTTAGAGTCTTGAAAGGATAAACCGGATAGTTAATCTCTGCTCTGTGATCAGACATAAAGTGCATTTCAATCACCGAATTAACCTGTCTCGGAACTTCTTGGACCAGGGCAGACCAAGAATTGAATTTGGATACACAGTTCGTATTGGCGAGGATGGCTATACTTGACAAAGTTTGCCCTTGTTTTAATTTAGGTACTTTAAAACGAAAATATCCGCAGATACGCGGCATCATAACTATATATTCTTTGGGTTATAGGTACACTAAATCTGTTGGGTGGGTTGGTGATAGGTTTGGAAATGACTTTGAAACAAACCCAATAATTATAATTTATAATGCTTAATAATATCATAAATTTGTAACCGGGACCTGGCATTATTTTGCAGTTAAATTTTCTTTTGCTCAATTTGTTAGTGTTCATTAGTTGGCAGTCCTGCTGAGGTAGGTAGATAATTCAAACACCAACGTGGTTAAAATAGAGAGCAGAGAGTACATTTTTTCTAACATGTTTCCATGAAATGGCGATAAATAATTAACATTTATTATTAGTCGGATAAGAGGCATTCTTTTCTGTGTAAGCCATTTCAGCGATGTTAAGAAAATCTTCTGAAACACTTTAAAGAGACTTGGTTTTACTTGGTTAGAACCAAAGGAGTTACCAAAATACCAAAGGAGTTAATACATGTACCTATTACCAAAAAGACAAGATAGGCATTGGTATAACGCAGAATAAAAGGGTATGGAACATTTAGTTTAAGATAGAAGTCTTCTTAAACTTAACGAGTTATTAAAAAGTCCTATCTCCAACCTTAATTACCATTTATATATTTGGTGTGTGAAATTTTAAATATAGGTATATATACGAATTGCTTTTAAAATTCTCTAAATTCTGCGAAATCAGCCTGCGCACACCGGACTGATATAGTTCAGCTTTGGTCAGACGTTTGTCGTATAGCAGGGGGACGTCCGTTGGCTAATGCAGGGCTTCGTGCAGCGTGGTCTGCACCCGGTGCAGGTGGCCTTTGGTGAAATGTGACCACATTGGGCAACCTTAAGTCAGCAGTGGCCGGAGAATTGTTGTGTAGAGCCATATCTTGGCATTGGGAGACATCGCTTTGCTGTGCACCAGTGGCCGCAGTGCAGCCAGCTTTTGCACTGCAAGAATGCACACCATGGCTATTGTGCCATGGTCCTTGAAAATGAGCTTGGCATGGAGAGAAACATCCAATTACTTGCATATCAGCATCCAGTCAACAGTCCAACTCCCAGCGATCCCTGGTGGGTCGGAGCCGCGTCTACGAGTGAAAAGCGTTGCAGTGGTCTTTTTCGCGTACTTCAGTGCAGAGTCGCTTGAAGCACTGGTTGCTCATCCAGTACAATATCTATTGGAAAATTGCTAAAACTAACCCTTAATGAACTCGTCCGAAGATCCGAAGATCCGAAAAAGCCGGCGTCATCGGCATGGACTTTGGCCAGCTGCGAACCTGGCATCTACGTTGGGATGTAATTTTGTTTGTAATTTGCTGTGCCTGAAATCCTGCGGATATCGGCTGAAGCTCGGAGAGAACCTTTTTTGTGGGCATCTAAGCATCTGCGTCTCAGATAACTGTCAACCAGGGTGATGTCTGATGAGACTTTATTCGACATTTATTCAATAAGATACTTGATTTTGTCTTTCGTGCCAGATGTAATCAAGCACTTTGGCAATGTCTAGACTGACTACTACGGTCAGCGGCTTGGGGTCAAACCCCTGGCAAATTGCTTCTACGTGATATATGTAGTAGTTTGTGGCATGGTTGAGTGTTTGACTCGAAAAGTTAAATTGATGTGGGATCTGTATGTCGCGTTGTTGCGTTGGCCCTGGAGGCTTGATAGGATTGTTTTCTTGTAGACAGTGGCGGCTTGTGGTGCAACAAGGTGAGGAGGCCCGATCATTTATGACCCCCCCTCCTCCCCCCAGACCGACAAAATAACTTCATTTATATGCCAGCTACGGCCACCAGCGTACTCCGAAGAGTTCCACCGGCACCGCTGGCATACAAGATCATTACATTATCAAATTGCGATCTAAAAATGCATTTTGAACAGGCTGTCAATGCGAGAAAGGTTGAAATGATGCACACTATCAAATAAAGACCAACACCAGTCGCGAAAGATAATTGACTGACGCACTCGAGCAGCGAAGTGTCGACTGTTTAGTGGAAACGCAAAGTATAGTATAATTTTTATGCTATCGGATATAGCACCACTAATTTAACCCTTTCACGCCCTTAACTCTTTTTTCTCCAATTTTAAGTTGAAATTTTGGGAAAGTGTTATTTTTTTTCTAGAAAAGTAAATTCTCAGATTTGTAATATTTTTATTGGTTGGGTCGAAAACGACCTCTCGGGCACAGAGAGGTACTAAACTCCGATTCATGCACTTTGGATACAGCAGATTAATCATGTTATTTTGTAATAGTTTTATCGATTGTCTTCTTGGGTTTTTGGTCAGGGTAACATGCTGTCCTGCGAGTCCGGACAGGCTTGGGCAAGGACTTAGGGCCGTTTTGGTCGAAGTGGGTCCTGGTGACTTGGGTGCAGTGAGCCCCTCTTCAAAATCAGACTTAATCCATTTCATTGAAAATAGGCCTTACTTTCCAAAACTGGTTGGTTTTTGGCTGTATAGCTGGGATGCTGGCATTTTACCCATTTCTACATGTTCTGCTTCTTCTCTCTTCTGCTCTCTGGGTCTTTTGCAACCCAACCAATTTGTATGACAGCCAATCAATATATTATAATCGTGCAATGACATTTAAAATATATCTTTGTATGAAAGTTTTTTCATTTAGTGAGTTGTAAAAAAACTATGTGGTTGTTTTCACATTTGAATGAAAATTCACAGAACAACAGTAGTAAGCTGACAAAGGTCAAATTTCTGGTTTCACAAATTGTGATCGTTGTCATATTTTTTTTTAGTTTCAACTTCAAACCCAGTATTGTACTTAAACTTAAGTTAGTATGAATCGTTGAAGTGGTAAAAGCATAGAGTAAGGATAGTTCCTTACTCTATGGTAAAAGCTACCAAATCGGGCTCTGAACCACAATGATAAATCTATAATCAATTAGTATGTGGGTCGAAAACGACCCTGTAGGCAGAAATGAAAATAGGTCATTATAAGGTTATGTGCACTTGACCTTATCAAATAGCAATTTTCCTGAAATGTGACATTTCTTCCTTTAGATGACTTCATATAATTATGCGCACATCAGGACAACTAAGCATTATTTAAATGGTATTTTGAAATTAACCCCAGTCGTGATTTTAAATCGTAACGTCAGTTTGTGTACCAACTCAACAGCCGCGAGTTCGCGAGTTGACGGAAGCACGGGACAGACGGCCATCCGGTATCCATCCACCCAGTATGTACGCCACCATCCGAGAGAGATAGGCGTCAATGGCTTCAGGCTACCAGCTATCATCAACTTCCGCGAGCATGAGGTATTTACATTACTTTACATACCACGTGGTAATTAATTTCAGAGCGTTTCATAAAAAATTCCAAGCTTCTAGGTTCTAGGTAATGGTGGAGATTCCTTTGCCCTTCAGAAATTGGATGACCTTCACCTTCGGAAGCAAATATTTTTGTATTCCCGCATTGAAATCAAAGACAAGAGCCAGGCGTGGCCGCTTACTTAATTCATTCGTTGTTTACCTATGGCGACAAATTATTGCAACAGGGAATATAAAACTTGGAAAAGCTCTTTGTGAAATGCATGCTCAAAAGTGTGTGCCAGCCAGGGTTCGGATTGGGGATAAACGAGCCCGGGGATTTCAACTAACACCGGCAAAAGCTTTTCGAAAGGAATTGGTAAGGGGGGTGGGGGAGATAAAAGTTGCAACATAAAATAACAAAATTCATTGAGATACACTTGTTTCGCAGAGTTTTTCACAGGTTGCCATTACTTTGGCACTGCATGCGAAAATTTTGCAGTTTCTAGGGCCTGTGGGCGAATGTATGATAACAATAATGAGTGACAGTTGCCTGCTTAGCCCCATGACCATGGACATGGGTTGGATTGGCCCACTAGGAGACTGCCCAAATGCCGGTAGGGTTTCAGTATGGTTTTGAGTAAGTTGAATATTATCCGTAAAAATTTGCTTTTAAAAATAATAATTATATTATGTGATAAACATATCGATGACGTAAAACATTCGCCTGACTCGAAGTGTCGGCCGGCGCCGCTCTTTGGTCCCGCGGGCCGACAGGATGGAAGGAATCAAATCGTATCGCGTGCTGGTCCACCAGCCTTTTCTAATGGCTGATTATGGCGTTGACAATTTATATTATCTAAGAAAATGGAAATACTTAATACTTGAAATAGCATGTATATATTCTACTATTTAGTAGCATAATGTACAGAAACAATATAAACATGTATTTGACATGGAGCAGGGGTAAGCCGAAGTTGGCCCGCAGAGGGTATAAGACTACAGCCCGTGATGACACCTTAGCATGAATCGATCACTATATGATTGGTAAAAAATATTTTCCCACCTAAGCCATAGAACGTACAATTTTTTCGCCTGCGGCTCATAAGCAACGTAAAACAGGTGCGAATACCCATGTTCCATGCATGTTGTCCATTTTTTATGATGTTGTCTCCTGCCCCTCCTGTCCTGGGAAAAAACCGGCCCGAACATTACAAATAAGGGGTTATTTGTAATGTTCGGGCCGGTTTTTTCCCCAATTCGTCCAAACGATACTTATTTCCACCTTATGATCTCATGGTTGGACTTTAGTAGGAGTCTTAAAAAAAAGTTTTTAGAGAGCAATACTAAGAAAATAAGTAATTCGCTACAATGGTGTCAGCGTGTGGGATTCACTGACCTTGAAAAATATGACATTGGTTTTTGCTAGTAGTATGATAATGCATTGTCCTTACCACGTTATGAATCGATATTGCATCCTAGTGTTGGTTTCTGGAAATAATTACTCTATTATTATGGTGCCAGCGGTGGGATTTTCCAAAACAACAGAAAACATTGCCCATGCCCATGCATTTCGTGCATTTTTAGCATATTTTTGTCTCCTGTCCCTTTCTGGGGGGGGGGGGGGGGGGGGGGGCAGGAGACAACCCTTATCCAACTTTCACCATGGGCCACCCACTAGCTGCTTGTTAGGTACCTACTCCTGCGCAATTAGGAACTTTTTACGCTTCAATTTGTGGCCGCCAAACACTCGAAATGTTATTTCCATTTCCTTTAATTGTCAAGGCGTTCAATGCGAATTGTCTATGTGTATACGTATATAAAGGTAGGGACCCCAACAAAAGACCAGAGAGATGAGACGATAATATCCAAGAAATGTGTTTATTATCTAAATCCTGTGCTTTTTTGTGCCAGAACGCACCGAAACACCGTTCCGGAACCTCCTATTGGTACTCGAAAATAAAAATAAAATCTCGACGGGAATATCTGCGCGCCAATTGCTGGAGAAATGTATACTCTATTTCACGTTAAGAAGAAGAGTGTATTTGCTCCTTCCTCGTGGGCCCTCTGCTACTAGAAATTATATGAGTTTCAAAACTCACAAGCCATGTCTTGAGCTAGACAAAAGGCTCTATGGGCAGTTTTGAAACTCTTTGCTTGTGTCTATAGCAGCAGAGAGTCCACGAGGAAGATGCGAAGACACTCTCTTTCATACCGTGAAATAAGGTTTAGTGCGTCCGTGTTGTTTTTCGCGTGACCGCAAGCTTTCCTAGTTTGTGGACATAAATGAAGATAATTACTTATTTTTTATTTACAATAATTAAAAGAATTAGATGCAGGGGGGGGGGGTAATTTTCCAATGGGAAAATTGGCGTTCCGGCACCTTTATTTTTACAAAAAAAGCACTGTCTAAATCTATTAGCAGAGAAAAATAGATAGAGGACTACTCGCCAGAATTAGCAACGAGGTGTACAGGCCGGCTGGCGGCTGCTCTTTGCGGGCCGCCTGCCGAGACTTGGAAACCATGGAACCATGGAACCATGGAACTGGAAGGCAGTTGTTTCGATGAATGTTGTCATGCGTTGCTCACTGAGGAGGAAATAAATCGTGTTGGCCCGCCAGTCTTTCATATCGCCAATATTTGGTGATAACATTACGTCACCGTTTTGCTTGCTTGCTGTTAGACCCTGACCCATGAGTTGGAGGGCAATGTGGTTCATGTGATCGCGTCGTTATTTCGTGGGGGCGGTGGTGGGATTGCGTACACCTTATGTGCTATGAGATAAAAATTACAAACCCACAAAAACTGAGAGATGTGTTCAGTAAAAATTTGTGCAAAAAAATTTGACGCCGTTCCCGAATAATGTTTTATCGGCTATCGGTATATACCTAACCACCGCCAACCTCATTTGCGTAGGTTCTCAACTTCATACTTCAACCAACTTCAACAAACTTACTGGAAACACAGAAAAATTTTCTAGATCATGAGGTTGCAGTGGGTGGTGGAGGGGGGGGGGGGCAGGCTTGGGCTGATTACATTTGAAATGCCCAAGCTGGTTTTTCCTCAGTCACTTGCCACCCTGCCTATAACCAGGGTTTTGAATTTGCACATCGTTTAACACGATAACAAGCGTTTGGCGTTTTAGAGCCCAGATAGAATAATCAATCTGAAATAAGGTAACCAAACAAACAAACAAAATCCTTCGGTGCCCCCCCCCCATCCTCCCTTCTAGCGACGGGGTGGGTGAGTGGGTTTTTGGTGGGTGTCCGAGCCCACAAAAGAGCAGCCAAGAGCAGCCCCCTCCCCCAGATTAACCTAACTAACTACACAAATAAATATGATATCTATGAAGCCGATTTGGCATGATGACGATAATTATAACAATATTTCAGCGTTAGGTATATTATATTATGTAACAATGTGTTACTTATATAGTATGTTTATGTGTTTCAGTGACAGAATCCTCAGGGACATGGGCGTACATCACATTCAGGTGAGTAAGAGAACTCGTTTTGAGGCTGCTGTGCAATTAATTTAATTAGTGTCGTTTTTTTATTCTTATAACTAATATTTGGGAATTTAACACAATATCGGCAAACCGGAAGAATGCGTGCTCGAATGCACAAATGGAAGAGCATCTGACCGGTTATTTCAAGATCCCGGCTCTCTATCCCTCTCTTGAATATTTTCCCAGTTTACTCCACCTTCCACTGTTTACTGGTATCTGCTTGTAGACCAATAACACTGTCGTACGGAAAGTTAAGATTCATGGAAAAAATCTACCCAACGTGTGTTTTATTTTTAACTTTTATCAATGAAGTTGGATAATATGTGGTATATACTTGCCAGCATGGCAAGATGGCAATCCTTAAGTAAAATTAGCGTGGGATGGAAATTATCCATTTGCAGTTGAATCAATCTAATCTAAATCTAGTATAAATGTAGAGATGATAGATATTTTTATTTTGAATTGCATGGTAATGCAGTTGTGTCAGAAACTTTAAAAAATCGCTAGAGGCAGCCTCATAACAAAACATATTTTTGCGTGTATCAATTGGAAAAAGATCACGTATTATGATGTAGGAATTTTCTAAAAAAGGTTTACTCAAGGTTTTACCGTCAACTGCATTGCAATCGTTGCTCTGCGAGCTCATGGCTTCAAAAGAACCTGCCTTTTGACAGGACAGAACACTCTTGAAGCTGTCAAGAGTGTCAAGAGTGTTTCCATTTCAATCAAGTTTCAATAGTCCTGTCAAAATGCGGGTTCTTTTTTTTGCAATTTTAAATCCAATTTTCGAAAATGTTTGGTCTCAAGGATGCCATGAGTTGTTTTGAAATAAGTGGATTGTTAATCAAGATGTCATAGGTTTTGCACGTTCATTGGTTTTAATTTTGACAAGAAAGCAGTTCAAACAGCAGAAATGATTATCATGGTTAGTTTTTGCTTTTAACATTGTTAGAATATATATTTCTACTACAATTCTGGCCCAATACATTTTTCATTACCTTACGTGATGTTTGTTTATTCGCGAAGCAACATGTATACTTGTATAAAGCTAAAAAACAGTTGTTTTCCAACATACAATTATGTTTTACAGTGGCGTGTTGGCGATGTATAAGTTAGCGCGAGTCGCGCTCAGCAAATGGGGGTGGGTAGGTGGGCAGAGAGATGCTGGATCCCCGAAAGGGGACCCAGGAGCTTGCAGATGTAGAAGGGTATGATAATAGCCAGAATCTATTGCACCAATGCAGCTACTTGCAAGGGATAGCAATAGGGATGTATTATAATGTTTTTTGAGACAGACATCATACTATGGATCACTAGCGTGTAGATGGCGCTAGAAATTTAGCAAATTCGGTTGATTAATTAACTAGACACCGTTGAACTAAGTTCATATTCTCTGTACAAATATCTTGTAACCATTCCTTTGTCCGTGGAATTTGGTTGCTTGGGGTACACCTCCAAAACACGTGGAGACACCAAAATAGGCACTTAAAATTATACCAAAAGACCCGAAAGCTGCGAACAATTGTGGGCTGAGACTTGGGCCAGCCTACCAGTGCCATTGTTTTAAAGTTGAATTGGTAACCACCCTAGCCAGCTCAACAAGCATAAAATTCCACTCACCACTGGCCATTTTAGCCACCTACCAGTCAAATCGAATGAAAGCTGAAAATACTGGCAGATGTAACAGGAGGTAACCCATCTGAATATATTATTGATATATCAGCGTACAATTTCCTGCCTTTGCATATTTTCTGCCATTCGCTATCTCTGCTATACATGGTTACGGCATAGGGTCGAGACTGAAATTGTGTCTCAGATGCTCAGGGAGCTGGGAACCGCCAAGCCCTTGCACTCTTCGAACGACTTGAGGTTCGGACTTATTTCTGTTTGGAAACATGTAAGATTGGGTTTTGAGTATCATATTGCACTCACATCCCTGACTTTACACTAAAATTGAATAAATGTGAAAATAGCATCAATCACGAAGTCCAAAACGATTTCCCAAACCGTAGAGATTCATCTGCTTAGAAATGTATACATTTTTCTTCCCCCCCCCCCCCTACCCCCGTTTGGGGGGTGGGTGTCTGTGATCCCTACTTGCGCCACTTGGCTGAAGGCCTCGGCACGTCACTGATGTTTCACGTGCCATCCCAATCTCCATTGAATTAGTAAACAACCAGAAATTGAAGTCAATGATGAGCAGGGATTAGGGAATGTCATGAACATTGTTTGTTTTCAATATCAGCTAGGTGGACTCAATAGGGTCAAATAATATTTGTACATATAAGTCGAAATCCATACCTCTTTTGGACTACCTCATCCCATTGTATGGCAATGCAGCGCATGGGATTTGGCATGCACATGGGACACATCTTCTCTAGGAAGTTTTCTTGGACACGTGATTGCATAAAATCAGGGCGTATTATAACCATCCATTGTGCTTCGCACTTGGATTGGGAAACGCTTTATTTCTTTTATTTTCTATTAGAATGTAAATTAAATCGCGACGTGAACCGCTAGAGTTTTTAACTAAGGATCTGAATTCATAAAACATAAAACATGGACATTAGCATGGCGTTGGACCCGTGGTAATATTTATATGCGAATGGAAAAAGTTAAAAACAGTGGTATCAGTGGGCTTAAAAAGAGGGGTGTAAATTTAGTTGGCAAAGCTGCCCCCCCCCCCTGTCGCCCACTACAGAACCGATATGTCTTGATCTTGATTTGCATGTGTGCTGTAGGCACGACTTATTGTACCCACTCAGCTAGAATTACACAACATTTATATTTCTAGTTTAAACTTTAAATCTTGCTTTTCTTCGGCTAGAATCTCGCTGATATCTTATCGACGGCTTGGGTCAGTGACCCTACCCGAGCAATGCTGGAGATGGAGCGTTTTCTTCACCTTATGTCAGGATGCCCCGTCGACCAATTACCGCGCTCGTTGGATGACGGCAAGATTTTGGCCAACAGTTGCTCCCTGGGCCGCTGGTATACAGAGGTGAGCTAACTCGCTACTGAGAACTACTTGTACAATTAGCCAGATTTATGCATAGGCTGACCAGGCTTATATAGCGGGTAGCCTAAGGGGGCCATGTCTTAGGGATGCCAAATAGGACACGTCTAGGGTGTAAATATCTGAAAATTAACTAGAAAATTACACTCTTCAATACCTGTCTGCACAACAAACGACCGTAATAATAACCGTTATAATATCCGTAATAATCTACAATTCTTCAACTTGTCGTTCGCAGGTCAAGCAACCAGTTCTGAAACCACCGAAAGGTGCTTCCAAATTCATCCGCAATGTTGCAAAATCTCTGGTGGAGAAGAATATCGTGGAAAGTGACAATGTGAAAGATTTGATTCATTTCCTGGGTCTTGCCTCCACCTGGCCCCTCAAATCTGCCAGGCAATCGGCCGTCTTCATAGGTAAGCACTAAGCAGCTTAGTAAGCACTAGCAGGGGCACGCCTAGGGGTCCGAGGCAGTTGGCTTTTGTGGCCCTGTACTTTCGATAAACCCGGAGCAGACAAGGCAGTGGAAAGGAAAGCGGATTTGGGGGCGTATAGGCCCCGAGAAAAAATCTGCAGCTTTAATAAAAACCGCAAATCTCAAGGGCTGGAGATCCAAGAAATTGGATAAATTTCAATTTGGTTTTAAGTAAGCATTGTGCTTCTGAGCGCTTCAGGCAGAAAATTTTCGTTTTTGCCCATCCATGCACAGTTCAAACTCATTGTGCCATTGTTTATCTGTCAGAAGCTCTTGATATGGCAGTTAACATTGTACGGATAGGGTCTGGCTTGTTTTGACCCTGACCATACTATGGGTTGGGAGCCCTTCGACCACAGGGCCCATGGGCGGGCGCCTAGTGCGCATACTGAACCACTGAATTTCTCCAGTCAGTTCAGAATTCGATAATGGGGTGGCCAATTAGCTTTGGGATTGACGAGCACAGTTCATCCACAATCTGTATCAATCCCGAAAACCAACATGGATTTTTACCCTACATTGTACCCTACATCATATTTCGTATCCATAGTCCACACTGTATATTTGTTTGCTTATATGTTTTCTCTCTTTCCCAAGTGTAAATATCACTTGCTGCAAGTACAGGTTGAAGATGGTCTATTGGATTGCTATTGCGCTCTGCTTCTTTCTTTTCTTCGCATAAATAGTACCCATAGAAGCTGTGCTAGAAGTTGGAAATATTGGATTATAATCCAGATAACATAAATGTTATCTACTTGTGGGCAGCTATTTCTCAGCTATTTCATCGACTCATGGGCTATTTACCCAGAGCAAATATATTTGTGTGTGGAAGAGAGTGTTGGTAGCAAATTACCGAATTTTTATAAAACTAAGATAGCAGCCAAAGTTTGTGGCGGCTGTTTCCATGACACTTTCATGTCCAACTTGTTTTCTGCAGCGTTGAACATAATAACTGGTCTGGGGGATACGGGCCTTAGCAAAGACGACCCCCGACTCAAATCCTGCAGGACGATCATCGCTCAGCTTGTGGACAGCTGCTTTTTGGGAAGGATCCAGCTGGACACACTAAATGGGGAACCATACCATCCACCACTCATGCAAATCAGGTACAACCAGTAGAGGCCTACATATGCAAGAGTATGAGACTTCTGCAAACTATTTATATATGGATGTGTGAAATTGTCCTTTTTTGTATTTGTTTTATGTATATTACATTTTATTATATGTGCTCATATAAATACCATGTACTTGTCAGTGACTCAATAAAAAATATTACATTAAGTTACCTTACCACTGTTACTAAACAGTGTAAGAGAATTGAAATAATAAACATATCAAATATAAATTATTGGAGGCGGAGGCTACATCGGAATTATATTCTATTGACATCAGCTGTTTGTATTTTAGCTAAGCAGCGTCTGACCTGAGTGTTGTACTAATTTTGCAGGGACAAGGTGCTCGGAACAAGGAATATGATCATGGACAAGCTTAAGCTTTGGTTCAGTAACGATCCGGAGTTTTACTTCCCTCTGTGCCGCGGGATCCTGACGCAAGCTATCAACGACCGCGTGGGGACAATTGCTCTCCCAGGGATAGAGGTAGGACTCCTCACTTCTGCTTTGACATCTTACCAATTTTGCGGTTTTGAGCTAGTTTGAATTATATGTATGACGTATGTGGTAGGGAGATATGTTTCAAATAATAATATAAATATCTGCTTTGTTTATATTCTTGAGACAACAAGTAGTGAATTGCAATCTAAAGAAGATAAGTCTGGGTATTGTTGGCCCTTTGTCGGCACGTTGAAGGGAGCTATTGTTAGTAGTAACTGAACGAAAATCAACCCTTTCTTATGCTATTGCCTCGCCGCCGAAGCCACCGCATGTTGACTACGAGTTTCGATGAATTTGCAATGTTTTGTTTTGGCTCAGGTCAGTGACGTAGCGACCAACCCCGCACGCCCTGCGGTATGGGGGGGGGGGGGGGGTGCCGAGGTCCTGGGGGCTCCTGTGCGCAGTGCCGGGGCCCCCTGGACCTCTTGATCGGCACAGTGTGCCAAGCACCCGACATTTAAAGCCCGACTCTAAAATGACTAACAAGGTCGTGACACAGCTAACAATTTACCACGTCATTTGCCACCACATGTCCAACTCTAATTATGAAATGGGTCATCCATTCGAAAACGTAGTCATTTCATTGCTGCTTAACTTGGGTGGTTCCTGCTTCCTGCACACCTAATTGTTGGTGTGCATGCACTTGACTGGAAGTGGGATCTTAATAATACCTATGCAGATGAAGAACATGTTAAATATATACTTCTGGTTCGATTGACAATTGAGGTAAATTAGAATGCGAACTTCAGGTCGCGAAGTTTTTGTGATCAAAAGACGGGCAACTTCTACTTGGCGTCACAGCTAAATGTATGTTATAAATTTTTAATAGACAATTCCAGGTAGGAGGAGCGACCCCTAGAGCCGTGTGTTTTCGCTTGAAGGCCGATGCCAGGTTGTGGGAAAAATGTTGAGATATCCATTAACACTTCATGAAATTTTTACACGTAATAGAAATATTGTAGTGATTCGTATGGAGTGTAAATTTCAACATCATAACACCAGCAGGAGCTTGTTGATAGACCTCCAAACTTGTCTAAAACCCACCGTACTCCTGTACTGTTCGTATTCCGATTCCCACAAACTACCCGTCGAGCAAGTCAGACCGAAGCTCCGTGACGTCAGAGGGGCGGACCATCAGGAGTGGGGAATAATTCCACTTAGTATGTCCTTGTTTTGTGCTCGCTTTCTGCAAAAATGACATTCTACACTCTTCATCAAATATACTAGTCGCTTAATTTTTGACTTGTTTATTACGATTAGGGTATGGATTGGCCACTAGGCGGTCGGGCAGATTTCCGAAGGGCCGGTAGGGTTTGAGTATGGTTTTGGGCCAGTTGAATATTGTCAGTAAAATTTGCTTTAAAATACTTATTAAACGTGAAAAACACATCAATGACTAAAAGCATTCTCCTGATTTGAAGATCGTATCGGAATCAAATCGTATCGCGTGTTGGTCCGCCAGTCTTTTCTAATGGCTGATTACTGCGTTGACAATTAATGTTATCCAAGAAAATGGAAATTCTAAATTCTTTAAATAGTATCATATGCTACTATTTCATGTATTTGGTAGCATAATGTAAAGAAACAATAAAAACATGTATATAATATAGAGCAGGGGTAGGCCAGAGGGGGCCCGCAGAGGGTAAACGGCCCGGGTCAGTTTTTTCCCCAATCCAACCCTGGCTGTATTTGATCATTAAGAGTGCTCCTCACGGTTAATTCTGAACCATGAATCCATGAACCCCTAAATGTATTCCAAGTTTTAATTTGAACATACCAGTTGATGAAGGAAGAGTATATCTATGTTGCGGGACGTCACCACAATTTGATATTTTCAAAAATGTATATGGTGCAAACTTTCAAAAATCGCCTAAATGATCTCAAAATGAGCTCTAAGCATCGTTTGTGAAACGATATCCATATTCGCTCTTTTTCGGAAAAAGGCTTAGTCCAGAAACAGCGCACACTCTCTCTATGCACAGTTTTTTTCCAGCAATTTTAGAGCACATTTTGGCCCTCTTTTCTCTCTTCGATTAAGGTGCCGCGCCACACATTTTTAGCGATCACCCTCGACGGAATTGTCAACAAGAATCATTCTGTTGCTTTTTTGTTACTTGTGTCGAGAGGCCGATGCAGAGGATTATAGCCGAGCCAGAAGTTCGCAGCACGGATTAATTTTTATGATTCCACGGGAATTTTTGTAGCGGTCCGAAAGTCTTGTAGAATGGCCATTTGGTGCTTGAAAACTTTGATTCAACATCGATAGTAATCAGCTATCAAAATCGAACCCTATCGTGTTCATCTCAACGCGATATACAAGAAATTGTATGTTTTTTACATCTGATGATATGTGTTTGTGCTAATCGCGATTCCCGGAACATGTTAACTGCATTAATCTCGGAGATTGTTAGTTATTTCTGTGTTCGCACTTGCCAAGATTGTTGTGGTTGTTTTCATAAGCTGCGATAAGCGGATTATATGCGAAGAGCACTCTTAATTTCTGAAATATAAATCCAAACGACTCATTGCCACCAATTGCCACAAGTATATAGCAATACTAAGAAAATATGTAATTCGCCACAATGGTGTCAGCGTGTGGGATTCAATGACCTTGAAAAATAAAATATAGTTTTTCGCCAATAGTATGATATTTTATTGTCCTCGTGAATAGATATTGCAGCCATGTGTTGGTTTCCGGAAATAAATAATTACTCTATTACTATGGTGCCATTGGTGGGATTTTCCAAAACAAGAGAAGAAATTGTCCCATGCCCATGCATTTTTGTGCAAATTTTTGTCTCCTGTCCCTCTCTGCAGGGGGGGGGGGGGGTTACCTAGTGCGCAGATTTTATTTGAAATGTTTTTTTCCCTCAATGCAAACCTGATTACGATCGATGGTCTTCGACTTAACTAGAAAAGTACCAAATAGTTCTAGAAGCTAGAATTATGTTGTTTTGCGTGTTTCGAGTTACGACCTCTGAACTACCTTGTTCACCAAATAAAAAATGAGAAATTCACAGAATTTAAAGTTCATGGGTTTACCAACTAGCTCATTAAACAAACAAGAGTTTACAAAGAGTATGGTGAGGTGACAGTGGGTCACCGAAGCTCTTCAGGAGTGAGAAATGCAAACAGTTCTTTCTGATATTCCTGGTTTCAGATTCTGATCGATCTGATTCCCAAAGTTGTCAGCGGAGAAGCTGATCGCTATCTTGTTGACCTTGTGTTCATGGAGACAGTCAAGGATGCTTTGACAACTCGAGTTCTGCAATCCCGCCCAGGGAACAAAGTGGGTTCCATGGCCAAGATCGCAATTGTGGATTTTGTGAGGCAAGTAATATCGCCTCACACGGCAAACCCATATGATCCACAGTCCACATAGAACAAGCCATGTAAGGCACGTCAGATTTTGACTTGGTATAATGACTGTTAAGTGTTAACTTGAGCATCATCCTAAAATATAAATCGGATTTGTTTCTACTGGAATATATTTTAACACCATGATTCCATCACCATGATCCCATCATCAAATTTCCATCGTACCCCTGTTCACCTCGTATACTCTCTCCCAAGCCTGATCTTTTTGTGGTGAAAATGCCTCATCTAAATAAAAAGCCATAAACAGCCAATTGAATCTTGCTTGATGTTTACAGCCGCAGCACCACGGGCGATTCTACATACAAGATTAATGATTGGAAGGAAATAGCTCAGCAGATGTTAGATTGATTTCCTTCATCCAAGCGGCCAGCTGCGCAACCAAACCGTGCCTGGTTTATTATAATAATTGACACAAGATAAGGGGGAAATCATTAATAATGATTATTGATCATTGATATAGGTAATCATTAACATTTAATTACCTAAGCATTTTCTGTTGAAGTGGTCGACTCACTTCTTGGATACCTACTTCATATTTTGAGTTTGTCATAACTTTTGAAGTCTTTGAAACTGGAAGTCAACAATGCCATAATTCATGCATGTGTAATTCTGGGAATTCTGAATAATAAAGACATAACGTCATCATTGAGCAAGAATGTTATGTATGTAATTACAAATCCGATGTCCTTAAATCAGTAAATAGAATTGTAATTCCATCCGAAGTCTTGAAACCTGCCTGATAAAATCGACATCAGACATTTTATGTTTTTGTTAGCACAGAGTAGTGCGTTCAAATCAGAGTCCCTGTGCTAAAGGTGGACAGGGTTTCTCTGCCAGCTCCAGCTAACAAGTTTGGGAAAACGAGTCTGCTTCCTATTTCACAATGCATTTGAGCGCTTTAACTATTGATATTTCGCATCATGATTATGCGAAAATTGTAGATCCCGACAAAAAAATTATCTGAAGGTTCAACATCACTTAGTCAGCATTTGACATCTGGAAAAATCCGGCTTCCTGAATTGACACATGATTTATGTAAGTCGAATGAAATAAGAATAATACGTCTAATAATAGTCGCCATATTTGGTCTTTTTGAATCTTCCTAATGTAATTTTTTTTACGGGATGGGCCCCCATACATTTATTTTGCGGGGTGGGGGAGGGGGGGGGGGGGGACTAGATTTTGCGCTACGTTACTGGTGAGCTGTGTCTTGAAGCAGTTCGACGGCTGGAGTCTGGACCATTATCTTGTCTTAGTCATTGCAGCTCTGGCGAAATATATGATAGATTACAAAGCGAGCTCGCTAGTTGGTGCAGTTCCCCATTGCAACTGTGTCAGTGCGACCGACGCCAGAAACGTGGGCATTAATGCTTAGTACATAAATTTGCATGTTTTTTTTTTTAAGTTTTTCCTTGAAAGTTCAAACATATTATAGGCTGTAGTGGTTTTAGCAGGCACATTTTTTTCGAAAGCAGTTCGTTGTAATTTCGATTGAAAATCTAATATTAGGGCAAATGGTAATGAAACAAAAACTGGGGCCAAGCCAAAGTCACTTTTTTACTCACAAACCGTCTCTGGAAAAATGTAGGTGTACAGCTTAAAGTTATTTTCCCGGGCCGATTTCCAACCCCAGTCCGCCCCTGTTAGCAGGGGTATCTGATCAAGCGGGCAATAAAATAGTTCCACCTCGACAGAGGAAGGAATACGTTTGCCTGGCATGTAAACACAATTGTGTTTACTATAATAATGCATACGCGCCCACTGCCTCGAGTTTGAAAGAAAATATAGCCAACTACAGTCGTGTTAGGCTAAGAGTACCACAGCCTAGTGGGCTTTAAAGTAAAGTATCATTTGACTCTTTTACGATTTGTAAAGAGTAAAATGGTTAATAATTGTAATGATAAATAAAGTTTTTAATGGCAATGACAAAAACTTAATCAAATGATTCTATTGTATGGTACCCTATGAAATGAGATCCCCAAACAGTGGCAAACTCAAATTAATTCTAGTGTACCTAGCTGATTGGAAGTGGAAGTGGGCGCGTAGGTATGCTGTCGTTTATACTTTAGTGATTTTGCCGTGTTTTGACAATGCGTTACACTGATACGCACAGAAGATATCCAAAACAATAATGTTCCAAATTACGAGGAGAAAGGTGAGATGCATCGTGCCTTATAGTGGAACTGGAGGCTAGTTTAATTTCGGCCACTTGTGAACCCCGTCTTGTCACAAACTGTCGCATATTCGCAACTTTCCCTCTAAAATGACATCGTAATCACCCCCCCCCCCCCCTATCACGCGTTTTTTATGGGTGGAATTTATTTTTTGAATTGCATACAAAATTGACGAAAAACACAATATGACTTTGTTATATGCATGGTTACAGCTACGTGGGACAGCGTGCTAGCGGGACAGTCTATCTAGTGAGGCTGAGCACTCTCCATATCAAAGATACTATATAACTCCATACCCAGTCAAAAGTTATCGTAAATTGGTCAGCATTAAATTAGAAAAAGTCTCGAGTAGAATTAAAAATGATACAAATGTATTTTTAAACTTATATAATTTGGATGTTGTATTGGCAGACCTGCCGCTGTTTGCTGCGTTGCTTGAGTTTGCCTGCTTGAGCCATGCCATGGGGACTGGGGAGTCAGTCTGCCCTCGGCCATCGTTTGTGTGGTGTCGCCTAGTTAGCATTGTCGAAATGAAGGGCATTCGGTGGAATGTATAATCGCGAATTGAATTCCAAATATTATACCAACCATACTGTTGGGAATCGGGATCATGACGGGTGTAACATGATAGTCGCGGGGCAGTAGGTAATTTTGACCGTCCTATGTGATTTCTGAAAAACTCGGAGGAATGCTTCGTTGACCTTGACATCGGAACGTCTAACTGCGGTTCAGTTCCTACACCGGGATGCAAATTGCTAGCGGCTGAATGTGAATTGAGAGTTGAGACGGACAATCTGTTTGAATGGGCTCAGACTGGTATGTATAGGTAGTACATTTGAACAAAAGTGTTTGATCACTGGCACTGGTATATTGGTATCCGGTATGTTTTCGAGCTACTGCAGCGTAGGTACATGGTACATGCAGTTGACTTGTGAATAGAGTCTCGACACTGTCAAGTAGGCACTTAATTAGTACTTGATTTTTATGTTGACTGGATAAAAAAATGTTGAGGGGTGGAGGACAGT
The DNA here is from genome assembly GCA_921293005.1 of Nemoura dubitans. Classification (NCBI taxonomy): domain Eukaryota; kingdom Metazoa; phylum Arthropoda; class Insecta; order Plecoptera; family Nemouridae; genus Nemoura; species Nemoura dubitans. Next base: position 18,773,290 of record OV121073.1, on the reverse strand, counting down.
CACCTCAAGAAGAAATTAGTGAACTGGATTTTTATTGTTTTGACTTGAGATTTCAGATTTTGTCATTTTACCCTTAAAACATGACTATTTGAAAAATGAAGATCACCTTGTACGTCTGCTTGCCAATACTCGGAGCTAAGCTATTTTTGCCATGCTCTGTAGGTAGAAGTATCAATTTTGATACTTTTAAGTGATGTCACATAATATGTGTACAACTAGTTTGGAGCTGGTTTGGAGCAGGCTGGCTTGCCAGCGCCTCGCCCTCGGGACATGGGCATATACGATAGCATTGTAGAATACCGTTTTGCTGCTGACTAGCCAACCTGGTCCGGACTGACTACATTTCATCACATTCTAGGTATGTAAACTTTGGAGAAGGGTTGCAGGAATTGTGATGTAAAATTTCAATATTAGGAATGTAGGAAAATTTTGGCTGCGTGGTAACTTCACTAACAAAAATTTTCAGCCTATTTTAAAATTTTTCGTGCATACCCATATTACTTTGACTTGGGTGTAGATTTCAGATTACACAGTAATTTTGCAGCCTGCCTGCAGTCACGTTTGGAAGTATGATTTCAGAAAAAATTGTCCAGAGAAAGCAAGAATTTCGGAAAATTATACTTGGAAAATGAATTTGAAAAATTGTCAGTTTTTCATTGCCACCGCCACTCGTGCCGACCTTCTCAAAGTGTGTCTGGGCAAGTATGAAGTCAGCTGGACGCGCAAGCTTCTCCCCCGCGGGGAGTTGGTGATGCTCTCGGCGGCGCTCCATCCCCGGGCGTCGACAACGCCAGCCTTGCGCACGACATCGTTCTGCTGCGGTTGCGTCAGCCCACGTCAAGCGTCAGCCCAACATCGACGTCGTCTGTGTGTCGCAGCTCGAGAGTCGGTTCCCCGATGCGCGGACGTTGCTGTGCGCCAAGTGCGTCATCACTGGGTGGGGGCGGCGGACTGAAGGTACCTACATGGAGCGTGGCGATTCGGTGATCTTGCCGGGTACTATACCTCTCCGCCGACCACCAATATTGGTTGTGCGCAAGTTTCGATAATGCTCGTGAGCTTTGGGGATTCTGTGCATAGCCTGGAATGCCATAGGAACTGAAATTATCAACAAATTCGCCTACTTATTACAAGCTGCTGATATTTAGGGAATTGTCCGCGTAATTTGAGACGTAGAATGTCTTTGGGTCAGTGATACTGCAAATTGAACTGGTTAAAAAATTGCAAGGAGACCATTGTAGGCATTCTAGTTTGCTAGTGACAACTGAAATCTGAATACCTATTGCAAAAATCCAGGTATTGTTAGGTGAATATTGGTTAGTGTGTACATTTTGATAATGGACGTTGCTGAACGCCAAGTAAGTCGTCACCGGATGGGGACGGCGAACGCAAGGCACAGGCGGTGTGAGAAACAAATCTGCAGTAACTTTAGCATGGCCAAAATGACACGAGTTTGCACAATTGACATGAACACTACAGTGTTATTTTATTATGCTGGAAAAATTCCCTTCAAGCCAATGTCCTCTTGATTCCATTGCCCTTGCCCATCATTTTAGGTTGAGAACTGACAATTTTCCAGCCAGTTTCAGTCAAAAGCGCAAACCCGTATCATATTTCCTAAGCTGAAGTTATTGGGCCCCACTTAATGAAATTTGTGAATTACATCTAATCTATAGGTTAGATTTGCTTGAAAATAAACTAGACTGTTAAACAAATTTTCCTGGGGGCTGTGCCCCCTGACTTTTATATTTATATTGGCGCCCCCTGGACCACCCCACTTCCTAGGGGCCCTGTCCCCCTGCCCTGCACCCTGGTGCAGGTTCTAGTCAATGTTCAATTTGGAAGTCGGTTCGGTTCAGTGTGAAAAACGTTCCTACACGCGCCTGCTTACGCTTGATAATGAAATCCGCAATGTTTCAAGTTTTGAATTTCAAATTTTCCTCGAAAAATATATTACCTTACAGAACAACTCATTTCTGTGGATTGAACATTCCCAAGTAGCACAAAAACCGTTATTACGAACGTTCGGTGCGACGTCGAAAAGCTACCAGGGGATAACCTAATAGAATTTTAGGTGAATGTGAACGTTGAACGCATGTTATCCCCCATTAGCTTTTCGACGGCCACCGAACGTTCACTAAACGTTTTTGTGCTACTAGGGTTATCGGCCCCCCCCCCCCCCCTCGTTACTGTTTGGCTCCACATAATCTGGGACCCTGCGCACACCTATGGTTGTGCGCAAGTTTTGATGAAGTTTTTGAGTTATACTCTTGCGATTTTGGTCTGATTTGACTTGAGACTAGTTTTGTTAAGCATAGTATAATATTGAAGAATTTTATGAAATCCCGTCAAAGGAATGGGAGAATTGTAAATAGTTTTAAATAATTGTATATTTCATATTTTGCATATTTGTATTTATTTGTTGACGAGCTCAAATCCTGTACATTGTGATGTTCGAGCATAATAAACAATTGAATTGAATTGAATTGTTACAATTTCTGGCCGTGCCAACATATCAAGGCTGGTTTACGATCAACTTGGCAGTAAGAATTAGCAGAAGTAGCAGTATTACATGGTCAAAACTCTTGTTTCTTTCATATTTATGATACCATTGTCATATATCATATCATATTGTAATGTCCATGGTGTCATTGCAGGCTGACCACTCGGTGGTGCTGAAGGATGTGTGGATGTCACTGTGCGAGGACACGGTGTGCCAGTCGGCGCTGAGCCAGCAGTTCGGCGCGGGCTACGTTGCGGCCTGTCACGTCCATGTGGGCCGGCTGCGAGGGAACGTGAGTCTTGCGACGTGAGTATTGACGACGGTTTGCAGCGGTTTAGCCTTTGATCACTGCTGAGGTAGGTGGGGATAGGCACCTAGGATGCAGTGCTAACTCTCACTGCTCCGGTACGGAATAGGCAACTTGTGTGCTGAAGCCAGCTCCTGCTGCTCTGGTTCTGCATAGGCAACTAGTGTGCTAAAGCTAGCCCTAACTGCTCTGGTACGACGCTCTGCTATTGTGTGACGATCTCACTGCATTGACAACGAGCCAGCTGTGGCGATGGCATAAAGGTGTTGGGGATTGAAAGTGTGGTGATGAGGATGTGGATGATGAACCTCACCTAGCCTAGGTGACCCCCTAGGGGAAACCCGGAATCAACGCTGCAAGTTTCTCCTGTTAAAAAGCTTGGTGGGTATTTCCAGGTTTTGTACTAACTTCAGCCTCTCCAGCCCATCCAAGACCCGACTCATAGTGGCGTTGCTTAATTATGGGGGTGTCGGTGAACCACAAAATTCTAAACGCGAAATGACCAATAGCTGGACGTGCCTATAAACCAGAGGGTGCAGTATTGTTGTTGAAAAACATGTTGATCCCCATTTTCAGTTTAATATGTGGCTGTGTATGAAATGTACGAAATAGGTCGATAAAAGTCCAAGGACTATTTGTTGCGGCTGTGATGTGGTTTTTAGAGAGCGCCCTCGTGACGCCAGCTTTCGTTTTCAGCTCTCAGTCTGCGATCTTGAAACGCGGCCGATTGTGGGCCGTTGCTTTTCCCGTCAACGCGGATTCCGCAGATGCCATGAAGAACAACAAACAAACAAAGCACTTTAAATGACAAGTACGTACGTAAACTTGCTAAGATGTGTGAAATAAAGATTTTTTAAATGAAAGAACTGTATTGTTAATCTTATGTATTCACATTTTCATAAATATGTAGTATGTATGTGTGTGTAGTTATGAAGAATGCAGTAGCGGCTCGTGAGTTTTTTCCTCGGAGGGGCAGCAATCAAATTTCAAGTACCCCTCTCCCCCAACGCCCGTAACAACATACAGTGGTCATATTCCGAAACCTACTGAAGTTATTACTGCGCAGTACTGAGCTCAGAAGAGTTCAGCAGGTCTGCGGGCACTAATGGTCACTGTGGTGTATGGTGTAATGGTGTGTGTTTCGGAATGAATCTCAGTACTGCGCAGTAGCTTCAGTAGGTTTCGGAATACGACCATTGTTTTCGACACTGGCCTACCATGTGGCCAACCATGCACATGGTGTTCTCCAAAATGCATTATATTATGCCCTCGTCACAGTCACATAGACTCGAAGCAAATCGCTGTGGTTTGCATGTGTATTGCTCTGTCTCTCTCGCTCTCTGTTCGCAATCCTCGACGCAATGCCGATGTATCGCTTTCGGCGAGCCGAGCCTGAGGGAGCTGAGTCTGCCCGACGGGAGCATCCCAGCTGCCCAACAGCAGCATGGCGAGATGCTCATGGCGGCTCGTTTTCTAGGCCATTTTCACACACTCATGGTTTGACAAGCAGGGCGGCAGCCCTCGGCAGAGAGGAGGGTGGCGTTCAGGCTGAAGGCAGCAGACATGCGGTACTCGGGCGCTATCAAACGTTTCGTTGCATTCGGCGCAAATGTAGCATGATAACTTTTCGTGCAGTCAATTTGAACAGTTACACCCATATTTATATGCAAACAATAATTTTAATCTCCGATTAGATTTGGTCATTTATATCTCAAAGTTGAATCAAGGACTCCTACAAAGAGAACAGATCTACCTATACCTACATTGTCCACTATGCTTCTCAAAATCCTCTTACAGGATATTATATAATAATATTTCTCTCTGGAAGATGTTATTCGAACTCTGGGTTTTGCTGTTTGAGAGTCCAATTTAGGAAAAAGCCATGGTTCACACAGTAAATCATTGCAACTCTGGACCTGGCACCTCAGTTAGTAAATATTGGCAAGAAATACCAGCCTACCAGGCAGATGGCACGCTTCATACTCATCTTTTCAGCTGGTCGATTGTGGCAGAATCTTCACTCAGGGTCTGAGAGATGGGAAAGTTGACTCGAAAAAATTTGTGTCCACAAATTTGTTCCCTAAAAAAATTATACTGTCTATTCTTTAGAAAAAATTGTTAACAAAATATAGAAAGTGACATAATATGATTATAATATTTGCATAAAACGTGTGCACATTATCAGGAAAGCAAATGTTGGTACCGGGGACATTGCACGCTGCGAGCTTTCCCGGCGAGGGCGGAAATTGTGCGTCGAAGTCGTCAGCAAGGCCTCGTTGATTCATCGGCGGGAGCGGTACGGTGACGGATGCATAGTCATGACGCCAGAAGTGCAGTGGACCATACCTGTGCAGTGCACCATATTAATTGTCCATGGGTGAAATAAAATTGTGCGTTCTTTATAAAATGTAGTTTTGTAATCTTATGTTTACTGTCCTACCATTGGCATCCTTGTAAGTATCCTTAAAAAGTATCCCGACTCCAGTAGGAGGTGTACGTTGCTGATTTCCGATACGCCTTTGTTAGTTGCCTGCGGTGTGGCAAGAATTCTTGCTGTGCGTTTGGCCAGCGGCTTCGCGGATGGAGGCAGATCACGTGAGATGTGACGTCAGAGGACGTCATCTTGCCATACCTTGCGCATTATACTCTCCTGATAGAAATGGTGAAATTGCTCTTCGAAATCGAAACCCTGAGGCGTTCTAGAGCACATGGTAACATGGCGTCCTCTGACGTCACAGCCCGTGTGCTTAGATACTTCTAAAAACGCCCCAGGGCTTCAATTTCGAAGAGCAATTTCACCATTTCTATCAGGAGAGTATAATGCGCGAAGAGGTCTTTATTTCGTCCCGGAGCGAGCACATGGCAAGACAGTGTCCTCTGACGTCACAGCCCCTGTGCTTGGAGACTTCTAAAAACGCCCCAGGGCTTCGATTTCGAAGAGCAATTTCACCATTTCTATCAGGAGAGTATAATGCGCGAGGAGGTCTTTATATAGTCCCGGAGCGCGACGCGAGCACATGGCAAGACAGTGTCCTCTGACGTCACAGCCCACTTGCTCAGAGTTCTAGAAACGCTCCAGGGCTTCGAATTGTAAGAGCAATTTCACCATTTCTATCAGGAGAGTATAATGGGCGAGGAGGTCTTTATGTCGTCCCGGAGCGCGAAGCGAGCACATGGCGAGATAGTGTCTCCTGACGTCACAGCCCATGTGCTCCGAAACTACGAGATAGGCAGGACAGTGGGAAAATTAAATATCACCTCATGGCATCACTTTTTGCCAGCAGAGCTGCCAGGCAATGGAAGTTAATGTTCAGGGATGGAATTTTAACATGAAAATAATGACAAAGAAGCATTTTGATGATCAGAACTTGTTTATTTCAGCTTATTACACTAGAAGTATCACACATGGGCTCTGCCGATGTTTCTATTCTGATCTTTGCAGGATATCCGCAGGTCACGGCACCTCCGCAATGTCGTCAGCTGAGCGCGGTTTTCTCTCCGCAATTCCGATGTTAGCAGCAAACTAAAAGCAGAACATGGGACGATCTCTAGGCTCCGGCACCTTTTCGAGACCAGGAAATGGATCCAAGGGTTCACAAGATATAAACACTACATGGCTGCATCGGTTGAAACTCCAGAAAATTGGATCCCATGTCGGCAAATCTAGCAGAGAAATGAGAATCTAACCTTTTTCCAACTGCATCAATTAAACGTCATCTAAAGCAAAACTGCAGATAGAACAGGATACAATGCGTTTTTGGATATAGCAATTTATGTTATTTTCATTACGTAATCAGTGGTTAATTTGCATCGGAAAAGGTGGGTGGTAAACTCTCAACTGTATAGTGAAAAGTTTAAAAACCCCCCAAAGTAGCGTTTGGGGGGCGGGGGGCTACAGTTTGTATATATTTTTTGTATTCGGTAAAATTACGCGTTTGATGTGTGAAATCTCACACTGCAGAGGATGGAAATAAAGTAGGTATAGCAGATAATGAATGAATGAGTTCTATAAATAGTGTATAATAACTAATTTGTAAAGTTAGATAATTCGAGGTGGTCTCCCTTACATGAGCAGTGATGACTGCATCTCCATCCCCAGATTCCGAAGAGGAACTTGCATTTTCACCAACTGTCACGCTTTACTGCGCGAACCCGAACCAAAGCGTCACCCCTACGCTTTCTTAGCGGCATGTTGGTGGAGGAAACTGAATAGTGGCGGGATTAATTCAATATATTTGAGTGTAGTGTCTAATGAGGATGAATATTAATATCATGAAGCTTAGTCCCAAGAAAAACAGGTGCAAAAATTAAGGGCAGATTAGCTTTTACTAGACTAGCGAAATTCTTCGCCCTAACTCTCGGTCTGCTTTGTCAGCGCTGCTGCTCAAGGGTTGCCAACTGTTGCCATGAGTTCTATGAGTTCATGGATTCCCGTAAATCTCAAATATTGCTGCAGTTTACCTTCGACATAACGTAACATTTGACGTTCCAATTACCTACCGGAAACAAAGCTGATCCTTGAAATAATCACTGCATCTGGTTAGGAAAGGTGATGATTTGATCAAAAGGTGAGTAAACGGAGTTTACGCATGAAAAATAGGTAGATAAACTGGGCTTACGTGAGTTTACGCACAAATTAACCACTGCATATAATAACGTATGGTGTGCAGTATATAATTAAAATAAAGTTAACTAAATACATATTCGAATTGTTGACAATTCGCGGAGTAAGGAAGTTCCGCATAAAATATCGACTTTGCGAGAGGTTCACATTAAGCAATAACACGTCCCTCAGTGAGTACATCAAATTTTAACCAATGTTAAGTACAGTTGAAGACGGAGAGCAGCAGAGTCATATCATTCTACTGATTTGTACAGCGTCAAACCATTTTATTGGACTCAGTAGGCGAACGGTTGACAATCGGAACCTTTACTTTACCGCAATTGGATTACTATAGTTGGACTTCAAGGTTTCTAGATCGCATTTCCTTGCATGCGATGATCATAGCATATGACACACATGAAACATCCATGAATGTGAAATGAAATGAAAGATTGATCACTGGTACTTAGAATAATTTGACTTATATATCTCAGCAATCACATACAGCGGCGAAGCGTGGGTATCTTCACGGGGGAGACACACATAATATTACGTACATTTGGCAGTGGCACATGCGTAGGGGTACCATTATCTCTCTGTAGCACGGTAAATGAAATTAAAATCAGTCTTAGTGCCTTTAAAAAATGTGTATATTAGTTCGATCATACGGTCATGTTCATTCAGTTCATGCTGGCTGGAAATATGAACCTTATCATTACGATATTACCTTTTAGTTAGGGCGAAATAAGCTTGCATGTGATGTTGTTTACGTTGAGCAGAAATGCAATGTTTCTCGCTTTCAACGCTGGGTAAGCGCTACTATTAAACCTGAAAAATATCCCACGCCACGGAGCGCGGTTGTGCGGCGGAAACGCGGTTCCCGAAGTAGATATTTTCAGGACGCGGATAAAGACATGACTCTCTGGCAGCAGTTTCGTTGCTGTGGAGGTGAGGCATCGGGCGGCGGGGTCCAGTGCATAAGACCCTATGCTTGGAGACAAGTCTTCGGTCTGTCTCTCGCTCGGTGCTCGAATATTATATCGCTCGTAGCTCTTCGGTTGCGCTCACGTTACAGCCGAGCTGGCGTGCGAGTGTGAATGCATATGCAGCTCGCACCAAGCTCGTTCAAGCCACTCGCTAAATAAACTTAAAAGATCCGTAAAAAAAACTTCATCGCGTAATTTTTAGGGTAAACATTGTCTCATTGTCTCATAGGACGCTTCGCCCCTGATCATATATATGATTGCTGAGATATCAGGCATTTTCGGATTGCGCGAATTTCGAATTACGTGGGCAATGCTGGCGGCGAAAGCAAGCGTTTGGCTGCGTATTTTCAGTGATGTCTATTGTTTTATATTCATGAAATTCCATGTGCTAAAACTTTGTGTTCAACTGCAAACTGCATGGTGGCTCGATACCTACCTACACACTTGATAAGATTTCTAGATTCTTAAGATCGTTATAGAATTCGGCCTGGCCAACCTCGGCCAGGAGCCTTGCGCGTGCTGCCGCCAACAGCATTCACTCACGTTGACGCCACGGAGAAAACTTCGCGCCATAAGAAAATGAGAAATTATTCAGCCCCACATTTTTTTAAAACCTTCTGTAAATGCAGTCAAATTGATTGATATTCTTCACAACACATGCACTCTAACGGAACAATTGGAAAGCTCCTTTAAAGGAATTCTCTCATCTTGACTCAAGTTGTGGTTGTTGAGAATCTGCAAATTCAAAATTTAAAATACAAATTTTAATAGCGATTCACAATTTTGATAATGCAAAAGGAAAGATTGGCATGCATCACTTCTTCGGGAAGGAAATTGATTAGGGCGGGGCATAACACAAAACCCAACGCCCTCAATGACATCGGCTAGAGCTTGATCTTGCTGACACAGAAAGGATATTTACGGACACAAGTAATTTCTTAAAAAATAAGTAAACAAGGCAAAGCTGTTTTGTCAACGTTGTTGCTTTTTTTCTTGTGGTAACAAAGTTGTAATCTCTCCTACTTCCTCAACTCATTTCCTTTCCATTTTCATAGACTGAGCAAGAAATGTTCATGTAAAAATTGTCATGAAAAAATTGCTTTTGAAATAAGGAATTTTTAACAAAAAAACGTTCAGATATCTTGGAAGTAGAGCAAAGGAGCTCAATGGGGTTGCAAGAAAAGGCTCGTATCATGCCGTTTTGTCTTGTACTGTGCCCACATCACCAAGAGAAGGAACTACAGTTCCTTCTAGGTTTATATCCTCCTTCCACATTAAATTTATCAAGTCATTCAGCACCATACACCTTCACTGCTCTCTCCAAACGGATTCTCATCGCAAGAAAAGGTCCACGTTGGGTCTCAAAAAAACCATTTCAAACTGGGTTTTGAATGCATATATCTTTCAATATGGTACAGTTTGTTTAGTGGGTGTGCATTTCATTATCTAGGAAGTACTTGGTCAGGACCCTTAGAATTTTAGGACGCCTAGGTTCAAATACAATTGGTTCTTGTGTTCACACTGTCTATGTCAGTCAAGTACGAAAGTCAAGCAAGAACACGAAACGTCGGGAAATCAGCGAGACTTTATTTAGCATTCAAAACCCAGATTCAAATAGAGCAGACGCTAGTCTTAGAAATTTAACCTACTTCGGTCGGTGACACTTACAAGTTTACAACCCTTACTTTTGTTCTTCCGGAACACGAGGTTCCGCCTGCTTGAGCCCGTGGAAGTTGTCGTCGACGCCGGGTATGTAGTCTAGCGACAGCAGCGCCTCGCCGGCAAATTTGTTGAACGTCAGCACGTCGTGGTCCATCACAGTGAAGAGATCATGGCGCACTCTGTGTGCCACTGCTCCTGCATCACCGAGCTGCAACCAATCTAATTTAGTCATCTCAGAATCCTGACCGTAACGAGTATGGACATAATGGAGATGGCAATTCTACATGGTACACAAAACACATCAGATCCACCAGCACCACACAAGAGGGGCTGACAAACTGGTTCCACCTCAAAACCGGCTGGAAATAACCGACCAAGACCCACCGAGAGCTGATAGCGGGGATGGAATCCACCTCCCTCAGAGGATCTGGGAGATAGGAGATGGTAAATTATTGATGCCTTTATTGATAGTTTATGTTACTATTACAACCGTTGGGACTTGGGTTTTGGGAGTCTAATCAAACCAGAAAACCACGATCACATCAAACTGCTAGGTTTAATTGTGGTTTCGTTGTAGATATAAATTGAGGCGTTGAGCTTCAAAATGGCTACATTTTTCACATTTCCTGAATTTAAGTCAAATGATTCCGAATATCTATAAAAAACTCTAAAAATTGATCGAGCTCTGAAGACCATGCCAAGGATTATAGAGTTGTAGTTGTATCATATAATTGTACATTTTAAGAAATATTCAACCTCGCTTCGGGGATTGGGCCACTTTGGAGCTTAGGGCCTGAATTCAGAATACCCTGCCTCCATTTGCTTAGCGATTGATAGAAGCATTAATGAAATATACAAATATCTTCGACCTTTGTAGCTTTGTCGGTCAGAGACGAATATTACCTGGCAACTAGGCTACTAGACTTTGCAACATCAATAAAAGATAGCCCCCAAAGCACATGAAAGGTAAACTGTGTGTTTTTTAAGCAAAAGAAAACTTCAATAGAAATGATGACTTAGAAATGAAAAAATCAGAAAATGGGATTGAAAATCTGAAAAGAAATAAGAAATTGGAAGTTGGCACGGCACTGACATGGGCGATGAAACCGTTTCGGGATGTGCTCACAATACGAAGCACTCGTCGAACATCGGGTGCAGTGTCTTCTTCTGCATGTTGATCTTCTGTTCCGCACAGTGTGCGGGGCACCAAAATAAAACCACCTACAGGCGCTTCATACCCAAGCCCGGTTCTGGTTGTGACTTACAATTTCATGGCACTCATTGCCTAGTTTTAAATAACTACTTGGAATGCCACGCAACTAACCTGTAGATTTAAACCAGAACCAGAACCGAAACTGAAACCTGTGCCATCTAAAATGTATTTTATTGGACAGGAATCTGATTAGTTTCAATCCCTGTACAGGGCTGCAAATTTTACATCTCTGGACTTTTAAAGCAGCCCTGTCGAATTTTGGCTATGTCCTTAGAAAGGTTCGACTGAAAAGAGCATAGGTAGCCGAGGTACCGACCACGTGGATGAGCACATGGAGGAACTGGATGATATGCTTAGGAGGTCCATATCTCACTTTGACAAACCAATTTTATTATCCGCAGCTGCCTCACTCCATGACCAAGCTGATTAATCGGTACACTGTGAAGTTTTGCATTAGATTTAAGGAAAATCCAAGTTACAAGAAAATAAAAAACATATTTATGCCATCACTTTTTTGGTACTTCCAAAAAAGTTGGTACACACAATGTGAATTAATTTTAATTTCATTATTGCTTTTGTTATCTTGCATCACCTCCGACCCGCCTGAACTAGGCATAGCCACCTGGAGGAGGTATGTATAGCCACCGAAAAGGAAGGGTATCCCGTATCGGTATGAATTATTGACTTGATATCTAGATAAAAGAAGCAATTACTTCAACCCTTTATAAGGAACTGTTGTCACTTGTCACTATAGTATTTACCACTTTTTGAGAAAAAGTTGTGTGGCTTGTTTTCAGAGATATATACTATTTTAAAACTGTGTAGTAATTAGTGTTTCTGTATACAATTCCCACGTTTGACAAGACCACTCCAAGGTCTGTTAGTACCTAATACTGTTTAGCACTACCCGTTTACGAACTTGATACGGCGGGCAACGTCTTGAGATTTTGCAATCCATACATGTTTCTTTAATATCAAAAAACATAGAAAATTTCTTATCAAAGACAGGATTCAAGAAGTTTTTCTTTTTTCTTCCAATGATAAAATTAGGTGTTGTAGGGGAGCATGTGGAATGGGATACAAAACTTGCTACAGAACAAGTTTGTGAGTTTTGCGAGGCAGTTACGGATAATGAAACAGGTTTGTCAAAACTAGATAGCGACCTTTCAATTAGAACATGACATCTCTTATCCACGTGGTCAGTACTTGGCATACCTATGCTCAGAGCCCTGCTTTTATGGTGAATTAAAAAGCCAAATTTCGTTTTTAAATTTCCCAAAAGCGGTGAATAAGCGGTGAATTACCAAAAATTTCTATACATGCGGCAAAATCGAATATTTTTTTGAAAAACGTCCAAAAAGCGACAATTAGATCTACTAATTTGTCAACTCGTTCAGGAATACATATAGGTTGACTGTAAAAAGCCTATCTAATGAAGTAAATAAAAGTAGTTTGTATTTGCAGTAGCTACATATGTTTTTATTGTCAACATAACATCACTTATTATGTCACTATGTCACAATGTATTGTATTGACCAACTGTATGGGCCTTCGTTAACATTTAAATATTTACAAAATACCAACATATATTGTAGACGCTACATAAAAAAAGAAATTACTATGCTATTTTAGGCCCTACATTAATTTACATCACCGAACTGCAACATGCAGCTAGTGACGATATTCTCAGCTTTCATGGTGGTCCTACGATCTGTCACAACTAAGCTGTATCTTGAAAAGTACCTTTCGGAATCGGCATTGGATATTGGCAGCCACATGGCTTGCAAACACTTCTTTGCAAAATTGCAAAAGACAACCTGAGAGGTTAGCCCCAACAGCACATTTTCAACAAGAATGCCAACATCGCTATCTTCGGCCAAATCCTTGCATTTTTTGGACAACTCGCTGTACATCAGCAATAAATCACCCTCAAAATTGTGGAAAAAAGGCAACATTAGAAATTGCTTCTTTACTTGGTCCAAGTTCAAGTTGTGCCTACTGAGAATGTTGGAGGGGTCAAAGAGGTAACTTAGGGCTTGGAGGACACGCACTTCTTCAAACAACTTGTTTGCACCGGAACTGTCTACGTACTTCGAAAGCTTCATGTGGGCTTTGGATCCACAAAGCTTTAGCTTTAAAACAATATCCGCTTGCTTGGACACAGAAATTTCACTTAATACACTTTTAACTTTGTCACCAAAGTGCCCCTTGCTTACAAGATCACATTTGGTTAACACAGCATCTAATCTAGAAAATAGAATGTGAGCCTTTGGAGCGCACTTTGCCTGGAACTCCAGGATCGGTTGCGTGATAACTGAACAGTTCTCTCGTACAAACATAGCCTGGACTTGAACACAATTGAAGAAGTCTGGCATCAAGAGTTCCAGGAGACTTGTACCCTGTGCAGATAAAGTTTCCTTGCGAGCTTCCAGGAAACTTTTGATGGCCTTCAAATACTCACTAAGATAGTCCACTGAGTTGAACCAACTCGACCACCGTGTCAACACTGGAATTGGGTACAGATTGGGGGCAAGGTCAGGGAAGAACTGTTGAAGATGGATCTTGTACTCTCTCTTCAATTTTCTTGCGTTCCGGAAAACTCCCTTTAGCTTTGCTACGACGTTGTTGAGCTCGCTCAAAGTTGACTGCCATATTTCCCCGACGAGGTTTAACTTGTGGCACCAACAGGTGAAGGGTATGAATTGATCCCCAAAAACCGTTTTAAGAGTGCTCGCACACAAAATCATGTACGGTGCACTGTCGGTGCAAATACCATACACGTCTGAGTAGCTGATGCCCAGATCGCGCACTGTGTCCAGAATTGCCCTCACGCAGTTCGTCGAGTTTGCAGCATCAAGGAAGCTGCATGATCCCAAATACAGCTGCTGTGTAGTGCTGCCTTGGACGGTCCCCAACAGAACAGCAAAGACACAGTTTCCATTGCGATCTGTCGTCTCGTCGCAGAAAATAAGCACCGGCTTGCCCTCTAGATGGGCCTTAATCTCTTCCTTGACGGCTGCCCCGCACCTGGGAACGTACTCCCGAAGTAGCTGGTTGGCACTGGGAAGGTCGCCGGAACCTTTTACGTATTTCCCCATCCACGACTTGACGGCGGGATGGTCCATCTTTTCAATGGGAATGTTTGCCTGTAAACAAGAAAATTTTACATTTCAGTCAGATTGTATTTAGGCCTACTCCTCTTTTTTTAACAGTGTATTAAAATATATAGAGGTAAGCCCTATTTAGCCTATTTTACAAACAAAAAGCCTGTTAGCCTTTCATAGGGCCTAGTATCAGTAGAACAACGTAATAAAGCTAGAAACTTCAGTGAAATTCTTACCTTCAGCAGCATTGTAGTCGTGTCCATAATGAATTCACTTTTTTGCTCTTTCGCCTTCTGCTGGTTACCTAAGGCACTAACGATGGATGTTTGCAATGTAGGCCTAGATGTTGGCGGGTTCGTTTTCAGTGAAATATGGTTTTTTGAAGTTACATGTTTCTCACACGAATCTTTGCGCGACCACTCCACCCTAACATTACAAATTTTACACATGATTACATCCCGGTCATGAACGTAAAATCCATCCTTTTTATATTCGAGCGCTCTTGATGCCACACTAACATCCTTCCCTCGTCGACCCATTCTTCAATTCAATCACTGCAATAAAAATCTTCTCTAAAACTTGCAAGATGTGGTGTGAAATTAACAAAAACAAAGGTGCGAGAAATGCTCAAATGGGCTAGGCGGATGCGGTGGATGGCGTCTAAGAGGCTAGCTGCCACGACTCACTTCATAGCCATGTTACCCAATAGCAGCGTTCCGATGGCAAGCAACAATGAGCTAGATAACGGCCCTGACCTTGGTTTTTCCCATGCGGCGTCAGCGTGTCGAATAAGCAGAAAGTAGTAGTCATGAACGAAAACAAGGGACCTCCGAAAATAAAAAATGTGATTTTCAAACTTTAAACGTTTATTTTTCAATTTTTCAAAATATTACGGCGAATGCCGAAAATCACGAATTACGCGTGAATATCGCGGACATCGTTAAAAATCGCAAAATATCGCGCTAAAATGCCGATTTCGCGAATTATCGCGACAATTCTGAGCACATATCTGCAATCAGATTAACCTGCAGCGTAAACATCTGAAAGAAAAAATGACCTTTTCTACATTCGCGAATTATCGCGATCTCCACAAACGCAGGGCTCTGCCTATGCTCTTTTCAAACAACCATTTCAGAAGGCATAGCCAAAATTCGACTGGGCTGCTACAGCTTTGTTCCGTTCCAAAAGCTGCAGCTGAATTAAATTCGATTCAGCATAGAATTGGACTGAAACAGTACAATTGGCTGTTTGCCATGCAAAAACAATTGTTGCAGGCTGTCTATTAGATTCACTTTTTAACACACCCAAGAAATTTAAGTCCATGTATCCCATGAAACATTCAAAGGTTTAACATCTTTGGTCTGTCACAACACAAATCAGTTTGGCATGATGGAACGCCCTAGAAAAGTAAGTTAAGCAACACAGCCAGCTACAATCATGGGAGGGTGACCATTCAAACAATCAAGGTCATTTCAGAATTAAGCATTGAGATTCGAGCAAGTTCAGATATTCCCGATTTGTCAAGGAAGGATCAAACTTCTCTTGGTTGCCATGGCTTTAGGTTGCGAGTACCTGATCATATCATGTCGAGGGGCAGTCCTTTATGGTAGGCTAGAAGATCCACCATGATTTCCAGTGCCTCGTACAGTCGGTCATAGAACATCGCCGCCTTGCCCTGGAATCAGAACAAGGATTCATTATTAGAGCCTCCTATAAGGACTTAATTCTGGATTAGCTAGAAATTCTTAGCATCCTTAGAAGCCAGTAACAGGACACATTGTCGATCACTTCTCAGATTGCGCTAGGATGAAATCTGGCGTACCGGCTTGTAGAAGATGACCGATAAGGAAACTCTTGGCGAGCTTCGTAAACAAATAAGTCGCCATGTTTCGAACACGCTAAGAGCAAGATGGATTAGAGCTCTCGAAGACATTCTCCTCCAACAAAAGCAAGACGAAATGCACATATGTAGCCTTAAACCTGCTACATCACTTATCGCATTTTTTAATTTACACTCGTCGACAGTCTTTCACATTATCTGCCCCGTTTGCCAAATCAACAAAATGCTGAGGCCGTTAACTGCATGCCCACCACTGCTTTTCATTTCAATCACAATGTTCCTTCCTTCAGCAACTCATTTTAACAGTCAGTAAGGACACTTTCCTACCCATACCCAGCTTCTTCCCATTGCCAAGAAGACAGTGCCTCTACAATCAACAGTCTGCTTCAATTCTACTACTGCATGCCTTCCTTCAGCAACTCAACCGTGTTAAATGGGCATCTAGTAGGCAACCGTGCCATTGCCCGTAGAAAGCGCCCTCACTTCTGAGCTATGACATGTGTAACGGCATTGGACAAGTGAGATTAAGTAGTCAAAGCTACAACCAAAACTACGACCAAGGCGCCCTCACCCCAGAGCAACGGCTCGAGCAGCGCCACATCCCAGACGTTGGCCAGGACGCATTTGAAGCTGCCTGGCAGCAGCGCGGCGTTGAGCGCCACCAGGTGGTGTCCAGGTTCTCGTGCAGCGACGAGATGACACGTCATACTTCTGCGCGGGACGCTTCTGTGGGGGAGGAGATCGATCTATGATTCGCTAAGTTAGGCAAGCATTGCAGTGTGCAATAACTCGCTTTGAACATGATGTTTCGGCCGTGTGTTAGAGTGATCAGTGAGATTGGTAGCAGTAATTAACTACAACAGAACCATACAACAGAATTGAACCAAATTTGGTCCAATTCTGTCCAAGATACTGGTATCTGTACAAGTTACTTATGAACTGGACTATGCAGGACTGTGTGAATCAGAAAAACTGTCTATTAGTTTGATAAATTCCTTCAGATTTGCTATTGAAAACAGGAATTGTCATTTGTGCTACCTAAAGCTCAAAATATTTGGGTTTTTCAACAACTCCTACCTGATCGCACAGCTTGAACGGAGCTATTTCATCGTAGTAGTATACCCTGTGCTAGAAGCTTTTGGAGAGTCAGTAGATGGCAGCATTGCAGATTATTTGGGAAAATGCCAACCAAGGTTATAATACTTATGGTACGAGGAACACTCACACGTGTGAGGCATGAGGAACACGATTGTGTTCCTCATATGTAGGAACTGACATGGGCACGGGCAACCAAAATTTAATAACATGAGTAACTATTATTATTGCAGTTTATGAAATTTCTGAACTCACATTGATGGTGTTGTACAAAATCCCATGCCTGGCCAAGAGAGATGTAGCCATAATTCTTTGATCTGAAATCAAGGACAAAAATATGAGACCAGCTGTTAGGAAAAATTGACACAATATTTTTCATGTAGTTAGGTGGTATAGGTATAAAACTAGCAAATTCGCAAGTTACATGTACATATGAGACTCACGGCAATGGTATTAGCATTTAGAAGCTTAGCACTTGTTTATGTAAGGTGGGTCCACTTGGAGTTTTACTGTAGTTGAGCCGAGAAAGATCAGTATCTAGTGCAGCGCTAGCGTTCTTACTATTTATTTACTATTTAGTATTTAGAGCCCTGTACTATTTAGATGGGGGCTACTACTAGCGCTGCACTAGATACCTACTGATCGTTTTCGGCTCAACTACAGCACATTCCAAGTGACCCACCTTACATAAGCGCTGAGCTTCTATAGCCTTCAAATTCTATGGTATTAGGTACAGGAAAATTTTAGTAGGTATGATTTGACTACATGCTTTTGATCATTTCCAGCTTACCAGGTTGGTGGGCATAAGTTAGGTTTATTCTGCCACAGCCTACCAGGTATACCTGGCAGGCATAAATGCCTTCGGCATAAATGCCACAATCAAATCTCCGGTGCAAACCTTGTTGCGAGCATGTGAGCCGTGCGGATTCTGTGCATTATTGTCTGGAACGACGTAAGAACACAAATTACCAGAGTTGGGTAGGTAGAAAACTCCCCGTAGAAAACAGGTAATTTACGCGTATTTTCTACAGTAGAAAACGTAATGTAGAAAACTGAGTTTTCTACGTTTTCTACACGTAGAAAACTAAATTGATGTTAAGATGCATCTTGAACAGTGCAAATACAATGTAGGTCGTTTTTTCTACATCAACATGCATTCACTAACCAGGCACTTAGCCTTTAACGATTACAAAAAAGGGTCAGGACATAATCTAGAACATAATCTAACTTGAAATCAATTAATAAAATTGAATTTGAAAAAATGTTAACATAGTTAACATTGTAACTTTGACAAGAGAATTTTAAAATAACATCATTAAAAAAATCTGCAATGGTAAAGAATGGTAATGGTAAAGACCATGCAAAATGCCGCGTTTTTATTATCTCTTTTAACTGCCTCAAACCCCTGCAGAGCCCAAATTTTATGAGGTGGCCTGCCTCCCGCCATGGTTGAGTTTGCATGCCCATCTCAGGGATTCCCATCACCACGAACTTGGACATGAGAGCGGCCATGATTGGTGCCGAATTTCAATACGAAAACAGTTTTCTACATTTTCTACAGTTTTCTATGCGGTTTTCTACGCGCATGTGGAAAACTAGTTTTCTACACGTCACTACCCAACCCTGCAAATTACCAACAAGTTCACCTTAATTACAGGCTACAATTCAGTGAATCACCAACATAGAATTTGTGACATAATTCCGTGGGCCTGCGAAACTCCAAATTTATATGGATAAAAAATTGCAAGGGCACTATAGTGGACATTCCAGACGTGGATAGCAAAGTTTAAATCCAAAAACTGCCTAAATCCATCATCTAGACCTCACCATTATCCGAATCCGAATAGTATAAATTATACTAGTCCCACCACGTGGCGATCGACGGGTGGCAAGGCATGGTATGTAGAAACGTTGCACAACTTAGAGGTTATGAGATTCCAGATCAAAGATTACTTTACTGCCCCATATCGTTTCACTTTTAAGAAAAAGATTATCAAGAATGGATTATTATAGCTGTTAAACACAAAAGGATAATCGCAACTAACTCACGATTCGATCGTATAGCGTCTTCGCTGAATTTTCCCGAACACAAGCAACCACGAGCAGCCACCACCATGTGACGTTCGACCTCCAAAGCTAGACACTGTGACCTTCAAACGAAGTATATCGGTGCCACCTACTGCGTGCTGGCTACGCAATCCAAATTCGATGTGCATACTGCAGGCAGCGCTGGTAGTGAGCATTAACTGGATAAAATGTATTTGCTGGAACCGTAAAGATCGCGACAAGCTTTACCTATATCCCGATTGTTATTTATAAAATCATATAATAAATTTGTATCTAAGCCACCTACATGTACCTTGAACTCAGCGATGTCCTGCCACTTTTCAACTGCCGGCTCGAATCGTTCGTAGTACATATGGATGGAGTAGGTACCTACGAGTTGATGAGGGCGTCTTCTGGTCCGCGGGCGGCAGATGGTCTGAGAAGCTGAACAGACAACAGGTCAAACATGTCCCAGCCTTGTCAGGAGGTCGTTGGGTATGCCTATGAATGACACCATGGCTGTGCATGTAGCGTGCCAAGAACCCACCTTGTCCCATCACGCCCTGCCTAACGTGAATCCTGCCCCCATGTCCCATGACTTTTCTCCCAGCTCCCAGCCTTGCCATGGAGGTCAAAATGGAAAAACAGTTCTCTATCTTGACGATCAGTCACGCTCGTGACCACACATTCCTTGGCCACAAACCTTTCCTCTTCAATCAGACGGATTGGCAACCGCCAACCTGCTTCTATAGTCAGTAATTAAATTTCAGTTGGTTATGGTATTAGTGAGAGAAGGCGAGTTTTCTCCCGGCGTGCCCCTCAAATATTTTCTCCCAGCACGCAGCCAAAGGCCGAGGGTTCAGTGGCGATTCGAGGACTGACATGCGAATGCAAATGCAAGCTAGAAATCTTTGTTGAAGCATCTGATAACCGATGCCTAAACGACCCGTTAACGATAACTGACAACTAATCTTCTCTGGTTATGACCGACTATAGTTATAAATATTTAATTATAAATATTTAAACATATTTAAGCTCTGTTGTGAGATTATCCTAAACTAACTACTTATGGGTATAATAAGGAATGAATTTCCCTTGAGCATAAGCAATTTAGTCTGAGGCGAGCGCTGGTATTCACTGGGAAAAGAATAACGGGAAATAATTGAAAACGAATGCTCCAAGGATTGCATTTCAAATTATTTGAATAAATTGATAAAAGCATAAGTGTACTTTCGTAAATGGCAGCATCTCTTGCATTGTATTTACCTTTACATGTGGATTAAACCCAGGGAGCTCTAATAGGGTTGAGAATTGTTTTTCGATTAGTAGGAATCACAGTTCAAATTCCTATTAATATCGTCACTTACTCTTGTTTAAAAGAGTATTTAGCTTACCTTCATCTTCGAAATCGACAATGCCTTTGCCTTGGAGAAGAACCCGGAACCCCAACACGAGTTTGGCAGAATAGGTGATATCCAGGAATGACTGCGACAAAAGGAGACAGACAGCATCCCATTTTGGCATGATCAAGATCGACGAATGAAGCGTGTCAATTCATTTGAATTGATTTTCCAATATGGGTTTTTATTTTATCGTCCCGTAGGGGACAAACACGGGGAGGAGATATTACCATTACCATTATTACCATTATTTATTACCACCAATTGAAATAACTGTGTGACAACCCATTCAACTACTTTAGTAAATTCCCCCCCCCCCCCCCCCCCCTCCCTCCCTCCGGTATCGAATGTGATGGAATACTAGAAAAGATAGGAGGTAATCTGTCCGATCTGATATAATAAACTCAATTTCTAATGCGTAGAGATAGAGAAGATACTTTATTGGCAGGTAATTTAGCATCAGCGGCCCTGCGACAAATTTGGCCCACATTACACTTGGGGACACGTATTACACCATACATGGAGCACTCGACATTCAGACGTTTATGCTACAGCTATACCTATACACACAACTCATATACTAATGTTTTCTTTATCTTCCAACTTGGACTCCAGCTGTCCGTTTTCGCTGGACCCGAAGGCCGTTTGTGCACTCTTGAATGTTGCCGAATATCGTGGGATTTTGATTTTGAAGGTACCCACTTCTACACGCAGCCATTCAGTTTTACAAAATTAGGCAAATGTGGCATCTCATTAAAATCTGTACGTACTTAGTACGTGACAAGTACGTAGAACGTCATACCTACGTACTTGGACATTTAAGTTTCAAAGCCTAAATGACTCATAAAAAGACAAAAAATCGTTCAACATAGTAACAGTAAATAACATTATACATGGTATCCCATAGATAAATACATACGTTATAGAAAATGCCATCTACTTTTAGGTATACCTCAACTCATCTCACAAAAAATCATTTCAGTGAGTTGTACATCTGACGAGTTAAGTTTGGTTTACTAAAATTAATTGACATTTCACAACGCGACCCATCTTTGATCCACCCTGCATATATGGAGAAAATATTGATACATCGATATTTGATTCTATGTCCTTTATGATATCGAATAACGATGCACGAAATATTGAAATATCGGTACATAAAAATATCGGTATATTATGTAGCTTTATCGTTAAGTATCTTCAATTTTGAAACAGTGAAACGTCTTGTTGAAGCAATTACGATAAATGGTGGACGATAAATTTGAAACAGTGACCTACCAACTTGTGTCCGACCTGCGTGCACCACTATGGAAAACTGGGGCGCGTCAAAATATATTGAAATAATTGAATAATCCTGAAAGTCCTTGCCGGATTGAATGAAGCTTTGTCAAGCTATTTTTTGTTACCATTACAGAGTTATTTTAAAAAGATGTGGATAGTAATGGTTCATGTATTTCATAGGTATATTATGTATTACCTACACAATGATCGTGTATGATCTTCACATCTCGAAGTTCTTTATTTAACCATTTGCAAATTAGCTAACTTACTTGGAACCCAATATTGACCATTTTGGCATCATATTATTGAAATTTTCACAGTGACCTGTGCCCATGATATTATTATAGTAGGTAACACCCATAAGATTATTTCGATATTTTTACACTAAATCCTTCAGCGGTATTTCATTATTTTCGTTTTTGCAATAAGTATACACACGATAAACGATATACATAAAAAATATAAAGAATATCGATATCATATTTGAAGCTGCTCCGCCCTATTATATCATATTTTATTATATTTTATATTATTTTATATATTACTTTATATACCAAACATTAAATATAAAATGTATTTCACGATTAAAGGTTTATTATTACCTACCTATCTGCATAGGTAGTTAATTTCACCAAAATCTCACTGCAAAACATTAGCCTTTTCGGCATCAAGAACCCAAGAACATCTCCTAAACATTGATAATCGTTTAAATATGAATCCAATGTTTATTGACACAGGCTGGAGGCATGCCCAATGGAGAGAACTGCTTTCAATATCCGTCGAGTCCAATCCAATAGACCTTTGAGCTGAAGACACCATGCGGAACCCTGTAGTATGTTAGCCCCAAGCTGCCTAGCTCAAGAAGTGAAAGTCTTGCGGAGTGGGGAGATGGGACGCGTAGGAGATCTCGGAGGAGGCTGTCGCTTCCCAAGACCCTAGCGAAGAGTCAAGTTTCTAATCCCTGGAACAAGAACTCTCTGATCAGTGTTTGGAATTTGGATCACCAACACATACATTCTAGACCAGTTCCACAACAAATTTCACGTAACGAGTTTTTCTGAATGTGTGATTGCAGTTTTGCAAGTTTGAATTGTCTCTTTTCATCTCCGATTTGCGAATGTCGTAGAACTGGTTCAGAGCACAAGAGAACAGGGTTGGTGATAACATTGGAATGTTTGGCATAATCTTTTGGCTTGCTTTTCACCAAGCTTTCACTCACGGAAAACCATTTTTATAAAGCAACGAAAACCTCGGGAAACGCTGAATAGGCTGTTGTTGCTAAGCGTATCGAAAATTTAAAACCGGTTGATTTCAGTTGGCCTATAAATTTCGTCAACTTCCGTGCCCCACTTTAATTTTTAGCGATCACAGCAGATTAAAACATATCTGTTATGAATGTATAGGTTCAGATATTCGGAATGTTTAGAAGTTACAGATTAATGGGCCAGAGATTCGAAACGTGGTCTGTTATTGTAATTGTTTCTTAGACCAAACCAAACCCAACCATTTCTCAAGAACCCCAAAGCAACATAAAAAAATCGCTTTAAATCTCTGCCCGAGACGTTCGACATTGTACTGCAAAGTAAATGATAAGTCGAACAACGAGCAACAGATAGCACTGACATCGACTAAACTCGCATGCAAAATCTGAAATGTTGTTATTAGTTCGCCTGGGACCTTCAGACATGAAACAGCAAACTCTTAAGCAGGCACACATTGACACGTAGACAACACTGTACAGGAACAACATTGAAACACATTGCCAATTTCAAGAAGGCTTCATGTCAAAATGGATGAGATTTTCAAGACTGTCGAAGCGATAGTTTCGTCAGAGTATACAGATCTTCGCCTCAGCATTTCAGAATACGAATTAGACTAGGCATACATTCAGAATACAAATCGGTGTGTTGATGGACATACTGATTCAATTGACTACCAATATAAGAACGAACGCTAAGCACGTTCAAAAAATTTTAACTTAATATGATCAACGTTTTTTGAACCCTCAGGGGGTTGAAACGATCCATGGTACATGAACCGTACTCTAGAACCGTCTCATAACTTTCTTGCATTTCAAGGAGCATAACATGATCAGTGAACATGAAACCTTCTTGAATGGTTCCACCGGACGACAATTCACGCGACTTACGCGAGGCAAGCACATTGCAAACGGCTAGTGCTACAAAATGCGGCAGATGGCTCCGTGGCATCCTTGCGATCTAAGAGGATTGGCAGCCATTGCCGGCACTGGTGGGAAGAGTGGTACGCGGTGCCCTGAGGAGGGTGCTCGAATTGGCCTGCCGCTGGCCTTGGCTGAACCGAAATAGGAACCAGTCACTATTTCTCTCAGGTTTGTGCTCGGGGGGAATTTAGATCAGTTTAACGCTTTTCGGAGGTTGGGGTTCTTTCGGAAGGAAATTTTCGGGGCGTCATAGAGGAGCATTTCGTGACACATACTCCTTTCGTCTTTATCTAAACGTAGTATTTGAGAATTTGTCGAATTGGTGGCATTATAATATCACACGTTTCAGTCGATTTTCCACATGGCTAATAAATTCGGTTGTAAATGCCAGGAAAAGCTTGGGGACCCATTTGGGTTTTAAGCCACATGTCCGCCACGCTACTTCATCCCCTCGTGGCACCTCGTGGCCTTGTGGGGTGGCTTGGGCGCTACGCCGCTGCTTTTCATACATTTCTTGTAACGGATTTTGTTTCAGTGCAGATTGTTGAAGTGCATTTTGTTTCACTTGGCTGATTTGATAAAAATTTGGAACTTACGGTGGTGGGATGGCTCAGTAAAAATGGAGGCTTTGTAGGAATTGCAAATAATTGGGTGTTACGTCTGCCAGAAGCTCAGCTCTCACATCTGAACTGATCAACTGTCATGTTGTGTGGTTGCTGGAAGCATACGCTGAAAATGGAAAGGCACTCACCGAAGCCGGCCATTTTAAGAGTAGCGATATGAATTTGAGTGATTTGGAACGACAAACGTGAAATACATTTGGGACAACATTTTTGGATTTGCATTGAGGCTAGTTACGGATATATCCCCATATAGGATTCCACACAGGCCTCACTACTGTTTATACAATAACTAAGAACATGTTGCATTGCTATAGGCCTTATATCAGCATATTGAAGTGCAGTCTAGTAACGTAGCAAGTGTAGTCGCGAGGCTACCGTCTACCGCCTCACCAGTTTCTCTAGCGTTTAGGTCCGCTTGGAGCGTCGCTTCGTCCTTGAGTGGGAACCACCGAGCCTGCTCGTCCATGACTACGGGGTCTGAAACATTGGGTCAACAATCAATCGATCGATCAATAAACTATCTGAATCAATCGAGAATCGAGCGAAAACAATACAATGTGACATAAGATTTGTAGAATGTTCAGTTATTTTTCTTGTCATGTCAACTCATTCAATTAATTTTAAGTTGTCTTTGAATCATTTAAGGTGACATTAACAAAACGTTTTGCTTTTCTAAGGGGCTTTTGACACATTTGTTGTGTGAAGTTATATCCGGGCTATGGGGTTTTTAAACCCCACACGTACACGTACATCTCACTTAAAAGTGAGATGTACGTGTATTGGCCCCCAGGAATAATTATTCCAATTTGGGTAAAATTCCTACAAAAAAATGTTGGCAATGTACAGTGGGTAGTGCTGCAAACCTAATTACTAATGTATATAACGAAAGTGACGATGCGGTTCAAAAGACGGAAATCTTCAGATTTGAACCTTGGGATGACATATCATAAACATTAAACAACCGCAGAAAAACGAGAGGCCGGCCTATACCTGAAAGCTCCACGAGGACTCCTCCGAGGTAGTGATTTGGACGGTAAATCTCGTAGTGCCAGGCAGTGACCTCAAGATAATGTGAGCAAAGGTCTTCGGGCGAGACGTCTTCATATACCATCGTCTGGTTCCACTCAGGCACACTCGTTCGAGAGAATGAGCGTGTTCTCCTCTGGTGACCGACCCTGTAGGGAAAGTACGTTTCTTCAAACACTTTCTATTCCAGGGTTCTTTTCTGTTACGGTGTGCATATAGGTAAAGAGTTCAATGTTGGCTAAAGCTGAAGGTATAAAATTGAATTGACCCGAGGGCTGCATGTACTTTCCCCGTTCGAATTGGGTCGTTGGAAATATTAACATTGGGAATGCTAAGTGATCACAGAATTTGAACTGTGAGCAATGTTTACAGGTCAGATTATGAGTAAATGCAAACAAAAAATTGATATCTGCGGGAAAAAAGATGCTATGGACAGAGCGAAACTTACGTTCTCCCTGGAAGCAAATAGACTTTAACAAAAGGATCGGGCAGCATTTCGTGATCCCCACAGAGATTTCTAGCTTGCTTGACGATCACGTAAAGGATGTGCGCTTTCTTGTCGTAGCACACTTGCAGTTGGATCTCTGCCTGAAAATAAACACACACACACACACACACACTTTAATTCACCAACAAACCAGGACAATAAAAAAATATGTGATTTTTGACATATCAGATGTTAATACAGGGATTTTATTTTTCAAGTTTCGTGACCGTTTATGTTCCAGGGGCTGAAATACAGAACGTTTTCCTTGCTTATGAAAACTCGGAATTTCGTTTAGAACGCATATATTTTACGTAAATGAATATGGAAACAGTTTCGGGTGTCGGGAGGTCACAGTTAATCTCATACATGTTTTTTTTTATTTCGTTTGCAAATAAATCGCTGAATACTTTGGATCGCGAGTGCAGCCATAGCTCATAGTCAGAAGTAATAACACTGTGGCGTTATCCGCCGTCTGCCCCAAAGATTCTTGTTCGTATTGTCAACCAACATACCTTCTCGAGCGGGTACGGCCGGGAAACATGATGAACTGCCCGCGGCCCTTCCGGTGCCTCGAATGCCGCCACTCGACCAGGGTACCTCTCTTTGTCCTCACGCCCTCCACCTTGAAAACATGTCAACATCACCTTCCCTCCACCAGCCGTTCGCGCTTAAATGGAGTTACGGCTTTAGAGCTTCATTGGACCAATCAGAGGTCAAGGTCATGTAACGGTTGTCACATCACATACATCAATGCCATATTACAATCCATTGACTAGCTCGGTATTCACTTTTAGAATAAACTCTAAATCGGATGAAATTTTTGCATCCCCAATGCTATTGCAAACTCCAATTGCAAACTCCAAAATTTTGGCACGTAAGTGACCTTCAAGCGAACGAGAATGAGATGAGTTGTCAAGGCCACAAATACAATTTCAAGGCCATGTATGTACAAATACAAAGTCGTTAGCAGCTAAAGCGAAAAATGCACTCTTTGAACTAATTTTTGAAGCATGCTTACCTGGGTGGAAAGCGTGAGGATTGTTGTTGCCGTCATGGGCCATTTTGTTGTCGTCAGAGAGACTCCCCGGCTTCAATCGATCGTTTTCACTACACTTGAGCACGATCTCGACCTCTCCTTCCGACTGAGACACTACCTTCTGCACCTCCTCGAACGTCTTGCCCGAGAGCCCAACGCCGTTCCATTCGACTATCTGATCCCCTGCAAACAACACACATAGATTTGCAGGAGTACTTCGGACACGTAGATCAATTTGTACACTATAACTTCAAGATTTACTTCACTGCTACTTATTTTCAAGACTCGCATCTGAGAATCTGTGACTCAAGATATTCACGCGCAGTAACAACATTTATACACAATTGACCAAAAAGTTCGTTACCCATTACCCATTTATGGCGGATCGAAAGTGTTACGAACTTTATTGTAATAGATATGAAACTATCACAGAGTGTAGATGCTACAAGAACTAGACTCGCCCCTAAATTTCAACTTGAGGTCATGCGCTTTCTCGTGGGTGAATTCTAAATCACCGACGAAAAAACGCATGAAAATTACGTAGTTTTGCAATTTAATCTAGAGCCTGAAGATGAGAAAAACCCAACCTGCAGGCTGAAGAAATGTTGTGTCTTGATTTACCTTCCTTTATTTCTCCCAGCATGTGCACAACACCGTTAGGATATATTCTAGTGACGAAGGCACCTAGTTGACCGTCTGAATCTGGAATCTCCTTCCCTCCGATCACCCTCATGCCCAGGCCATTGCCTGCAAAGAGTCACCTGCTTAGTGAGGAGCCAGGTAAGACGCTCGAAAATACAAGGACAGAAGACAACAGAGCTTACCTCCAACTGATCTGTCCTTGGGGTCTTGGGTCAAAAGGAATCGTTTTACAGGAAATTCGTACTTCGTCGCTGGTAGTTGTAGATTGGATGACTAGAACAATAAACATGTCACTTCATTTGTAACGCACTTGTGTTCTTCCAGCGTCGACGAGTTCGTTATATTATAATATGTTCTAGCATAATGAGAAAGTAGCATGCAACATTAAGATTTCTTAGAGAAAAGTGCTTTACCTTAACCGGAAACTGGACGATTCCTTGAGGTTAGGGATACTAGAAATTTGGAGATTGGGATGAAATGAAAGGAAATTGAAACGGTAGTGCATATTTTTTAAGGACCATTTGTACCCCCACCTTGGCTATGTGTGTCTATGGCTATGTAGTAAAAACATTTAACAGACATGTTATTGAAAAAAATTTACTATACATAACACCAAAAGCCAACAAACAATAAAGACAGTCGCTTTGGCAGTCGCAGTAATTTTTCGGTGAAAAGCGACGTCAAGTAGGTACACACGTACTCCAACTAGGTTTACAGGGAACTGATATCTAACCGACATTCTCAGGTAATCAAAGCGAGTAATTTTTGTGCAGGGACACACATATCTAGTAATTTTTTTAAACACTGTAAAAATCGTGCAAACGTTTAACTTTTGACCGGGGAAACATAATATTTAATTTTCTTCGTTACAAATAAGATTGAGAGCTATAGCTTCATAGGTAATTCGGTTTACTTCGACAATAATTTTAGTCTGAGCAGAGTCTGACGCCACTTTTCACTGGAAAATCACATAAAAGTCAAACAGAC
This sequence comes from Nemoura dubitans, assembly GCA_921293005.1. NCBI lineage: Eukaryota > Metazoa > Arthropoda > Insecta > Plecoptera > Nemouridae > Nemoura > Nemoura dubitans. The sequence continues at coordinate 18,744,267 of OV121073.1, read as the reverse complement.
GTTCAAGTAAACAGTTGACTGCACTCTGTGCCATCGCAATCCTCGCTAACAAATAACAGAGACACGATTCTAGACACCGTGGCCGAGGTCTAGCTCATTAGACACTTGTAGCTAAACTCCCATGCACAAGAATCATTGATTGCCTTGCACCACACGAGACAACACCAGCTTGATGATTGGAAGTTTGGCTTACGTTCTTACTTGCGCTTTCTTTGGTTGGGAGCGTCGGTCTGCGGTGCATCCCCCGCCATGGCCCCCGCCCCCGCCCCCGCCCCCGCCACCGCCTCCGCCACCCATCGGGGGGTTAGCCTTGTGTGGCTTGCGAGAACTGCCTCCGATCGTGCCGTAGTCCTCAGGATACGGCTGCAGCGGTTGCTTGTGCGACTTGTCCGATGCCTCATGCCTCCTCCTCCCTGAGTCAAGAAGCTAGGATCAGTGGGCTAGCCGCTTGATCCAACGTAGCTGCCAACGCACCAAGTCCCGCTGGGGGCATGACAGCGAGTTACTTTCAAACGGCTAACGGTTAACACAGTATTGCTCGAACCACACTAACAGCGTAAACAAAAGCAACGACTCTTGCAAACAGTAATCGTTCGACATGCAAAGCTCAAGCGCAAGGAGGTGGCGATGTCTACGAAAGAAACTCGTGCAGCCCGAGGCAATTGGTGACAGAGACGCGGGTGTATGCACCGGCCGCGGCGGCTGATTGATGAAGACAAGTGACCAGTCTGCGACGCGAGAGCGCGGCTACAGTCTGGGTGGTAACGGTGCCGTTAGCAACTAGCAAGACAAGAGCAAAGATGTAAGTTAGTCAGGGAACTGAGGGCCAACTATGTCAGGGCATTAGCATCGAGATGAATATCTCCCCATGCACTCGTACGCTGCAGCTAAGTTTTAATTTAAAAAATATAATTTTCTAATCCAATCGAGAACTATGGTCTAGACTTTTTCTAAGCAAAGTGAGCATTCGGTTACTGAACGGTTGAAGCCAATCGAGCTCGTTGGACTTGACCAATAAAATCGCGAGCCGCATCTTTCGGCCAAGTGGACCGAGCCGGTGGCTACGGTGCTCACTTGGCCACGGAATTTCAAACATTTCATAGGTCAAGTTGTCCCAACGGACTAACGAATAATATAAGTATAGGTAGTAATCAATTTGTCAACAGTTTGGTTCTTTTTACGGCATGCATGAAAATGCGAATATATAATAATATATAGTATAGTATAACTCAATGAAATCTACTGGATAAGTCTGCAATAACTGTTTACCAGCGGTTCGATCCCGGGTTGCGGTACTTACCAGAACATGTCACCGGCCGTTCCCGCGCCTCAGACTCCCTCTCGCAAAAAGACAAATCCGAATCGGGTAGGCATCCTTATTTCAAGGGTTCCTTCGCCAAGGCAGCAACATGTTCTGGAAGTGTTTGCCACCTCTTCGCAGCTCTTCTTACGGCTAATTCTTCGATTAGGTTACGGGACAACGACAACGAGCAAACGTTTGATCGGGCAATGGGTGGCTGACTGGTAACTGTGAGGCCAGCACGGCTACGCTTTCTTGTCACTCGGTCACCGGCTACCGGTCACCGGCCACCGGTCACCGGTCACCGTTCACCGGGTGACAAGGAGGAGTGGCGCGTGTCGTGGCTTCGTCGAATGTCTCATGTCTCACCGGGCTTTGCGGCATGCTCCACTGCATAGTACAAGGCGACTACGTCCAAAAATCTCGTCTCTAACAGGACTAGAAGAAAGTGACAAAGATGGCTGCTAATGCACACGGATGTCAGCGAAAGACATAGACAGAGAGAGAGACAGAGAGAGAGAGACAGAGAGAGATGAAATTATTTCGTCATCCATGATGGGACCACGGGCAAAACTGGACGAGTTGAGAGAATCAGAGGTAGGAGAGGAACACAAACCAACCAAACATGCCGAGAGACAGACAACAATTGTGGGGCCCGCCATCCGCATCTGCATCCGTGTCAACGGAACAGACAGACAGATTTCGTGGGATGGCAGTTCTAACAACGTGGTGATGTGAACAGATTTCTAAGCATGCATTAGAGGCATGTTGCACAAACGCAACCTAGAGGTAGTCAAACCAAACAATAATATTATGTTACTAATAAACTATTACAATAATAATGATAATGATAATGATAATAACAGTAACAATCATAATAATATTAATAACGACAATAAAATAAATGTTAGTGATAATAAATCATAACGATAATAAAATGTAATTTAAAATATGTATCCAGTATTCTAAAGTCCATGGTGACGCTAGTTTCGAATGAAGGCTATTTCGGAAGCGAGTCCTTGCATGGGAGTGCAGCTGGTGTCGGCTGCACGGAGCTCTACCGTTTTGGCCTGTTTTCGAGGGTCCAGCTCGCGGCAGTCCCTCTTGATATCCGGCGCTCGGCATTTGGTGGGGTATACCGCACGGTGCGGTTGACCAAAGTCTCTCGCGTGGGCCAAATTGACGCCCGATTACGACAGGGCTCGCGTGACCCAAAATCTGGCCAAAATATCTCCGGAACACGATTGCAGGGCTCGCGGTGGGCCAAGATTTGGCCGCATGGTCCGCCAAGTACGACAGGGCTTGCGTAAAGGAATGCGTTGGAACCGAAGCGTGAACGAAGCGCGGTGAGCACGGAGACAAGCACGTAGCTGGCACAACATTCACCTCAATGGAAGGGGTGGGTGGGCAGACTGGCTTGGGCCACACTCGGGATCAGGAGAGGGGGGAATAAAAACTCTCCAGCTCTCTCTTCAACAAATTTAATATAATAACGAATAGTTATGATACATGCATTTGCACCGGACGTACTGGAAGTACAGTGGAGAGTAGTGAGAAGCGGCGAGCATGCGGGGAAGGGTGCCGGGAGAGGGAGGGGGGAAAAGCAGCGAAGCTCGGCCGACGCGTCACGGGTAAGGCACAATACGCGAGGTCGGCCAATGGGAGCGAGATCATCGAGAAACTTAACACGAGAATAAAGGTTCGAATAGTAGCTTCTTCCTAGTGAGTAGGTAGGTCGTCTGTGAGATATCGATAACAGTAAATAGTGCGTGCAGGCCGCGCGTCTTCTCTCTTGGTGCAGCGACGACGACGACGACGACGACGGCGACGACGACAACGACGACAACGGCGGCGTCGAGCAATTGGCCAGGTGTTCGATTGGGCGATGGCAGGTTGGGTCGGGTCAGGTCGGGTCGGGTCGGGTCGTTTGTGGTCGGGCGGGGCGGGGCGGGAAGGAACGACCAAAGGGAAATAGCAGACAGAGCTACAACACCCACCCACGATGGCCCTCGAAGGGCCACGGGGAACCGAGCGTGCTATTTCGCGTACAGTCTCGAGCCATACTTGCCTTTCGAAGGGAGCAACACCGACTCGGTGATCGGCGAGCTGCCCAGGTCTTCGAGCAGCTTGCGCGACCGCGTCGGCATGTCCGGCAGCAGGGGCATGGCGTGCGGAGTGAACTCGGTCAGCGGAGAAAAGTCCGACAGTCGCTCATACACTCCGCACGTATAGTCGTCTGTGCGAAAAGTTGACGCGATTCGATCCATTGACTGCTCTTCCTCCGACCTACGCATAGGCGCGTGGCCTCGGTATGGCAAGGACCCACCGATGCCACCCCGCCCGGAGAGCAAGATCTCGTCGATCGACTTGAGCACACTCGAAGTGCCAAAGTCGGACCGTGAGTGAGGAGACAAGCCCAGCTCGGCGGTCTCGCGCAACCGAGCCAAGCGCAGCAGCTCTTCGTGCAGCCGCGCGTTCTCCTCGATCTGCTGCCGGCGCCGGGCGATCTCCACCTTGATTTTCGCCTTTTTCTCCTCGCGGCTCATCTGGTCGTCGTCGGCGGGCTCCAGGTCGAACTCGTCGTCGCTGCCGTAGGGTGACGGGTGCCACGAGCGGGGTTTGCGCTGCGCCAGTTGCAGCTTGCGCGCTTCGTGGCTAGCAAGGCGTCGCCTCGCGTCCAAGCCCCCCTGGCCGTCGCTAGACCTTCGCACACCATACCTGGCCGACACAAAGCCATCATGCCAGCTCAGCCTTCAAGGTCAAGGTAAACGCCACCACGGGCTGGCTGGGGAAAGTTTACCTGGAGCTCGACAGGTAGCTATCCTCGTCCAGCACACTGTTTATGGCAGTCTCCCTGAGCGCTCCACCTGCTGAAGCGTACGACGAGGCCAAGTACGACTGGGAGGGGTCCCATTCGGATCGGCGGCCCATGTCGTCGATTGATTCGTATTCGTACGCTTTGTATGGCGGCTTTAGGGATGGATGCAGGTACCCCAAGTAGCTCTGAAACAAAATGCTGGCATTGCGACAAGCTGCGATTCGAGTTGCATCGACACTAGACCGGCAAGTAACGAGAGGTAAATTGACGTACCCGGTCGTATTCGTTCTCCAAATCACCATCCTCGTTGATTGGAGAAAAGGGAGGGTGTATTTTGGGGTCCGAAAGTTGCCTTCGGTGGCCCCGAATCTTGCGGGACCTCCCCATTACTGGCGAGGCTAACTTTCGTTGCATTTCGAAGCTGCGAGGTGGGAAAGGTACAATAAATACACCAACACTAACGACACCGAACTACACACCAAGCCAAGCATTACAGACCGTTTGAGTGGATCACGCAACGCGTCGAACTTGTCCCTCTCTCTGCGCAGACGCGCCTCCCGCTCCTTGTCGGACATGGTTACCAGACGCCGGCGATCGTTCACTGCCGACTTCATTTCGTCCCGCAGCTGCTCCTTGAGGGAGCGCATGTGACTGGCCAGCGGCTTGGAGTCCATGCCGCTCATGCCGGACATGCCGGACATGCCGGCCATGCCGCCGCGGTGGTCGCCCAGGAGGTGGCGAAGGTCCGGGGGAAGGCACGACGCCAGGTCGGAGTACATGGACCAGGAGCGCTCGGAGGTCGGTCGCATGCCCGAGCTGCTAACCACGCTCGACGCTGAAAGGAACGCGGTCTCGGTGAAGGTCACGCGCTGCTCCGGGCTCGCTGGCAAGGGCTCGCTGGCAAGGGCTCGCTGGCAAGGGCTCGCTGGCAAGGGCTCACTGGCAAGGGCTCACTGGCAAGGGCTCGCTGGCAAGGGCTCGCTGGCAAGGGCTCACTGGAAAGGGCTCGCTGGCAAGGGCTCGCTGGCAAGGGCTCACTGGCAAGGGCCCACTGGCAAGGGCTCACTGGCAAAGGCTCACTGGCAAGGGCTCGCTGGCAAGGGCTCACTGGCAAGGGCTCGCTGGCAAGGGCTCGCTGGCAAGGGCTCGCTGGCAAGGGCTCACTGGCAAGGGCTCACTGGCAAGGGCTCGCTGGCAAGGGCTCGCTGGCAAGGGCTCACTGGAAAGGGCCCACTGGCAAGGGCTCACTGGCAAAGGCTCACTGGCAAGGGCTCGCTGGCAAGGGCTCACTGGCAAGGGCTCGCTGGCAAGGGCTCGCTGGCAAGGGCTCGCTGGCAAGGGCTCACTGGCAAGGGCTCACTTCTGGCCCTCGAGAACACTATTCTCGCTAAAATCTTCTCGCCCTGTCAGTTTGATTCGAAGCGTTTAGCAAAAAGAGTTGACGGCCGGTGGAAGTGCCATGGCAATTGCTCTGCGGGTTGCGTTCAGGGGACCGTGGCCGATCGGTGGCCGTGAGATATATCTGTCGTAAAGATTGATCAAACAAACGGTGAATTTCATATGAACGCTTTTTTCATGAATAGTTAATGGAAGGTGCAGGTGCAATGGTATTTGCTCTGCGGGTTGCATTCAGGAACACTTTTGCCAGCGGAAGCGGAAAACTAGGGAGGCACAAAGACTTACACTGCGGGTAAGTAATCTTATTTTCAACATGTTTAGATAGGATAGTTCTATGGATAGTTGACGGTTGGTGGATGTGCCATAACATTTGCTCTGCGGACTGCGTTTAGGGGCACACAATGAAATCTAAGGAAATATTAGCCAACGTCGTCATAAACGAACAGATAGCACACTGTCCTACGCCAGTGAAATATTCAGCTGCTCCACATGTCTCTCTAGTCAGGGAGCCGCCTACCAAACCACAAAACCTGGGACTTGGAGATAAGCGATGGATGAACATTAGAGTGCGCATTCATTGTCACATCGCTTGTTTGTTTGCGTTTTCTCTACCGGCGTTCTAGCGAAACACAGCCGCAAGCAAAAAGTTTCTCCGTTCGCTTGCGGTCGCCACTTAGAGCGGCGGACAGTGGGTGGTTGGGGCGGGGGCGGGGGCTGCTCACCCTGCAGGAGGCCGAGTGCAGATCCGGGTCGGGGCACCGGGTCCACCCCCAGCGCGATCTTGCGCAGGTTGGTTTCGCTGGCGCTGGGCCTGGCGAGCAGCAGATTGCCGGAACGGGGCAGCATGCTGTCCAGGGACGTCTGGCGCAGCGGAGAGTACGAACTGCGCAGGAAGGACACTCGTCTTTCACAGTTGACCGCCGGGGATTCTTCTTCCGGCTGGATTTACAGCTATCAATGTCAGTGGCACGATGTCATGAACACTAGATCTGGCCCAATCAGTGACTCTGGATGTTTAGACCGTTATGTGTTAGTTACGTTAACAATACACGCTAACAATGAGCGAAAACTGGTCCACTCTCAAAAGAGCGAAAATTTCGGCCTCAACGATTCATTTATCGTCCGTTTAGACTGGAATATTCCAATATAATTGAGAGTGGTCCAGTTTCTCGTCGTTTTGAGCGAAAATTCATTCTTTTTGACCGGTTTCTCGCTCTTTTCCTAGTGTTTAGATTGCATGGCATGCATGAAATGCATGGCATCGTGTCACTGACGTTCACAACGGTAAACTTTGATTAAGGCACGTGTTAAAGTTTTAAATTTAAGTGAAAAAGGTTGTGCACTGTTAACATAACTCTCTGACAAGCAAACTTAAATTTAAGACCTGTTTAGGTTAAGGTGATAAAATCCAATATATGCATCGCTAGCAGTCACTCTCGCTGTAATCCGGCTTGATATAAACAATAATTATATTGCAGTTGATAATGAAATGAGTATCTACGTATTTTATTATAAAATAATTGGGCTCAGGGACAAAGAGGGCAGCAAGAATTTGCTTTCCAGGCGTACAGTTTAATGCGTCTATGGCGACAACGGCACAACAAAATTTAAAACGCTCTGGGGCAGTCGTAAAGAACCTACCGGAAACGGTCTGGGGGAGTCGTAAAGAACCTACCGGAAACGGTCTGGGGGAGTTTTAAAGAACTTACCGGAAACGGTCTGGGGGAGTCGTAAAGAACCTACCGGAAACGGTCTGGGGGAGTTTTAAAGAACTTACCGGAAACGGTCTGGGGGAGTCGTAAAGAGCTTACCGGAAATGCTCTGGGGAAGACGTAAAGAACTTACCGAAAACGGTCTGGGGGAGTTTTAAAGAACCTACCGTAAACGGTCTGGGGGAGTCGAAAAGAACTTACCGGAAACGGTCTGACTGCGATTTGCTTCGCTCCCTCTTTTTGGTCGAGGGCAGCGGAGCAGCCTCTTGGTCGGAAGGAATCAGGGGTAGTTTCCGACGCATTCGCAGCGACTTCTGCGAGTCAGTCTCGCTGAGAGTGTCCGACGAGTCCCCGCCGGTGTCGCGGGAGCCGCGCGGAGTGCCCACCGGAGTGCTCTGCGGAGTGCCTAAAGGCGTGCCTGAAACGGAAGTGACACGCCACGTCATTCAAGGTTTTGTTTGTTAGTGAGTTCCGTCTATATCACAGAACGAAAAAAAAATCTTTTGGGCTGGTTGACAAACAGAATTAGTGAAGAATTAGGAATTAGGAATTAAGTATTAGGAATAAGTATGCGTCTTCATATTCAATTTCAAACTGGATCATCAAATGAAACATCGTCTCAAGCTAGAAGAATCTGTCACCGTTGTGTCACAGTGCTCGCGGTTGATTCAGTAAATATATATTTTTGAGACTATCATCTCAGCCACTGGCCACTCAGCCACAAGTTTATAGGTATCAGTATCTATGGTATCAGTTATAGGTATCTATGGTATCAGTTTTACCTGGTGGCAGCTGGGAGTGTTGGTGGTGCGACCCACCGCTGCTCATTACTGGCTGGCTGCTCACGAGGTTGGTAGACACATGACCATGCGCAGCCATCATATGTCCTGCGATCATCGCCTGGCTGTTCAGCATCGGCTGCCCGCTGCCGTCCTTGCGCTGCAGCTGCAACAACCGCGAAGCAACCGTCAGCAACCGTCAGCAACCGTCAGCAACCGTAAACAAGATCAACGCTCTACCTCTTAGCGGAGTCCATGTCAGGTGGCACTTACCACCTGATGGCGCAGCTGCTGCAACTGCTGCTGCTGCATATGCTGCTGCTGAAGCTGCTGCTGCTGCTGCTGCTGCATTTGCGCCGCGGCTTGCTCTGAAGAGTGCGGCAATGAGCGACGAGTCTTTTTCATGTGCTGCGCTTGGTGCTGCAGCTGCATGTGTTGCTGATACATCTGCTGTTGTTGCGGCGTCAAATGCTGTGCAAATAACGGCAAATGCTCGCTCAGCATGCCCCCAGAGCCACCTTGTTGCATTTGTTGTTGGTACAACTGTTGTTGTTGTTGTTCTTGCATCAGCATTTGCTGTTGCAATTGCTGTTGGTGTATTTGATGGTTCTGTTGCTGCTGAAGGGACTGCTGTTGAAGCATTTGTTGTTGCATGTGCTGATTTGGCTGCAATTGCATGTGAGATGACTGATGAATGTCGTGTTGGAACCCAGCATTTTGTTGTTGTTGGTGGAGCTGAAGTTGTTGCTCTGGGTGGGGTTTGTCTTCGGAAGGGGATGGTCTTGGAGACGTACCACTCAAACCTACAAGATTATCCCGAGGTCATTAAGAAGAAAGAACATTCATAGCCCATTTAAGTACAATAAAAGTGAGATGAACCAACCCAGGGCTCGGCTGAAGTCGGCGAGCATCCCACTGATTGTGCCCGTGGCAGGTTTCGCTGCCGTGGAGCCCATGTTGTGCTGCATTTGTTGTTGCTGATGCTGCTGTTGCTGTTGTTGGTTCATTTGCCCCAACAGTCCACGACTTGGATCTAAGATACCCGTCTCCTGAAACATCAAAGCAACTTCCAATTTAGCACCTGACCATCCAAATCATGAACCTGTCGCATACTCAGCATTACTGAGCACGATCACATATTTATTGAAATAATCACGTATTATATCATTATGATTAGCATGACACAAAGACATAGCGTAACACGCATCAGCAAACAACAGAAGAAGAGCGGGAGAAATAGAGCGAACATTTCGGTGGTGTGAGAGAGTAGAAGACTGGTAGTAGCGAGCGGCTGCAGCGTGGCAGAAGGAGAAGTGCCATTCACCAAGGGAAGATGTGCTGTGCAGAGAAATCAAGTGCCGCCCGACGCATGCAAAGACAGCGTCTCGGAAACTTACTGCAGGTATTTGGACCAGGAGAAAAACAGGACAGACAATCAAAGCACAACGAGCCGAGCTAACATCTAAGTAGGAATGCGTTCGTTTCGGGAGACAGACCTGTCGGATTGGTCCATGGATATGTGTTAATAACGGAGGTCAAGGGAGCAAGGACTAGGAAGGGTTACCTGGAAGTTCAGCATCAGTTGTTCCTGTTCGGCACGTTCCAAAGAAGGAGACACGTCCATGATCGGAGAGAGATCCAGGACCGGGGACCACGTTGCTGACTCAATGCGGGTACCTCTCGCCTTCTTAACGGACGGCTGGTGAAGAAGTTGGTGCTGCGGGAGAAAGGAGCACCAACTGGCTCAGGCTAGGCGCCGTGGAGCCCAATCGTGTGCGTCCTAACTCGTACCGGACTCCCCTTGGAAAGTGTGGCGCCCCGCATATCCTACCGTGTCTTGATAACGGACGCCTCGCTCTGCTGGCTACCCAGCCGCTACCCAGCCGCTACACAGTCGCTACCCAGCCGCTACCTATCGCTAGCCCATGGCAGGCACTACTTGCTCCTTCTGCCTTGCTTGCTATCGTGTTTGCACGCGGCTTGTTGGAAGTGACGGAGCTTACTGGCGTGAATCGTTACTCTGTTCGGGATATGAGAGGAGCAAAGATGAATTCTAATGCTAGAAAGTAGAAAGAGAGTGAAGCTAGCAAGGTGTGCGAGATCAGTCACTCGGTATATCGGCGTGTACCGCGGAAGAGCTATACGATATAAGAAAGAGAGAAGAGAAAGAAGAGAGAGAGAAATAGAAAAAGAGAAGAGAGAGCATAGAGAAAGAGGGAGAGGGAGAGCGAGAAAAGAGAGAGTAAGAGAGAGAGAGATAGAGAGGGAGAGAGAGAGAATCACACACACATAACAACCACACACACACACACACACACACACACACACACACACACACACACACACACACACACACACACACACACACACATTCACACCAAAAACGAGACCGTGATAGCAAAAGTGCAAAGTGAGACGAACTGAGGTGGGAGCAAATGTAAAGCAAATGAGATTGTCACCAACCTGGAAGTCCATCAGTTTTGGTTTCGCCTTCTGATTCAGTGCATTTGTCTGCTGCTGCTGAAGAAGCTGCAGTTGTTGCTGTAAATGCTCTTGCTGTTCTTGTTGATGAAGCATCTGCTGCTGCTGTTGCAGCTGTTGCTGTTGGTGAATTTGCTGTTGCTGCTGAATCTGTTGCTGTTGTTGCTGAAGTTGCTGTTGCTGCAACAGATTTTGCTGTTGCAACTGCTGTTGTGCAAGTGTCTGTGGCTGTACTTGATTTTGAATTTGTTGAGTCAATTGCTGTTGTTGCTGTTGTAGTTGCTGTTGCTGTTGCGTTATTTGCTGTTGCTGTTGTGATAACTGTTGCTGCTGTTGTTGTGTTAATTGCTGCTGTCCTAGCTGTTGCTGTCCTAATTGCTGTTGCCCAAGCTGTTGTCCAATTTGCTGTCCGAGTTGCTGCTGTCCTAGTTGCTGTTGTCCGAGTTGCTGTTGTCCGAGTTGCTGTTGTCCAAGCTGTTGTTGCCCCAGCTGTTGTTGCCCCAGCTGTTGTCCCAGCTGTTGTTGCCCCAGCTGTTGTTGCGCCAGCTGTTGTTGTCCTAGCTGCTGTCCGAGTTGCTGCTGGCCAAGTTGTTGCCCTAATTGTTGTTGCCCTAGTTGCTGCTGTCCTATTTGCTGTCCTAGTTGCTGCTGCCCTAGTTGTTGTTGCACAAGCTGTTGTTGTCCTATTTGCTGTTGACCTAGTTTGCCAAGTTGCTGGCCTTGCTGCGTTTGTTGTTGCAGTGCAAGTTTCTGTTGCTGTTGTTGCAACTGTTGCTGTTGCTGTTGCTGCTGTTGCTGTTGCTGCTGCTGTTGCTGCTGTTGTTGTAACTGCTGCTGTTGCTGTTGTTGCAATTGTTGCTGCTGCATCTGTTGTTGCTGCTCTCTCTGTTGCTGCTGTTGTTGTAATACTTCGTTTTGCAAAAAGTTCAATTCTGAATTGGGATCCATGAACTGAGAAGAGATAACAAATATTAGAACACTTGTTACATATTTGTACTAGTGTGGTGAGAATGTCTTTTTGATGATGTACATGATCACACTAATTTATGTTAAACATTGTTCAGTTGCATATTAATAGAAATATAAAACACTTTTCTTCTGAGTGACAATATCCAGGATCAGGGTGAAAACTTGATCAACAGGCTGCCCTTTATGAACCTCTTTGCAACGTCGTTGATAAAACAAGCAGAAAAAACGAGTAACATAACTTCCTGGTTTGTGACACGCTTTCTCCACACAATTCCACGTACCATTCCAGTGCGTTCCAGTTCCATGGCTGCGACCCCGTTCCTGGTGCCCATTAGTTCGTTGTGCAGCAGACTGCCGTGTCGCCCCTGGTCGCCGTACAGGCCTTCTCTCTGGCCGGGCCGCATGTCCATTCCTCGGCCCCGACCCAGTCCCTCCACCCCTACAACGCAACACAACGCGTGATATGTGAGACCTTCGTCTATCAAGTTTCGAACAACTGAAACTAAACTAGGGAATTGGGAGACCAAGTTCGGGTGTTTCGTTTCATAGTTGGTTCATTATCGTTTGCCTACTTCTATTTATGTGATCAGTGATGGGGGGCGGATTTCTAACTGAGTTTCGGTTACCAAGACGAGATGCTTACAATTTACATGGGTTCGACCAGCATGCGTAATCATAAAACGTGCTTCTTTTGGTTTAAATATACTTTTCTAACTAATGAGAATCAATGCCACTCAAAAAGCACACGATTCTTTTTCGTGAAAGTTGTTGGTTCGAATGCATATATTCTGACTACGAGGAGTCAATAATAAACGCTGTTATGAACGACGTCAAAACGCAGAGAGTGTCCAAATTAATTGTTCAAGTTGATCGAATCGTGTGACATGAGAGCATCCTAGAGCCAAGAAATGTACCATCAAAGTAATAATACTTAAGAGGTTTCCTATCTCTGTGCCCCCGGGGATACCAATTTTTATCATTAAATGACTGTTTCGACTCATGTCGGTAGTAACATGACCCTTATTGATGTAGGTGTGTGGCCACTCTTACCTCAGTATATTGACTCTCAAGTCTAAAGTGGGTGTCAAGAGCTCACACACGTTCCAAGGAACATTTTTACGGAATATTTCTATAAAAGTGATCACCTCTGGGTTTGGGGCCCATCATGCCCATATTGTCCTTGAAGGGTTGTCCGTCCAACGATTTTTGCGATCGCAGCTGCCCTCTTGGCGAGCCCTGATGGCCCATTGCTCGAGGGCCACCGTGCAGGTCACCAGCCATCATCGAGCCCATAGTTCCTGAAAGAAGCACACACCCGCCTGATGCAAGGCTGCCCTTCTCGCAACGCAACGCAACGCAACGCAACGCAACGACATTATTGGCATGCCATGTGATTCAAGGGAGTTTTGTGTCGATTGACACTTGGCTGTACTAACTTCAATCTAAACTTCAATGTAATCTAACTTCAATGTAATCTAACTTCAAATAATGATATACTGGTTTAGGCCAGTCACTTTTATATGTAATTTGAGTAAATAGTTAGGTAAAAATATAAGTGACGCGCACACTGTATCTTTCCTGGAATTGAACGAGATAAATTACAAAATATTGATATTAGGGTCTCATTTAAAACCAGAAGTACTCAAAATCATTCACTAATGTTTTCTCAGTGAGCTTGGGCGACATCTGACACAACACAGTCCTTTCTGTTGAAGACAGCATGATCTAAGTATGACAAGCATGTTAGGAGTGGTGCAAAGATGTTGGGGATTGGTTTCCCAATGTGCCAGGGCCAATGGGTTGTCCTACAAACCCTTGTACATTCACTCGTCTCCCTCCCTCCATCACCACCCTCCCCATCCACCTGCTCTTGTGGGGTAAACTGTCTCCGAGGTTCAAAAGTATACCCACTTGGAAACCGAAATATTATGTAAAAGACTAAGAATGGTTCTTTTTAATATTGTATAATTTTGTGAATGAAATTGATTTCGTTGGTAAGTGTCGGTTTCAGAAGATGAGTGGAGTCATTCGACGTTAAAGAGTAGGATAGCAAGTCCCCCACCCGGAGTAGGCCATACTTGGCATCGGGGGAAGGTGAGCGGTCGTCCTGCACGGGTGCGGCTGAGGGACTCGGAGCAGTGAGCAGTGAGCAGTGAGCAGTGAGCAGTGAGCAGTGAGCTTCTTGGAGCTGCGCGGCGCAGAGCGGTTGTCGCGTCTCTTCGGTTCGGCATGCATTTGGCGGGGACGTACCTTGTGGCTGTGCTGCTAGGTGCGTCCTCCGTAGCACGTCTCCAGGCTGGATGCTGGCTTGAACCCACTACAGATACACAGGCTCGGCAATCTCCGTTTAACTTGCCACGCCCCAGACTCCATACACTATCGTGAATCATCATATCATCACAATGGATATAAACTATAAAAAAATAGTGTGCATTGGCAAAGTTTCAACGGAGGATTGCCGCCTCCCTTTTTTTTAGCGTCAATTACAATGCAGAAAAGACAGGGACATGAAGCATACACGATATTTCCATTTTCTCGCAACAGCTCAGCGAAAAATAAACACGTAGGTAATATGAGGCCGCAAAAAAAAACGCAACAGATAAAAAATCTATGTCGAAACCGGCAAGTTGATTGTGAGAAAGTGGAGCAATCGGTCAACCAAAAGGAAAGTTTACAAAAGACCAGAGTTTTTCCACCAGTTTCTTGAAAAGCCTTGTTTCTCTCCCGCATGCACATGAATGTTTCGCGCTGTTCCCGGCCCAGACACAGGTAAGACGCTCCAGGAATGTCCTTGAACCTGACCATTACGGTGCACTGACGCAACATCGGACGCCACCGGGCCTACGCGCTTGCAAACAGAGCTACTACGCCACTGGCTGGCAGCGTCCACTGATTGCAAGCGCGGCAAGCCGCATGGAAAGAGAGTGCACAACTGAGTGAGTACAATATTAAAATATGTGATAGTGTAAAGTAGTATCGTGATTGTTGAGTGTGTTTGGCCTTAGGTAGAGAAACACGTGAGAACCATCTACGAACAATATGACATCGACTATGAAGAATTGTGAGAGAGATCAAGAGCTACTTCGAAGGTCGAATGAAAGCAACAGTCTACAAGAAGGAAATACAACACCGACAGAGAGACAGAGATGATAGATGATAGATGAGAGAGCAAGGAGAGCTGAGAAGGAGGGGATAGTGAGAGAGAGAGAGAAAGAGAGAGAGAGAGAGAAAGAGAGAGAATGAAAGAGAGAGAGAGTAAGAGGAAGGGTCTGCAGGCAGTCAACTACTCCACATGTTGGCACAACAACGGGCATGAGTGAACGTTGTCCAGCGTGACTTGGTGCTACGTTACCTGGATACAGCATGTCTGTCTGCAGCAGGCTCCGCGGTCGCCGGCGCCGGCGCGAGGCCGCAGCCGGTCCTCTGTCTCTGAGTCCTGCTAGTCCTTCTAGTCCTGCTAGTCCTTCTAGTCCTGCCAGTCACCGATCACCCTCATTACTAACTACCTAGACGACTGCAGCGAGTACCAACGTCTGCCCAGTGAGCCAGGTAGGCACCTATAGGTGGAGATGCTTAGTTCATGCCGAGGTGGAAAAACTCTGGCTAGCTCGAGAAAGTGGTAAAGGTGGGGGTGGGGAGGGAGGCGTTGATGTTCGAACCAACGTCCGAGTGAATATGAGAGCACTACGGACCCCTAGCGGGCCCTCTAGAGCGGGCCCTCTAGAGCGGGCCCTCTAGCGGGTCGGAAAGCAAGCACTCACCTCCGGCCAAGCGATGCTGGCGAAGACTCGTCACTCCGTCTCCTCCGGTAGGACTAGCCGCTTCCTCCTCTTCTTCGGGGATGGTGTAAACCTCACCCGGGCTATGCTCATAGAACGGAGTCAGTGTGTTATTAAGAACACCTTCCATCGCCTCTTTTGGAACCGCCTCTTCGCGTTCCTCCTCCTCTTCACATTCGTCAGAGTCTTTGCCATCGTCCTCACTGTCTTCATCTTCCGAGCCCGAGCGTAGCATCTCTCTATCCCTTTCCCGTTCTCGTTCCCGTTCTCGTTCTCGTTCCCGTTCTCGTTCCCGCTCGCGTTCTCGCTCTCGTTCCCGCTCTCGTTCCCTGTCCCGTTCTCGCTCCCTTTCTCTCTCTCTTTCTCGTTCCCTCTCCTCTCGTTCTTTCGTCCTTTCTCGTTCGTTTTCTCTCTCCAACTCTCTCTCCAATTCCCGCTCCCGTTCCCTCTCTCTCTCCCTCTCTCCTTCCGTCTCTCGTTCCCTCTCCCTCTCCAGTTCCCGTTCTCGTTCTCTATCCCTCTCTCTGTCCCTGTCTATCTCCCGCTGTCGCTCGCGGTCCCTTTCGCGATCGCGCTCCCGTTCCCGTTCCCTCTCCTGGTTCCGGCGAGTCAATTCGGCGGTGGGGTCGACGCTGTGCTGGGCGAGATCGAGGGCGACAGGCCCGCGCAGCGCTGGCTGCGTCGAGGCCGGCGGGGAGGGTGGCGGGGAGGTGGGCGATGGGCTGGAGGGCGACGGCGTGCAAATCTCAGGGCTAGGTGTCGACAGCCCAGCGACTTCTCCATACTCACGCTCTCGCTCCATACGCTGGTCGGCCTCTCTCCTCATATCTTTGCTTCTCATTTGTGCCTCCCAAGCCTGTAACACAACACTGCGGATCAGCGAACTGGCCACGCTTGCAGCGGGGCGAGGTTTTGGGAAGGATTCGGCAGAAAGCATGGCCATCTTCACGGTGTTGCATGCTGGAAGCAATGTGGAAGCGGCAGCGAACGGAAGCAGCTGAGAAGCAAAGGCGCGAAGCCAAGGCCAAGATGTTTGGCACCTACAACACACGATGGCATGTCGTAGAGGAACAATTCTCTTTCATACCCTGTCTTTCTCTTCTCCCGTGCTCAGCTTGCGCTCAGCCTCTGCTAAACGACCTTGAGTATCCTGCGACAAAAATGGGAGATCTAGATTCTGGGTTCTGGGTTCTAGCTCTTAGATGCAGGAGCATTGGGTGTTAGCTCTAATATGTTTGCCTTCGTATAGATTGTCGTACCTGCTGTGGACTCCCAATACCCTGCTGATTTAACTGCTGTTGTAACTGCTGCTGATGCTGCTGAGTTTGTTGCCAGCCTCCTCCCATTGGCCCGATCTTGGTTCTCTTCATACACATATTGCACATCCACTCGGCTCTCTGAAATCAGAACGTGGAATGTTACTCCAAGCTGACCGTCACCTGGGGATAGTTTATTTTAGCTGATCGTTAATTTTCAACCTGATAAATAGATACACAAATGAAATGTCTATTGCAGATTGAACATTTATAGATCGAGAGTAATACGCATACTATTTTTTAAAATTAGGAGCTGCATCACTGGCAAAGCGATGGCTTAACTCCCAAAAAGAACGTAAGTTGTTTTAATTGATACGATGATACGATATGATATTATGCAATACCGTGCAGCATTATACCATACGCATCAACCTCAACTAGCACCAACAGCACGAGGCTGACTGTTTTACAAAAAAATAGATTAACACACCCGTGAACAGCATCTTCGGTGTCACAACAGACCAATAAATTGTCCAACCCCCACGAATGAAACTTGTAATGCAGGCCCGATTCCTTAGTATATGGTACGTCTTACATTCAGATGACTACAATGCCCCGAGACGCTGTCATCCGAACCTGAGTCGCACTGTAGTTTGAAAGAAATTTGGTCCTCTAGCAATGGCAAACGCCAATGAGATGAGCTGGCCCCAGGACCCGTCCTCAGTTGACTGTAAGTTGTATGATGTATCGAGTCCAGTGTCGTGGTTAGCTAACCTTGTTGTCAGGGGAAGGGACGAGGGCTCCGCAGCCGTGGCACGTGAGACTACGGCACTCCGCGCACTCCTGACTGATGCCTGTCGTCAGCTGCACACACAAAGAAATCGCCATTTCATTTCGTACACCCAACTAGTTTTCGTGTTTAATGTAATCAGGTGGTATTCAAAAATAATTCTACCTGGAGCTTGAATTCTAAATAAAAGTATCGCTGATTTCCCTCATTCGAAAAACAGAGAGACTTTTATATAGCATTAAAATTCTAGTTTGAAACAGTT
Organism: Nemoura dubitans; assembly: GCA_921293005.1. NCBI lineage: Eukaryota > Metazoa > Arthropoda > Insecta > Plecoptera > Nemouridae > Nemoura > Nemoura dubitans. The sequence goes on along the minus strand of OV121073.1, from coordinate 18,726,723 downwards.
TTTTTGAAAACTAATGCTAAAGATAGGCGAAAAATTAATTTAATAGCCAGGTGGCGTAATTTGATTTGGGTACAAAGAAGAATCAAACAATTTCACCGCGTGGTAAACCGCGTTTACAAAACACTGGTTTCTTGAATGCACACATAAAGCTCATAAAATATCACGTAAGACATTTTTCTTTTTGAATCTTTTAGCCTTTCACAATCAACTATATAATAATCAGAAGTGTACCCATTTGAACTCATTGGGTTCCGGGTCTAACTTCAAATACTGTCAGGACCTATGTGAGTCCGAAGGCATTCGAATACTTGACAGTTGAGCTACGTCTACACAATTTTAAAATAGTTGTGGATGAGCGTATACTTTTTTTAGTGGAAAAGTAAAACTAAGTAAAACTTAGCATTTAATATCAGGTGAAGGAAATCTCTATTCAAATTGATTTTGATTGATTTTATCATAAAAATCGCAAAATTTTATTGCTAAAAACTGTAAAAAAGCTAATAAAAAAACGCAGTTTCGTAGACCTGAAAAACATTATAAAAAACTTAATTTTAGTACGCAGCACACTATTGCCAAGTTTCGTCAAAAAATAGTTAGAACTTTCGACTGAACAGTGTGGAAAATTTTGCGAAAATAGTGAAAAGTTCGTAAATTATGATCGGTTAAAAAACCATCAAGTCGATTTTGCCGAAAAGAGCATGAGGTCGAAGTTGTAAGGGTAAAAATGCCATGTAAATTTTATTAAAACCGGATTGACAGTCAAGTAGCGCGCAAAACCACAACAATCATGGACACACAATAGGTCTTAGAGGGCAGTGAATTTGAAAATTTATCTACGTTCACCTACAACAATCCAGATAAAACGTAAACATAATCGACAAAGATACTTACATCTCTGATGTGGCAAATCGGGCAAAGCTTCGGACCAAACTCATTTCCTCTGCGCGGGCCCAGTTCTTGGTGGAATCCCCGGGTGTCCAGCTCCCTGGAACAAATCAAATCTCGCGTTTAATACCGGATATCCGGTCAGTGCAGGAGCTCAGCGAGAGATAATGAGCTGCAGTTAAAATGCAAGCTCAGCACGAATGCGTTGGGATTCGAATGGCACTGACGATATCAAATCGATGGCAAGTAACCAGGTATAAAAGCATTACATTTGTGTTTTTCAAACACATGGCTCTATTGCACTATACATAATTTATAGAAAACATAGTATATTGCTAGAAAAATCCATATTTAGCACCAAACATTTTCCGACGCATACATCGAATATTTATTTCCTGAAGAAGATAAGTACAGCCATCCGACTATAGATTCGATTATAATCCATTATACTTTGCATTATTGATTTAAATATATTTTTTTAATGTAGAGATACAAAGCAAATATTGCACAATATTTGCAATGAAGTTGTCCCCTGGCGTTCCGGAATAAAATACATCAATTGGGAAGGCATTCGACCATAATCATTCGAACCATGGTTTGTATATTCGTTTGATTGTTTCGCAGTGTTTGTTTTATGGTATTGTGCTGCCAAACTGCTTGATCTTGTATCAATCTAACTTTCGCATTTCGCCCTTCTTATACCTAGGCTTGGTTTTAGTTGTGATGCTGGTTGGCTCAAGATATATATTACTTTATTTTATTTTTATTACTTTCAATCTACATACAAGTATTTGACATATCATTTAATATCTACGAAGTCTTAGCTTGTCCGTAGATGAAACCCAATTTATATTGTACCGAACAGAGAGATTTAGGTATATTTTTGTTTTAACAGATCACAGGCATTTACTACATGTGAAGTGCTATAGTCACTCAGAAACAAAAGAAACAATAAACAACCAAACGAGGTCCAAGATATGTAAGTGTATAGGTACACTATAGTCTAAGAAATTTAAAAGTCATCATAATTATTTAACAACCAATCTTTTATCTCATCATTGATTTCGGAATACTATATTATAAAACATAAAATTTCATATAAAATTTAATTTTATAAGGTTGCAATTTCAATATCCCCACGAGTACGAATGCCATCTTATTACGTAACTGAAGTGATTTGGTGAAAATGAACGTTGTTAAAATACAACATTCAGGTTCTAGGTGATGATTGTGAACAGCATTGTTATATCCCTCTTTCGATGCTTGTGTGCTTGTGTATACCTATGTCGATTTTATGAAGTAACATTGCAAAATGGCAGCTCCCGTTACCCGTGACATTCTATCGCCCTTGGCGCCCAGGCGACAACAGGGGGTGGTTATGTGACCAGCCATGTCAGTACAAACTGTAGATAAACATGTTGATTTAAATTGGTTTTCTGTTTACGCAGCTTTTTATTGTTGCTAATTCTTGGAAGCCAGGAATTAACTATGTGCCAAAATATGTTGATTCTGTGTTCATAGTTACCGTTAACGAACTTGTAATGAAAGAGTTACAGTGGAATTTATTTATAATTAACGTTCCCACAGCCTTCTCGCAATACAAACGACCATAACAGTCGATGTATAACAGCTCTAGTTATAGAAGGCTGTGTAATTGTAGACTTAAATTAATTCTTGGATCAGAACTGCTACTTTGATTATGCTGCTCAAAATGTTTTGGATTCATTAACACACACATACATAAACATCATTAATCATTAACATATATATATATATATATATATATATATATATATATATATATATATATATATATATATATATATATATATATATATATACTCTCTCCACAATTTTCTCTATCGCTTAGAGATCGATAGACACTTTACTGGGCTCCACCCACTGATATAAAAGAATCGAATAAATGCCAAAGATTTTTCTCAGAAATTATCGAAGCTGAAAAAGCTTGACCCGTTTGGCACCGCTTCCCTTTGATTCGTCGTAGACTTTCATGCCCTTTGAGTAAAGAGCAAAGAATTCATATTCAAGAAGTTTTTGCCGTAAATATTTATCTGTATGTGAAAAAAATGAAATGATGCAATTCATTTCGAAATTTACTGTATTTTAAAACTACTTGGTGGGTACTTATGGCAAGTCGTTTTTAATTACATGTTAAATAAAAGTCGAAAGCTGAAGAGCGGAATAAAACTGGCGAATACGCGAGCAAATCGACCAGTGCAATGGTGTTTTTTTATAGCATACTTGCGAGCAGCAATAACGCTGCGGTGCTAAAAAAAACAGACCGAAAAAAGAATTGTAAAATAATGTTATGGTGACTTTTCTTAACCTACCTTGACATTAGAATTGTGGTAATAATAATATTCCCATACAAAATGATTTCCCCAACTATACAGCCGGGTTCAAACAGAAAATATGAGTTATCAATTACTGCGAACATATCGTTTAGGCATCGGTTTTCAGATGCTTGAACCTTCGACCATTGCTACCCGGGATACGCAACTAGCTCAACGCTGTATGTTTCCCATGCAACGTTAAAGTATAGGCCTTTCCAGATGTCATCTTCGTTCAGACCAACTCTATAACCATGATTCTGTTGTTATGTATTGCTATTTAAAAGATTAAATATTTACTAGTACATTCTAAATAAGTCAATTGAATTTTAGAAGTAGCTAAATAATCCCCTTGTTTGTTTGTTTTAATGTTTATTCAGTTTTAAGATCACGGAAAAACGGCAACATACATGTTGAGCGTAGTGAGAGCTGGCACGGCATACTAGTTGCCTATCCCGTACCGGAGCAGTGATCGAAGGCTCAACGCTGTATGTTTCCCATGCAACGTCAAAGTATAGGCCTTACCAGATGTCATCTTCGTTCAGACCAACTCTATAACCATGATTCTGTTGTTATGTATTGCTATTTAAAAGATTAAATATTTACTAGTACATTCTAAATAAGTCAATTGAATTCAAGCAGTGATCGAAGCTTGAACCAAGTTACCTAATTCCCATGCACATGTGTCATATAGAGTCTAAATGACATATTTAGTTTATGCAAGCACCACCGAACCCTCGGTCTTTTGGCTGCGTGGTGGGAGGAAATATTCGAGGGGCAAGCCGGGTAACACTCGTCTCTCTGGTTGGACCCGACTATAACTAGTTTTTATAGCAAGGGCCTATTATTACGCCTGGTTACCAGCTTCATGCAATAGGATGTTGCGATGAAATCGATCGTCCAGCGAACTAGATAAAAGATCAGGAGAAACTGATTTTCGCCATAACTGTTCCAAACAAAATGTTTTCGAAGTTAAAAAAATCGTGCGAAGGCAATATTTATTAAAATGCGGGGGCAAATTCAAACTGGCGGTTAACAAAAACGTTCCATTCTTAAATGAACTGATATTTTGGTATATAATTATATTTCAAAGTATACGTTCAACGATAACTAAATAGCTGTAAGTAATAAAAATTTTTATTTTATGGTATTATTCATAGTGTAAAGCTGGGGGCTTGAGATTGAATTTCAGTTTGAGGATACTTTTAAAAAAAATTTTATGCATGGACGAATTTTCAAGAACTTTCAAAAAGTTTTGGAGTGGAACCTCTATTACAGTGGTAGATATAATGTCGTTTGAACTGCTGCAAATATTCTGCATTCTAAAAATAAATTATTACTTGGCTGAGGATTATTTTTCTCGAAGAGAATTTTTGATGCGGTCAAATAAAAAATAAAAAAATATCGGTGCTCATTTTGTCCCTTGTTGACCTCAGGGTAATGAAAGATGTAGTTGGAGGGGGGGGGGGGGGGCAGACGGAGAAGCCCCATTTTCTTCGTACGCCAGTGGCTGTTATCGAATGATATTTAGTACTATAGTCGCTCCTAGTCATAGATGATGATTTTCAGTTATCGCTAAAAGATCGTATGGGATCGGTTATCAGATGCTTCTACCAAGTTTGCTAATATCCATCCGCACGGCAGCCCTGGAATCACCATCGAACCCTCTGCCTTTTGGCTGCGTTCTGGGAGGGAATATGGCAGGGAAGAGCAGGGTGAAACTCGTCTTCTCAGGTTATGACGACTATACACACTATTACACTATTACACTATATACACGCCACTATACTGAGACCATCGGAGACTAACATTGGCGAGAGCTTAGCTATCAAATGAGCTAACTTTATTTGGCAAATGGCAATCATCATCTTGCCATTAGGGAGTTCGAATCGGTATCCCAGCGAAGCACGCCAAGGTACTAGACACTTGCTTTGCAAACGATGCTAACTGCATATCGAACGTACAACTAACAAGCGCAAGCGCAAGCGCACTAAGTACTTCACTTATAGGAAGCGCTAGGTTGGCTAACCCATTGATGTGCTTCGCGGGGAAATTCCTCGTAGTGCATCGCCAGTTAAATCTAGTTTCATATGAGTGCAATTGTCTCTCTCTCTCTCTCTCTCTCTCTCTCTCTCTCTCTCTCTCTCTCTCTCTCTCTCTCTCTCTCTCTCTCTCTCTCTCTCTCTCTCTCTCTCTCTCTCTCTCTCTCTCTCTCTCTCTCTCTCTCTCTCTCTCTCTCTCTCTCTCTCTCTCTCTCTCTCTCTCTCTCTCTCTCTCTCTCTCTCTCTCTCTCTCTCTCCCTCGCCTCTCCACGCGTTAATCAAGCTCGTGGGATAGTTTATTACTTTTGCGGTAACTGGGTAACCTGGGTAATGTACAACGCCGCGCAATTTTACCGCGGTTAAAGCTGTTAAACATGACTAAAAAGTGCCTACGGTCACCAGCAAAAATATATTAGAGCTCGGACACATTCAAGGTCTAAGCTCTCATTAAGGGCCAGGGAAAGTATCCGAACGAGATCGTTTTATTTGAAGTTATCATGTTGCGAACTGTGGAACTAGCAGCTATATTTGGACCCCAATCATCTGTGCTCGAGAGTGGCAGGGCATTGATCAAATTCATTGAAAATTGTCACGAGCGATTCAAATATTGTGAAGTACACATGAGTATTAGAAATTTAATTGTGAACCTGTTTATGTACAATTGTGATTGTATTGCTGGCAAGTGGCAATACCACGGAACTTGCGCCTTTTTTCCAGGCACTAGTATTTCTAGCCGTTTGGGCGTTTTCTGGCAGTATACTGGCGCTTTACTTTAAATCAGGCCCTTAAAAATCCCACCGCTGCCACCGTTGTAATTCAAAAATATATTCTCACTATTCCTAAAATCAGCGCATTAGCTTCATACCTTTCTTTGGTTAATTTTAATTTGCTACTTCCAAACAAATGCCATAAGTAAAAACAAAAACATAAAACTGTTTTTCCTGAAGTTCTATTTACCATTGAATCATGTCGTCAGTGCAGAAAGAACGCACAAAAATAACATCCGACCAATTTTAGGCATCGTATGAATTCTCTGGTTCACATAACTTGTTTCGAAATTCTGAATCCATGTCTGCAGAGTTCACCAATACAAATATTTATACACTTATGTCTCTCTAGTTGTCACAAACAATTACCAGCGCCCTCATTTATCCCCACATTACGCTTTAACTGTGTATGCTAATCACAGACGGGGTTTTTGAAACTTCGTGCATAGAATTCGAATCTTAGTTTGGATGCGTTAGAATAAAACAAGAATGCACTTACTTCCGGGGGGATGGCACCATCTGCTGTGCCTTAGCCATCACGCTCTGGATCATGGCCCGTTCCTCGTCACTAAGATGACTCAAGTCCACTTCAGGAATCTCGGCTGCAAACAAACAAGCAAACAAACATGCCAATTAGTCCAGGTAGGCGGCACAAAGACAAGAGACCCATGACATCTTTCCACAGTCCTTCATCATCCTTCCACAGTAAGCTACAGCGAACCACAAGTCTCGCTCATCAGCTGGCATAGTGAAGATTCGCGTGAAGACTCAGGTCAAGACAACAGTGAGGATACAGGTCAGGACTCTGGCCAGGAGGAGACAGAAAAGAGATAGACTTCTGTATACGCAAGGTTTCAATTGAAATTACAACTTCTGGCTGCGAACTTCAGTTTGGAAGCTGTTCCGAATTACAACGGTGGCAGCGTTCGGAGTTTGAAATCGTGTAATTTGAAGAAGATGAAAATGCCGCAAATGCGATGCATTAACTTACATGTTAAATTCTGATTCTTCGATATTTCAGGAAACAATTGAAACATCTTTCCGTATTGAGCTCAATTTATTTTTATTTATTAACTTTTAATTAAATTTATTTGGGTAGGCAGACACCGGAATCTCAGAATATTTGATCAAACATTTGCTGTGTATTTTCACGTTGGAATTCTAAGGATGCTTTCGTGAATTTCTCAACGATCTTCACTCATAAACCATGTACCATGTGTGCATAATGAAAGACGGCAGGAAAGGAGCCCCAGCACTAGTAGCACAGTAATAAAATGCCAGCTTTATTGATCGAAGTTAGTGAAATAGCGGATAACACAAAACGTAGCTACTCGAGACGTTGGTCGTGATACTTGAGAGCCGAGGTATTTCAGACCTGTGTGCCTTGCATCTAGTACCGAGGGAGCGCACAGAGAACAGCGTCCTGAGAGCAGTCGAGGACAACACTAGAGTAATACAAGTCTGCCCCTTGTCGAATAAAGTGCGCTCTCGCTGCATGGATTTGCTAGTCGCTGCTGAAAAATGGCTACATTTTGGTCTGCGCTTAGCCCATCTATATCGCGGACAATGGTGAAAAAAAAACAGTGGCGTTATCGAGACATCGATCGGGTTTCCTTCCGCCTCTTGTTTCAAATCGTTAAATTATCGTGAACTTTTTGTGTACTTATTAGCAACAGGGCTCTACAAACTCAATATAGTCAGCGTGATAAAAACACAGATGGCTTGAAGGAGAAAAACAATTGGATAAAAGAGGTTGAATTTAGAATACGTTTAATCAGGCACACCGAATATATTCAAGCTACTTCACGCTTGAAACGAACCCTTCTTTCAACTTTTTAAGTACGCAAGGAAATATTTTCCACCCATTTCGCTATCACATATCAAAATCATAAATTCACACCTACACATACATTCACATAATGTATTTAAGAACCTGTGATAATTACATCACTTCGCAGTTCGTGTACTGACTTTTTATATATAAAATATACAATATTTTGCATTGTCCGTTTCATTTCGGTACTGTACGATGTTTGAAGAAAACAGAGAATTTACATTTGCTGGACAAATTCGAATCCAGCATCTTTCTTTAGGAATTCGCACAGAGGTTTCTTAAAATCAGTAGGGATTCAGAGTTTTGCTTTAAATCCAGACAGTTGGAAAGTGTTGAAAAATAAATACCTACATAATATGCACATACAAGATATTTCCACATTACAATTCGTATTGCCATGGTGTTTCAATATAGGTACCTATTTAGGTGGTGTGCATCCTATAAATATTTGAGTAACATCTTAGAGATGCTTGAATAATAAATCATTTTGCTCTATACATAAGCTACAAAAGAACCCACTTAACCTATATTTAAACACTCCATGTGCATGCCCGCCTCTTTGTTCCACTGTAGGTACTTCATTATTTTCCTATAGAGTTATGTAATGAGAATCTTGCACTACTTGCAATACTTACTTCTTGATACTCGCTATTTGCTCCTCGCTACTTGCTACTTGCATGGGTACAAAACGAAGATCTAGATGCATTTCTGCACCATCTTTCTCTGCATCTCTGTCTCGCGAATTTTTAATAAACGAATGAAAAGGAAGCAACGAAATTTGTAAGCATATTATAGGTGCATAACGTAATGTAAGTGAAAATATGCGGTTTAAGCGTGGGGTATGTTTCTTGTTATCTTCATACTTGCACTGCATATATCAGTTTTCTTCTAATATATTATATGAAAATAATAAATCATTCGGCCTCATTTCATGTTTCTATAGAAGATATATTACAACTTTGTTCTGGAAGGGTTGAGTCTTAGACCCGATGTTTTTTCTTGTTGCTTTCAAAGACCGATTGATTACCTACATTAATTAAAATAGCTTCTCTTCCAAGGGGCTAGATTCACGAGCGTGGTTAACGCATGTTGGGACTAAAATCGGGATTACATATTTTTTTAAACCAATCAGGTTCCATTTTCAGTGAAGTTTTGTGGATATCACCATGGTGATGATACATTTAAACCGGGGGTTATGATAACCCCACTCGTGAACCCCACTCACACAGGAGAACTTAACCCATCAAGAGGAATATGAATTGATCGAGACAGAGTCAAGCAGTGTTGCTATTGTTTAATTACGAGCTGTAAGTATCTTGCTTCCACTAGGGCTTCGCGAACGCAATTTGTGTTGCGTTGCAGATGAGCGTAGCGGTTTGTGTATCGCGGATAAAATGGTGCGGGCAGAAGTTCAATGAAAACCATGGAGCACCAAGCCAGACCACTGCATTCTCGAAAATTCTGATCACTTGAAAATGTAGACGGATTCTGACGTTCCTTTGTGTCTCTCCGAGCTGTCAGATAGCGAAAAATGCAGATTATGAACTCATTGAGTAATGATAACGTAAATACATAAAACATAACTTATGCCCGAGGGTTCCTAATAGATTGGAGATAAATTTCCGACACAGATTTACTTACAATACAATTACTTCCATAAACGAAATTGACTAAACTTCTGATAACTGTCAAATCTTTGCCTTGGCCAAACTTGAAGTCGACAAAGCTGGTAACCAAGGAAACGAAGGAAACCGGACTCTTATTGAATCAGGCGGCAAATCACGAAAAATAATGCGTAAAATAAAAAAATCCGAACAAAAACTAATTGGAAAGTCCTACCGAATTCAGATTTTCAGGCATAATAAATATGCATAAGGTCGACATGGAGTTTTGGTGAAGATATGTAAAGAACTTTGACATTTACAGAGATTCAAATTTTTGAAAACATCGAAAAATTACGTATAAATTGATTTATTCAAAGATTTCTGAACCGATCGTTTGCAAAAACGCAAAGGGACGAAATTGAGAATAAAGGTAGGTCCTCTGAATTTTCATCTAAATCGGTTGAGGCGTTTGGTCTGTTGTAGAGCGCTCACAAACACACACACAAAAAAAACATACACAAGTAGCTTTTTTGGGGGGGTCGTGAAATTGAAGATTTCGCTCAGATCGCTTCGCTCGCTCCGCTCATCAATAAAATGCTGATATTTCCGTACAACCATCTTTATAGCAAATGCTTATATTGAGATTTAAGTCGGACCTGCAGATGCTTCTAGCAGTGTACATACGTTTAAATGTTTAGCTTAGAATTCTCATGTTTCGTTCCTAAGATCAGGTCCAGCCATTTCACATCTTTCCTAATCAACTCAGTCCAGGCACCCCAGCCAAGCGCAGTATGATTTAAAATAATTTTCCCTAAACACGTGTTAGTGAAAACAAAAAGCTTGGCTGAGTAAATATATCTAGACTTTTTATACCGCTTTCCGGAATGCTATTGTGTAAAAAAGTACAACGTATATTCATTGTTTTTATTTCGGTAAAGCCTTTAAAAAATTGGTCCATTCATAATATTGGAAGATTCAAGAAGAAACATAATCTTATTTTATTTCCTGGCTAAGAAGTCACTATTAACTTCATCTTTATGATAATAAAGAATAAAAACGAATGATATATAAAATAATGGAAGATTCAATCCACAGTGACATTTTATATTCCAAAAGCTCGTAATATTTCATGCAAACGATGCTGGTAGGTTTGAAAGGTTTTTTTAGTACGGAGGTTTGGAAGTTTGGACTTCGGAGTTTGGGGAAACCGCTCGGATGCCAGCGTTGAGATACGATGAAAGTGAAACTTTAAACGTGCATCTTCCAAAAACGACGTAGCGACCTCATTCGAAAAGTAGCAAACTGAGTCTGCCAACAGGAGCATTGATTTTAGCACGACACATTCTTCATCGACGTTATGCAGAGTACATGAAAAGAGAGCTGTGATTTTCAATGGATCATAATGATCATAAAACGTTGGAATTCAGAATATGTTGTCTGCTCAGTCAGGCCAGACGAAAATTGACTGTAATTCCATCAGCGAATCAGCTCCAGAAATCTGACTGGCCATTGAAAATAGAAATTTGCTGAACGTTTGAATATGCCAGCACACGACTGCGTTGGTGTGGGGTTGAGCGGGGGGGGGGGGGGGGGGGGCTGAGGGAGGGAGGGATGGAGGGACGGGGGAGGGTCTACTAATTATCCAGTCCCACTGCACTGCGTCGCATGCTCAGAGGACGACCAAAACGCCACGGAAGTCATATCCAAGCTCCCAAAATGATGTATAAGGCCTGTTACTGTCGTCAACCGATGTATTTCATGGATCATGTTGGCGCCTTGATTCCAAGAAATAAGAATCTTCTCAAAAGCAAACTAATCTTAGCGCCATTAGACTGTTTGCCGGCTTCATTCGGGAAGTCTCGTTAGCTCTTGCGATCCCATTTCCTTTCTATCCTACCATGAAATGATCCAATCGCTGTACGCTGCTCCTTCAGTGACAGCGAGAAAGTAGAGTAATTTTATTTAGATGGAACTCACAAGAAACGCTGTAAATTAGGATCTAGCATTTCGTTACAGTTGAATTAAATCACGTGCCATTAAGTTAGAAAAAAATCATGTTCTAAAAAAATGTCGGTCAGGTGGCTGGAAAAGCCAGCCGCTCGTTTTCGCGGTGGATGGCTGAAAATCAATGCCCACAGGAGCAACAACTGCCGCCAATCTTGCGCCGGGCTACCCGTAATTACTTTCATGTGTGCCTTGCAACGAATCCATAAAAATATGAGACCAATCCGACCACGGGGAGAAACGAAAAGTGTTGGTTCAAGAACAAGGAAACTAGCTTTGGAAAAGTTCAGTAGAATCACGAACGTGCAAACGCACGAGGTATAGTTGAGTTAGAGTACAGGCGTAATAGGGGCAAGGGGTTGCGGGCTCTGCGTTGATGTGACTGGTCACCGCATGATCGACTTGCGAGTGGGGGGGAGGGGCTGGGAGTTGGGGCTGGGTGCTGCGAGCATACAATCAGGGACGTTGGAGAATGGTCACGTGACCGTTAACAGGGCCGTCTGATTGTAGGGACCGATACCTCCAAGTGAAACGGCAAAATGTGGACGTAAAAATTTTGATGTCACCAGGCAAGATGCCGGGGGCATTTGGGGATGTGCATATTTTATTCACGAACTTTTGCAACTTTCGCTAACTTTGGCCGTAAATCCAACGTTTAATCCAAGTTTAATTGTGATATTTTGTATGAAACCTGAAGTTGTAAATCGATAGATTGCAGGTTGTTTTTTGAATAATGATGTACTGAACTGGAAATATATTTTTCTTAATTTGGCTTCGGTAGTTCTTAACGAAGCAGTGGCTGAACTATCAACTTTATATAATGTTAATTTCAGTATATATTTTTATTTTCACTGTGAGAAATAAAGTAACATAGCGCTTTCTTTTTCAAAACTTAGCTGTTTTAGTTTAAATTCTTATAAAATTGAGTCAATTTCCAAGGCGAAAATGGTGGAGGAGCCAGTTATATTTGCTCTGCGGGCTGCGTCCAGGGGCCTTTTGACGGAAACTCGTTTTTCATGTGTGTCGTTGTCGCAAAGTTATGAATACCCTAGAAACTGGTGATCGCTAAGTGAGTCGACATTTCAAAGCTTTTCCTGCAAAAAGTAGAATTGATGTGGAAGTGCCATGTTTTATGCTCTGCGGGCTGCATCCAGGGGGTTCTGAAATCCACTCGTACATCGATTTAAAAATAAGTTGCCACGAACTGACACACTGTCAATATTTTCTTAAATTTTGATATTTGAGAAAAATGATAACCTTGGAAGGAAACTCACGTAATTCACCTTGTCATAATTTTGAAGGTTAAACGTGGTCTGTGGTGTAAAAGAATTTTGGCTCTTTGTTTGATAAATCTTCACACTGAACTTGACCTAATCTGTTTAAGATGAATGTTCGTAAAGAATGAGCAGGAGGATACATTTTGTTCCCTTGCGCCTATGACCCCTCCCTACCTACTTTTTCTGAGTCACTGTTCTATATTTGAAAACCAGCAATAGGTTTTACCCAATGTAATGAGTGACTAGAAAAGATGAAAAAAATAACAAAACACGACTATGTGTGCAGAAAGAATTTTTAGTTATTTTTAAGCTCTTGGCCACAGTCATTTACCTAAAGAACTGAAAAAACTCAATAACAAAACAGATATATTTTAAGTCTATAAGACAACTCTTAGTGAAGTATTGCCTGCTAAGATAAATTCACACAAGGCAAGAATATTTTATCCTCTGGGTTCTGTGACGCACATTAGCTAGCGATAAATAACGCTAGAACGGATTCAACCTTCTGTCGAGGCTCAACCATATAGGATTGATCTGGACCGAACGAAGATGTGAGAATGTTCTTCAAGAAAGAACCGTGTCACAATTCGAATTCTCCTATCGCCCGTAAACTGCTTCCAGAATTCGAGATATGAGTTTGCCAATACAATGGTATATACCCAGTGCTGGTGTGAATGGGACTAAAATAGCGAGAGCACAACTTTACGCTGACGCCGACGCCGACGCCGACGCCGACGCTGCCGATGTTGCCTTTAGTATGGGAAGATCAATGCGAGAAGCTTGCCTGCGCTCATAAGAGGTCAAAGGCTGTGGGGAGCTGGTCCCAACGTAGCCTATATGCGAGGTACCTTAGCCCTAGCCCCATATAACAGTGGTGGGTTCAGAACACCGAAAAACAACGTTAAAATGATAAGGAGCCATTGGTCAATTCCAATTAGTTAGACCAGTCGTCTGGGACGCCGTGTTTCCAGTTCTGTTACAGATGAGATAGTGGGTTGTTCGTGTGGGTGGAACATAACAGGCCGTGAGTTGGGGGTGCATTATTCGCGAATCATGAATGGGGAAAAAGTAGTATCACCGCAGTGGATGTGCACGTAGTGCTAAGCGAACTGTAATGCACGTTAGTGCCTGTGTCTATGAAAATTAAAACGACTAGTGATGCGTTATCAGTGTCATTGAGGTGAATCGTGTCACAAATAATCGACGTAAAACTTTGCTACATTACGATGGATTTCCGATTACCTAACGATCGCGTCGGCGTGTAGGAAAACGAGCACGGCTGGTTTCGCTCGGCTGGGCAACATGAGGCGCACGAGGGCGGCTTGATATCGGTTTTGCCGATGTGGATTCGTGCCTCCCCCCCCCCCCCCGCCCCCCAGCCACCCACCGCACCCCACCCTGGCGGGGGGAGTCATTGTGCCCCGTGCGGGCATGAGGCACATCGAAGAAATGCTCGATACCCGTTTCATATACGCAAAATTATGCTAATCGCACCATGGCAAGAAACTACGAAGCCGATAGTGTAGAAAACCCCTTGATGACAATTCCACCGCAAGGAAGGTATTTTTGTTTAGCGGGTAAAGCTAAGCGTGCTTGCGGCGAGGGAACGATGTTTCTTGTTGGTTAGTATATTACCGTAAGCGGCATCGATCATTTTGATGTACTACAAATCGGGCTACCGGAAATGATTTGCAAATATAGAACCAGTTCAATTGACCCGTAAGTGGTAGGCGAGGGTGGTGGAGGTGGTGGCTGTGGAGGGGGGGGGGGGGAGCTAGGGAACCGAGGAAAAGGGGCCAATTCGCGTATTATCTCATTTCCGATGCGCAGGGGTCTAGCTGTTACCACTTTCGAATCGGCTCCACCTTGATTAGGCAGGCTGGATCCAGTGCTACGAACTGACGCCCGCACAGGTGCTCTGTGTGGGAAGGGGGTGGGGAGGAGCGGGAGGGACGGGAGGCCGTTGCAAGGGACAATGGGATGAAGAAGCACTTCATCGCTTATTTAGGAACAGACGCAGGAATATTCTTTTCTCGACAGGCATAACTTGGGCATTTTTTACATAGCCTAAGAACCCACTGTTCTAAATGTGCATAATAAATGTCTAATTTTCTACGCTTCATGATCATTTTCATACTGTAATTCTGAAAGCTTGGGTTTTTTAAAATCCTATAGACCTCGTATATCTAGAGAAGATATCTGTTGTATTCTGACCATTGAAAAGTAATGAGTAAACCGCTTGATCCGGGTAGTTTCAGTCTTTTTGTCAGCTGTGCCGTTGCCTTCCCATGGTGCGGGATCTAACTATCGGATTTGTCAGTTGTAGATGCACCATAGCTGGCTCATTAAAGTAGTATGTTGAACTCGCTGATTTCAAAGGCAACTCCAGTGCCAATAAATAGTAATATCTCTAACGTGTAAAATCCTAACAAAATTATGCCAGCCGCTCACTTAAGATTTGCAAGACAGGCAGCTTTCCACATAATGTGAACCACATGGAAGATATAGTCCTGTCATGGGAAACGGGAGGATCTTGTCACGGGTAATTTTTGGTTAGTTTGGGACGTTGGGGCAGTCCGGCCGGGGGGGGGGGGCGGGCGCCAGGGGACAGCCGGGGCGTTTCGCTACGTCACGGGATACATATTTGAGGTGTCGTTTGGGGACGCATGTTGCAAATCTGGGGGCTGCTGGGAATCTGGGGAATCTCTTGGGAATCTTGAGTTTTTCGGTACATCTAGCAGCGATTCCTTGTTACGGTCCAGAAAATTTCTTAGCATCTCTCTATAACTTAAAAAAATAAAATTCTAACTCGTGCATATGTTGAGTTTGTTCATTGCGCTAATGATTAGAAATCATATTTGAATCGCTTGTTCTTGGTTTGTAGATTTTCGAGCTTCCTACAATACATGGGAGTCCGAGACATCCAGTAGATAATCCGTATTCCTACACCACAGCAAATATATTCATGTAATTAAACAAATCGGAAATCCTTCCAGCACGTTCGCTCAGAGTAGTGTTCTATTTGCATTTGCACAGATATACAAAGCTTGACCTCTCCACGAGTCCAATCTATATTTCCAATCTATATTTCCTTTCCCATCAATAAACCAATTTAACTTTTGTGATCCAAAATTTTCACCTAATATGCTTTATGAAAGGATGTATTTTTAGGTCGATCACGTGTGGTGTTCGTGTGAGTTCTTGTGTACTCTCTACCTATTATTACCATTTTGACTCAGTCGAGTAGGTATTGGCTTTCCGCGCCAGCGACGCTTCGTGCTGCTCACAGTTTTTCATTAGAGATGGAGAAGATTGTAATTAACGAAAGCAATTTCATTATCGTAGCAGAGATGAGGCGCCGTGACGAGACGCAAGAGCAGTCTGATGAAACATTCTTGGCCACGAGTCTTGTCTGTATCCAGCCTCTCTCCAGCCAGTCTTGGCCCCATTAATGGAACTGTATACATAATGTTGACATTTTCTTCCCTAATGGTCACATTCTTTCGTCGTTGGAAAATCGAATGGATTTCCATTAATCTGGAACGTTCCCGGCGCTTTTTTCCGGTTTTAGAATAAAAACATTATTTGTCTAATGGGATTTTTCGGCGTCATTGCAAATAAAATTGCATTGAGTTTTCGTACGCACTCAAAATTATCATGATGCGAATTGGACTTCATTGCATCATTCGAGCCAAATAGCCAAATAGCATTTGATATGAGTTCATTGTTTTTGTTTTTAAAGCGATAGTACTTCAAAAGTTTGATAGGAGCACAATCTTTATCACTCGAATCACATTTGAAATTCTTTCACGGGTCTTTTAAAAAGTTGGTGCAAGACTAGTGAATACATGCAATATCGAAAACTGATCACACCGCTAATAGGATGCAGCCATTGAGTGACACTGGTGCACAGTCATTCCACCACTAATTGGTTTAAACGATTAATTGAGCTAAACTCATATATACCAATAATAGCAGTAGGTATTAACTAACTGTGGTTATTTAGTCATCTTGTTTACTACGTTTCGCACAGAAGCATTGATAAACCGTCATATGCAGTGCTCGATCAATCAGGGTATTGTATAAACTGGTAGGAGATAAGCCCATTACGGGCAGCCGATTACCATGTGGCTTGTCACATTATTGGTTTGTAAGTTTCTGTGTCCTGCGGCAGTTAGGCAGGCACTCATGATGAGACCACGTGATGGCAATCTAAAATTAATTTCCATTTTAATTTTAATTTCCTATAAAACACGGTAATGAGGCTTGCAAATAATTATAACAATTAAATAAAATTTGCGTGGAAGGCGCACAGTGTTGATTAGCAGCTTTTAAAATGAGTTTTCCAGTAGAAAAAATGATCTCGTTGATTACGTCGAGCCAATGAAAAAGAAGAGTCAGCTAGCTCAACTTGTATTGTCTAGACAATATTGCGGCTATTGCTGTTTTGGTCGAAACTGTCTTGGAAACACTGGACGTCAAAAATGAATGCAGGTAGCGTCCAAAGTTCATGGGTGAAGAAAGTTTAGAGCTTAAAGTAAATTAGCCATTTATCGCTGGATTAATTAGTGGCAACTATAGCCTGGTTCTCGTTCGTCGCTGGAGAGATGGTGGGTCGCACTAATGTTATTCACCGGAACTGGAAAGCGGGAATAGAGGGTGCAAACGAATCGGTGTAAAAAATGTGGTGAAAAGTTAGCCGCTCGTTTTTTTTATTTTTATCGTTATCTTTAGTTCCTAAAGGAATTAAATATCGCATGACCTCACCTATAAGTCATCGCTATTACAAAAATTATCTAATATGAATAAAAATTGGGTTTACGTTTGATTAAAAACGTAACCGCAAACGGTGAATCGATAGCTTTTATTACAGTTTTATAAAATATGGCTATGTAGTCAATGCAACAGAAACTGCATAAAGGTGACCGTATATTAAAAAAAAATGCTGTTTAACAATGCTAGCATGGCCGACTAACAATATATTCGCAATAAAAGAACAAAATTGACATCTCGTTATTGGGATTGCTATAAAGTCCCTGGGCAATTCAGCTATAGTTATCACGGCAGAACAAATCGCATTTTCTTTATCAGATGTAAGTCTCTTCAATCTTGTCACGAACAAAACATTGAACCAATCAGAGTACAACGCCAGGACGTACGAAGAAGTTTCTTTATTAAATGGATTAGTGGGGCATGAGCATTAAAGGACCATTTACCTCTTGAAATTAATTTTTACCAAAGATTCTTAACTGTAGTATGAATAGATATTTACATGTTTTAAAGAATTTTCTGAAAATATTGATTTGAAATTAATTATCTAAGATTTCTGGCTTTTCGCGCGGCGCGATCTGCGAGATGAGTACGATTCTCTTTGTGGGTAACTCTAACTCTAACTCCAGCTGTAGCGCCCAAACTCAAAACCCTCACTATCTCAGAACTTGACGAAATTTACAGAATTTTTAAAACACAGAAAATAAGAGACCCATATTAAAGGTTTTTGCCATACGCCCAACGGCTTGCCCGTGGCGGGGCACGGAAAACCCCAGCATTTGACTTTTTGCCCCGCACGGCGAATCACTGTTTTCACTCTAGCGTGTGAACAAATTGACTTAGAAGGATGGGACTTGTTCTAAAATGACTAACTTGCTTTGATAAAATAGTGCATAAAGATTAATTGGTTGCTTTTTAAATTTAAGGGTGAAAAAAATCCACCCCTAAATTTCAACCCTTTATAACTCAAAAAAGCATCTCTTAATTTTCGGCATATTTTTTTCAAGCATCTCCTGTTAGTTGTCTATTTAGAAAAAAAATATTAATCTAGGCCGGCTATTGAATCCGACGTTATGATTTTTTAAAGTTTGGATGCGTGTGCATTTAGTTGTGGTTTTGCACCTATGTTTGCTTGGTCTATGAAATTGCAGTCAGAAGTGCTATATTTTACATAGCATACATAAGTGATACATAAGTATCTTCTATCTTAAGATACTTTTTGTAAAAGTATCTTGTATCTGTATCTCAGATACATTTTTTAAAAGTATCTTGAATCTCGTATCTCAGATACTTTTTTGAAGTATCTTGCCCATCCCCGAGAACCAGTATGTATAAAAACAAAATAAACACATAGGGAATAGAGACAATATTAATATAAAAACATCACATAAAATAGCTGGGAAAATCAAGTAGAAAAACGGCTTATAAATACGGGGCAATAGAGCTAATATTCTAAACTACCAAAACAGTTCGATTTGTGAAACATGTATTATTGCTACGCATGCGCCAACAAAAAACGAACAGCAAACAAACAAGCAAACAAACAAACAAACAAAATAAAAAGTTATAAGGCCCCCCCTATCGCCAGGTCGATATGAAGAGAAGGGTTGCAAATGAGATGATATTTTCTCGGATTTTCCAGAGATTTTCATGATAATTAATAAAAAATTCACCTGAATTTTTGGCATGCAATTGCAAAAAACCACCGTAGCAAAAAACCAACAACTAAAACCTAGCTCGCATGACATATTTTCACAACTACAATTCAATAATATTACACAGTAAGCAATAGAAAATTAACGCGCTGCCACCAGCAGCAAAATCCGAAGCGTATTACAAAACTCTGCCGTCACCATTTATTAATTAGTACATCCACAACTTCGTGTTTATTTACCAAAATGTATTTTGTATTTAATTTTTATTTATTTAATCGTCGTTATGATATTTTAAAACTCGTACGTTGTACACAGTTTCTGTTTGATTTGCTCGTGTTTTCATATTACCATGCCTTGGACGCACCTGCCCGGAATTTTGCTTCATTGTTACCTGCAGCATTGCAATTTGCATCAGGCAAGCTCAAAATTGTAATTGTGATAGCTATACCATACGCAGTTCTAAAGCATTTGTTCTAATTTTTTAATTCATAAATTTATTCCAAATTACATAGGTAGACAGAAATTTTGAGACAGGAAAAATCACACTTTTGTACAAAAAAATGTGATCACCATGATTCCCTACTTTAATTTGCCAGTACCAGTACAACCAGTACAGTCGTGTTAGTCGAAGATTACCACAGCCTGGTGGACTTCGAAGTCCAGTATCATTTGACTCTGAACGATTTGTTAAGAGTAAAATGTTAATTAATTGTAATGATAAATACCTTTTTTAATGGTAATGGCAAAACTTATCATTTGATTCTATGGTATGGTACTCTATGATAAGAGATCCCCAAAAAGTGGCAAACTCAAATTAATTATAGTGTATAACATGCTACTGCAACTGCATGTTTGCACATCATGAGACGATACCGTATTTCCAGCTCGATGGGTGTCAGACGGTATCCGCGAATAACTTGCATACGCTTGGTTGCAGGACCTTCTAGCTGGAGCTGTTATCCGTTGGCTCTTTGGTTTTATGGTCTTATGGTCTTATGGTATTACGGTCTACGTAAAATTGTAAAAGGCTGTTGAAAATGTTAACCATAAAAAAATCTACTGTATGCATATAGCGCAAATACATCGCCCGAACACCCTATCACATTTCGTCCGATCAAAAAGATAAAAACATATTTAGACCCTACATGCTTTAGATTTTAAAACAAAGTTAGAATTGTAATATGAGCATTTTAACCCCTTTTGAAAGTTGTCTTTAAAATACATGATTTCCGCAAAATAATTCCGAGTTTTCAAAAATTGATTATTAGAGTTAGGTCAAAAATCTTCTTGGTCATGACTGTTCTTCATATTCTGCATCGGAAATACAAATCCGCGACTCACTTTTTATAATTTTGTTACTTTAGGAATGATTTTGACTATTTTTCCTGAAATCCCACATAAATGTAAACACTCTTTTCCCCGACTGTTTCGTAGGAAGAATGACATAATAACAAAAACCCACAAATGTGATTAAATCAATTACCTGTTGTGAGTCACCGTAAGAATTCTGCTGTTTATATACGAACGCGAGTTACAAACGCGATTTTCACTTTACTCTTCAGATTGCTACCGACTACCGAACATTCCACATTATCTTCATGCTTAATTCGGTTACCGCTTACGAACACGATCTTAGCTTCATTCTTAAAGTTTCTTCCGTTAAAGATTGAGATTTATTTGCTTCAGTTTTGATTTATTTAGGCTTTTCGACTCGCTTGTGTTGAAAATCTATCTTGAAACTTATAGGAGACATATCTTATCTCACGATTACATGTCAAGTTTCGGGATATAAGTTCACCATCGATGTCCTTTTTAACTGTCGTATAACTTGAAAACCCCTTAGCTTCAGCACTGACTTCAAATCGATTAGATGTCGTTAGTATGAGGCAGAAAATTATAGAAAATATAACCGTGTTCGTTTTTGCAAGGGGCTCATTTTTCTCAGTTCTCTGTCATTTCTCATACTGAGATGGGGCCAAATTGTCAGTGCAATTGCGACTGCCAACCATGCCGTGGCTTTGCAGTTGTTACGTAACGACCACATGTATGTATATAGTTCCACTTTCCTATAACCTTTTTCAGCACCGAAATAGCCTACCCTACACCATGCTTGCTGCTCGTGATTATCTTGCAAAGGCACGAAGTAAAGATTCAAATCTGATCAGTTACGAGCTACCCCTATTTCGTCCGAATTAAAAGCCGTGCGATTAGCATAAAATATAACTCTCAAGTCTCGAAAAGTATCGATCCTAGAAGAATAAGGTGCGTCCGAAGTCAGCTACAGCAAAACATCGAACAGGCGGCACTGCCTATAGTCTCTCACTAAATTCCAACGACCCTGTCCCCCTTGTA
This sequence comes from Nemoura dubitans, assembly GCA_921293005.1. Taxonomy (NCBI): domain Eukaryota; kingdom Metazoa; phylum Arthropoda; class Insecta; order Plecoptera; family Nemouridae; genus Nemoura; species Nemoura dubitans. Next base: position 18,705,182 of record OV121073.1, on the reverse strand, counting down.
AATCGCCTTTCTGCCCCGCACCGATCTAATTAACAGCGCGTTTGTTGTGATGATAAGGATCCCTTCTCCTCCCTTATCTATAGTGTCTTCTTCTCGCCGCTTAAATGGCCGCTCTGCCCCAGTCCGCCTCCTCATCCTCTCCCACATGTTAATTAAGTCTGTGCATGTCAAAGTAATGGCATGCATGGCATTGGCCAAGATTGGCCATCGCAGGAGTTGATGGAGCCTATTCGGGTCAATCGTATCAATCCGATCAAACGGATCAATCGGATCAATCGGATCAATCGAACATTCATAGATATCACAAGAGCTGTCCAAACATAACACTGCACATTACGCATTTCCCATAATGTATGTTCTAGGTAACAGTGCAGATAAGCGCCCGTTCAAACAATGCCTGGAGGTTATTATGCAACGCGCTGGTTCGTTCGCTAGTCGTTATTTCCGTCGACCCGCCGTGTGAATTAGCCATCCGTGAGCCCATGCCCCGTCGAGCCCACCTCAAAATGATTCGACATTGCTAAATAATAGAACCCTCTCTGTAAGTATATTCCTGGCTAGCGCCAATCAAAGTGACGGGACGTACAATGGCTGCGACAGAGACAGAGGATGGAAAAGAGGATTGAAATGAAAATTTTATGACTTAAAAATTAACGCACTGTCCTTCACGAATTCAAGTGATACTCTAATTGAAGTTTATAAGGACATAGGCTCCATTAGAAGAGGCACCGATGAATAAGTATTTCCAACTGGTTTCCCCAGAAACTTGTAAACCTTTCAAAAGAAAATCCCCGCGGAGTGGGCCATTGATAAAGTTTTGACTCGGGTTGGGCCCGCCGCCAAAAAACGACCATGGCATCCAAGCAATGAAGGTATAAAAAAAGTTTGATCTTGACTCACCAGGAGGCTGGTCGGGATCCCTCGGAGGAGGAGCAGCCGGGGGCCTGATCATGGCCTGATGAGGATGCTGCTGAAGCATCACGCCAGGATTCATGCTCCTCATCGGCATCTGGCCCGGCCCCGGGCCCGGGCCCATTCCTGGCTGCATCATCCCTCCGCGCGGGCCCATCAGTCTTGGTGGCCCATTCAACCTCGGAGGCTGCATGCCTCCCATTCTAGGTGATCCCATGCCCGGTGGCATACCTCTCGGAGGCATTGCTCCAGGAGGTCCAGGCCCTCCAAGAAATGGTCGAGGACCTCCGCCAAGCATCGGCCGAGGAGGTAACTGTTGCTGGTGTAAGATCGGTATTTGCTGACCACCCATTTGCTGCTGCTGCTGCTGCTGTTGCTGCTGCTGCTGCTGCTTCTGCTCCTCCTCGGTCCCGATCAGGGTGTTCAGCATCTTGCTGGCGAAGCTGAACATGGTGCCGGTGTTTCTGCGGCCGGCCCGTTGATGCTGATCTCTCGTAACCCTCTAAGCGGTGTTCACTCCATGCGTGCCGATAGTGTGGCCGTCGCATCGGCTAGCTGAGTAGAGCCATCACTCGGTCCTAGCGACGGCGGCGACGGCAGCGGCGACGGCGGCGGCGACAGCGACGTCGATGGTTCGGAGCACACTATGGCCAATGCGGGCCTGGCTGAACCGGTGGGCAGACGGGCAGGCCGATGGTGGGCGGCGGGCGGCGGGCGGGCGGGCGGGCAGGCTGCTCGCAGTGCAAAACCGGGTCGATAGCAGGGTTGCCAGTGTCGACGCTGTTCGAAGGGAACGCGCGTCGCGGCGCCGTCGGATGCACCTCGCCCACGAGCACGTCGATACTCACTGTGCCTCGGCCTGCCCCGTTCTCGGCTTCTTATATATCTAACGGGCTCTAGCCCACTCTGACGCTGCCGGACGGCCGAGCGGCCGAACGCCGAACGATCGCACTCGACGCGTTTGAAAGGTGCGAGCGTGCGGACGCATAGGTACTCGGAACATGCGAGTGCTTAACTTTCTTGTTTTTCACTCGTCAACTTACTTTACAATAATCTGGCAATGTTGTTTCGAAATTATGTTTACTGAACCCGGAATAAGATATCTAGGCATGGGCCGGGGCGCCCACCAAATGTATAGGAATCCGCTCACAAATAGTACCTAGCTCGTCTCGAGGGCTCGAGTCGATGATATATCGTCAAGGCAGCGCCTTGGTCGAAATTGTGAGATGAGCACAGCGTTCCGCGAAACGACTCGCTCCACTCCTTTCCGCTCCGTTCGGCTTTCCATTCCATTCCATTTCGTATCGTACCGGTCCGTCGAAATCCGTTCCGGCTGAGAATCAAGAACAGCGAGGTCGACATGGCCCTGGTAAATCTCGGCCGTGAGCGAGTTTCTTTGGCCATGTCCATGCATCCGGCCCGGAACTCTTTTCTAGTTTTAGTCTCTTTTTTTTTAGAAAAAATTTGTAGTTATGCTTCTCTTGCTCACTTCTTTACATGTTTACAGTGTCCTATATTCGCTTTGCCCTTAAAATGGTAACTCGATAGCAAGCATTAAAACTTTTCTGTGTTTACAGAGAAACTAATGGCCACGTGTTCGATTCCCTGCTGAGTTAATGGTGATATAATTCAGCCGATCCCGTTACCAACTTCTATCTCAGCTTAGCAGCTATCACTTTGAGTATAACCATGTATATTATAGGTAACAGCCATGTTATCAACCACAGTACTGCTGCATATGTCCGTACATTATAATATATCCCAGCCATGTAACCGATTTAATACCATTCCCTAGAGTTAAAATTGTCGAATACCAATCTAGTTCCGTCCATGTTTGCACGTAAAAAAAAATCTGTGCAGCGATCCATTATGATTAATCTTCTATGAGCAGAGAATCTGAACAATCAGCATAAGCATTATTTAGTGGAAATAATAGTATAAAATAAGCATTTTAATTTACCCAGCGCATTAAATTAAAGTGTGTCCTAGTCATTTGCTGGGTAGTTTTTGCGAAACTACAACATAAAAGTAATCTCTTTATTAGATTCCGATTCAGATTAACAACTTTCCAATAACGGATAATTTTTATAACATTCTAATCACATGTGTGTTATATTTGTAAGTAAATATCAGATTCTTACTGAATCGGATAAAATTAAGTTTGGTGTAGATGCAATCTACACACCATCATGCAATGGTACACTATCATGCAATGGTACATCATCATGCAATGGTAACCCATCATGCAATGGTACATAATCATGCAATGGTAACCCATCATGCAATGGTAAACCATCATACAATGGTACACCATCATGCAATGGTAAACCATCATGCAATGGTACACCATCATGCAATGGTACACCATCATGCAATGGTACATCATCATGCAATGGTAAACCATCATGCAATGGTAAACCATCATGCAATGGTACACCATCATGCAATGGTACACCATCATGCAATGGTACATCATCATGCAATGGTACATCATCATGCAATGGTACACCATCATGCAATGGTACATAATCATGCAATGGTAAACCATAATGCAATGGTAAACCATCATGCAATGGTAAACCATCATGCAATGGTACACCATCATGCAATGGTACACCATCATGCAATGGTACACCATCATGCAATGGTACATCATCATGCAAATTGACTCCATCATACAATGGTACACCATCATGCAATGGTACACCATCATGCAATTGTACATCATCATGCAATGATACACCATCATGCAATGGTACACCATCATGCAATGGTACACCATCATGCAATGGTACATCATCATGCAATGATATACCATCATGCAATGGTACACCATCATGCAATGGTACATCATCATGCAAATTGACTCCATCATACAATGGTACACCATCATGCAATGATACACCATCATGCAATGGTACACCATCATGCAATGGTACATCATCATGCAATGATATACCATCATGCAATGGTACACCATCATGGAATGTTATATCATCATGCAAATTGACTCCATCATACAATGGTACACCATCATACAATGGTACACCATCATGCAATGGTACATCATCATGCAAATTGACTCCATCATACAATGGTACACCATCATGCAATGGTACACCATCATGCAATGGTACATCATCATGCAAATTGACTCCATCATACAATGGTACACCATCATGCAATGGTACACCATCATGCAATGGTACATCATCATGCAAATTGACTCCATCATACAATGGTACACCATCATGCAATGGTACACCATCATGCAATGGTACATCATCATGCAAATTGACTCCATCATACAATGGTACACCATCATGCAATGGTACACCATCATGCAATGGTACATCATCATGCAAATTGACTCCATCATACAATGGTACACCATCATGCAATGGTACACCATCATGCAATGGTACATCATCATGCAAATTGACTCCATCATACAATGGTACACCATCATGCAATGGTACACCATCATGCAATGGTACATCATCATGCAAATTGACTCCATCATACAATGGTACACCATCATGCAATGGTACACCATCATGCAATGGTACACCATCATGCAAATTGACTCCATCATACAATGGTACACCATCATGCAATGGTACACCATCATGCAATGGTACATCATCATGCAAATTGACTCCATCATACAATGGTACACCATCATGCAATGGTACACCATCATGCAATGGTACATCATCATGCAAATTGACTCCATCATACAATGGTACACCATCATGCAATGGTACACCATCATGCAATGGTACACCATCATGCAAATTGACTCCATCATACAATGGTACACCATCATGCAATGGTACACCATCATGCAATGGTACATCATCATGCAAATTGACTCCATCATACAATGGTACACCATCATGCAATGGTACACCACCTAATTGGTTCACGGAGATCCGTGATCTGTTACAATCCAGGTTCGACATCCCGGAAAATCAACGATTCCTCATTCGAAGTGGCGTGCCCTCTTACTTCCTCTCCTTGCATCACCTGTTCGTGCCTCATCGTCATCGATGAGTGGCCAGTGCTCACTGACGAATAAGTGCGTCCCAGCGGCCCGGAGGGGTTGTACTTACCAACACTATGAAGGTACTTAATGGCCTCACGTGTAGTTGGTCAGTGTAAAATATCCTACACACATGCACACATATATGCTTCGTTGAGTTCCATGGTAGCAACCTCTTATACCTGAATACCCCCAGACGAAAGCAAGGATTCGACATCCCATCAAATTGGATAGACGACGAATCGGGAAGAGAGTGAGTTTGTGCCATAACGATCGACGAAATTATAACCATGAATAAAGACTAGCTCAAGTCTGGAGTCTGGCGGTTTCCCAGAAATGTTAGTGAATGAAATTTGTTAGAAACACAAATCTTTTCACCATTACTTTGACTTCCCATTCCATAGAAGAAAGACAAAAGGCAGTGGCGACGATCATGAACGAAGAGGAAGGCCCGCGTGGTGGCAAGTCCTATAGGAATCGATGCCAGTATTGTGATGGATGGCGCCAGCCCCACCACCAATATAACGCTTGCAGCAGCGTCCAGGTTTTGGAGTAAAACGCCGCTCCCCTCACCCATTCCCCTTTCCCCCGTGCCAGCACTTTCCTCCATCCTGCCACCCCGAGCGGCGTGCAACGTAGGAACAGATATCGATTCAGTCACGTGCTCTAATTGTTGACCCTCCGACAGAGTGCAGTGTGGCGGCGCCCACCAGGCGTCGATTCTAGTGTCATGGCGGCGACGGCGTCACCGTCGAGCACAGCTCGACCAAACAGTGAGGCGTTTTACAAGCTTCGATAGGAGATTTGGGGCTCGATGAGAAGGTTGCTGCGATGACTATGGCCATCACGGTGACGAGCACGAAAACTGTTGGCGTGACGAGTACAACGACGCCGACGACGAAGACGGCGGCGGCGGCGGCGGCGGCGACGACGACGACGTCGACGCCTACTACCATGTCTAGGCCTCCGTCTCACGGAAACACAACAATTCTAATTCGGGGACAATTACATGGAGTGCATCAAGATGCAGCGAACGCTGTTGTCTCACTAATACTTGTTATCATGGTTGGATTCGTTGTCTTTATGACCATTTTCTTTTGGAAGAAGTACAAGCACATTAGTTTAAGGTAGGTTAATTACAGTGATTAACTTATCCAGTTATTGGACTTGATTTCGATTCTAGTTCCGTATTTTCTTTGATATATGTATCGTTTTTTATCTGATTGCATGGAAATGAAACAATACATAATAATATGCAGTTTGCTGGAATAACACTGCACTTGTGTTGGAATGCGGTTCGTTCGTGGCCTAATCCCTGTTCATGTGTCGTACACTGTCCAGCCTGCCCACGTACCAATATTCTCGACTGAGCCAGACGGAAGGGGAGGCTGATTTGACGGAGATCGTCGACCAGCTCGGCTTGTCCATTGGGATTTCTTCCAGCGATGATGAGGTAAATAATGAAATCACGCATGGCGCTTTCGCTCTCGCCGCCTCAGCCTCCCAGCTGGCCATCTGACACGAGATGTCCATTCCAAACCACGCTAGTTTTGCGATAGAACTCTTTCTCGTTTCGATATGTCATTAGGGTGAAGCGGATTTCTGATAAGAGCCCTAGGCAATATTTGACATGGCACTGATCTATAAGCCGGTGTGATTGTTGTTAGATTTCGTTCGTTGGAATCGCTTCCTTTATCACTGGAACTCGACACTGTGGTGGAAACTGTGATAAACAATGCACATAATTGGAAAAACTGTTGGAAAAACAGTGACAATATATTGTAACTGTCAAAATGTCAATACATTATATCTCTGCCACTGATTTACGCACCTGTTTGCATACCTTTGTCCATTAAAGACATAAAGACAGTTCAGATGTGTTAAAAAATATTGCACTCAATTATTTTCTGATTTATTCGCTTTCAAAATATCTGCTGGAGTGTGCAGAAACTCAGAAAGACAGCAGAAATACCGCAGAAATACCGCACAAAGACCGCACAAAGACCGCAAATGTTACAACGCACGGCTTGCCATGTGATTTACGGTCCACATCACGTTTTAATATTGCAATTTTATTCCCAAAAGAAACCTCGCGGACGAACAAATTGGTTGCCACAGAAAATCTATCTTTCCTGAAGATCTTTCTTGTTTTCAACACCTCCGTGATGATAAATGTGTGAGCTCGCAAGTGTTCAACAGATAATTTTGGTCCACATATTTTTCGATTTTCGCTCCACTGCGTCAACTGTCTGAAAGAAAGAGCCAATGAAAAGACATTACGAGCCAGAAACCAATTTCCAAACTGGAATTCACTGCAAATAGTTGTGGGACCTACAGCCCTGGCTTCAGACCGCACGAGCCACCTCCCTCGCGTTGGTATTGACAAACAAGACCTCTTAATTATGTCAGCATCACACTATCTCAACCGCATATTACAATACCACGGTCACCGTGGAAGCACTTCCAAATTCGCTCTACTTTTGATCGTGTGTGAGAATGGAGAGATTGATTTTTGATTTTAAACACCCTGCGACAACTGGCAATTGTACTGGTAAACATACCTATACTCAATTTCATGTTAAGAAGGAGAGTGGATGTGCATCTTCTTCGAGGACCCACTGCCGCTAGGTTTGAGTTAAGAGTCTCTCAAAACTGCCCATGGAGCCTTTTGTCCTGCTCAAGATATGGCTTCTAAGTTTAGAAACTCACAGCTCGTGTCTAGCAGCAGTGGGTCCTCGAGGAACATGAAACTCCACTCTCCTTCTTAACGTGAAATAGAGTAGTAAGTACCATAGTAACAATTACCCAAAAGTGTTTGGTATCCGTCACAAGTTACACAAGGCGAATACTAGCAGTAGGTAAGTATATAGCGGTATAGGTATAAGTCTTCAAGCATTGTACAGCATCCAGCAGACAGTATTCGGTGTGTTTTGGCAGCTGGAGCCAGCCACGCTGTCCGTGAGCTCCAGTCAGTACCCGGGGCCTCGCACGGGAAAGCTGACCGACAAGGTCACGGCCCAGAACTGCGTTGCCAACGGCCTCATCTCCAACGGCCTTGGGGCTAACGGCAGGAGGCTCACGGAAGATTCAGATGAGGTACAGTTCTTTTCTTTTAATAGTTTCGCCGTCAGGGGCACTGGGTGTCAAATCATGCAATTTTATTATTTTTAGTGTATTTTGTATCATATAAGACTGGTGGTACTTGCAGTGTGCATTATTTTAAGAAAAATGCCATCAGAAGGATTACGTTTAGAGTTTCAGATATCATTCAATAATGACGAAATATTAATTTGTGTAAAGTTTGTTAGAGGAACACTGTGTTTGCACTTTCAATGATACTTTTTTGAGGATGATTTGCAGTATTCATCGCCCAACGTCTGGGCTAAATTTCCAAAATATCACGCTGCTATGCATTGCTTTCTCCATAATATTGACCACTAATCGTTCGCAAGTTGCAACAGAATCTCTGTCACTTTTGGCGCAGCTAGTAACATGCATCTTTAATTTAGTCAGGGGACAGGTGATCTAGAGTTTGCAATGCAAACGACTGATCACGTGATTTGCTGATCTGTATACATTTGTTTCCAACAGGAATTGCTCCAATAATACAACACCGTTCCGTTCTGACTTCGAGGCTTGACTGAAAACAGCTTTCTTCTCAGTGTATCAGCTTTTGGGTTGCTTATTTTGGCCCGAAGCCCCTCAGAAACGGGGCTCTGTCCTTGAGTCCTTGATCCGAGAAATATAATGACTAATAATAATTATAATGAGTGATATCCAGTTGTTGACTGCAGAAAGTGGTTTTATATTCATTCAACGTGGACTGAAAAAATATGCGATAAATTTAGAAAGCAAATGAAAGACTTATTTTCTTTCATTTGGAAATTGGAAATTACATCCTTTTTACACCTGTTGTTTATAGAATTTAGAGCAAAGTAAGAGAATATTAGTATGGTATCAAGGAAAGGAATCGAGATTCTGCTGACCAACTTACTTCATAAGTATGGTTGGAGTCACGACGATATTTTCTTTCTTGGGTCTTAAAACTTCCACCATAGAATAAATGTGTCGTAATAATATGTGATCATTGCGATAGAGTTATTAATTCACTTCTAGGATTGAAAGGTTTTTAAACTAGATTTGAATTTCCATTACTATAGAGGAAATTAATAATTTGTAATTTCCTCATGATCAGCAGATCCATGTACCGATGTCGCCATAGTTGCGAGTGTTACCATGAGATGAAATCCTAGCAAATCTTATTTTGTGGCATCTCTATCTAAATTTAAAAGCAAGCCAGGACTTTCCTCGAAACCATACAGTTTTCTTTTGTTTATTAATAATTGTATAGTATTGTTAACATTCTCGGTTGTGGTAAAAAAAACTCACGAAAGATTAAAAATATCAATAAATACTTGTTTGCGAACTGTAAAACATTTAACAGCGTATTCTAGCCCGTGTATCTGTAATAACAGACAAATCAATTCTAGTATCTGTAAGTACCTATATACCTGAACCGTTTCATAACAATTCTCCAATTTTGCAATCCAATTTCTCCAATTTTGCAAGAGCATAGGTACACATAAGGTATAGCATTATAACATAGACTTAAGGAATTCCATCTTCCAAACCAGCCATCATCAATCGTAATGAGAAAAAAATGAGATGAAATTGCAAGGCGGTTATAAGTTTGCTCAAAATATTAATGAGTGGTAAGAGATTCCATTGCATTTTCACAGTTTAGCATTGCCCTCAACCAAATTCATTAGAGCATTTTTATATATGATTCTGCGCAATACTTTTACCTGGATGCAGTTGGATGATCGTGGAATTAAACTAAAATAAGAAAGTGAATCCATCTCGTACAACAGAGGAGAAATGGAAGAAGTTACGACTGATGTGCCGTCCTTCAATGCGATTTTATTGTCAACCTTATAGTAACTATTATTTTGGAATACAGGAACTTTATATTATTACCAATATAATAAAAATGTATACAACGAATTACTTCGTAAATCAGATGATTGAGTTACCATTATTCAAATTACACATTTTTATGCCGTGATTGACTGTTTAATAAACGACTTTCATTAAATTAGAGCTCGCCACCGTCGTTATTATTGCATGAAGCACTCACATATTGTTTTCTTGTATCACAATTCCAATTGTCACATGACCGCTCCCGCTTGGGGTGGGAGTTTGGAGGGAGAGGCAGAATGCGGACATTAGTGAAGACCCGCGGGGGCCCCAATTTTCAACAACTGGGAGAATGGATTTTCAAAAAAGGCGATGACCTTTTTTTAGAGGATGGAATGATAATGAAATCAAGTCAAAGTTCATTAGTTGTAGTTGAAAGAAGACATTGATTGAAATTATTATTTAACAATATAGAACGCCAGATTTACAGGCTAAATAGAAAATAACCTAATATTTGATGGGTGGTTTGCTTGTGAACTATTTGTGTGGCAGCAAGAGGAGCCGGTAAAAAGAGGGGAAATAATTACTTAAACATGGTAAAATGCAATTAACTGTGAGCAAATGATATTAATACCCATTTAGGTCGAATATTCGGCCTAAATCACTAACCTAATCAATAACTTTTTGCTGAAATGTTCATAAATATGCGGCGATGTGTCGGGGCATTATGATTGGGCTATGTGTGGCAGCTTGAAAATGGAACATTTTTTTATATTATCGCCGTAATAAATTAAATTCATCCATGATTAGAATGGGCTTTGGTCTATACCTTTACAACAGTATGATTCCAAAACGAAAGCAATTAATGCACCAAATAGTCCTTTAAGTCATTTTTTAATCAATGTGTAGCAGCAGCACTCGGGCTTATGGAACGAGTTCCTGCCAGTCATTCTGGTAGGAGCATTTTTTGCTCCTGCCAGAACGACTGGCAGGAGACTCGGCCTTTTTTTAAAGCGAGCGGGGCTTCGGCTTTTATTTTGCTAGGGGGCCTCCGATGTTTGAAATTCAGCCACTGAGAATGGGGACGGGGACCCCAAAGGCCTTCTCGCCGCCGGAGCCCTTGGGTAGCCAGTCCGACCCCGTTAACAACTCAAAAAGAAAATGTCCGTAAACTTTGCGTCACCCTTGATTAATTTTATACAGCTAAAGGTGTCAGGGGTTAGTGCTGAATTGTGCATGTTAGAGTCGTCAAATTCGCAATAATGTGCTGCAAAATTGTGGCAACCAGAAGGGGTTGAGGAATGATTTTGAAGAACTGAATATGAGAAAGAAGAGACGAGAATGAGAATCGAGAATGAGATACAGCCGGTGTTGAAAAGCACTCAGGAATTATGCTATAGGTATAAATAACAAATATATTTTTTAATTTTTATCATTTAAAAATTGTCATTATTGTTTTCTCACAGTTTTCTTTTATGCAAAAGCGTTCACATTCCCCGCGTTGCACCAAGGGTAGGGGCAATACTGGGAATGTTACATGGGTTAGGTGATAAGAAATGAATGACACGTTCTCGTGACTTATGACTAGGGCTTCGCGAACGCAATTTGTGTTGCGTTGAAGATGAGCGTAGCGGTTTGTATTTAGCGCATAAAAAGATTGAGGCAAAAGCATATGAAAATCATGGCGCAGCTAGCCGGACCATTGCTTTCTCAAAAATTATAATCACTTGAAAATGTAAACGATTCTGACCTTTCTTTGTTTCTGTCCGAGCTTTCGGGTAGCGGAAATATGCTCACTTTGAGGTAATTGAGCAATGTGCATGTAAATACATAGATGCAGCTCATGCCCAAGGGTTTTTATAAGGTTGGAGATATATTTCTGCCGCGGACTTACTTTCAAGAACTTGCATGCACGAAATTGACAACATTTATAATATCTGTCAAATCTTGAAGTCAACTTCAAGTAAAAAAATCTGGTGTGATGTTTCGATGGTTTCTAAAGGCAACAATCAAAATTGGGAAAATTTGAAAAAAAATTCGCACCTTTAAATAAATTTCCGTACTTTTCCAAACTTGCCCAGTTGTCGAATATTGCTATTTTTTCTGCTTGGAAAGTGAAGGGTATGGAGGATATTCTTGAAAAAACGCATGGGGTCTAAGTTGAGAACAAAAGTAGACACCCTGAAAATTTCATCCCGATCGAAGCAGGCGTTTGGCCTGTAGAGCGCGCGCAAACACACATACAAAAAAACAAAAAAAGAAAACAAACACACACAAGTGTTTTTTTTAGCAGTAGTGAAATTGATGATTTCGCTTCGCTCGCTACGCTCATCAAAAAGTACTTGTTTCCTTTTTAACGAGGCAAAAAAACGAGATAAAAAGCGTTTGAAAAGCGTCTGTGTTACGCTCAGCAGGTTACTGTAGTGTCGCCGTTCACTGCCCAAACCGTGTTGCCCCAATCGCTGCCCAAACCGAGTTGCCCCAATCGCTGCCCAAACCGTGTTGCCCCAATCGCTGCCCAAACCGAGTTGCCCCAATCGCTGCCTAAACCGAGTTGCCCCAATCGCTGCCCAAACCGTGTTGCCCCAATCGCTGCCCAAACCGTGTTGCCCCAATCGCTGCCCAAACCGTGTTGCCCCAATCGCTGCCCAAACCATGTTGCCCCAATCGCTGCCCAAACCGTGTTGCCCCAATCGCTGCCCAAACCGTGTTGCCCCAATCGCTGCCCAAACCATGTTGCCCCAATCGCTGCCCAAACCGTGTTGCCCCAATCGCTGCCCAAACTGAGTTGCCCCAATCGCTGCCCAAACCGTGTTGCCCCAATCGCTGCCCAAACCGTGTTGCACCAATCGCTGCCCCAATCGCTGCCCAAACCGTGTTGCCCCAATCGCTGCCCAAACCGTGTTGCCCCAATCGCTGCCCAAACCGTGTTGCCCCAATCGCTGCCCAAACCGTGTTGCCCCAATCGCTGCCCCAATCGCTGCCCAAACCGTGCTGCCCCAATCGCTGCCCAAACCGTGTTGCCCCAATCGCTGCCAAAACTATGTTGCCCCAATCGCTGCCCAAACCGTGTTGCCCCAATCGCTGCCCAAACCGTGTTGCCCCAATCGCTGCCCAAACCGTGTTGCCCCAATCGCTGCCCAAACCGTGCTGCCCCAATCGCTGCCTAAACCGTGTTGCCCCAATCGCTGCCCAAACCGTGTTGCACCAATCGCTGCCCAAACCGTGTTGCCCCAATCGCTGCCCAAACCGTGTTGCCCCAATCGCTGCCCAAACTGAGTTGCCCCAATCGCTGCCCAAACCGTGTTGCCCCAATCGCTGCCCAAACCGTGTTGCTCCAATCGCTGCCCAAACCGTGTTGCCCCAATCGCTGCCCAAACCATGTTGCCCCAATCGCTGCCCCAATCGCTGCCCAAACCGTGTTGCCCCAATCGCTGCCCAAACCGTGTTGCTCCAATCGCTGCCCAAACCATGTTGCTCCAATCGCTGCCCAAACCATGTTGCCCCAATCGCTGCCCAAACCGTGTTGCTCCAATCGCGTGGCAAACCGGTAAGCAATTCCTAAAAAATTATTTTAAAATTGGTTTTATGGCGAATTTTAATCATGGGATAAACAAACTCACGATAAAATATTCAGTAAATTTCGTCTATTTAAGCGGTATGTGTTGGGTTGGGAGTGCCTATTTTTACATTTGGATTTTGGAGTCGCGTAAATAAATGTTTGCTTGCAGCCCTGGGGGGGAATTACAGAACGAAATCTTAGCGTAAATAGCTGTCGTATCTTAAAGTTACGACAAACCGTATTACAGAACGAAATCTTAGCGTAAATAGCTGTCGTATCTTAAAGTTACGACAAACCGTATTACAGAACGAAATCTTAAAGTTACAGAAGCTTACACACTACAGAAGCTTTTTTCATTGTTGCTAGATTTTAAGTTCAGCGTAAAGTTACGCATGGATTTTAGCAGTCTTAAGTCACAATTAAGAGTTATGAATATTGCTTTTTCTTTATGTTTTTTATTATGTTTACTTTATAATCATTAACAATAATTTATTAAACAATATTACACTTGCCTAAACTTCAATATCAAGATATTCTGTCACTTTTTAAAATAATCATAGATGAATTTATCACTGCCATTTGGTTGATTCGAAATTACAACCTTCTTCAAACCACTTAAAGAAGGCATAGAAATAAACAAAACCCATGGAAACCACAGCGTAATGCATCTGTCAGACTGAATCAATGGACGACTTACGGCAACTTTAAGATAAGTGACAAAATGTTTCTGTAATACCGGATTAACCAACACCTAAGTCCATCTTATCGCTTGCGTAAAGTTACGACGTTATCTTAAAGTTACGCAAAGTTTCTGTAATTCCGCCCCAGGAAGGGAAAGTAGCTGTCAATTAGCTGATGTCCAGGCATCTTAGTACCTAATTAGTAACTATAATATGCATTTAATTTTTCTTGAAATCTTAGTAGCGGTGTGACATGTTAGAAATATAAACTCTGGTCCTGAGATCGCCGAAGTTAAGCAACACTGGGCTGAGTCAGGTTTTGGATGGGTGACCATCATACTAATGGGCGGCGTAGAGAGTGCACTGTCCAAAATTTGATTCAATACACAGATTGCTTAGTTAAACTGTATGTGTGTTCCGTTGGATGTCCACTGGATATAGATAGATATGCGGATTTTTTGTCTGATAATACGTATTCACTCATTTCATATTTTGTCCACAATTATAAAAAAATTGATTCTGATTCCGATTCCGATTCCGATTGTCACCTATTATACCGTGAGTCAAGACTTAATTTCCGATTTTGTGAGTTCAAAAACAATTATTTATTTTTTATTATTCCGATTCCAATTTGAAATGCTGTTTGCTGTAGCTAGTCAGAGATGGGGCGACTTTTTCGCGCCGTGGTAGGTATGAAGGTGACGTTTCGCATTGGGTTGCACAAGTTACATGTAAGTACTTGTTGTTCGCAAATGTGTATTTAGAGCATAAGTCTCACCATATTTAATTTTCGTGGTGGAAGTAATTAAATATGTAGATAAATTTGTAAAATTTATCTATTTACAACCGTATTTGCACCACAAAAATTGTTGTTTAAAGATGTCGGTCCTAACCTAAAATCTATCATTAAATCATTGAATATTATATTGTCAGAGATGTTGATTGTTGTGTTTCATGGAAACTGTTTATGTTTAGCAGGTTCTCTAGCTGGCCTCCATAACTTTTAAGGGTTAATTTTTGAAGAGGTTTGAAAAATGGATGACATAACTATTGAGAATCTTACATCATCTGACAGTGATACCGATCTAGATTTGCCGAAAAATGGCATTGAAAGGAAACCGATTTTTAGTCAGAATTCAAGCCATGCATCGATTAAATATGTTTCTCTTCGTTCATCGTTGACAGAAAATGGACAAGATTCACCTACAAATTCACAAGAGAAGCAACCGGCAGATGGCATTGAACGGAAACCAATTTCTAGCCAGGAGCCAAATCTAGGGAACACACTAAAATGTATTACTTCTTGTCAGCGATTGGTTGAAAGAGAAAATGATCCTCCAAAATCTTCTTTTGGTACACTCGGATTTTCAAATAGTGGTGAAGCAGATTTGGAACATTGTGCAGACATGTTAAAAACAGAACATTCCCATATCGTGCATAATACTGTGCATAGTGATTCGCTTTTTGAACCAAATGCCGATGTATCTGGAGTAACATTAAACAGTTCGCCCCTGTGCGCACCTTTAGAGCAACCGGATGAGTCTGAGAAGTCTGAATTTTGTAATGCTCAAAGATTGATTTCTCTCTCAAAAATAGTGCCAGAGATGCGGTCTAATTCCCTTTTCAAGCAAAGCACTGCTTCAAGTCAATCAAAAAAGCCAGAAGATTCTGTTAAATTATTAGAACCAATAAATTTTGGATCTCAAGAAGCAAACCGGAAAATGCGATCGTATAGCCCTATCACCAAAGAGGAACTTGCAGTAAACAAACCAAAAGTTCAACTACTGGAGTCTTGGATGAAAAGTGCACTTCTCTCTACAAAGGTTTCATTAGGTTACTTATTCACAAGTTATAATCATAAATAATACAAGACTTCTTGTTTAATCAGGTGCACTTTGTCTGTTGACATTTTACAGAAGCCTAACATTTTGCTTCTCTCTGGCCCAACTGGATGTGGAAAAACCACTACAGTGCATGCCATAGCTGCGTCTTTGAATGTACGAGTTATCGAATGGATAACTCCAATGGACGAATTCCATGATGTCAATGTGAGCCGTACGTCACTAAGAGTTTAGAATTGTATTTGTGTAAGTTTGAATAATTATGGGTAATGAAATTAATGCAATTAAATGGAATTTAATAATTTCTCCAGGCTTTCCGACGTCAAACCAAAGTGCAAAGTTTATGGATTTTCTGCTGGCCGGAAGTCGGTACCAACCAGTCATTGGACCTTCAAATACGAAGAAAATCATAATAGTCGAAGATTACCCGAATGCCTTTTTGCGTACTCCTAGTACATTTCATGATGCTGTGACGTGAGTTTTTTGTGCAAAAATTTGCTTCCATACTTGTCTAGTTTCTTCATCATTAAGTATGTAGGTATCTTGTTTGCCTTCACGTTTCCAATTTTTACATACTTGGTTGTGAAATTGTGGGCATCCAAATTAGTTGAATAATATGGCTTTCCAAACAATTGAATTGTGTTACGTTGTAGAATGAGAACAGGCTGTAAGCTTAAAGGAGGACCCGAGCTGTTGTAATTAGCAAGACTATAATCTGAAAGTTTAGATGATTGTTAAAAAATGTATTCCGATTGAATCTAGAACACGAATCAACCATACCCTTACCCCAAAAATGCCAGAAAAATGTGAATGATCACTGATCAGAGAACATTAAGTCGTGCAAGTTGAGAAATGCTATTTTATGTTTGTAAAAATGTACCTAGGTAAAGTGTGGGAAAATATGTGGACATTCTGAAATTTTTACCGAATAAAAATGGTTAAAAAAAAACTTTGTTATCAGTTTAAACTTTCAATGTAACAAAGCAGAGGGTCTACATTGTGAAAAAGAGAAGGTCCCCTTTGCCTTTGTCAGCCATTAAGAAAAGCACCAAGTGCCTATTTTTTGGGTGGGTGCAACTCAAAGATTTTGCTTCCCTTGCTATGCTAGTAATTAACAAATATGAGTTCAATCCAATTTTGGTATTTCTGCTTGTCATCAGCTTCCCAATGTGATGAAAAGACAATGTTATTTGTTTGCTTAATTTTAAATTCATTTGAATAATAAGTAAATATTTTTCCAGGAAATATTGTCAGCAAGGAAAATGCCCACTCATTTTCATCACTACGGATGGAAGAAGAAAGATATCTCTCGACCTTTTCCCTGATAAGCTTTTAAAAGCTGCATCAATTGACCAAATAAGGTATTTGAAACGTTCGGTCGATTCCCCTCCTAGGTAGTGACTTCTGAATCATAGGCCACCTGAAGTCTTATGGATTATGATAATATGCCTTTATACTCTGGTAAAAAACAGTCCATACACCTCAGCATTTACTTGCCTCCCAGTTCCTCCTAACAAGCTACATTTCTTTTGGCATTAAATGAAAGGATTTTTTCTTTGGAGATTAGGTTTCTAGGTAATACTGTTTGAAAGAAGTGTGCCAAATTATTTATGAATGAGTTTATGTGATGGGAAGGAGCAGGGCAAGAAGGAACGTAACTAAGTTGCAACGGGTAAAGCCGCTTTGTCAAGAAAAAACATAGTTATTAACTCTTCTCAGGACACCGGCTTCAGCCGGTGTCAAGTTGTGTTGTTTCTTGTTATTTTCACGGAAATTATTCCTTAGTTGTCATGGTTCTTCCGATGATAATTTACAATGAGCCCAATTTCCATTGGGTTTAGGGTTTTTTTTACTGGGTTATGTTTGTATCGAGAATAGGGGTAGCCATACATCTCTTGGCATGTTTAGTGTCATAGGTGACAATTACTAGTTGTGCACGTTGCTGCAATAGGATAGCGCCAGGTAGTAAATTATTTGTCAGCACTCATATACACACTTGTGGCTAGGTGCTGAAGCTAAAATTTTCAAAAGTATTTAAAAGTGTACGGTAAAAGTCTATTCGGCAGGTCCAGTACCACCGGTTGAATTTATTCCCGGCACATTTCTTAACCGTCTGTTTGCTGGTCGTTGCAGCTTCAACCCGGTGGCGGTGACGTTCATGATGAAGGCCCTCGATCGCATAGCCATGTTGCAAAATCGGGGTTACGTCGATGTGGACGCCCGCAAGGCGATTTGTGCTGCTGCAAATGGAGACCTCCGGAGTGCTGAGAACATTTGGAACTTCCGGTTTGACGGTAAACCTTGAAACTTATTCTGCATAGGCATACCCTTTAGTGCCGACGTGCCAATGTGGGTTTGAAACCCTCTTGTCGAAACTTCGCAAAACAGTGGAATAGCAAATTGATTCTGTTCATCTAAATTTATAGGCAGGCAGGCGCACATGGACCTACAACATGCATTGTCAGCCTTAATGTGCAGGGCTAAAAACTACACGGATCTTACTACCTCTAGTCCATACTATAAACTGTAAAGCGATAGATGTTCACATCAACAGGCAAAGACTAAACTAACTCTTTTCACTGTACATAATCTGGATTTGTACTACCTAGGTAGTAGGTAGGTACCCTAGGAAAAATCCAGACAGAAAGCTACTTGCACCTTGGATCGTAACAAGCTGTAAGGGGATAGGCTGTTCTCATGGGGGCCAGGGGCATTGTAAAGCGAAGCCTACAGGTAACCGGCCAACATTGCGATCTTTTGGATGTGGAACATGTTCAGTTTATCTTTGTATGGCTGGGAATTTTTACAAGCAATCTTATTTTCAATACTTTCATTACTTCAATTTTTTCAATAGGTACTTAAAACTTGAGTTTAAACATGAGAACTTTTCTTTGCTTTACTTGCCATTTCAGGTTTTTAGTGCTGCTGTCAGGGCGACTTAACTCACAATGCAACGAATGATATTGTTAGATGTACATATCTTAAAAGTTCGTATATTATTGTACTAGGGCTTCGCAAACGCAATGTGTGTTGCTTTGGAGATGAGCGTAGCAGTTTGTACACACACAAATGTCACACACAAAGTCACAATAAATGTTTGGGGAAAAAAAAGGAACTTTTAGATAAATTCTTGTATTTTCCAAATTTTCCCTAATTCGAATATTGCTATTTTTTCTGATTTGAAGAGGAAGGGTATGGAGGTTATTCTTGAAAAATGCAGGGGGTCTTAGTTGAGAACAATAGTAGATAGATACCCTAAAAATTTCATCGCAATCGAAGCAGGCGTTTGGTCTGTAGAGAGCGCACCAACAAACATACAAACAAACAACTACAAAAACAAAGAGTGCTTTTTTTTAGGGCTAGCAAAATTGACAACAAAAGTGAAATTGAAGAATTCGATACGCTCATCAATTAGCACTCGAAAATGTCTAAGGATTATCAAAAGAGCATTGAAAATTTAAAAATTGATAATTACAATGGTTGATTGCTGCAATACACTGCTAACGATGCTGGCCGAATCACCAGCTTAGGAAATGGCTGGAGTTTCTTATCCCCTTTGGCTAGCAATGATCAAAGCAGTGATCAATTCATGAAACTTAATTTTGATGTGCAGGATTGCAAAACAGTTGTTCCAAACACTTAACCTGGGAAACCAAGAACCAAATCCAAATGTCGATGATTTAGGTTATTTTAAGATGTTCCCCCCAAAGAGAAATCTTCGGCAGTTGTGCTTGCTAAGTGCCAGTGCTCGTGGCCGAAAAGCATGTTCTTCTATAAAACGAAGTGACGAGTCAAAGTGTTTCATCTGCATTCCAGGAACAACTACAGCAGCTGGTCTGCTTAGAATGGCTGTACCGAAATCAAGGTCTAGGGGAAGAGGGAGAGGAGGCAAAAGGGAGCCAGTGGCTCTCTCGAAGAAGCAAGGAATGGCCCAAATCGACAGCAAAGATCCTGGATACGAGAAACTACACTGTGTAGGCCGAGTCTTATATGCCAAACGTAAGCGAATCTTTTTACTCTTTGTGTCGTAATGGCAGTGTGCCTCTTTATCCCTCCTCTGCATAGCGATCACACAAAGTTGTAACTGGAGATATTACTTACTTATTTACCATCGCCTATCAATATCGACAATATATGATATCGACAATATATGATATATGACAATATATGATATATATATGATATGATATCGACAACAAGTGATATCTCCGAGGAAAACTTCACGTAGGTAGAATGCTTTTGGTTTGTCGTTCCAAAAATGTCAAAATAAGTATGTTGTTGGGAAAGGGTGCCAAGACAGGCTAGACAATACTGGTGGGATAGACTTACAAGTTACAACTTACCAAGCTGAGTACAGTTTGAAATAATATGAAGACAACGTTTCCTGTAATATTGCATGTAAATGTTCAAATTTGCAATTAAATCTGTATTCACACTGGTTGCGTTGCAATCATGACTGAATAATATTTTGTATTACCATTGCAATGCACACTACTACTTGAACCACTTCATTTCTCACTTTCCCACTGTGGTCAAGATTAATTATAGTTTGGGTAAAAAAGGCTGGGAAAATTGTAATAGGGAAGTACAGAGAGATGAACTGAAATAACCAGTTTGTGATCTGGATGCTGCATGAAAAAATACAGCGTTGACAATTACGATTAATGTCATTTACAAAATGGAGTAGTATGAAGCACTTGTTACCCAATTTCAAATTTCAAATTTTGTGGTTTTTGTCCAATATAAAGAAAGATTTAAAAGACAAATTTGCATCATTTATTGTCTATAAACACATTTTCCCTAAGGTGCACCCTTAATTTCGACTTATAATTTAAAGCTAAATAATGTATAGTTGCATTAATTTACAGCTATATTATTTATAAACATTTATAGTACTAGGAAAGTGCTGCCTAAGTATTCGCACTGAAGGTTGAGCGAGTTGGCCATAAAGTTTTCTACTTTAAAATTATTTAAGTAATACTAATAGTACTCAAGTAACTGGTTACTGCCATTGATCTGGATCGTCAACAGTTGCGCCATTTGGTTCATACCAAGAAATCATTTCATTAATCTAAATCTACTGCCCCTAGGTACACCAATTGGTTGCTAAGATGTCGTTTCTTTAGTTAACGATTTTTCACTTTTACCCGCTAGGTTAGGAAATAGTTTCCAAATTTCCCCAATTTTCAGAAAACTAAAATAAATACCCAAAACCGATTCGGAACACTGACATTTATAAATTATAGAGCATCAAGATTTGAAAAATGGAAATTTTTCGTAAAAGTCGATTTATTAAAAAAGTTATCAACCAATCTTCTTCAAAAACATAGCAGATCTAAATGTAGAGATTTCAAAGATTTATGAGTTTTTTTACCAGTAGTCAAATCGAAGGCTTTGGTTGCTCATCTAATAAGCTCATAATTGACCCACAGGAGAGAGTGCACCTGTCGAGTCCGGGAGCCGGGACACGGATCCCCGGGGATATTTGCGGACCAACCCGGACCTGATGGTCGGCCAGTTTCTCTCCGAGAGTCGGAGTTTCATAGCGCTTGTGCACGAAAACTACCTGGCACTTTTCTCCAATATCGAATGTGTGGCGCAAGCAGCTGAGTATCTCAGTCTCTCCGATGTCATCGCTCCAGACCATCGAATGGTAAGTGCCCTTTACATGGACTCCGTTTGCGACTCGCCTTTTAAAGCCATTTTCTCACCTTGACATAAGTTGTGCTCAGAGTTAAGATTTTTACTTTTTATAACCCATGGTAGAAGCAAAAGAAAATGTAGTGCGCAAATAGGATTTATGGATCCTCTTCCCCCTTCCTTCACCTATGGCAACCACAATTGAAAATGACACATTTCGCCTGCGGCGCAGAAACAGGAAGTTATCTTTTATTAAGAGTGTCCAAATCTTTCCCATGCCACTTACATTTTGAAACCTTTCAAGGTTTACACATTTGTAAATCTAATTAAATGTGAAAATGCAACAAAATGGAAATGTAGCACTTGTTGAATGCAATTATTTAATTTTCAATGGAGTTTTGGACTCAAAACTCTCTGGTCCCATGTTCATCACAAGCGCATTGATTCTCTCCAAAAATCACCTTGAAATAAAATTTCTTATAGCTGCGTCCCAAACCCACTGATTATTGCATTCCCTTGTTGAAAACAGGAAAACCATCAACCCCTCAACGCATTTACGGACCAATATAAGAATGTGGGGGCTCTGAAAAAGGCTGAATGCAGCACACAGCTTGGCCCCATGTAGTCAAGTATACACAAAGCTAACAAAACTGAGCCTTAATTTGATCCAGTGCAACATTACAGCCCAGTTGTGTCGCTGATATTACGTCGGCCAGTGGTTTTAACTTTTACACAGCTGAGTGTGTGGCCTTATAAGGTTGCTAGCAGATAATGATGCTTTGTGGTCATTGACTCATGGCCCATGGGACACTTGTCTTACAGGATCTGGAGAACCTGCAAGAGATGAGCTTCTCAATTGCCATACGAGGATTCATGACTTCTTGCACCAACCCGATCACCAAATGGAATCCGCTGAAGAAATCCAGACTACGAGAGGTTGCGGATGCAACGCAGCAATTGTAAGTTGTGAGTTGGGTGCCAAATGGCTAGTAAATTGTTGTGATTGGAAAACTTCAGCCAGGCTTTTCGTTTTTAGCTATCATGGGGGTTCTGTTAGACAAGATACTGTTTTTAAAACTGACCTTGAGGAATCGGAATGTTACAGTTAGTAATGTTTGGTCGAGATGATCATGATACATGCATGATGAATTTATCCCATTGAAAGGAGAGATGAGTAAAGGGACGCGGCCACAAATCCTGCTCTCTTGTTTTAGATTGCTAGAGACATGAGTGACATGACCTTTTCGTTGTCCTTTTCGTGACATGATTTGATGGCATTTCCCACCAACCCATGCTGTCGATGAGCAATTCTGGTGCAATACATTAGGATTACTTTGAGTTAACCACTGCACATCCTTGTGACTGGAGTTGTTATACATAGGCTCTTATGGCCATTTTATTTCTAGAAGGCTTTGGGAAACTTTAACCATAACAAACTTTACTGTAGCTGCTTTAATATGCACAATGCAATTCTGCTTCTTGATTGCTTATTTACCTATGTGATCCTATGCAATCCTCATTGATGATTGTTGATCTTGACCTATGAAATCAGCGTAATGATCTGTACTATGCACTCCTGATCGTGGACTGCTTTCGTTCCGCAGCAGGCAGACGGTTTGGGATCGGTATGCTGGGTCACCGTACTCTCTGACCACAGCCATGGTCGACATGGTCCCCATGCTCGGCAACCTTGAGAGGCAGCATCCCTATGACAAGTCAGGTGAGTTGCTTTCAACATTTTAGAGATGCTTGCAATAAGAAAAGTAGACTGAAAGCAAAGATGAAGTTTGCCCGGCTAGTCCACTCCAATGTTCAATTGGCTACGCAAAATCTTGCAAGGCTTAGCGGAGGCCCTCACCTAGTCAGAATCTTGGTGTTCCCTCACCTACAAGCTAAAATGATTGCCCGGTTAGTCCACTCCAACGTTCTATTGGCTACGCTAAATCTTGCAAAGCTTAGCGAATGCCCTCACCTAGTCAGAATCTTGGGATTCCCTCACCTACAAGCTAAAATGATTGCCCGGAGGTCGCTGGATGCTGTCGTTGTTTGTTACCTATACCTAGAGGTACGAAAAATTCGCATTAACGTTATCCGCGATGAAACTTAAATAGTCTTTGAGTAGGTATGATTTTTTCATCATATCTTCATGATTCATGATATTTGAAAGCATTTGACGCATACTTTATTTTCACGATTTAAAGGGATAAACACCATTTTTGCTAAATAGACGCGAAATAGCCAAGAAATTAGCTAATTCCCGCTTATTTGGTATAACTATAAAACCTTAATTTCCAAGAGAATTCATGCATTTTTACTGCAAATATGCTTAAAAACCATTGACGACAAAATATCTATCTCAAGCGCAACGCAGAATCTGCATGGTCGCAAAATGCGTCTGCAATGTTCGCTATCTGCAGGATCTAGATCGCGGCTTTCGGGAAAAACCACCCCTGTCAGACATGAGGTGATTTGTTGCAGCTTGTCGTGTGGTACATCCCTCAGCAAAAGCAGGTAGCAATAAGAAGATTAACAATGTCGTGCTCATTGGAATTCGCCAAAACATTCCCTTTGTCTGTTTTGAGCGCCTATTGTTGATTTCTATTGTTGAGGCCCACATGTACACCACTGATGTAGTACCTGCTGATGTCTGTCTGTGGCATTTGAAATAACTATTTTCCCTTTTTTGAGATCGTGGTTCCTTATCCTAATTCTGTCTAGCAGACGTTTACTTGTGACAGAGACAAGATGGGTCGCTGGGAATCTGTTATCATTCGCGAGTGTCCCCAGTGTTATTCTGAAGTTTTATGTGAGCAGGCGCCTGTCATTTTATATTTTATCGGGGAAAAAATGATAATTGCATAAACACGGCAAATTAGCTGGCCATAAAAAAAATACGTTTTCATTTAATGGCTTAAATTACAAAGAAAATTAATGCTAAACAGGTGCTAAAATTTGGTCTGATAATGCTACAATATGTTTTTTTTTGGAAACAAAATGCTAAAAATTCCAATAATTAATGTGATTTTTCCGTACCTCTACCTATACTGTTCGTTTTACTCGCGCTGATCATCATTGCTGTATCATCATTGCTCTCTGTCACATTTGGCTGAACTTTCATCGAGATTCAAACGCACGCTATAACCGTGAACAAAGTTCCGAAAATTGTGAATGTTTTCGTAAATTTTAATCGGTTAATTATTTTGCTTTAAAAAAACATGCAACCTCCCGAGTGGGAGTCGGTCACGGTGTGAGTGGAACCGAGCTAATTTGCGCCTAGCAGGGGTGGCTTGGGCAGGCTAAGCCACAAATTGCTTTTCTCACATTTCAATTTTTGCAGTAAGTTGTTCATGACGTATCTACGCCACCCCAACAGAATTTCTCAATTTTGTATGTTTGTAGGAAGTACTATTAAAATCATGTGTAACTGATCTTCTCCTCAAGCTACTCCATTTTGTTGGCTGTGTAGATACGGGAAGGCAGGCATCTCCGATACCGCATATCTCGGACAGCTCGGATGAAGATGTAGAGATGCACTGAAGACTGACCAATATTGCATACAGGCATCAAGTTCCTCGTGTAATTAACTACAATTTATCAGCACTCGACTTATTTTTGCATAAATTATAGCCCCCATGTACATCGATATGCAAGTATTTATTTTGTGATAACTCTCTTTGTGGGCACCACGACATGACGACAAGCCTTTTTATTTTTGATGTTGCTTTTTTGTATGGGAGGTTTTGAATTCAAGGGGGGGTAATGTCCTTTTTACAGGCTCTGTGACTATGCACACAATATCGGAGACGCTAATATTTTTCCCTCGTGTGATTTTACATTTCAGATGTGGTAGTTATGAGTATTTCACTAAGTTATAATATGTTCATGTTAACACTAAGGGGCATGTGAATTTGGAAACATTTTTGAAATTGTTTAAAGAAAATGATAGATTGAATTCTGACCTGTGTATCTTCCATATAATATAATCTTATATAGAAAACTATATGTCTGTCTGTCTGTCTGTCTTTCTGTCTGTAATGTTTAGTGGCCACAAAGGGCTATCTGTAAAAATTTCCAGAGGGCCTACGGAAGACAGATGTTAAGGAGCCCCCTTGATTTCTCCTCAACTTTTGTGGCTCTCGAAGTCAATAAATCTGTTTACCTTCAGCAAGGTTTATTTGACTACGCCACAATTTACCTACCGGATATAGATTTTTTCTGCATAACATTAGGTACTTTTTTTTAGGTTTTAGGCTAAAGTTTACAAATTTATTTATAAATCCTCGTAAGGATTGCAGGTTCCATCTCAATTGCGTTTACCGAGGGGATGAAACATTTACAATTTACGTTCAGAGGTTGAAACTTGAAAGCAGATTTACTATGTAGAGAAACGTACTAAACATCCAAAATCCGTGTCTTATCAGCTAAGGAAAATTTGCTTCACTGCCATTGTTCAACTCGGAGACGATGAAGTTGTAATTAAGAATAGTTATTGCGTGACCGTCCTGAGACGCCTTCTGTAACTCATCTCATGATCATCAACTCATGATCACCAGGCCTTACAGTGGATTTACCCTCGAAAGTGCGTTTTTGCCAGAAGTGCCAGTGCCAGTGCCAGAAACACCTCTGGAAAAACGTACTATCAAGATTATCAATGTATGTGTGCTTACACGAAAAGAATTAAGTTTAAGCGAAAGTGTCTTGGTAATGTATTACTTCTTACTGTTGATTTTTAAATGTTGTAATACAAGTTACAACATGTCCGTGAAGAAATACTGGACAAGGAAAATAGTGCATCAAATTCACCAGTTGCTATCTGTTGGTTTGGTCCACTCCTGTGAATACCTGTGGCTTATACGCTGGGAAAAATTCGCAGCACTGCTGCTCAGTTGTGACCATTACTCCCGAATATTTTTTTGCATATAAACCTATTATTGCCAGCAAAGTAAGAATCAAAATTTGTGTCATGGTTAGGCTTGTTGAAAATGATCCACAATCATGGAAAATATTGTAAAATTACTTTTCCTTTGGACTGTCACAAATTGTGCGTAAAAATATATTTTTTAGATATTCAATCAAGGGGTTCCCCAAATTATGGTAGTATATCAAGGTCGAAATTCTCAACTTACTGTTTTCACCCCAAAAGTGGTGTAGATATTATATGGTAGACTTTGATGGGGAGTCCGAAGCACACCCCTGTTACTTTCTATTATCAAAACTGAGAGAGTTATTCTCGAATGAGTTGGAAATCGACCTGGCGGCCAAGGTATTCAAGTTGCGTCAAAACCTGAGTAGCCACTCGTGATAGGGGTAGTCTGCATCTACCCCTTAGGCCACAGTATGAGCGAATCTTCCAAAACCGTGAAAATTGGATCAACTGTTTTCGCCTTGCAAGTGGTATAGGTAGGGGTAGAATTGAATGGGGAGTCCATTTCGCACGCCTGTTCATTTCTCAAGTCAAAATACACGTTTTAAAGCGAGAAATCAATCTAGCGACGAAAGTATTTAAGTTACATAAAATCTGAATAACCCATCACCTTCTCATTTCCCCCAGGACCAAAGTTTGGGCGAGTCTTCAAACATCACGTAAAATCAGAATTTTATTTAGTATTTCAAGGTCAAGATTCTACTCTTTTCCCCCGCAAGTGGTGTATACTTGATAAATATTGGTTTTTTCGATATTTTAAAAAACAAAATTTGAAATTATTATATTCATCCCACAAGGGGTGTCAATATAGATAGAATGTTACAGGGAGTCTGACGCACACCCCTGTTCATTCCTTTTTCAAAACTGATGAAGGCTACCGGCCAAAGAAATCGAGTTGCGTCGTATCTAAATAGCTCTCATGATCAGGGAACCGAAACTCCAAAAATTATGTTGTACAAAGTTGTGGGCAGTGGCACATTCGCCACCTCCAGATTGGCAAGTCGTGACCGAGGCCGAGAACATTTCGGGAACGGCGCCTCCACCGACCCGGCACCTCCACCACACGATTTGACCCAGTCACACAGAAATGAAATGAATTCGGTTTGAATCTTACCTCAAGGTCCTGACATTGAACTCTGGTAGCCAGGCGATGAACCTACCCTACTGAATCCATCTCAATCATAACTTATAAATCACATTTATCAATATTTATTTATCAATTTATCGATGTAGACTTGGAATAAACTTTTTAGCACAGTGAGCTACTACCGAACTAGTCCATTTTGTGTCCCATCCGTTAATAATGTTTAAAAAAAGTGAAAATAACTCAGGTGTATTCCCTTCACTTTTCGGCGAATTGTGGCAGTGTGCACCATCCGTATTGATCGCGATCATGTTGCTGATCGATATTGTCCATATCGCCCCAAATGTTACCGGTAAGCCGACGTGTCGGTGTTGTTGAGATTCTTATAGTAAAGTATTTTGTTCATTGCATAATTACTTCACAAACAAACGAAAACAATACTTTCAAATAATCATGAAAAATTAAAATGGAACTAATTTTAAAATCAAACAATCCACGAATCTCAATTATACCTCTTCTATATTCTAAAATACGCCGTCTTAGTCGTACTGAATAGGGGATTGTACGATGTAGGTACTACCCATGACGAAGACTGTCATTGTTCCGTGTTTACCCTATAAAAATTTCATAAATTATTTGCGTTGTTACTGGACCAACTCAAATATCAGCTGTACCAAAGAGAAAAACAACCCCAAATGAGAGTCCGATGCTTTCTCGACGGCAGAAAGCACTGAGCACTGAATCCTGAGCATGCGGGACTAGCTGGATAACTTCCTCGTCGGAAGCCTCAAGGTAACCTGGAATCTCGAAGAGTGCGGCTAAGAAAGTCACACTTTGACAGGCCATATACATAGTTAAACCTCTCAAAAATGTCGGAAGTTAAACGCCAGTCCAAAAAACGGGACAAGGCCATGGCTGGCTAACTAGGGTTTAGGCATCAAGGCCGTAAACTCACCATATCCCGGCCGGCAATGATGTTTCCGAATCCTCATCGAAGGTCGATCGGTCAGGCATTCCAGTCGTCCCCTCAAAAAGCCTGGGTCCTCGCGGTGTAGTGATGGACACTAATGCAGTAGATGACGAGGAATCAAGCCAAAATAAATCCATGCGGGGGATTGTTCACAACTAAAAAACTGGCTCGTGTGCGCCAATTATTTTCGTGATTAAAATGGAGTCCAAACTCATTGGCTTAGTCAGTCGGTCGTTCTGCTGCTAATAATAATAATGCGTGCAAAACTTTAAAAAAAATCACCCTCGTGTATTTGGAGAAGCCGCGTCACTAACGTTACGTAAATCACCAACTCGAATTTTTATTCCACAATAAAATATCACATCGGCCATGTGTGGCCGATGACCGCTATAGCCGACGAGCCGGCGAATGATTTTAAAATATCACACTCACAACCTTTATCGGTATACCTGTACCGTGAGTAATAGTCCCGGATTAGTAGGTATTTGAAATGTTTTATATCGATCCAAATGATAAACGTTGGTTTTGATTGGCAAACACTAACGCGACGACGAGTACAAGAGTAGGTACTGTCCGAACCCGACCCCCTCGAATCAGCCGCCATTTTTGATACGCGACTACTTGGTTTGAACTCTGATCCCCGCCGATCCGTCCAAAACCAAAATATTATAATATCATGCAGTCATACTTCGAGTCCGACTTAGAAGTGCCTCAACGTACTGTTTAGGCTCACACGTCCTTGTTCACTGAAATTCTAACGGAAAATAACAAAATCGACAACGGATCTAACGGCTAGAATTTAAAATTGAAACTGGTCTAAATTTCAGATCGTAAACTTCAAAGGCTGTAGAGGCCATGTTATTTCAGCTGCCAACTTTACACTGTCAATTTCAGGGACTACTTTCATGCGCTTGAAAAGGTACGTTCTCAAATACAGTCGTGTTAGCCTTTTCTTATACCACAACCTGGTGGACTCCGATGTATGTCTAGATCTCCAAATAGTGGCCAACTCAAATGAATTCTAGTGTAACAATAAGAAAATGTTTTTTTTTTATATTGAAAATAGCACACCATATTAATGCGTCATAGTATTTAAAATAATGTACAAATCCATAGCGTCGTTTGTAGAATAAAACATGTTCCTTCGTGACAAAATGCTATAGCGTTGATTATGAAACTGCAGTAAGTTCTTGTCGACTACAATTCCAGTTGGAGAAGTACCGCATTTCGTCTATATTTTCGGGAGAATGTCAAGTATGTAGGTACTGACAATTGCTGGAAGGATCCGTGTATGAATGCGAGTGCCTAAATTATTATTTCCCAATTCATATTTCCATGCGCCGTTCAAATCATTTCATACTGTTTCCTGGTTCGAATCTTCATGGTTCGATGCTGTGCCAGACAATAAACACATAAATCCAGAGCTACATTTTGGATGTACAATTATTAGTTTGGATGTGTCAAGTTCAGTGCAGAAAAGAAGCTCCATGTAGTATAGCGAGTGTAGGAAGTCTTACTTTGGACTAAGTAAGTCTGAAGAATACTAAAGAAATGATCATCTAAACTGTAAAGTATTGTCATTCCACATTGAGTTACACCCATGGCGGTTGTCACATGTCGAGACATGACAGTCGGGTATTTGGGCGCTCCGCTAGTACTATCAATCGACGGCACTTACGGCACTATCCAGCACTATACAGCACAATCGCAGCACTATCGATATCAGTCATAAAATCTTTCGATTTCGAAAGTGGGGCATTTCTTGCATTAAGGCAATGGCACTATCGATGGCACCTACGGTACTATCCAGCACTATCGCAGCACTATCTTATTCCATCGGAATAAATTAAAAAATTAACACTGGACGTATATTTTACGCTGATTTTCAAATGCATAATCGTAATGTTATCAATTCAATTAATCATCCCACACCACGTGTGAAATGTGCTGATCGTACCTTGGGCTCCGTAAATGCTGGGTTATCCACGAGCAAGTTATCAGGTACGTCTCAGGTTCTTTTGGCAGCAGCAAACCGGTATTGTACAACGTTATAATGTATATGCCCAATGCCCCGAGGTGCTGATAAAAGAACCTGAGACGTACCATAGGTTAACACACTGCTTGTACACAAATTAAAAATACGTATTACCTTCGCGGGTTGTGATCGTCGACTGCAGACATTAGACAAGGGGCATGGTATTGCGATTTATTTTGAGCTTGATATAGGTATAGTTACTTAATTGTGGGCGGAATTAATGACCGGAGCTAAAACAAAACATTGTAAATTCATCGAAACTCGTAGTCAACAAGCGGCAGCATCGGCGTTGAGGCACAAGGGTCGAATTACGGTTAGTTACTTTTACAATCGTTCTCTTCAACGCGCCGACATTCCACATTCATCATCATTAGAGTCTGCAATTCACAACTCGTTGTCGCATGAATGTAAACGAAACAAAACAGAGATTTATTTTATTATTTGAATATTAGCATTTTCACTGACCGGAAGAGGCACGGAATGTCAAAAGCCCGGGGTGCGATAGCCCGCACCCCTGCCAGTCCACCCCTGGTTGAGACTGAGGACGTCGTTGAAATTGTGACCGTCGTTGATGCAGAGAACGTCATTGAAACTGTGACCGTCGTTGATGCAGAGACGTCGTTGAAACTTTGACCGTCGCTGAGGCTGTGGCCGTCTTCATGTCCTGACGCTGTCGGGACAAGACTCGAAGTCAAGAAAAGGTCCTCAGTCTTCGGGCCGACGTCAGGACGAGCAATCCAGCTCACTCCGTGACATTGACTCGCTCGTGGATGATGACACCTTTACGGAAGCCTTTAGTGCCGTCAGCTGTGATTGCTTGATAATAATATGCTCTATAGCTCCGATTACGGCAACAACGCTCTCCACGCCCACAGTCCATCTAAGAGCAAAATACAGGAAATCAGTAGGCCGTTGTTTATGGGACACGAGAGTCAAATAACCCTGGTGTTGAAGGGACGCAGAAGAGTCGAGTAATCCCGTTGGCTAGGGGTCTAAGGCGGTAATGGGAGGGGTGGGATGGGATGGGTCGTTAAAGGGGTCACTTGTGGGTATACAGACACCGCTGTGAAAGGGGTCACCAGTGGGTACAGACACCGCTGTGAAAGATGTCGTCACCAGAGCCGAAGATGCCATTGTCGGATACCAACAAGCCTCATAGATCACCCCTTATCTAGTGGGTGTCCGATCCGGTCTTGGGGTACCTATTCGTTCATTGGGAAAACTCAAAAAGTTATATATCCTTCTCCACTGTGCTTTCGCAATGGTGAAGCTTTATTAGATATCCGAAGTATCTTAAGTCGTAGACGTAATGCAATACGCTTTTTAACAAAAAATGTAATTTCAATTACTGTTATCTTCAAAGTGTAAAATCGAATAGCAATCAACATAAATTATTAATTAAGCTTAGAGTAGCAGGTGTTAAATTGCAGGTATCGATGGCACTTCTCTCTATACCAGATGTAAAATTAATTCGCTGTGTAGCTTGCACTGCGTGCTTGTACTGTTCTCTATAGATTGCATCTTGCACATTTGAATAATCGTGTAATTAGGCTGTGCTCCAGCCTAGCCTTACCAACTCCCTCGTTTTCTAATGGTATAATGTGTGTATTACTATACCTACTACGCAGGGATCTGATTTAAAAAGATGGTAGAAGCAAAAATGTATACGTATGTGCATTTTGCCAACCCTATCTCGAAGAATGCTCTCCCTGAGATCACTTTATCCGAATCAGACTTGACAATAATTGCGTTCACCCTTATGCTACCCTAGGAAAGTAACAATAATGCACATTCCATTTTGAGTAAGGCCATCTAGTCAAATGCATTGCTAGCTATCGCACCGTGAATGCGTTTTCCAAGCGTTTGTCATTATTCTGCCTTGTGCAGTTTCTAGTTAAACATAGATTCGGATAATGTTAAGTATTCGCACCACAAACTGATGGAAATTGGAGTAGTTTATAGCATGCATCGACTGTTCTTCATAATATATAATGAGGATCATTATACTCAGATATTTAATTATCAATCAAAGTTTAAAGACTCTGTTTTATATCACTATAATATCGTATACCCACATAATTTCATCACCACATAGTGCATAACTTAACGAGGTTTACGCAGTTTACTGTGCCAATATAAGCTGCACTTGCGCGTCAAATAATGTGAGTTACAGCGCTACATTAACTTAGACATTAATTGTATTTTATTGTTATCACAAGTTATAGAAAATCACGAAGTCACCACAGGGACTGTAGGTGGCACTATATTATAATATTTAGTTTGATGTTTCTTCGTAATACCTGACGGGTAGTCGGTCGTGGTGTTGAACATACAAAAACGATCGAGCGTCACTTTCTGCCATCAACGATCATCCAAACTTTTATAATCTTATTTAAATTACGAAAGCTCGTAATTGGCTAGTCATTTGTGTACATAAAAATAAAAAATCATCCAAACTAGTCAGCTTTATGATCATCTTAATGTGTAAACGTACAGATAAGTTCAATCGCCTACAAGGCAGTGTTCATATTTACCTGTGTCACTGGTCTAATGGTTAGCGAATGAAAGTGTGATGATGATTATGATGATGATGAACCTAACCTAGTCTAGAAGGGAGGAGGGGAAACCCGCGGTGCCGACACGTAGCCTACTGCTTCCGTAAAGCTCCAAGGGAAATAAACAGGTGTCGTTTTGGTCGATGTTCGCATAAATTTAACAGTAAAACGGAACGTATCTTTGCTACATATAAATATAAAAAAAAGAGTTGTTAATTTCGTTGCCGAATGGCGGATACTATTTTTTTTGTCGTATTTTGAAAACTTACAGCTGGGGGAATTTTCTAAAAGTGCCTAAAAGTGCCTAAAATGGCACTTTTTGAAAATTTCCTCACTGTCAGTAAAAAAAAAAAAAAAAAAAAAAAAAAAAATATATATATATATATATATATATATATATATATATATATATATATATATATATATATATATATATATATGTATATATGTATATATATATATTCGCCATTCAGCAGCACTACAACACGTTTTGTTTTCCAAAAATGTTCGTTAATATTTGTAGCCAGGAGTCGTTCGATTGTGATTGATTGTGAAATTTATGCGAAAATCTACCAAAACGACAACCGTTTACTTCTCTCTTACGATCCCAGGATTCCTCCACTTATCCATACTGTCGAGAGTTTGATAAGCAGGAGAGTGAAGCTGTTGTACTAACTTCAATCCCTCCAGTCTATCTACCGAACAGAGCTGGCCATGAGTATGAGTATATGATGGTCACCCATCTAAATCTAACATACCTGAACCAGAGCAGTTTTGGTTCATATTATACTTCATAAGAATTTTAATATCTCATGCTCTTCTATCTGAGCTCATACTAAATACCATCCTTAACCATGTGCTGGGATAATTATGTTGGTCCGCTTTGGGGAAAACGGTTCCTGGGAGGGAGGGGGGGGGCTGTATGCTGTAACTATTTTTTGAAGTCAGATGAGTTGAGTTGAGATGGATTTGTCAATGTAACCAAATTACAATGGGCTAAATTAGTGATCTTATCTGGTCTGATTTGATCCGATCTGTCATATGTCATGAAATCTCTCCTCAAAAAGAGTTACAGGACACCTATTCTGTAACTTTTTCCAAGTGAGATGAAATGAAATGAGAGTGACAACTCCAAGGTCGCATATGTTTTCACAGGGAACAAATGAAGGTTCTCACTCTCATTTCATTTCATCTCACATTTGAAAAGTTACAGAATAGGGGTCACCCCACTGCAGCTAGTGAGGTGTGAGAATAAGGACTGGTGTTTTTACTTCAATTTCTACTCTCGCTCATTAAGGCATGCCACTAAATTTGCAATGTTGATGTGAATACGGGACATACATTTTTGGGGAATTTACGGATTGTTGTGAAGGCCCGAGCTTCGAATCGGTCGAATTTTCCTGCCACTGTGATATTGAGCCATTTTTTTTTGATAACTTTTTGAGAGATTTTGGAGAGATATTTGCTTGTGGTCAATGGAAATGTTTGTTTAATAACCCACTCTTGGACACCAATTGTAATGCTAATATTAATGGTTTAATTATAATTAATGATACAATCACTCACTTTTGAGATCCTAGTCGCCTACACAAAAAATATCCTCGATACAGATAAGAACAGTTGAAAATTTGGGCAGCATACATACTTCAGCAACTTTTTGCACACGAACAGAGGCAAGCCAAATCCTGTCTTGTATCACCCTGATAGGTACTTGTGATGTTCTACAATCGCGATCCTACAATGTTCAGAATTGACATAAATACAAAGATCCTAAGCATCGGCACAGATTGGTATGCTGTTTAGTTTTGAAGGTTTTTTGTTTAGGTATAGTACATAATTATTTTTCGTATTGGTAATACACGCAATGATTATTTGGAATCGCAGTTGTACTCAAATCCAATCGGTCGATGACTTTAATATGTAGGGATAAATAGAAAGCTGCAAATTTGACGACATTTTTCACTCCACGCATGTTTATGCCGGTATTTGTCTCGTTTTCATTTACTTCTCTAGGGCACTTTTTGGATGAGCAATGTGTATATCTCGCATCCCTTTCTTACACATCAAGACAAAATTGGCGATAGACCTGTAGACAGAGAAAGATCTTACACGGATAATAAAACTGATCAATATCGATAAGAACTGCACAGTGCGAGACTGAATCAAGACTATCAAATTAATATTGATCATGCAATGCGCGCCATTCATCAAGCTGATGCAGAGAAATAGTTTCGTAGGACGCAGTACAGACTTAAAAAAAAAATCCTGTCGCAATTGATTATTCTATGTAAGCACAATGTAAACAACGTGTTTTTCAATAATCAGTTGAACCATGAAAAGGAAGGGCAGAAATTTGCGTCAATTCAACTAAGTTGGGAGGTACTATGTATAGGTATCTTATATGAGTTTCTTCAATATGTCTTATGATAAACCAGGCGCATCATTTAGTTTTATAGACGTACTACATTATATTATTACGGTCATTCACTGCCTTGCAAGAAACGAAATCCCCACAATTGTATATTATTCCGTGCATGCGGCTTATGCACTTTTCATCCACCTCCCACTTTCTTAGCTTCTAAACTAGCAATGCGACTAGGTAGACTTGTTGAGATGCTGATATGATAAGGCATACAGCTAATGCACGCCTGTCTTATCTGTTAGTAATATAATTCATTTGTTCTTATATAGAGGTAAGCGTCTTGGTATTATTAGTTAAAGGAGCATAGGAACTGTATTTCATTTCGTTGCATTTATCTTGCGATATCGCGCTAATATCTTACACAGCAATGCCTTTAGTGGGAGGACACAGATGATAGCATCAGCTGTTTCGCTGCTTGCCAACAGCTGTTCACATGCACTCACGTTGCAAATGCACTCACAACATGTATGTGAATTGGATGGTGAACACGAGAAATTCATATAGAGAATTAATAAAGAACAGAAAATTGTTTCACGCTTAAATCAACCGAAAGACCTCTACAGTTTGGAACATAAATATTAAGCAAAAAAGCGATGAGAAGTATAGTAATCAATCATGGTTCGAGTCAGTGCGCCTATGACAGGACAACATGGCTGATTAAAGCACTAATGGGAATGCAAGTTAGACAATTGATTAATGAACTTTGAGAAACCAGATCAGGTGAAAGATGCGGACAACCGACATAATTCTTATCTGGATGGCTCAAGTTAAAATACGTTTGGTTACGGAGGAGATGATGATGCGACATGGACTTGAGGGCTCTTGAAATGCCATGGGATGGGCTACATTATAATATAATTATAGTTCATTTTTTCAGATAGTTTCGCAGTCAGGGGTGCAGACCATGCAACACACCATGTTGTCTACCACCATACCAAACATAAACTTGTGTCACCAAGTTGCATTCAGCATTTCGAATGTTTTTTTTAACATAAAATAGCTGTGATATTTGAAGTCAAGAACTATTTAAGAAATATGCTTAAAAAAAAACAATAAGTTTAGAGTATCAGATGACAATCAATTATATGATGTCCAGTCTAAATATTAATTTTTGTCAAGATCGTGACAGGACTTCATAGGTCATTTTTCTAAAGCAGACTACCGAGTTTTGGTGTCATATCGGGACGACTGTAGGACATAGGTACTTATCTGTGCAATCGAGTGGTAACTGGACTGGTACAAGAGACACCTTCTCAGCTACTTTTCCTTCGGACTCTGAGCGTCTTGCATGTTGGCATGCACTGTGAATGGAACTCAAATGTCTTGCATCTTTTGCAACAAGTTTCAATGAAGTGGAACTCTTTGAATGGAAATCAATAATGCATCGACGTTGATATGAATTTGCAGACGAAGTGCATTTGCTGGCACGTGTAGAACACTAAGTACTTACTTTCTCATTTGACCAGATCCAATTAATTCAATAAATATACGCAAAAGATGGTAAAAGTGTTGGAACTATGTATTCCTAGCAGACGGAGGAGTTATTGTAGGTATGACGAATGAGATATTAACTGCTAATGCCGATATGCAATAAGAACAGAAATGTAATAAAATGTAATGATCGGAGGAATTATTATGGGAAAATGGATAGGGTATAGCTTTAGAATTAGCAGTGAGGCAAGTCGACTTAATATTCGACCTATTGTTTTTATTTGCCTTATCAGTGAGGCATAAGAGATGACTTCACGACAGCCCCAGAGTTTCAACCTGTACGGAAACAAAACAAACTTTCAAAAGGGCCAACATTCTCAATATTTTACGCCGGTAGCATTGTAACGTAAACAAAAATTTGCCCCATCAAGCATTAGATCAAATAGATAGTGCAAAAACTGCGTATGAATTCTAATACACCCTCAGCCAGGTGGAGTGAGTACGACCGTAAATTTCGCTCCACATTGTGTAAAACGTAATTGAAGGGACCCAAATGTACTTACGTGACTTTTCGAGTGAAGATGCATAGAACAATGTTAGCGAAGCTAAAAGAACTTCAAAAATGTGAAAAGTGGAGTAATTGAGAATCTCAGTGTGTTTTCGAACATTTACGAGTAATTGATGCTGATATCGAAAGACCACAGAAAAGGTAAGAACATTTATAAACTATGTCGATTTTTAACATAAAATGTCCAGTGTTACATTTAAGGACATTGTAATTTGTAACGCTGTAAAAAAAGCATGCTCAATACCTACATGCTAAATGTACAAGTTAAAAATGAAATGGCAATTTTTAGATAATAGGCATCCACTTTACTTTAGAAGCTCTACAAATAATAAGCACGTTTAATTTTTTTCGAACTTGTCCGTGAACAAAATCACAATTAATTTGAAAATTCCGATCACGTCGCCGTTTCCATGCTAAAGTTTGCCATCTTTGAAACGTAAGGATTTTGATTTATTTGGTATTTTGAGTAAATGGCACGGCCTATTGATTTGCCACCCCTTCGTCTGGTGTAGCATGTTCAGTAATCCATGGACGGCGGAGTCCCCTGGTTGGGAAGATTGGGGAGATTAGGATAAATCAGTACTCAGCGATTGGTCGTGCTGGTGGCTGTGGGGCATGCGCCCTTTCACCTTCACACGGCACACCAAGCACCCTTCCCCTTCCTGGCCCCTTCCAACCCCAACCCAATCCAACCCTTCCAACCACGCTCCCGGGATGGCACATCCTGCCGTGTTCTAGAATTAAAGTAAATAATTGAAACGGCAAAACTGGATTTCTCAGCAAATGAAGCTTAAGTATAGCCTCAAACGATTTTCAAAATAATTAGTCACATCACGATTGTGATTTGTCTACTGTTGAACCTTGTTGAATCTAATGGGTACGCGTAAATCACTAGTTCTCTGCAACCTTTTTGTAAATTGCGCTTTCGTTGCTCTTCTTTCGAAAAGTTAAATGTTTGGGATTAGATTGGCATATGCAATCGTTTCCAATTGATAATCACCCCCCCCCCTCCCCCCAAATACTATTTAACGACTGCATGTTACAGCCTCGTTTCAATTAGCACACAAATCCACTAATTTACTAGTGGACCCATTAAATCAAGACGCTTTTTTTTTTTAAATTTATTCGCGATCGAAGGAACCACACGATTCCGTCATTGTTGTTGGTCTAGCTTCAACGCGACTTGCTCGCAATACAACTAAATTAATGTCTCATAGGTAAGTATTGTATATATACAAGAAGCGAGTACCACAAGTTTTAAACGTTTTTTGCAATACACGGATTTAAAAATTTGTATTAGCTTTGGGTAACTCTCTGAAACGCATCACATAATAACTTTGGCGTGCATACAAAGTAGTTAACTAACCCAACTACTCCAACGATTAAAAATTCATCAAATGATCTTGTCATCGGAAAGAGGAAAAGCCGTTTTTAATGATATTCGCAATCTTCAACACTACTCAACTCAACGCAATGCAATTACATATTAGCCACGATGTACTGCCTGCACTAATAATTAATTTCAATGAAAATTATTGATTAGTGTGCTGAGCATTATCACAAAAAAAAATTAGTTTTATCCATTAGTGAATGGACATGAGCAATAATGCTTCTGAGCGGATGGCAATCTTCACTATCCCTTATACCACGCCAAGACTGTGAGTGCAGACTTGCATGGTAATGCATTATGTTGGTATACTAGTAAACTGCATCTGTTTACAATTTAGATAACCAAAGCTAACTAGTTTACGGCAATTGGACATACGTTGGCAATTAATGTATGTAGCATTTACCATGGGTAGTGGGTTTTGCTCAGATATCCTCGAACAGCAAGTATAGCAAACCATTTTAACGAAACGTCGTGCATATATATCTCGGTACAGTATTGTAAATTCAGGGCATCGAACCCGAACCCGAACCCCGAACCCTTAAAATCGTAATTCTGTGTTGAACCCGAACCCGAACCGGAATCTGGAACATTTGAAGACCCGGTACTTATTTTTCGGGCGTTTTCGGGTTTTTCAACACTCATTTTTGAAAAGATAATCCGAAAAGAGAGCGATTACGTTTTTTAGGGAATGGATTTTTTGGAAAGTTAGGAGGCTATCGAACCCGAACCCGAACCCGTAACCCGAAAAAACCGAAATTTTGTGCTGAACCCGAACCCGAATCGGAATTACCAAATTGAAGAAACCTGAACCTGATCCTGAACCGGAATGAGAAAAAAACCGAACCTGAACCTGAACCTAACCCAAATTTCAAATTTACCGAACCTGAACCTGAACCCGAACTCATATATTAATTTCGGTTCGATGCCCTAGGATTGTAATATTATCATATATTATCACATTGTCACATTATTTGACATCTGTCACATTATCGTTGCCATTGTGAAAATGGAAAACTCTACCCACAATGCAGGTTCAACTGTCAGAGCTACATGCGACTGTCTAATGTTATAATCTCAACATGAAACAGGGTAGCGATTGTGTAAAAATGTATCAAAGTAGCTAAGGGTAACCAATCGATAGCTAAACGTTGTCTGCTTATTTCAATGGGCCGATACCGATAAACATCGATAACTCATCGATAACTTTATTCAATCGCTATCCAGAACCTTAAAACAAATTTAGTGCAAAATATGGGTTTTATGATTGGGTGTATAGATCTTAGATCTTAGATCTGTATATAGATCTACTCATAATCATAACCACATGACTAGAAATAAAAATGACTAAACTTAATAGAGATAAACTAACCATAATAAAAAAACAAGTAAAACCAATGGGCTTGCTATTATTTAATCTTCTTCCATACCATATGAAACAATTAGATATAAAAGAATTTAAATCTAGACTAAAAATGTTCCTTGTTAAGAATGTATTTTTTAATTTAGATGAATTCAAACTAGCTCTTAGAAATCCTTACTTAGATATGTAGGTTTTTGTTTTTTAAGCTGATAGTCAAATCTACATTATCTTTATACCTACATAGTTTAAGCAGTTGCACTAATTTGTTTTGTCCTTCTTATGTTCATATTTTTATTATGTTTCATCATATTATTAATTATTATCACCATAAACTATAAATACTTTAGATTTAGTTTATAGTCTGTATGTTCCGTTGTACATGTATACAACATTGGGATTCCCAAGACTTAAATAAAAAAAA
Organism: Nemoura dubitans; assembly: GCA_921293005.1. NCBI lineage: Eukaryota > Metazoa > Arthropoda > Insecta > Plecoptera > Nemouridae > Nemoura > Nemoura dubitans. The sequence goes on along the minus strand of OV121073.1, from coordinate 18,664,425 downwards.
ATAAATAAAAAAATTACGCGAGGGTTAAGTGTAAACTCTGCTTTGTGGGTGTGTGCACGCAGAAGTGTTCACGATATTGCCAAAGTTGTGTAAAGCATTGTAGCCAGCGTCACAGACTTTCCCATGATTCCCCAAATTGACTGTTCTTGGAAGAAAATGGCTGGACGGAAAATGGAGATGCATGGTTACCCCACATTGAATAACAACCTCTTGTTTCGTCGACTTGTGTGGCAGGTAACCAATGTCGGTCACAAACTTGAGAATGCACCCTCACGATGAGCACTTACATCTCATTGGTTTGTTTTAACTCGTGCATTCAAAACAAATTGTGTTTGCTCTGTCATGCTTTAGGCATTATTATTTGGATGATTGTGCGCGGCAAGCGGGCGAATTAAAAGCCTGGAAAGATTGTAATTTTTCTTATCCTCTGTTACGTTGTTTTTTTGTTTGTTTGCTTGCTTGCTTGAGGCGTTTGTTTGCGCAAACGCGCCCGATTTTTGATCTAAATTCCATAATGCCTCCAGAATCTGTCAAATTTTTCTCATAAACGCAAAAAAAAATTCATACAAAATTCAAGCGATTTATCTAATATGCTCTTTTCAGAGCTTATAGTGACTGAAACCAGAGCTTCTCAGCTAGCTCAAAACCTCACGAATATACTAAAATTGCATTGTTTGCAAAGCGTTCCCCTGCGCTTTTAGACGGTTCGGCTGTACAACTCAAAATTCTAAAAGGTATATAAGAGTACGTCCCCCAAAATGAAGGGGAAAGCTTTTACGTGATTTTAACCTTCGATATCAGGACGTTTTCTGGAAGCGGGAACTTTCCTGATTTCATATTGGCTGTAAAACATGGAAAATCGTTGAACGAGGAATGCTTCAACATCAGTACCGAACCAAGAGCTTTGGCCCCAAAAAACATTCTACTCCATTTGATTTGATTTTATCATTTATCATTAGTCCATAGCTGAAACAACTAAAGAGCATTCCAGGGTAGCGATTATGTAACTTTGTGATTACAAAACGATTCGTTTTCAATATCACTGCATATATGGTTTAACATGGGCAGTGATTTGAAATCGAATGATTTCGAGCCAAATCGAATGAAAAAAAGTTACATGATCACCACCCTGGATTGACTATAATAGTGTGATATAAGTATACTAGCCTAAATTTTACATCACGTAGCGCATTGCTTGATGAGCTTCCAGAAAAAAGTGAAAATCAAAATCCGGTCGCAAAATATAGACCAATAATTTTCTGGAAATCGTATTCGCGTCCACCTACCACACTAACATACCACATAATTTAAAATTATATTCCCAGAAATCCTAACTTGAAGTAACTCATCGCTGTAAAAATACTCAGAGGTGAGTAAGCGTGCTCACAGAACATAAAGTTTCACCCCCCCCCCCCCCCCCCACCCCAACAGCCAGCCCATCTTCACCTCGAGAAATGCGCTCGCCATCACCCACTAAGCATAATAGTCGATAAGCCAGCTAAGGGCGTGCAGACAAGACTTGTTCATCACCCCAGCCGAAGCGTTCCTGTCGAGGGATGGACGGCGCAATGTCTGTCTCCCAGGGTCTACCACCCGTCCGGTCCGCCAAAAGCGATGGCGCATCAATCCACTAATGGGTCTTATCTGTTCACCGCGCTCGCCGCAACCTCCCCTTCCCCCCTTTCCCTTTCCCTTTCCCCCATTCCCCACCCCCACCGCTGGCCCATGATAATACCTTTCAGGTCACCTAGAAACGCAATCATGCGATGGATCTGATGTGCCCAGTGGTGGTAAGCGGGTAAAGGGGGTAAAGGGGGTAAAGGGGGTAAAGGGGGTAAAGGGGGTAGGCTGTGGCCAGGGGCGGTAGGGGGCAGGGGCAGCAGGGTGCAAGGAGAGCGCGAAGGGGACGTTATGAAGTCGAGAAACAGTATTTTTTGAGTAAATATTTTATGAACGCCATATTGCGCAGTTCCATTTAATTAATGGGATTTTAACGAATACAGAGGTCACGGGTTTTCATTGTATTACATGGATAGGTGAAGGGTGAATGGTGGGAGAGGGGTGGGAGGGGGGGGGGGGTGGAAAGAAGGGTAGGGGTATGGGTAAGGGTAGGGGTGACAAGGCCCGTGACAGGACGTTAGGGAAATTCGTAACGAATTCCAGTAAAAGCGTCGGAAAATGTTGGAAAATGGTTTTAAATCCATCGTTCTGCTTGGCTAGACAATATATGTGGGAAACAGTGCCTGTTTCTAGTTTCCTATTTTCAGGTCTATCATGTTCTATAGATAATTGCACTTGCTAATGTAAGTAATTGCATTTAATTGCAGCTGCATTTGCTTCAAGTACTACCTTCACCATGTAGTGGCAATTTGATGCCACCAAGAAACGTCTAAAATCTAATCCAAATTCAACTACTCGATTTCTTCAAATTTTAACTTACTAACTTTAGCTTTAACTAAAATTCAAACTTTTAATTTTAAATACCAAGGAATATTCTTAAAGGTGCTGATACCGCCGCGTGATTGCCGGTTTTAATTACAAGTCAATTAAAAGATATCGTTTCTCGGTCTTCGACGCATATTAGATCTTCAAAAAAATGGTATCGGCACGAAAGTAACAAGACGAACGAAAGCTTAATTTTTTTTATTTATTCGTTCTGATTTGTCATGGAGAGACTCTTGCTGCTTCCAGTCTTCGTTTTTGCGTGCTGATAATGGCACGCATGACGAACTACTGAATCATGCATTGAAATGGCTTAAAAAAGCAGGATCAATGTGGAAAGGAAATGGTGGCACGCTGCTAAAATAATTAACAACAATTATTTGACAGAACAAACATTTTTTCAACAACTTTCCAACAAAGGGGCTTTCGTCCCCCACAAATTATTGGCGTGACGGTGCGATATCAGAGGATTTTGCCCAAGGATCCAACTCGAAATGCAAGCGAATCAATTTGAAACCCTCTACCAATATATCAAGTGACAGAAACTTAATCGTTCGAAAACATTCTTATATCAAATGTAATTGTTTGGAAAGTGTGCCCTTACGCCCCTTACCTGGATCTAGTAACTTTGCCTCGAAACGCGGCGGGTGAAGCAGTCACCAATGATGCCCCCTCACTTGGGGTTTAGCACCCTCGCATCTCACCTAACAGCAGGAGGGTGGGGGGGGGGGGGGGGGTCATCACGCTACGGTTATGATCATTTTTATCACCGACCTCTGAGTAATTGGACTTGTGATATATCCTTTATTCATTAACAAAACGTGACGCACATTGGCAGTGACAAAAATCTAACCTTTTTACCAAGTGGAAAGTAAAATATAAAATATTTTCGTTTATCACGCGTAGCAAGTATGGTATTTGTAAATGTTCAACTCTGTTCGGGTCATTATTACTTTTAGTAAGCAAGCCCAGTTTCAGTCGTCCGTTCAAATCTAACATTTAGTTACCATGTTATTTGGTTGGCGACAGCAATATCAGAAGTAGTATACTCATTGATGTAATTTCCATGATTATTGCGACTTGGTACATGTTGGTAACATTACATGATAAGTATACTCCACAGTTTACATCCCAACATAATGGGTAGCAGGCATTTACTTTATATTAGTCCTCCACGTGATGTTCCTCGAAGGAAAGAAAAATAATCAAATTACAAAAATCGTTCGCTTATTAAATCGGTTGAAAACTTTTAAATTAAAATATTACACGTAACAGGACTAAAGTAATTGACTGCAAAACTGCAAGTAAGTCATGTGAACAACAAAACAACGCAATCTAAAAATAATCCAATCAAAACGGGAATAAAAGGTTCGACCTTGAGTCAGTTGTCAGTTGTAAATTGCACCGGGCTTCGCTCAGCCTGTCTCTGGTGTTTGTGGGGATATGCTGCACATGCCTGTAGAGTTTCAGCCGAAAACGATGGTTTGATCTCTCGTTGCGTGTTGCTTCTGTTTTCGTATCCTGAGACATCCCTGGAAGGGAGCCTTTCAGATCTTTAAAACTGTAAGGACATCACAGTAAGCAATTGGTGAAACGGTGCACCCGACCCACATGCTCTGAATTATTTCAGCAGGCAGTGACCGGAAATGTTAACATAATATGGATTATAAAAAGTTTCAATGAAAGATTTTTTTTCATATTTATAGTACAAAAGTTTTGGAAATTGGTTTCTCGTGTGTGCACCTGACCAAGAGTTATATACGTAGGTATATTACCTGTTTAATCTCGGTCTGCGATCGCTATTGGAGATGAAGTCTGCTCGTTCAGAGATCTAGATGCTGGATGCTGGATACAGAATGAGACAGCTGCTTTGGTCTGTCTCTCAAAAATTCGCTACGCTCTCATTGAAAGGCCACAGCGTGATCGAATGCGCTCCTGGCCTGGGTTTCAAATCGTCTTATTACTCCATGCTCAGCGCACAGCCAATGCCAAAGAGTGTTTTAATCGGAGAATTTAGGCTCAAAACCGGAGGTCGTCTATTAGGATTTCTTGTGGGGTCCAGATGTTTATGAAACAATTTTCAGAGTGGATTTTTTGTGTAGAACAAATGCCGACAATAGTGGAAATTTTGCGTCAAAGAGACTGCTTGAAAATAACCATTTCTTAAACCTCCAGACTGCAGGTCCACTGCAACAATGCAGACTTATTTATACACTCTAATCGATCTAATAAAAGATAACCAGTGCTGTAAACCCGCATGAGTTTAATTGTGCAGTATATACCTAGGTGCAGGAGTTTTCCCACATTTCTTCTAGGCTATAGATTGGGTTCGCACCCTATCGCTAAGTGACGTGGTGTGCCCTGAAGAAATACAAAACAATAATAAATCAAGGAATGATGTAACCTTGCCAAATGGCCGGGATGGGGGGGGGGGTAGGCTCGCAATCTTACTACTGGTATCTGCGGGTGCGAGAACGCTGCGAAAATTTGCGGAAGCACGCACTTGTAGTGGCAAAACAATCTCTTTCATTAACTCGCAGTTGTCATCGATTGATTGACAGTTCGTAGCCAAAATTATTTCAAATGTGTATATCAAAGCAAAATCCTAAACTTAATTTCTGGCACAAAAAAAAATAGTTTGGGTGAAAACTACCACCTGCACGATCTAATACTACCAACAGCTTAAATGGACATGTGAAAGGTACAGAAACTAGAAATATCTAAAAAAGTACAGATATTAATTTTGAGATCTAGCGTATTACCATTGGTAATGTCAGTTCTCATCATCCAACTCTCCGTTACGCCGTCGAAATCCTCAACCGAAACCTGGAAAAGCCGATTTCGGCAGGAAGATAAAATCGACAGTTGAATGATTTGGCGTGATGGAGAAATAAGGTGCGACGGGAACCGGAACCGGGACGTGTGCAATCATTCCGGAAGCTTGCATTAGAGCGGAAGTGACGTTGCCAAGTAGCGTGCAAGTTTGTACTTGCCAGGGAAGGAAGGGGAGGGGGCTGGGAGATGTGGCACGATGGCTTGTACGGATTAGAGTGATAAAGCAAAAATAAAGCAGATTAATGCCGGAAATATTTTGTAGTCAATTTACTTGTGATTTTTCATCGAGATGTGACAGTGAATTTCCAGAACGCTTTTAACGTTTCCCAACACCGCTACCCACGCATCCCATACCCCAATCACAAGTTAGAGTCGTTGTACACTTTTTAATTGCAGCATCTTGATTTCAAAACGATGTGACGCTAATTGTGTGAATTGCGTTCATGCCGCATAGGTATCATTACCTACACGAAGGTACCGGGTACGTATTATTGTGGATCATCAGGATCGCGTCATTATAACATCAAGTGGGTAGGTAATGTGCTCCAAACAACAAACTAGGTGCTAATTCATAAAACGGTTCATTTCCCACCATCGATCAATGCAAACGTGTTTATTAAGATATGATCATCACTTGTTATTCTGATAAAAGCAAGTGACATAAATCACAAGTACATTAACCATTGACAGCGATGGCGTGTTTATTTAATATAAATAAAAATATCCGCTAATGAAGTAAAAGTATTATTTTTAAGTTGTCTAGTCGACCAAGAATTCCTTTTTGATCGGGCGGAATGTGTTGATAAGGCTTTACTCGCAAGAATCTGATTGACAGGGTATTTGACTTGCGGCATCAATGCCACATTTGCGCACTGGTCTTTAATGAGTGAGTACAGAGCAGATTTGTCACGATTTATATGTGTCTGTCAAGAAAATAATAACAAATCCATAAGGCTTGGTATACTCAACTCAATACACTCAACAAAAAACAAAAAATATCTTGAAGATGTTTTGTTATGTATTGTAATGTATTGTGAATTTATGTAATATGTAGAGGCAAGTAAGGAAACTGAAAGAAGTGCAGTTTCAGTGCACGTTTTGCTGTAAGAGCAAAACCCCGCGATCCGTACACCAGTACGTGATTTTTCGGAGTAGTAGTGAATTCGGAGATTTCGCTAACTAGGTTCATCAATTATTTACCGAGTACAAGCTGTAGGTCGAACCACTCACCCCTCTATTCATCAAAGCACATTTTATAGGATTTTAAAGAACATTAATAAATGTGTGGACATACGCGTTATGATACAGCGTACTTATTACCTTTGGAGCTATTCCCTTTTGGAGCTGAATAGTCTAGTACAATCATCATAAGCAGCATGCAGGCTGGAGTGCTGAGATAGGCTTCCCTCGGTGCGTCACTAGAGCAGAATAGGATGGTTGGGATGGCGAAGAATGATTTCGTCGCCACGTCAGCACGCCACTGGATATGGGATGGTGAGATAGGCTTGCCTTCGTCACCACGTCAGCACGCCACTGGATATGGGATGGTGAGATAGGCTTGCCTTCGTCGCCACGTCAGCACGCCACTGGATATGGGATGGTGAGGTAGGCTATCCTTCGTCACCACGTCAGCACGCCACTGGATATGGGATGGTGAGGTAGGCTATCCTTCGTCACCACGTCAGCACGCCACTGGATATGGGATGGTGAGGTAGGTTTGCCTTCGTCACCACGTCAGCACGCCACTGGATATGGGATGTTGAGGTAGGCTTGCCTTCGTCACCACGTCAGCACGCCACTGGATATGGGATGGTGAGGTAGGCTATCCTTCGTCACCACGTCAGCACGCCACTGAGTCGAGGAATGGATCATTGCAGCTAAGAGATTTGCAATCAAATTCCATGCAAATTAGTTGAAAATTGCAGCCACAGGCACGCCATTATTAACCATGGTCCAAAAACGAGATTAGCAAACTGCTTTAGTTCTGACAATCTTCTCATGTTAAATTGTTGCAACGATAAGATAATGAATTGCGTCTTCAGGGGCGAACTGCATCAATTTACCTACTGCAGAAAGTGGATAATCCTTTGGGGCTTTCGCAGTCATTTACTCGCTGAACCGTTCTGCGTAATTACTCCTGCACAATTATTGTTTATGACATTTGAAGAGTTAATTAAATTAATGATGTGACACTCGCGTCGCAAATCAGCTTGGGGAGCCAATGGGGTGGTCCATTACCTATCCTTGCTGAAGAGTGATGTTTCCCAACACTTCGTCCTTGCTAGAAAATGACGGGCCATAAAGTCGTTTTATAGAAATATGGCGTTGCTTGCTTTATTGCTTTGCAAGAGATACTTGCCTCGATTCCTAAAAAAAGTATGGTCATTCGACATAGGTAACAAAGTTATTTTATGGGCTAAGTACTGATAGTCATAACTAAATGCATGGTGAGGCCCTATTACACATTTTGTAATTGTATTGGCACTATTGGCACAATTGCCGTGAAGTTATGTGGACTAGGATGTACAATGGAAAAAAGCTAACCCCGCAAAGGAAAGTCAGTGGAATGAATGTCTAAACAAATACCAGAAATATGCTGTAAGACTCTGTGCTTTATCCACTCGCCAAATGTGTTTGGAAAATCATTGAATTTCACACTGAAAATAAACATTTGAAATATTTGAATTGAAAATGACTCGATTGAAACTCAGATACTTTTTTTTACTCTGCGTTGTCTTGCGATGCATAAAATTGCACGTTTAAAATTTTAATTAAAACCTGTATAGTGTAGAGTGTGGTGATAATTTGTTTTAAATTCGGGTATACCTCTGAAAGAAAAGTGACATTTTGCCTCTATGCCTGAGAAGAAGCGAAACTGCATCTTGCTCACACTGTTGTAGGCAGCTGAATGGTCGACTGCAGACGAGTCCAGAATTGACATGAGTGAATTCTCTAACTAGGTGTTTGAAGGAGGCAGTATGCGGAGACTTGATCAGCATTCGCATCACTGCCGACTGAACATGGACAGATTGTACCAAGCTTGAATCCTGATTGCATTTGGACACACTTATTCTGCTCTATACAGACCTAACGAGACAATGTGCTACCACAGAATGAACCTTTTAAATGTACGGTAGCATATACTTACTCTGTTGCAAGTAGGTATATGTATGGTATATAGCGTTTTAAACATTCTTTTATAAAGTGCATATTAATTACATTTAAAATTCATGGCATGGGTATTGTGTTCGTGATTTAATATTTTTGTTTAGTGGTGTTACTCATTTTCTCGCGAACGTATACGGGTTACATAGGTATACACAGGGTTGGTCGCTTTTTAGTTCATTTACAAGCGTAAATGCAAAGGAATAAAATCAAATTGTGATCTCTTTGTATTGTATTAAAGTAACCATTATAATTATCACAGTGCAGGGACTTTCCACTAGTGCACGGATAAATGTGCAGAAAGAATAATCTTATTTTCTCCGCACCGTTTGCAGATGTTGAGTTTCCGCATTCGTGATGGTATACAGAGAAGGTAAGGTATGGTAAGGTACGGTAAGGTATACAATAAGGTGATGCTGCATGCTCTCGTGCTGCATGGCTATCCCGAGATCGTCTTGCTCTCCCTTTGGTGATCCACGTAAGATATTGATAATAAATTGTGTCTTAACAATATGATCAAAGTACCTACACTGCTGTGGTTATTTGGGCTAGGCAGGAAACTAACTTTGGTTGGACGAATTACATTGGGCCATTACATTAACTGTGTTTTTTTAAGTTATATGGTTAGACAAATTGCAATTGCCTTGTCTCCAAATTTGAAATATAAAGCGACTGTGACCATGTAATATGGGCGACATGTGGAATGATGTTGACAATCAGAAGGTAGTGTTCATGTGGGTTTTTCGGTTGCATGTTATTTTATCGGCATGACTTTATGATTCAATGTTATTCGACAATGCTTTCTTACATGTTTTTAGCAGATAAATGTAGTGCACAAAACCATAAAAAGTGTTCATTAGAAAATAAAATGCAGTTTAATTTCCACTTCTTTCCTATTATTTTTGAATTCAGTGGGAATTTTTGGAATTTTCGGAATTTTCGGAATTTTCATGAAACAAAATGAAAGATCCTCAGCAAACTAACATAAGTACTTTTGTAACAGTATAGTAGCAGAACTTAAGTAACAGTAGTAGCAGAACTTTAGTAACTAACCTCTAGTGATTGAAATTACTTTCGATGTTAAAACAAGAAGGGTAAATCCACATCCAAAATGGCACTCCCAAGTTCGTTTTTTCGGAGGCTGGATAAACCTTCGGGATGCGAAAAAAGTCCGAAAGCCCGAAAGCCCGGTTCGGCCCAGGTCCAGCCCGACTTTCGGGCCGGGCACAGGCCGAACTTTCAAATATTTTTCGGGCCAGGCCGGGCCCAATAGAGACTTTTCGGGCCGAGGCCGGGCCGGGTCGACGAGAAAATAATACCTCATCTCTAGTAAACCTTTCACTGTCAACGTAAACTCCACCATCATCTTCATTTCACCAAAGGCCTTCCTACAATCCTGTAAACACTGTCAAACACCATCTTCTTCATTTCACCAGAGGCCTTCCTTCAATCCTGTAAACACTGTCAAACACCATCATCTTCATTTCACCAGAGGCCTTCCTTCAATCCTGTAAACACTGTCAAACACCATCATCTTCATTTCACCAGAGGCCTTCCTTCAATCCTGTAAACACTGTCAAACACCATCAACTTCATTTCACCAGAGGCCTTCCTTCAATCCTGTAAACACTGTCAAACACCATCATCTTCATTTCACCAGAGGCCTTCCTTCAATCCTGTAAACACTGTCAAACACAATCATCTTCATTTCACCAGAGGCCTTCCTTCAATCCTGTAAACACTGTCAAACACAATCATCTTCATTTCACCAGAGGCCTTCCTTCAATCCTGTAAACACTGTCAAACACCATCATCTTCATTTCACCAGAGGCCTTCCTTCAATCCTGTAAACACTGTCAAACACCATCATCTTCATTTCACCAGAGGCCTTCCTTCAATCCTGTAAACACTGTCAAACACCATCATCTTCATTTCACCAGAGGCCTTCCTTCAATCCTGTAAACACTGTCAAACACAATCATCTTCATTTCACCAGAGGCCTTCCTTCAATCCTGTAAACACTGTCAAACACCATCATCTTCATTTCACCAGAGGCCTTCCTTCAATCCTGTAAACACTGTCAAACACCATCATCTTCATTTCACCAGAGGCCTTCCTTCAATCCTGTAAACACTGTCAAACACCATCATCTTCATTTCACCAGAGGCCTTCCTTCAATCCTGTAAACACTGCCAAACACCATCATCTTCATTTCACCAGAGGCCTTCCTTCAATCCTGTAAACACTGTCAAACACCATCATCTTCATTTCACCAGAGGCCTTCCTTCAATCCTGTAAACACTGCCAAACACCATCATCTTCATTTCACCAGAGGCCTTCCTTCAATCCTGTAAACACTGTCAAACACCATCATCTTCATTTCACCAAAGGCCTTCCTACAATCCTGTAAACACTGTCAAACACCATCATCTTCATTTCACCAGAGGCCTTCCTTCAATCCTGTAAACACTGTCAAACACCATCATCTTCATTTCACCAGAGGCCTTCCTTCAATCCTGTAAACACTGTCAAACACCATCATCTTCATTTCACCAGAGGCCTTCCTTCAATCCTGTAAACACTGTCAAACACCATCAACTTCATTTCACCAGAGGCCTTCCTTCAATCCTGTAAACACTGTCAAACACCATCATCTTCATTTCACCAGAGGCCTTCCTTCAATCCTGTAAACACTGTCAAACACAATCATCTTCATTTCACCAGAGGCCTTCCTTCAATCCTGTAAACACTGTCAAACACAATCATCTTCATTTCACCAGAGGCCTTCCTTCAATCCTGTAAACACTGTCAAACACCATCATCTTCATTTCACCAGAGGCCTTCCTTCAATCCTGTAAACACTGTCAAACACCATCATCTTCATTTCACCAGAGGCCTTCCTTCAATCCTGTAAACACTGTCAAACACCATCATCTTCATTTCACCAGAGGCCTTCCTTCAATCCTGTAAACACTGTCAAACACAATCATCTTCATTTCACCAGAGGCCTTCCTTCAATCCTGTAAACACTGTCAAACACCATCATCTTCATTTCACCAGAGGCCTTCCTTCAATCCTGTAAACACTGTCAAACACCATCATCTTCATTTCACCAGAGGCCTTCCTTCAATCCTGTAAACACTGTCAAACACCATCATCTTCATTTCACCAGAGGCCTTCCTTCAATCCTGTAAACACTGCCAAACACCATCATCTTCATTTCACCAGAGGCCTTCCTTCAATCCTGTAAACACTGTCAAACACCATCATCTTCATTTCACCAGAGGCCTTCCTTCAATCCTGTAAACACTGCCAAACACCATCATCTTCATTTCACCAGAGGCCTTCCTTCAATCCTGTAAACACTGTCAAACACCATCATCTTCATTTCACCAGAGGCCTTCCTTCAATCCTGTAAACACTGTCAAACACCATCATCTTCATTTCACCAGAGGCCTTCCTTCAATCCTGTAAACACTGTCAATCACAGTCAACTTCATCAAGCAAGTTTCATTCACAAAAAACCAGACAGTGTAATGTTAAATCATCAACGTCTCATCAGCAGGCCATTCTGAAGGAAAAGTGATTATACCTTATCAGAGTGCAATTTAAATGACATTCCAAAAAATAAAAGTGATCTATCAACAAGGTATTTCAATTTTTTATTCGCATTCTTATCCATAATCATATGTATAAAACCATTATTAACTCAAATATTTCACGAAAATTACTAGATGAAACTTAAAAGTATATTGTGTATTAATTGCTGATACATATATACCGAACCGAAGCTAAAATGTGCTAGGATATTTGGATAACATTCGGCAATGCATGTTATCCACCTTTTGAGGTGTTACTTTTAATATCAGTACCAAAGGTGTCTGTGCCCAAAAGCGAGCATTCTTTGCGTTGTTATTGGAAGCTAGTGTTTAAGTATCGATGTGAACATTTGCCTTGAAACGGGGAATAATTCGTTTCTGCACCACTGAATATTTCAGACTACCTTACACTTGATATCTTGAATCTACAAAAATACCTTAGGCATACATAAATTTACCAATCACAGCTCGCTACTGGAACACCGATTATGGATCAAAACCAAAGCTTCAGGTGTAATCCGAAGATTACTTACATTGTAGCCAACGGAAGAAAACATTAAAGTAGGTATCCACTAGTGGTACCCACTATACTCAGACAAGTGTATTATATTCTAATAAACAACAGTGTATCCTCGAGACTATACAAGGCACGCCACTGAAGCGTAGGCGACTGATAATTATCTTCTAGCATGATTAGATCTCGATCAACAGGCTCTAGCTCCATTGTAATTCTGTCAAATGAAAAGTCCAAAAGGCATTGTTATGCTTGTCAATATTTAACATACCAGACAATTGGAGCGGCTCTTATTTTGACCTTTCCAAATGAATAATCCAGATGCATAATCGAGATGTGCATAATCAGGTACATAATTCCTGGGGGAGGTAGGTCGTACTCGTAGCTATATAATTTACATGAAAGATCTAGCAAAGATTTAATTTATGTATTTCTCGTTTTCTTGACTTTTCCATTTTTACTTCATCCTCGATATTTCATTATAATATCGTCATGGTTCATGCTGAAGGCGCTACGTGTATTATAATGTCGAGTGTATAGATTTTCTACAATTGTGCACATTTTTCGATTCTAATTCTAGCTAAGAAACATAACTCATCGTCGATTTTCTTTAGCATAATGTTACTAAAAATTCGGTTTTTATGCCACATTGCTTCCAGATTTATTTTTTATAGCCAAGCGTTGAGACGTCGCCGGGAGGCAAAATTGCAATATTTCGTCCTTTGCAAGTGGCTACTAATTGGGACAATATAAGGTTAGATAGATGGGGGCAGGCCTGGATAGCATTTAAAGTGTAAAAACTACCAGCTTCCAGCAATTGTCATGAGTCTGAAGTCTGTTGCTGTACCACGTCTCATGGCATCTGATCGGACACTGCAATGAATCAGATCTAGTCACGATCGACACTGAGTTACTTGCCATCGATCAGCTGGGTTCAAAACACCGACCTGGCCTGTCAAAGAGCAACTCGAAACTTAATTTCTATAATACAAATGTAGAACATTCACTTTAAATCATGCAGTTACATTATTTGATAATAATGTATTATTTTAGTAAAATCCACCTACAGTTACCTAATTTCAATATCTTTATACCATTAAAATTAAAATAAATAAATTGATAAGTCACGGGCTCTCAGCAATCTCCAGATATGGTTATTAAATAAAGCGTACGTATATATACCGATCATCCCGTTATCCTGAAACCATCACCAAAGAATTTTGACCTCCAAAAATAATGCCAATACAAACGGTTTGTCCTCGAATCAAATAGAAAACTGGGTACTTGATTAGTGACCATGCATTTTTTAACTATTCGGAAGTGATTTATTTGGTGTATGGAGACCCCATCGACTTCTCTCTTCGTGTACGAAACGTCAGCAGCTATAATCAACTTGGCAAAGTAAGTTTGTGTACCCAAATGTTGACAGGCAGAAACTCACATTTTTTCTGCAGATTTTCCCTGGCGAACACAGAAAGTAACTCATCCAAAAGATGGTCGAGCAGTCGTGGTGCCAAAAGTAGAAAAGTCAACTCGGAAGGTTACGGATGGTAATCAGTCCGTGGGACGAGATCTGGAACCTCTTCTGATGGAAACTGCCAGTTAGTTTCCACGGCCGCCGTGCTGCTCTGCGTGGCGCTGGTGGTCGTTCGAGATCCGTTAGACCTGGCTTTCAGCACATCAATTTGAAAGTGCGCTCCCCGTATTCGCAGACAGATATCCAGTAGGTACTGCTGCTCTGATTTGCAGTGTGTTTTTAACAACACTTCACGAAATGAGGAAAATTGCGAACAAATTCGCTATTTCATGTGCTTTCTGCCATTTCCTCCCATTTCTTTTACGATACTCTGAAATAAATGAGGAAATTATTAGTGAAAATTTTAAAATCGTCTAGTTTCCATTCTACTAGTTTTTCATTTGTCTTTTTCTGACTTCACTCACTCATCAATGGGCAGGATTAGCATTCAGTATCCAGGGCTGGGACTAGGAAACGCGTAAAGAGTTAAAATAACGAGAAAATCTTTTCATTGATCTACCTAATTAAACTCGATTCCCACATCAAGTGAAAATATTGTCAATTAATTCCATATATTTATGAGTCAAAGCCACGTGATAATATTTCTGATACGCTTGAACATATTTGCCGGCTACTAATTTATCAGATTCGTGTCCTCATTATAATAATATATATATTATAGAAGTTGATATTTCCATACAATGGTTGATCAAGCTTTCTATGCGCTAATATCGGGTAAGCCATCTTTTATAATATTATATAGGTACGTGGAACAAAATCAGCAGCCCAGTCCAGTCATGACGGAAATTATGATAGAACAAACGTGATAACTTTAACCTATGCTATAAAAGCACGTGACCAAATCGACTTCGTTTGGGGATTCAATTTTCTTTCGCGATTTTTGTATATGTAGATAAACCAGGATGCTGGATGCAGCGCGATCTCATCAAAGAAAACAAAACAACATGCTTTTGAATATAACGCCGAGATTTATACGAGATTTGCCATCCGGGATCGGCCCAATAACCGTTAAATTATTGATCTTAACACATCAACTGGACCATACAGTTTCGCATTTAGGTTTAGCAAATAGCAATCTCATATTATCAATCGAAATCGAACGCACAACTCAGTTTTCAAATCCGGTATGTTGCAATATTTATAAATCAAGGCTGCCCCCCTTCTCCCTCCTCCTCCCACACCCACACCCCACCCCTCCCTATCGTCTAGTGTGCGGTTGAAACGTTTCATTTTATTCAACGGCATTAACCAATCGCGATTCGCACTCGCAGCGAGCGTCGATAATGATAAGTGGGTATGCTAATCAGTCACTTCTTTCGCGTCTCTCCTCGCCTGTTTTCACAAAGCCCACTGTTCACCACCTGGGGCCAGGTGTCGTCTTGTCACCTGGCTGCGCCTGCCTGCACGCCTGCACGCCTGCACGCCTGCACGCCTGCACGCCCTAAGAGGGTTCTTGGGCCTCCACCAGATCAGTTGTTCGCCCTTGCGTGCGGCTCTCCGCAGCGTCTGAAGTCAGGACCGAACATGGCATGCCATCAAGCTCGAAGCTACTGGCAACTTTTATGTCTTTTTGTCGACTCAATTATCATATTATTTATTATAATTATGTAATGTCGCTGGTAATTGTGAGTCGTTGACATTTATTACCCGCAGTAATTGATTAAAATCGATTTTATCGTTATTTTATACGCATAGTTTAATTTTAATTTTAATACTTTTTTCCTGACTTTATTTGAATTAGTTATGAAAATTATTATGATAACCGAGAGTTTCAACGATGTGATATATGAGATGAATGGAATTGAAGGCGAACCATCGCCTTGGCTATCGGTCTTCTACAATATGATTGTCTTGAATGCAGCTGCGGATCTTGATAACGGACCAGTGCCAAGATTCCATATTAATTACAACAATTTCTCGACGAATATTGCAGCCTAGCTGCAATTCTGCTGATAGTTTATGCACTTCTGCGACTGTGGCTGCGGCGAGCTTGGCTGGCTATGAGATTTATCGTACCACCATGTTGGGAGTTGGTCAGGACACGAAGGAACGACCAACAGAACGAACACGGATCTGTTGGATCTGTTTTCTCCTCAGACCATGCGGCCACGAGCCCGCGCGATCTTAAGATGTCGACTGCGACGTGCCGCGTTTCGCTAACTACTGAGTTAGCGTCTGAGGGCCGCCACTAATAAGTTATCACTAATCAGTGATCAGTGATCAGTGGTCTCTGCGACTTCTGCTGACTGCATGCCTGCCCTACGTGAGAGCACACTAATTATTAGCACAGTCCACTTCCTTATATCGGTTTAACGACGCATTCTCGAAATGTAATGCTCATGACGACGGTATAATATAGAGTTATTTCGCTGTTAGGAGTTGCGCCTGCATTTCTTTAAATGCCGTATAGTATGTATGTTATATAATAAGGTATTTCGGAAAATATTATTGGCCTGCATTTTCACCCGATTATCACTGAAGGATTCATCCGATACGCTCCAGTAACCCAGTCGTTTCAGAGGAGGATCATGTACAAGACAGCGCGATAATGTAAAAAGGAAATAGAATTATACCTAGGGGCTTTTTTTATCCCATTAAAAATTTTAGTGAAACTCTCCTCTTTCCAAACTAAAATTTATATTCCATGTGTGCTGAAAACATATTGACCCCCAAAAGGAAAACAATTATTTAATTTTAATAAACAAGAATGCGGCGCAAGCGACCGGAACAGGAAGCTGTGACATCCGTGATATAGAAACCAAATCGAAGAAACGGATATTCGTATTCGAAGCGTCTTCGGGGGTCCCTGAAGACTGGGATTCGAACAAGAGCACCTGCACGTCAATCCTCCTGATTCGCGAGTCCGAACCATAACAGAATCGTTAGCAAAAAGCATACGATGAAAAAGGCAGTGACTTTTCGTTGTTTTAAGCCACGAGTTAAATCGATAGTCAAGATAAAAAGCGGTACATGTCTTTCTGTTAAGTGGCTGAAGAGGTCAAGGTGTAATTTGGTTGTACATTCAGAAACGTATACGTGGCTTATTGACGGAGGCAAAAAAGTAGATGCCCCGCCGCCACCGCTACCGCTCCGCCGGAGCGCCACTGTTGAAGGCGGCCAAACTGTTCGTGACCATCCTATCAATTGGATCGTGATAGCGTGACAATCACAAAACGCGATTGATTGTTCGCTGACAATCTTCCCTTTGCTTTGCGATCCGCGAGGGGTGACGAGCTCAGCGGTCCTTTCAGAGAATATTGGGGTTGTTAGAAAAATTCGATTGGCTGACATTGATTTTCCGATGTTTCCTTTCGAAAATCAGATGACGAGCGTCGAACTTGAAATTGTTACCTACTTTTATTATGCTCCTCATAAAATTAAAGGTGTGAAGAAGAGGAAAACTGGGTAAGGGGTAATTGAGGGACGCATATTTAAAGGAATATGTTTCCATAAATTCTCCGAATATGAGTTCGTATAAAAATGAGGATACATTGCATATGAAACTAATGTTGCATTGCTTGCCAAGTGACGTGGCTAGAAATCTCATTTGTTGATGACATAAAGTAACCCTTTAAGGGTCTGGCCCGGGGTGCCCATATTCATGACGAAATCCGACGAAATGTTCGATTCCTGATACATACCTGATTCCATTTTCTGCTTCATCTTGAAGTGGACATTTTGGAGTAGGTATGGGTACATATTTATACACCATATACCTAATGTAAACTACAAAGTAAAACGATGCACTGGAGGCTCCAGCACCCCAAAGCCGCGGAAAGATACTTGCGGACAAAATTTTGTGGACGGATCACAGCCACTGCACAGTTCAAGCTATAGCAATCCAATATTCGAGGATCTTGGAGACAAAAAGACTTATACCATTGGGGAAATTTTGCCTTATTTTGAAGTGCTTATTTCAACGGTGTGGCCTTGAACTGTCTATACAAATTTGGATGGTTTCGAAAAAAAGCTAATTGTGCGATTATGGTCATCCTGAAAATAATTTTTCGACCAAACTTGTAAAAATGTGTATTTCTATTGGTCTACCTACTACAGATTGTTTTCGGTCATGCCAATGATAAGCGCTTTTACGAAAACTGAATTCTGGAGGGATCGGCCTCCTTCAACTTAATAATGTTTGCTTCCTTTTTTGTGGAAGTAAAGATGTGCATACACTTCTGAGTCAAGATCAAGTAGTCAGTCAGCCTCGACAGCGTCAAGACGAGAAAGGTCGGATCTCGGATCACTTTGATACGATATTATTCAAGTAGCTAAAAGATATTAAAAACAGTGCACGATCTTTCGCGATGTATCATAGGTAAGACGTCTGACTTGCCGGCGAAGCACGAAAATACAAGCATGTCAATTTCAGTGGGCAGCTGCAGTAATTGAAGAAAGACTTCTTAAGGAACTCAATGGCGCATTTGATGCTCGATTTTTTTTCGGTAGGTTTCCTTAAGGTGCCGTGACTATCAAATCAAACCGAGTCTGGTGGGATTCTTAGTTGGCATTTCGGTTGAGAACCATAGCATGACGACCGGCTATCCTTGTCCACTGAATCCGTGATATCTTTTTATCTTGGAATCATTCAACTTCCATGCAAATGACACAATGATTCCTAAAGAAATGATAACTTGTCATATGGCTTCTTGTCTCTTTTCCAATGCAAATGAAACCACAGCCGTTGCGGCAATGTAACAAGTGGATAAAATTGTTTTAAGGTTAGCGTCATTGGTTTGGTTAATTAAAAACCATGAAATCATGCAAATTCACGACCAGCTATGCGATTAATCAGTGCAATCTGGGGTAGTCAGTGCCCGGTTCGTTTAGTTTGTTGCATGATGGCTTATGGAACTCTGGCGTTTAATTTTTACTATTAATACATCAATGAAAATAACATCAAACATATTAAACCTGGACAACCACTCGTGGAATATCCTCCACAAATTTTTAATTTAATCTAAAACTTGAAAGTAGTTTGCACACTAAGCAGAGTCCGATATAAGGATGGTTGGCTCGCAGAAATTCTACCTATACATACACTATAAGGAGTGTCACAAATTCGACCATATTGCATCTCGATAATCGCAATGACTTTTCCGGAAGTTTCCTCACACAATTGTTTTGCCGTATCTCATATAATATCAAAACGAGTAATCAAAATGTTTATCAAACCGATTGAACTATAAACCACCAGTTATATCAGTAACATTGTTGAGCTAGATATTGGCATAAGAACATGAACGGTTCTTGTCGGTAGAGAGAAGGGATTGAAGTTGTATAAAACACATGTGACCTCTCGACAGCATGGGCTAGTGGTGAAGTCCTCTCACCCCGAATTATAGACCGTTCTTCGCAAGGGACTCTTGTGCTCATGAGTAATTTAAAGACTAACTGTTACATACTTAATTTAAATTCTTTTGTTTTTTAAACAAGGTTACGTTCATCATCATCACCTATAGTCTATATACATTATCACATAACGTTATCACCAACTCTTGCACAGACGCCAGTAAACCACGATTTACTTAGCGTGCAGCAGGCGCGAACACTTTTCACTAGGAATAAGGCACAGAGGCTATATACAGTCAAAGCTGAGGCAAATATTCGCCTGGGATTTCGAAACTAAGCTGCCGAACAGCTGACGTAACTGACGTTCTGACAGGGATTCTGGTATCAGATTATTCGGGTGATTCAGTTATAGGTACAGCTGGACTGGCGTATAAAGCTGGGTTTACAGCTAGCAATGTCGGGGACACGGTGTCTTCAACATTGCCTCTGCCACCAATCAGCGACTCTGGATGTGTGTGACGTCATGTTCGCGACTCTGCCATGGAGTCTCTGATTGGTTTAGAGCCAATGTTGACGACATCGTGTTACTAACATTGCCAGCTGTAAACCCAGCTTTATGAACGAAAGCCATTTCTGGAGCACAGTATGGTGTAGCTTGTAATCATGTTGCCTGGTACGTAACTTATAAGCTAGCAAGAAGTAACATAACCCGTACACGTATGGGTATCCACCACTTGTAATGGGTGTTTCGTGCAGGAAATCTGTGTGAACCATACCTTTTATTGATACGCTGCGCACTGATTTGAGCTTATAGTTGAATACAGCTCGCAACATGTTTTCACACTCCAATATTTCCTTTATTGGTATGAGACTCGTACGTCAGCTGATCTCGTAAATTTCCTTTCCGTTGAAATTGGAGAACCTATTGTAAAGATGACCATAATATGCTAGCAAAAAATATTGAAAATGTTTTGAAGTTGCATATCTCATTTCTGTTTTCCCGCATCCACTTTATGCAAATTTGGGGCAACTCGGCCAAAAGGACTTGGCCGTCTTCTTGCTCTCATCCTCAGTGATAAAAAATGTCGCCTGTGACAGGTTTGTGATTCAAATTGATTCAAATATGATTCAAATATTGAAGTTCGTATCCCGGTTCGGTAGCACATTTTTCCAGCTTCGTCTTCCTTCCATCTATCGCTCTTACCTACTGGTTTAAGCATCTATCCTGATAGTTCTAAACCAAAAACTTGATACATCAAAATGTTCCAAATTAGTTTCTTCGTCAGGTATCGAGAAACCTTCAAAACGGTTAAAATGGCATCATGATTGTCGAAACCGTCACAAAACAAGTGCACAAAACTCAGTAGCCAGGAGATAAATTTTCAATCCAAAGCAATGCATTGAAAACTGTCAAGATTGTCAAACCGCAAAATCAAGGCTTTGTGGAAAAAATGTGAATCCGTCCCCGGATGTCATGCAGAAACCAAATTCCCCAGCTGACCAAATCCCTGTCGTTATCTCCATCTCTGTAAAGACGACCAACACAAACAAGTCGTGATTGAATTGTTGCACGAGTCCGACCCCACCGAGTCCGACTACTGGAAAGTCATTTCGACTGTGTCGGGAGACGACCATACGTATTACCTCGGAGGACAATCAACTGTCATTCTATTAAACTGGGCGATCGTGTCGGAAGACGAACTCTTGTTTTCCTCACGTACTCGCACGGGCATTTAATTGATGTTATTAATTTAGTTTTGTTATGAATCATGTATAGCAAGCCAGTCACGTACAGACGAAGAAGAATTCACCTTCCTGATTCAAATGACTCCGTGTAGCAAGTGTAGTCCTAATTTCAATCCTTTTCCAGCGTGTGACCGATTTGGTCAGGCATGTCAGTGAAAGATGTTCTAGCGTCTTTAATTGGTATCTCGATAATTATCGAACCTTTTTTTCGTGAAATACGTATTACACGTAACTAATTAAGCCGTGAAAAGTGTAGTATATAGTTGATAAATCAATCAATCTTCTTAGAAATTAGTGTCAGAGCCAAATTTTAAGTAATGTAAGACCGCTGAAGAAATACCTATCGATGGTGAACCTATATAATTTCCACCAATTTCTAGTTTAATTATAATATTTATCAAATATTCTACAAGTCTTTGATTTTTTGTATCGGATCTGGAGATCTAAGTTGTGCTGGACACACTAACCTGTGATTAACACGATCATCAGCGTGGTCCACGGGGGAAATAAGATTCCAAATGTGGATATAAATATCATTATTGTGTCTGGCATTTTTTAGTTTGAAAAGGCGTTTTAATCATTGACAGGCTAGTCAATGTGTCAATATTTAGAAATAGAACGCCATCACAGTTAAAACTCATCTAAGTCATCAAAAGTACATGTTATTTTTATTGAAAACTCAATTTGCATGCCTATTGCCTAAACTCATAAATTCCATATAAAATGTATATATTTCTTTCCAAATTCACATCAGGCTTTCTCCCAAAATCCTTGATCAAGATAAGTGAGCCTGGCTGCCCTAAACACGCGTGGAGCACGCGGATGTCGAGATGTCTGCTCACCGATCGCTCGAAGATCACTGGACCGACTCCCTCATCTCATGAGCAGGGATGCGTGAAACGTCGAGATGGTCAGACGCCTCGAGCCGTAGTGAAATATCGCAGACTGAAGATCACTTGAGATAACGTACTTTGGCAGTAGCCTCCTCTGATTTGAATGGATGCCTTGCTTGGAATATATAGTGTCAGTCTGACACCCCAAAGGTGGTAACTTTAGTTGGATGAAAGCAGAGAGAATTCGGTTCTGGAGGCGTGTAATGTGTAAGAACTTATTTTCTTACACCGGGAGGCGGGAATCAAAGTGTATCACGTCTAGAGTCCGTATTTCAAACTGGTATCTGAATTCGTAAAGCATTTCATATAGCAGAAAATGGTCAACTCTTTAAGGATGATGCCAATTAGGTATGATGTTCATTTTTTAAAGGCATTCCTTCGCGAACTTCATTTCTGTTGGGTTGAAGTTGCGCGTAACTGTTGGAGCATATAAAAAAGTGAAGGCAGAATGCCGTAAACATTAGGTCATGTGTGAAATTATTGTTTCTTTAATTTATAACAATTTTGATTGAATTTCGTACAAAAACCGCAAAATTCCAATTGAAAATGGAAAAATTCGAATAAAAAGAGATCGAAAAGTAGCAAAGATCTAAAATCTTCAGAAATGCTATCTTTATACTTCTTTGTAAAGTTTCCTAAAATAATATTTATAGTTTTTAGCTTTACTAAAGCGTCGACAAATTTCCGAAAATTACGAAAATTTTGATCGGTTTAAAAACAATTCAGGCAGTTTTCTGAAAAACACAGAGGGAAAAGTTGATAAAATAGATAGGCCCTCTAAATTGGTTTGAAGAGCACAAAAACACACACAATCAAACACAAGTGACTCTTAATGGTGGTAGTGAAATTGAAGACTTCGCTCCGCTCGTTTCGTTCACTTCGCTCTTCAATAGGCATTGCCAACAGGCTCTGCTGGTGGTCACGGATGGCTAGTAAATTCCAACTTCACAACAAAAGTTTCAGTGCTCAAAATTGTATTGTGTATTTCGTAATCTAAAACTTGCGTTTTTTTTCGGTGTGAAATGTTTATGAAATATTTCATCAAAAATGTATATGATGTTTATGGTGCCTACTTCGTTCATGTTAATTCTCTGGCTACAGGTATTTGTTTGACAGGATTTTGGTGCAGTCGCCAAGGTCACACAACTAGCTTTTTCAAATTTACCTAATCGCACAATCACGGTAAGGCACATCACATTTAAAACAAGTTTGCGATTTTGGATATTTTAACTCAAAAATTCAAAAATATTACGCCACCAATAAAAAATAAATTCGGAACAAGGATTTGAGACAAACGCAAATCAATGTCGTTTCAGACAGTACAAAACGATATCGATCATTTTGAATCAGTGATTGGTCATGATCCATTCAAGGGTGTAGTGGTCGTAGTATTGACAGCTATAGCGGAATTGAATCGAGCTGGAACGGAGTGATTGAGATACCTGGACACTGTCGCACGGAGGTCACTGGCCAAAAACGCGTAAACACGAAAACAAATCACCGATTCACGTAAAGACCCCACTTAGTTGACCGCAAAACGCGCCAACTTCGAGTGAGACATAGAACTCAATTCGTTTTGGGTTTCAATAGTTTTGGTAATAGAGTGGTTAGCATACAATACAGGGGGTTAAAATGATTTTTG
This sequence comes from Nemoura dubitans, assembly GCA_921293005.1. Classification (NCBI taxonomy): domain Eukaryota; kingdom Metazoa; phylum Arthropoda; class Insecta; order Plecoptera; family Nemouridae; genus Nemoura; species Nemoura dubitans. Next base: position 18,640,760 of record OV121073.1, on the reverse strand, counting down.
TAATAAAATAACTTCTTTGTACAAATGCGTGCTGTCAGATATTTCCCAATTGTTTTCATATCGTTTTTTGTTCTATAAAGTGCTCTTTACCCAGTTTGCAGACAGAAACTATGGGCAAAGTTCCTAAGTACTTATAGCTAAGGTAGTACCTACGAACGTACTTACCATTGAACAATGCAAAGTGAGGCAATTACATTTAAAATCAGATTTGTTGTTTCCGCAATAGAGTCCAGTTTCTCGCCTCTCAGATCTGTTATTATTTTGAATTCAATTACTAAACAGAGCTGAGCGTTTACAATAATTCGTGCAATTATGAATGCAATTTCAATATCTTGCAGCTGATTTGCAAATTATACTTTTGTTTTGCCAGAGCAACAACTAACAGTAAACAAAGCACACAACACAAAGTTTTTTCTTATTTTTCTTTGAGGTGACACCCCTCACTGCAGGCCTTTTTTTAATAAACTTCACACTTTTTTGAACCGAAGAAACAAGATCATAATAATATGTTTATTCAACCTTGTATTATCTTTTCTTGTGTTAGTCTGCAAATTATTTATAATTAAATAGATTTGATCAGCAGCGCGTTTATTGCGCTAAAGCAGTCGGCAGCGTATGGTTCACCGTTGTCTATATTTATGGAAAGAGTGTCGATAAAAGCACGAAAGCCACATAAATATTGGCAAACTCTCCCAGAGAGCTTGATTTTTTGATAACATCTCTTATCTAGCCGAGTACAGTTATTAAAACGTGGCAAACGGGTTTATTGGGCTGCCTTGCGACACTAGAGCATTATGAACTATAGCCATAGCTTACCTGTAATACTCTTTTGCAACTCCTCCGTCCAGCTTCTAACGCGGCGTCTAAGACAGCGTCTATAAGACAGCATCTACATCGAATCACCAATACCAATCAATCACGTGGCAAAAGACAGCGAACTGACTGGCAAATACCTAATTAACTTTGCCGAGTAAATACTCATCGAAGATCAAATTTAATCAACAGCATTATAATTTGTCGAAGGACTTTATTTACTAATTAACACAGCACGAAGTAAAAAAAGAGGAATAGAAAGGATAGATTTTTGATGTGTTTGTTGTTCTAAGGTCAGTTTTCTCGATATTGACAAGCTGATAACTGCTGGACGTAAAGTAATTCAAGAAAGAAAAAATGTAGGTATTATAATGTACCACACACAATCTGTAAATAATGCCGTGATCGTAAGAATAACTTCCATAATAATTCTATATTTTAGATTGTACCTAATTGAAGAGCTCAGGATAAACGCAACAGAAAAGAAATATTACCAATATCGGTGCATGAAAGGTAACTTGCAACCATTGAATGCACGAATAAATTAATGAATGAAAATCAGGGTTTTTAAGTGCGCCAACCCATCCACATTCCACATTTTAGAAAAAATTTTAGAGCAGAATGATTAATTTTTTTTGATAGACCAAAATATTTGTAACAAATCAAAAGTAAATCAAGCCTTTTTCACGCGTCAGCGCACACTGCTCCATGTGATCATCGATCTTTCGAACACAGGCTCTAATGCGTGGATCTGGCTGCTTATTCCTAACACTATATGGTAGAAATGCATAACCTTCCCTCTCATCATTGTGTCGATATAGGTAATCACGTTTATCGGTAATATATCCCATGAAATTTGTTTAAATCGACGTCTTTCAAAAGTTAAGCAAGCTCTCGGCAGTTAATTAGAAAAACAATAAAGAAATTTCAACGTTTGAAACGATCGTGTTTGTTTCTCGTATCCAAAACGGAGGCGGATGGCGTATGATTGCCGGCTAAAACGCAGATAGTTTCAACTGATTTTAATGACACCAAATAGCACTAATTATTTCACCTAAAATGGGCCCGATCAGCCACTTCCATGGTAATAATATGCTAAATGTTTGGAAAACTAGTTAGAAATAATAACAAGATGCCGACTTCTGATGTCGACCTGCATACACCAATCGAGCGACTCACTTGGAACCTATTTGACCGAACTATTTTACCGAAACGTGATGTAATTGTCCAATTATGTGTTCGGGCTGCTAATGGCACTGTTTAGCTTATCCATGAGTTTTTTTAGATAAACAATATCACCTCAAAGTTAAGTCGATATTGTTCTTTGTGAACATTTGAAGAAAAATTATGTAATTGGTGCATTTCGATACTTCATGGTCGTGCAACAGACTATTCGGGGACGGGAGTCGAGATCATACAAGTGGTGCTCATCAGTTTGTCAATAACCAAACGAATAAGTTAATTTCATATGTTACCTATACCGTTTTAAATGCAGCGTTCAGCGAAACATTCCAAAAGATAAGATCTCGGTCGTTACATTTATAATGACTTTTATATATTTAATGTATTTTCAAGTATTTAGGGTAGTATATTTTCCAGGTCACTATATAGGTAGACCTCATACCTTTATATGTTACTAGACCATTTTACCTTCGGTACGATTCACAAGGTTCAAAATTGAAATTCTGTCATACCCCATCTTAATTATTCACCAATTGCCTCAATACAAACTGCGAGCAATCAGCACACTTTTGTCCTTCGTCATGAAATCTATAGTGTGTGACAAACCAAATTGCATAAAGTCGTAAGCAAAGCCTATACTTACATGCAACAGTTCAATCTTGCATAACACTATCAGATATAAATTATCTGCATTAAATACGGTATTAACAATTACAATAAAATCAGTAGGTAACTGCTAACCTTATAGCCTCTGCGCGCACGACTAGTCCGAAAACAGGCTTGAGCACTGGCAATGCGACCACCCGCGATTTGTATGAAGCCGCATTACCCCAGGGGACACTTGAAGTCGCCGAAAGACCCCCGAAGACACTGCGGTATCATTGCTATAGCGCGTGGATGACGCTACAAAGTAGCAAACACATATCTGTTAATAAGCCTTAGATTGATTTAATTATAGATACCGCAAGGTGTTTAAAATTCAAAACGCAACTTATATAGTTGTTATGCTCTGGAAGTATTTTACGACGCTCCCGAAGAAGGTCATAAATAGTTCATGAAATATATTAACCAGTGAAAATGCACCCTCGCTTTTCACTATGTTAAATGATACCCAGCAGTTTATGTGGAGAACGGGTTTATCGCATAAATGATTGTCCAAATTATTTAGCAAAGCGCCGAGATTTATGTAAAGATGTGGAAAATTTTACATTTTTCGAAAAATTAGATCATGTCACTGGTGGAAAAATGGGCTAATGCCTGAATGGAAAGAAATTTTAGAAACTCTTGTAAGAAATGTACCATCATTTGAAATTCGTAACAAGCTTGTACGCAATTTAGTGGTCCTTATTACGTAAGTTTCAAATGTTTATGCTTTCAATCTATGGTATAACTTCTTTCATACTCACATAACGTGAAAATTAAGCATAAAAAACATGAACGAAATCATTTATGACGCAAAATATTGATCGGTTAGCTCATTTTAATTTTCACTTTTCTCTACTGCACTGTTCTGCAAGCTAATTTAAAAACGAAAACAACTAACGTATAATATCTAGCAGCTGATATCGTAATTCTGATCGGAGCGAATATTACTGATGATTAAGTGTGCGTGAGTCGATTTATCAGCTGGAGTCAGCCGGAGTCAGCCGGCCAGGTTAGAGCGGCGTATAGAGTAGTTGAGTAGTTGAGTAGTTGAGGAGTTTTTTCCTGAACGCCCCCGTATTACTAGTTGACCCAGATCGCCACTGCAGCTTGTGTCCAACGCCTTATGTAACCACCGCTTGATTGTTCTTAGGGTTTGAGAGCCATGGTATTTCTTGTGGTTTCGCGGTTTTTGCTCATTTGTGTGGGAGTTTTTTCCTAATATGGACTCTTTCCGAAGTTTCGGAGACGTGCGCTCCACCTTCTTAAAAATAAACCCTGAAAATGACGGAGCACACTCGGCCGAAACGAGTCCTCTTTAGGATCTAACTTCCCTCACAAAAGTGCAAAACCCGTGAAACCACAAAAAACAACTGCAGCTTCATTGCATCTCGCTTGAAGTCGGCCACTCGGCCGGTATCTTTTTATGCCCACCAAGGGATCGGGGCAATTGTCAATCCTGGCCTGGACCTGGATTCACCAAGAAGATTTTTTAAAAATCGGGCCTAAAACAGGGTTACATATTTTTCCGAATCAGATTCAATTAAACTTTGGGGTTGATTTACGCAACCCCTATGGTTATGACAATCCCACATCGTGCATCCAGCCCAAGTGACTGGTGATATCGAGTTTCAAGGAAGAATTGGGGTCCTGGGCAAATTCCGCAATTAGCCATTGCAAGCAAGGAATTACGAAGCTGGCTGGAGAGTACTTACGGCCCTGTGGGTCAGGCACAGGAAGGTCCTGTGACTGACATGGATCAGACAAGTAGAAAAAGGAAACTCAATCCATCTAACTATTGATGGCAACGGCTCCATGCTAACTGTAATTTATTTGAAAAATTGTCCCAAGAGAAAACCGTGCGGCTAGACAATAGGCACCAGTAGTACTCAACGTTTTTTTTTGCACAGGGCCAAGTAAAACAAATGTGTTACCTATACGGGCCGCAGAGCGCAATCTGACATAAAACTTGCAATTTGCTTGATATAGCGTTGTGTAACAATGTGGGTATTGATTGAACGCCATTCTCGTAAACTTGTATACTTGCTTGTACTTGATAAAAGAAAATTTAAATTGCTTATGACGCAATGGGGGATTAAGGGACTTTGTCCCCAAGAAAATGTTGATTTAGAGCATTTTTATGTTGCAAATCTATGCGTTTCGGTGGGTTTCGACCATATTACGACCTTATTCGACCTTACGACCTTACCTTGAAATTACGCGCTTCATTTCAAATCAGTTGATTTGCCATGGAGAATTGCATGTTAAATTGGCATTTCAAATTTGATCAAAATTTTGAGGTGGGCCTCAAAATTATGAGCGCTGGGCCGCAGTTTGAGTACCACTGGTATAGACTAAAGCTGATATAAATACAATAAACGCATAAAATCAAATAAAACAATAAGGTTTATAAACGAACAATATATTTTTAACTCTTTCGTGTAAAATTACTCGATTCGTTCACCGAAACTTGATACTTAATAGCGTTTTGATGTTATTGTAGTTGCTTTCTGATTAGAAAGAGATTCGGATCTAAATTCTGCTGACCTTACCAAGTTTTGGTACTACGGCCGTGGTGATTTTTTTGCGTTCATTTAAAAATGAAACTAAATAATATATTGTTGCACGATGGTCGACAGTCGACACAAACACTATTCAAATCGACATCGATTCCCAAAGATCTTAGGGTTGAGATTTTGCTAGTTGAACTGAAATTAAGAAGATGGAAAAGTCTAGAGGAGAAAATCGTTATTTTAAAGTGTGGGCCATTTGCAATTTCAGTCTGAAACTGCTTTCTATAGATTTTTTTTCAAACGCCATTAACGCGTCAAAACGTACGTATAAAAAAAACTTCAATCAAAGATTTTCTAAAAGCGATAAAAATATACTGAACGCGCACCTCCACTGTATCAACATTTCAACCTCATAGTGCGTAAATAAAACAGCACACTGATCACCGCCTCGACCAATTCATAAAAAAAAGACGAACTATCCGATCAAATCGCTGGCAAGCACGCAAGCACCGTGGCGATATGAGCAGCAGGTCCGCGTCCGAATATCGATCGATCATCCAGCCCTCTCCCAGCAGCAGCGGTCCAGAGATCCGGCATCGAGTCGTCTCATCCACGCGCTGATCACAGTCAGTGGCGTGGGCGGCTCACTAGTGGCGCACTGCGCGGCATCGAGTCGAAGCACTTGCACATTGATTCACAGCCAGTGGCGTGGGCGGCTCACTAGTGGCGCACTGCGCGGCATCGAGTCGAAGCACTTGCACATTGATTCACAGCCAGTGGCGTGGGCGGCTCACTAGTGGCGCACTGCGCGGCATCGAGTCGAAGCACTTGCACATTGATTCACAGCCAGTGGCGTGGGCGGCTCACTAGTGGCGCACTGCGCGGCATCGAGTCGAAGCACTTGCACATTGATTCACAGCCAGTGGCGTGGGCGGCTCACTAGTGGCGCACTGTGCGGCATCGAGTCGAAGCACTTGCACATTGATTCACAGCCAGTGGCGTGGGCGGCTCACTAGTGGCGCACTGTGCGGCATCGAGTCGAAGCACTTGCACATTGATTCACAGCCAGTGGCGTGGGCGGCTCACTAGTGGCGCACTGTGCGGCATCGAGTCGAAGCACTTGCACATTGATTCACAGCCAGTGGCGTGGGCGGCTCACTAGTGGCGCACTGCGCGGCATCAAGTCGAAGCACTTGCACATTGATTCACAGCCAGTGGCGTGGGCGGCTCACTAGTGGCGCACTGCGCGGCATCGAGTCGAAGCATTCGCGCATTGATTCAAAGACAGTGGCGTGGGCGGCTCACTAGTGGCGCACTGCGCGGCATCGAGTCGAAGCATTCGCGCATTAATTCACAGACAGTGGCGTGGGCGGCTCACTAGTGGCGCACTGTGCGGCATCGAGTCGAAGCACTTGCACATTGATTCACAGCCAGTGGCGTGGGCGGCTCACTAGTGGCGCACTGCGCGGCATCGAGTCGAAGCATTCGCGCATTGATTCACAGACAGTAGCGTGGTTGCAGGCTCATCAGAGATGTACTGAGTGGAATATATGAAGATAATTGGATGATAATCAGTTTCAAAGGGGATTCAAAATCTAAGCAGGGTATACGAACATGCTAACCAAATCCCGGAAATGTAACCATTGACCACATAACTGACGTGGCATTCCAAGCCACCAAGTGACCATTGCGTGGCATTCCAAGCCACCAAATGACCATCGCGTGGCATTCCAAGCCACCAAATGACCATCGCGTGGCATTCAAAGCCACCAAATGACCATCGCGTGGCATTCCAAGCCACCAAATGACCATCGCGTGGCATTCCAAGCCACCAAATGACTGTCTCGTGGCATTCCAACCCACCAAATGACTGTCTCGTGGCACTCCAAGTCACCAAATGACTGTCTCGTGGCACTCCAAGTCACCAAACGACGGCCACGTGGCATTCCAAGCCACCAAACGACGGCCACGTGGCATTCCAAGCCACCAAAAGACGGCCACGTGGCATTCCAAGCCACCATATGACTGACTCGTGGCATTCCAAGTCACCAAACGACGTCCACGTGGCATTCCAAGCCACCAAATGACTGTCTCGTGGCATTCCAAGTCACCAAACGACGGCCACGTGGCATTCCAAGCCACCATATGACTGACTCGTGGCATTCCAAGTCACCAAACGACGTCCACGTGGCATTCCAAGCCACCAAATGACTGTCTCGTGGCATTCCAAGTCACCAAACGACGGCCACGTGGCATTCCAAGTCACCAAACGACGGCCACGTGGCATTCCAAGCCACCAAATGACTGACTCGTGGCATTCCAAGTCACCAAACGATGGCCACGTGGCATTCCAAGCCACCAAACGAAGGCCACGTGGCATTCCAAGCCACCAAACGACGGCCACGTGGCATTCCAAGCCACCAAATGACTGACTCGTGGCATTCCAAGCCACCAAACGACGGCCACGTGGCATTCCAAGCCACCAAACGACGGCCACGTGGCATTCCAAGTCACCAAACGACGGCCACGTGGCATTCCAAGCCACCAAACGACGGCCACGTGGTATTACACGTGTTACATACGCGACCACGTGGCCTCTTGTCGGCGCCGCTGCGAGGGGCCAGGGTGGGTGGCTAGCTGTGGGTGGCAATGTGTGGCTGTGCGCCTGCACTGTCAGTTCCGGCTCCGCACTGGAAATACCTGTGTCATATTGTGTTGGATGGATGGCTTCGACTTCTGGCTGATAGCCATCGGCTTGCCGTGGGGGGGGGGGGGGGATCAAGAGTTCGAGCACGTGGCCTTCCTCTGGCCACGAGTGTATCTGTCGTTTGGTCCATATATCCTCCCCTCCCTCACCACCTACTATTACAATCTCTTTCACTTATCGCATTTCAGGAATCTCACTGTAGCGAAGGAGCAGCGATCAAGGCTCTGGACCAGTCCTCCTTTTACAACGAAATTCGCGTAAATCATCTCTCACTCCTTTGATCTGATTGCAATCAGCATACGTAACGTGTTCGTGAAATAGTGAGAATGGTTGGTGAAATTTTGCTATAGGTTGAATTTATTTTGGTGGTTTCATTTGGATTTGCATTGGCGTTTATTGCTAATTGTTTCCATAAAACATTTTTCACAATGTTGAACAGGATGTTCAAACGTTGCAATCTTTTAAACATACTATCATTGAAGTAAGTCGATCGCGTCCTGATATGTTGGAAAACAGACGCTTTAATAATTTTTAATTGGCTAGTGGAGAAGGTAATTTACTTTGGAAGAACACAAATTCATCAGAGTTCGAACATTTGGAATGAATGAATAATTATGTTTGAAAATCAGCCCGAATTGTTAGTTTGATTGATCGCGCGAGCGATAGCGAAGATCTCAGCACCCAGCCCACGCGGCTCTATACTCAGTCGAAACGATCGAAACGATCTGAACGATCCAAACGAACTGAACGACCCAAATGATCCCAATATCCCGACATTTTCTTTTCGTGGTGTTTGTCTCCCAGACATGAGATAGTATCTAGGTAAAATGTACACCAGACGAAACAGGGCCTTTCCAAATTCATTTTATATTATGTTAGAATTCCCCATGCAGTTAATTATATTATTCCATAAATTGGAACCCATTCACCATTTGCATTTATAAATTAAGCGATGAAGAACTCGGTTTGTTTCCAGAATGTATACGTTATTAAAAAATACATAAATACATCGTCCCCACACATCTCCATAGCACACAGTTTTAGCCTGGAATTTCCCATTAGAAATGTATATAGATATCAATTAATAAAATGTTGAAGTCGAGGTCTCCTTGGAAGGATATGGGTACGTAATATACATTGTAACGTTTGGCTGACTTGATTGCAGCTCATATTCCTGTCTTTGTCTTGAATTATTCCTTCTCTGTTCATCTCAGTTGCCGTGTACTGTGCATGATGTGCATGATGTGCATGATGTGCATGATGTGCATGATGTGCATGATGTGCATGATGTGCACCGTACAATATTCTAGTTTCTTGCACTGCACATGACTATGTGTTGACTGTGGTTGACAGCGATCGAATGCGCTGACCAATCGGGTCCGGTTCTATTTCAGATTCGCCTTGCCAAGAGATGCAATTGATATGATAGCAGATCGTCGGCAAGCCTTTGAGCTTATTTCGAACTCGTCGATGTCTGGCAATGGCATTGGTATTAATAGGCAGATCATATTGCAGCATTCACCGTTACAATGCGCTGCTGTTATTTGTTTAATGCCGGAACGTTTTGGTAATCTTGGATAAGATTTTCTATATTTCCCGTAGAATTTCATGAGAATGTAATAAAAACATGTAATCGTTTACAAATTGTCGTTGCGGCATCAAAAATATGCATCCTGGCCTGGGGATGTAAAAGTAGCTCATGCAAAATGGCGATGTGGAAATGCCAAGTGAAAAGCGTTGCGTTCTTTCTTAGATTGGCTTTCCACTGAAAGATAAATGATAAAATCTAGGGGCTTTGCTAACAGAATTTGCGATGCGTTGATGATGAGTGTATTGCTGTTTGCAGCGGATCGAACGGCGATGGCAGAACGATGTGAACAGTTGGCCATGTGAAGTGACTATTTTTTCTTTGAACGAAATCTTCATGGAAATCGTATTTTGACAGCAAAATTTTACTTAAAAATTGCAAAACAGGAAATAAAGAGAGAAAAAATGCATGCAGACCTAAAAATTGCAGGGATGCTTTTTGTTGCATAGCTTCATATAGACAAACATATTTATGGCCAAAACTTATTTGTTCTGACCCCATCGGTTTGTAGATTTGCCCTCAGGGGTATTTTTGGATTTGACGTTTCAGCGCAGTAAGGAAAAAACGGCTTTGTGTCTTCAGCCCTATCCTCGAGTTTCTAATTCACATTATAAAGTGCATCAAATCGGGCTGCAGGGTCGATAAATTAATAGTAATCGGTTGTCCATTAGAGAACGACGTTCCTACTAACGAGATCAGAATTAAATGCCTGGCGATTAAACGCTGGGCAATCTCGCTATCCATCATCGATTGATTGAAAAAGCTAACCATTTCCGGTTAGATTGGAACTAGAAAATGAAGAGAGGCGAATGAGATATGCTGGATACCTGCTGGATTTTCGTATTTACGTCAATCATATTATAGTCCTGCAATGATACACGAAGTATCTTGATGAAAAAAGGTAAAAACATTGTACAAACACTAAGTAAGGCTTTCGTGATAAATCAATGTATGAATTAAATTAAGCTTATAGACAAAAAGATGACACATCTTATTCGAAAGGAATGCTCATCGGCATTGTTTACTGATAGCATTAAATAAGAAGTTTAATCAGTCTGAAATCTCACTGTTGTAACAAGCCGACGTCTTGAATATGTCCGTCTTCGTTAGCAAGTCTGTGGAGTGAGTAGTATGTCGGTTCGCGTTTCTTACTGCAAAATGTTGATCGTTTAAAATAAATCCAGGAAAGAGTTGATTTTAACTTTCAGTCCCAACAGTTGTAAGAATGACTGTATTTGCATGTGAAACGAAGAACATCTTATTAAAATCAACGTCATTTACAGTTATCTGCCTGGATAGAGAATGGGAGAATACTTGACAAGACATTTGTGCAGATATCTCATACCAAAAGTGTCACACCCCCTCCTGCTAGTTAGAGACTTTCACATGTATCTTAAAAGTGAATTAATCGGGGAAGCATTGTTTGATTGATTGCATGTACTTCAAGAACGCGCGGTAGGTAGGTATAGTTATATGCATAATTAAATTCTGAGATATTTCAGAGAGCGCACAGAGTTTTGAATTCATAAATCTGTTATCATATCTTCAAGCAATTGTTACACATTGCATAGCCTCGCGGATAAACGAATCAGAGTAATAGGTTCGGCATTGAATTAGATTAGCAATTTACTCATGCGGATCACAATTGAAATGATCGAGAAATAATATGATGTTTGCCCTTAGTTCTAGCATGGCGAAACGATTTATCAAAATCACAACTGTGCAGCGTGAATGATGCAAGTGCATGTGCATTGTAAATGGCGCGGATTGCATCCGCTGCGAGAGCGGTAGCACAGAATCGGTACTTTTTTGGAACTCATCGTCAAAGAGCCGGGAATGGAATACCCTTGGGTAGTATAGGGTACTATTACAGATAGGACTGTATATATAAGCAGGGATTGACTGGCGTTTGTTCAAAGTTCTCATTCAGAACGGCATGTTGTCAAGTTTTCTTATCATTTTCCCCGCTAAACAAATTCAAAGTTGGTCGTCGAGATCTAAATCTAGTGCGTGAGTAGTGACTTTGCGGGTGCAATAGATACGCCACAGAAGTCACAGAAGTCACAAGTCACAGTCAGATCCAGGCTGGTACTAATTGCACGTTAAGCCGAGTCTACCGATCTGAAGGAGCCTCCACGTATGCCCATAATCGATGTTGTTTCGCTCTCAATACATACAACTAATTCAACACATAATAAGGATAACTGGACTTACTTTTTGATCGATCAAAAAGATAGCAGCGTATTTTCTTCTTTGAGACATTTCCAAACGACGATAGAAGGATAATTACGTGAAATGCAATGGAAGTGAAATTCTGGAAAGCGTTCCTAATTTCGCGCTCTCTTATTTGGACATTAAACAGGGTAATTACTTGAGCTTCATTTAGTGACTGCCACGACGACCATCTAGGGACGAGTCGAGCAGCGTTCGTTTGAAGTGCCTGCCGACACCGTCAGGAGCGTCAAGATCGTCAAGATCGTCAAGATCGTCAAGATCGTCAAGATCGCGCGGCGCAAAGATGCTGATCAAGATGTGTATCTTGAATTTGATCGAGATGCTGATCAAGATGCAGATCAGGAAGGTCTGAGGAGATTTTCAGACTGACATGCGGCCAGTAATTGCTGGTAGATGGCAATATCAATTCAAACAGGGTGTTAAAAAGTCATTTAAACTGATAGGAAACTGCATTTCGTTCGACTTGTTTCTCCTTGTCATCAACAATGTAACGAATTCTCAATGCAGCTGGCTGACGAATACCTACATGCAACAAGAATGTTAGATGTTGGAAGTGGGAGTGGAAATGTGGCGAAGAGGAAATGGTTCTCTAGTCACGATTATTCGCACTTGCTTCAACGAATAAGAATTAATTACGTGATTCGATGGCTCGGGTAATGAATGATTAGGCTGATGCAATGTCAAAAGTAATTGGAGGTGTATTGCGGAGACTTCTTGTGACTTTAAGAAAAAATAAGAAGATTGGAAAGAAATAACACGAAAAAAACAAATATTAATGGATGAGCAAGCGAATTATGGCCAAGCTGCATGCATTGGAGTTTCAAAAGTTTCAATAGTGAAAGTTTCGTGAAAGTTTCAAAAATTGAAATTAGTGAATTAGTCTAATGATCCATGTTTTATTCACGAATTCACTTTTCAGGAGTCTGTAGCAACTGAAACTGGTCTAATGGCTTCGGACTAAAAACCTAATCGAAATTTGTAAACATATAATTTCAAAAGCTGGTCGTTTGTAAGTTTTGGGAACCACGGTATGATGAAGGTTGAAGTTTTTCGGTATTTACTATATTGTATCAAATTTTGGTCCTAAAAGGACCAACGGACCGACGGGTCCTATTTAGGACTAAAATTCCATAAAAAAGAACAAATACCGAAAAACCACAATCTTCATTATCATAGTTCAATGGTTGTCAACTGTTGCCGCCCGACGGCCATCACCAAATTGGCATTAGTTATGACGAATCCTTAAATAATATAATTCTACACAGGTAACCTGGGAGGCAATTGCGTAACTCTGTGATTTCAAAATCATTCGTTTTCAATTTCACTGCCTTTGGTTTAAGACGGGCAGTGATTTGAAATCGATTATTTCGAGCACCCTTGGCCCCTTGGCCCTATGAAGTCACACACTGGTGCACATATAAGTGAAATGAGGCACCCTGTGTTACATTGCATTGCAGGTACCTAAGTACACCGTGGTACTTATGTTATTCACAGAGAGTAATCAAATTCTCGCCTGGATGCAATTGTGAGTTGCAAGTATCAAATTCAGGAGCTGCTATAAGGTCTATAGACAAAGACGTGTTCGTGAAAAAAACAGACAGGGCTCTTGTTATACTCTAGTTTGAAATTAATCAC